>CM066994.1:28470636-29670636 GCA_033977485.1 Hydrangea macrophylla | reverse complement strand
TGGACTAAAGTATAATTTGCCCATAAAAATTTTATTTTATCTTTTCTTGTAAGAGAAATGCTATAATGTTGACATATTTTTATTCCAAATTTGGCAATAGGACGGACCATGTCACGCCCCGACGTAGAATAAATATGGAAAGCATTTAATTTCCTTTATGGACCCGTAGGTTGTGACAGTTTGAAGGATCGATTCCGTCTCAAACGTCGAACAGCATATTAAAATAAATCAGAGTAGAGCAATTAAGGCTTATAAAATTTTTCTAACTTATTAAATATTACAGCACGAGGTCAACTAAGACACACTCCACCTTAAAACAAAACAATAATGTCTAAAATCTATTACAATCATCCTTATTACAAAATCCAGTTCATAACTTAAAACATGTAATGATAAATTCCCCTTCTAATGGTTGTTCTCAATTTAGATAATCGTAAGGCCCAGCATGATCATAACCTGAAAAGCCTGAACACGAATGTCCAGGGCGCATCAACGCCGTCAGATTATTGAAGCTAGTAAGTTTCAATAAATCAACAGTTTAACCATAGAATTAAATTCAATTTATCAAACGGTGAGAATAATATTAAAAAATCTTCAATTCATAAAACATATGACCATGTATGAGACCAATGCAACCTTTCTCATCTTACTGACTCTTTTCTCTTGACAACACAATACCTAACTCTCTCACACCAGTATCTTTAAAACACTAAGATAGCCACACTTTAGAACAGGGGTACCAAGGAGTGTCCAGTTTGCCTCACACTTTAGTACGGGGTACCAAGGAGTGTCCAATGCCTCACATTTTGACCGTACCACGCACGTTAGGGAGTGTCCAGTAGGCCAGACTTTAGCACTGCCATGGGTGCCAGGGAATGTCTAAGTTCGGCGTCATACACTTTAGCACTACCATAGGCGCCAAGGAGTGTCCAGTTTTGCCACCGTCGCATTTCAAAGACACTCTAGCCACAATCTCAACACGTCACACTTTGGTACACAATTACCAGGGAGTGTCTACACAATCTCAACTACATACTCTTTTTCACACTGACCAACACTCACACTCACCATGCATGTACAACTGACACCATATGAATGTTGTGCAACTATAAACAGAATATATAAAATGCCGGGAACGATAGCCATGTACATTTGACAAGAATCGAACCTATAATCGCTCTTTGATAAACAAAACATAACACAACAGAACCAGTATTGACATAACTTCCAAACAGAGCCTTAAAAACCCATAAAACATCATCCAAATAGTTCCTTGTCAAAAAATAGACAAAAACCAGAAACTGTAAGAAGTCGCGCGCGCAGGCCGCTCGCGCGAGCCACTCACGGGATATGCCCATTTTTCGATTTTCTTTAATAAAATTTTAAACTGTCAGAAAACACGAAGATCGCACGTGCGGGCCGCTCGCGCGATCACGCACGCTATTTCAGGCAGTGTCTTCATCTACTTCGCTGGAAATCCCCTGTTTCAGTATTTTGAGGGTCTTTTGACCCATTTTGCAAATCCGAAGTAATTAGGACAAGTAATATATGAATCTCTTCAGTTTGTCGCAAGGATTAAGAATATGGAATCCATTTAAGGCGAATCGATCCGTATCTCTAGAATTTTATGAAAATTAAAAGATGTAAAAACTAAATTTTCTAATATACTTTCTCATGTGAACAAATTAAGCTCTACTACTTTGGCTATAGCTTCTATGAACTATAATCTTTCAAAATCTTCTATAAAAATAGATTTTGGTTGAGTTTGGAAAATCACCATTTTTGAGCTTCAAGCTTTCATACGAAAATTAACTATGGTGTTCTTCAAATTAGACTAAACCAACAGTAAATAAAGATGAGATTACATTCCAAGTGAGTTTAGAATACTCACAGATGATAAGGATTGGAGAATTGTTTGAGAAAGAATAAGCAAATTAAGAAAACCAAGCTCCAAATATTCAAGCTATGGAGGTTGAGGCTCTCTCTCTCTCTCTCTCTCTCTCTCTCTCTCTCTCTAATTTTAGTAGCAAGGAGCTCTTAATCTCTCTCATTTCTCTCTGTATTGAAGTTCTGTAGATTGTGGGTTGTGTGTGTGTGTTTATATAGAACTCAAAATTTGGAGAACTTGGTGCCCAAGTATATTCACAATGATATATACGTATATACATAATACACAGATTATTAGTATCAAGCTTAAGCCAAAGGTCAAGGATAGGTGTGTAGGGGTCAAGTTAGGTGTGTTGGGAAATTAGTTTGTAGTCACATTGTAACACACACCTCCAAAACATTACCAAACAAGGACTAACTAATGATTAGTTTCCATAAATGGAAATAAAGTAAATGTCTAATCTAACTTTGCGTCACTTTCAAAATCTGTGGAAGTTCTACACGGCGCAGACAGTCATCGCACATGAACTGGTATTTTCGTGGCGCGGTGATCACCACAAAAATACAGAAAATTCATTTTAACGTAAGAAATGATTTTCCGAATTTATAAAAATACTGTTTGAGTCAAAAGAATTCATTTTCACCGTTTTGAAATACAGTTTTGAAATTTCACACAGGTATTACTAAAGTTTATAAAATTTGCAGTTTGACCCCAAAAGAAATTCCAATATGAATTATACAAGTAATTAGATTCCAAACATGAGAATTGTAATAAAAATAAAAGTAGACAATACCAATTGAATTTAAATATGACAATGCAAATACAAATAATTAAATGAAAATGCAGGTTGTTACACCCTTCCTCCCTTAAACAGGATTTCGCCCTCGAAATCAAGACTAACTAGTCTCGAAACAACTCCGGGTATTTTTTCCTCATATCAGCTTCAATTTCCCATGAGGCTTCATTCTCGTCATGGTGATTCCACTAAACCTTTACCAATAGAATGTCCTTAATTCTCAGCTTCTTGATACTCTGATCTAGAATCTTCACGAGTCTCTCTTTGTAAGAAACGTTATGACTCGTCTTAATATCGTCAAAACTAACCACATGAGAAGGGTCTCGTATGTACTTTCTCAGCATGCTCACATAGAATACATTGTGGACCCTAGGCATCTTCGGTGGTAGCGCCAGTCGATAAACCACCTTCCCGACACAATCCAAAATCTTGAACGGTCCGATGAAACACGGGGCTAACTTCCCTCTCTTAAGACCGAAATGTACCACTCCTCGGGTCGGTGAAACCTTAAGAAGTATGTGATCTCCCACACTAAATTCTAAATCTTTTCAGCGTCGATCGGCATAACTTTTATACCTGCTCTAAGCGGTTCTCATCCTACCAGAGAAATCTTCTCGTTGGTTTCTCTAACCAAATCTAGTCCCAACAATTCTGTATCTCTAACCTCTGCCCAGCACAATGGAGAACGACATGGTCGTCCGTACAATGTTTCGAACAGAGCCATTTCGATACTCGTGCGATAACTATTGTTATAGGCAAATTCAACTAAAGGCAAGTGCGTCTCCCAAGATTCTTCAAAATCGATTACACAAGCCCTAAGCATATCCTCCATGATCTGATTAACACGCTCAGTCTACCTATCCGTCTGAGGGTGAAAAGCAGTACTCATTTTGAGTGATGTTCCCATCGCTTCTTACAAACTTTCCTAGAAGCCAGAGGTGAAACGTGCATCGCGGTCCGACACAATCGACACAGGTGCACCGTGAAGTTGTACAACTTATTGTATGTACATCCAGCTCATCCTTTCTACCGGGTATGTCATACTATAGGCAATGAAATGAGCAGACTTAGTCAATCGATCCACGATTACCCAAATGACGTCGTGATTCTGCTGAGATCGAGGCAATCCCACTATAAAATCCATGGTGATGTGATCCCACTTCCAACCGGGGATGGGTAGTAATTGCAACAATCCCGAGGGTCTCTGATGTTCGGCTTTGACTTGTTGACACGTCAAACATTTGGATACAAATTTGGCCACATCCTTCTTGATACCTTCCCACCAGAAATTTCTCTTCAAATCTTTATACATTTTTGTTCCTCCTGGGTAAACTATATATCTTGATTTATTTGCTTCTTCCAGAATATCCTTCCTTAGCCCTCCACTATCTGGCACACATAATCTGTTTCTGCATCGATATCCTCCGTCAATTCCCACTTTCCATTCTATCGGATCTTTCTCTGTCATCTTAACAAACCATGTTTGAAATTTCTCATTTCCTTTATGAGCTTCAATAATGCGGTCGATAAGAATAGGCTATAGGATAAGACATCCAAAAAGTTGCCCTTCTCTTTCCTCAGTATTCTGCACCTCGAACTCGGCCAATGTCTCCAATACTTACCATTCTCTGACCATTAAAGAAGCAATTGTCCCACGAGTTTGCTGACTCAAAGCATCAGCGACCACATTAGCTTTACTAGGGTGGTATTCTAACATGAAGTCGTAATCTTTGATCAATTCCATCCATCTACGTTGCCTCATGTTCAACTCTTTCTGTGTGAACAAATATTTTAAACTCTTGTGATCAGAGAACAAATAAAACTTCTAACCATACAGATAATATCTCCAGATCTTAAGTGCAAACACTACTGCAGCCAATTCCAGATCATGAATGGGGTAGTTCAACTCATTTGGTTTTAGCTGTCTGGATCCATAGGCAATCACTCTACCATGTTGCATAAGTACACACTCCAATCCTGACGTGTCATTGAAGATAGTGAACTTCTCATCAGGCTTGGGTATAGCTAGTACTGGTGCGGTGGTGAGTCTTTCTTTCAATTCAAGACAGGCGAGCTCATGCTTCTCTGTCCAGTCGAACTTTAAATTCTTCTTCATCAACCCAGTCAATGGTGCGGCTATTTTAGAGAATCCTTCAACAAATCTCCGATAATAGCCTACGAGTCCAAGGAAACTCCTAACTTCTGTAGGGTTGGTTTGCCTAACCCAATTTGACACAGCATCTGTCTTGGATGAATCTACAGAAATTCCTTGAAATGACATCTTGTGTCCCAAAAATTTTACTTCTTGTAACCAAAATTCACACTTACTGAACTTAGCATACAACTGGTGATCCTTGAGTGTCTACATTGTTATTCATAGATGTTGCTTGTGTTCTTATTCTGTCTTAGAATAGATCAGGATATCATCTATAAAGACAATGACAAACTGGTCTAAATAAGGTTTGAATACTCTGTTCATCAGATCCATAAACACTGCCAGGGCATTTGTCATTCCAAATGGCATCACCAAAAATTCATAGTGACCATATCGGATCTGAAAGCAGTCTTAGGTATGTCTTCCTTCCGTACCCTTAACTGATGATATCCTGACTGTAGGTCTATCTTGGAGAACGTTGTAGCTCCCTGTAGTTGATCAAACAAATCGTCGATCCGAGGTAAGGGATATTTGTTGTTGATACTCACTCGGTTCAATTCTCTGTAATCGATACACAATCGAAGTATTCCATCCTTCTTCTTCACGAACAACACTGGTGCTGCCCAAGGTGATGTACTCAGACGTACAAAACCCAGATTCTCGAGCTCTTGAACTTGTTCCTTCAATTCTGACAGTTCGACAGGGGCCATTCTGTAGGGAACCTTAGTGATCGAAATGGTACCGGGTATAAGCTCGATACAGAACTCTATACAGAAATGTCTTGAAATACTTCCTCGAAGTCCTTGACTACAGGTATGGACGACACTATCGCTTCTGTACTGACGACTTCGATATTAGCCAAACACCTTGTGAGAAACATATCTCCTGAAGGGTTACATTGGAAATCAAAAGATTGATTCCCATTGTCGGAGAATGTAATTCTCTTCCTCGCACAATCAAACTTTGCTTGATTTTGATTGAGCCAATCCATACCTAGGATTACGTCAAACTCTTTCATTGATAGGACAAATAGCCTCGCAGGGATTTCACGATCTCCTAATCGTAAGGGACAATCCTTGCACAAATGTCCCAATTTGACGGCGACTTCTAAAGGTGAGGTAGCCCTCAAAGCTTTCTCTAAACGATGAGGTAAGATACCCAATCTCTGAATAGTATTAATAGATATGAATGAAAGTGCAGCACCCGTGTCAAATAAAACTTTAACTTAGGAGTTAAACAAGGTTAATGCACCTTCCACCGCTTGCTGATCGGGCTGCCCTTCTCCATAATCTTCTTCTTCATAAATAGTTCCATTATATCAAGCAGCATTAGGAATAACAACATTCAAGCGAGTCTGACCCTGTTGACCATAAGTCACCTGCTTTAGAGCAGTGCAGAACTTGCTGATGTGACCAGGTTCACCACAATTGTAGTAGACTATGCCTTACTGAGTAACACGCCTCGGTGCCTTGCAATCTCGAGCCAGATGACCGAGGTTGCCACAGTTGAAGCACTTCCCACCACTACTTCCTTCTCCTACTCGGGGTTGAGTCGGATAGGTAATATCCGAGGGCTTCTTGCTCCCATCGAAGTTCCTCTTCTGCCCTTGGGTACAATAAGTTGGTGGCTTATTTCCAAAGTTACCCCTCTGAGGTGGCCGGAATTCGAATTGTTTGCGGTTCACTCGAGCATCTTCCTCCAGATCAGTGGCCAGGCCAAATAGTCCCTCGAAAGACTTATCTAAGTGGCTGAGAGTCAGGCGACGAATCTGCGATGTCAGCCCTTGGTTATACTTATGGATCCTCTTTTCCTCAGTATCAACCATATGGGGGGCAAACCGAGACAGTCTCTCGAACTGAGTGGTGTACTCTTGCACCGATTTAGTTCCTTGAGTTAGATCCATGAATTGCTTCTCCCTCCTGTGCCTTTCTGTAGCCGAAAAATACTTTTCCAGAAATCTTCCTTTAAACGCAGTCCACGTCATTCCCATAGCAGTTGTGTTCCCAATGGTGGCTATCACCGAGTCCCACCAATCTGCAGCGGCATCGGTCAATTGGAAGGTAGCTACCCTCCTCTTATCCACTTCACTGCACAAAACTGCTTCGAACATACGGTCCATTTGCCTTAACCATTATTTGACTTTCCAGGGTTCTGCGATACCCGTAAACTGCTCGGGCCTTAGCGCACGGAATCTTTCCAGCAGCTTATCCCCAGTTTGACGATCTCGTCGATTTTCATTTGTATTACTGATTCTCTCGAGACGTTTGATGAAAGCCTCAAACATTCCTGTAGGATCAGCAGCTAAAGGTGCTTTCTCAATCAGATTCCTATTCCTCCTTTGTCTCCCAGCCATACTAAATGCATGTCAAAGATAAAAAGCATGAGGCACATGAATGAAGCAATGGTAGGAAGAAGTAATACCAATCAATTTAAATGACAACAATATTCAAAAGAGTATTTATATATATAAAACTTCTCATCAAGTTGATACAAAAAGCGTGTATAATCAGTTAATGACTACCCTATCTGTATAGGTTAGAACACATATTGTTCATGCAAGAGTTAATGTTACAAAAATGGGGTCATTACCCTATACTCCAATGCATGTAATTATAGTTTGTAAAAAGAGATAGAGTTACTAATCAAAAATAGTCAATATGTGCAAGTCATATCTAAAACATTAATCATCGCTGTAGGCGGCTACGAGCAAATCCAACAAGTCGACTGGGCGAAATCGCTAAACCTGAAAGGGCCCCACAAGATCATAATCACCGCTCTGAGAGGCTGGTGATAGAGCAGGTCCTGGGGCATTAGCCTAAACTGACACCTGCCTCTTGAGCTAGTTCCTCCTCAAGGTCGGTAGCAAAGTCATCTAGACCTATGTCATCCTCCCCTACAACCTCCTCAGCAATAGGGATAACCATGACGTCTTCGTCATCATCATCCTCAACCACGGGAACTACCGGCGGGGGCATCTCCAGCTGCGCGAGATGAGCGTACGCAACCTGGATCTCAAGTGAAAGATAGAAAGCATCGCTATTAACCAGCCTCAAAATCTCTACTAACACTAATCGCTGAGCCTCTGCGAAATAACGAAGCTCAAGACGGATACGCGTCAAATCAACTAATCCCACCACATGAACCTGGTGCCACAAATCTGATACTATAGTCGTCATGGCCAGCTACTCAATGGCGGTGTGATATAAGTCAAGGAAAGCTGGGACTACTACCCCGGGAGTCACAAAATGTCCTCCTAACCTGTCTAGTACATAGAGTGGCTGAGCTGGATCCATACCTGATAAAGAGGTACTAACTTAAATCAGGATAGAAATAATCTTAGGCATTTGGGTTCCGGGTTTATCCTCCTATCGTATCATTGGTTGTGCAAAGTTTAACGCTAACAGAATGTAGAATCGGGTCTATACTGGTAAACCCTAACCCGGCCAAACTATTCTGAGATAACCTGGCTCGATACCACGAAATCATGTCACACCCCGACGTAGCATAAATATGAAAAATATTTAATTTCCTTTATGGACCCGTAGGTCGCGACAGTTTAAAGGATCGATTCCGTCCCAAACGTCGAACATCATATTAAAATAAATCAGAGTAGACCAATCAAGGCTTATAAAATTTTTCGAACTTATTAAATATTACAACACGGGGTCAACTAAGGCACACTCCGTCTTAAAACAAAACAATATTGTCTAAAATCTTTTACAGTCATCCTTATTACAAATTCCAGTTCATAACTTAAAACATGTAATGATAAATTCCCCTTCTAGTAGTTGTTCTCAATTTGGATAATCGCAAGGCCCAGTATGATCATAACCTGAAAAGCCTGAACACGAATGTCCAGGGTGTATCAACGCCGTCAGCTTATTAAAGCTGGTGAGTATTAAAAACACGTACTCGAATGTAAAACATATTCATCTACAATTTTCCATTTTACGGTTTCATAAATCAACAATTTAACCATAGAATTAAATTCAATTTATATAAAGGTGAGAATAATATTAAAATCTTCAATTCATAAACCATATGACCATGTATGAAACCAATGCAACCTTTCTCATCTTACTGACTCTTTTCTCTCGACAACACAATACCTAACTCTCTCACACCAGTATCTTTGAAACGCTAAGATAGCCACACTTTAGCACAGGGGTGCCAAGGAGTGTCCAGTTTGCCTCACACTTTAGTACGGGGTACCATGTAGTGTCCAATGCCTCACACTTTGACCGTACTATGCACGTCAGGGAGTGTCCAGTAGACCACACCTTAGCACTACCATGAGTGGAAAGGAATGTCCAAGTTCGGCGTCACACACTTTAGTGCTACCATGGGTGCCAGGGAGTGTCCAGTTTTGCCACCGTCACATTTCAAGGACACTCTAGCCGCAATCTCAACACGTCACACTTTGGCACACAATTACCAGGGAGTGTCCACACAATCTCAACCACATACTCTTTTTCACACTGACCAACACTCACACTCACCATGAATGTACAACTGACACCATATGAATGTCGTGCAACTATAAACAGAATATATAAAAATGCCGGGAACGATAGCCATGTATATTTGACAAGAATCGAACCTATAATCGTTCTTTGATAAACAAAACATAACACAACAGAATCAGTATTGACATAGCTTCCAAACAGAGCCTTAAAAACCCATAAAACATCATCCAAACAGTTCCTTGTCGGAAAATAGACAAAAACTAGAAACTGTAAGAAGTCGCACGTGCGGGCCGCTCATGCGAGGTGTCGCTCGCGCAGGCCGCTCACGCGATATGCCCATTTTTTGATTTTCTTTAATAAATTTTAAACTGTCAACAAAACACGAAGATCGCGTGCGCGGGCCGATCGCGCGAGGGGTCGCTCTCGCAGGCCGTTCACGCGACTCTCGCTCGCGCGATCACGCGCGTGAGTTCAGGCAGTGTCTTCGTCTTCTTCGCTGGAAATCCCCTGTTTCAGAATTTTGAGGGTCTTTTGACCCATTTTGCAAATCCGAAGTAATTAGGACAAATAATATATGAATCTCTTCGGTGTTTCGCAAGGATTAAGAATACGGAATCCATTTAACGCGAATCGATCCGTATCTCTCGAATTTTATGAAAAACTAAAAGATGTCAAAACTAGATTTTCTAATATACTTTCTCATGTGAACAAATTAAGCTCTAATACTTTGGCTACAGCTTCTATGAACTATAATCTTTCAAATCATCTATAAAAACATATTTTGGTTGAGTTTGGAAAATCACCATTTTTGAGCTTCAAGCTTTCATACGAAAATTAACTATGGTGTTCTTCAAATTAGACTAAACCAACAGTAAATAAAGATGAGATTACATTCCAAGTGAGTTTAGAATACTCACAGATGATAAGGATTGGAGAATTGTTTGAGAAAGAATAAGCAATTAAGAAAACCAAGCTCCAAATATTCAAGCTATGGAGGTTGAGGCTATCTCTCTTTCTCTAAAATTTCAGTAACAAGGAGCTCTTAATCTCTCTCTTTTTTCTCTGTATTGAACTTCTGCAGATTATGGGTCGTGTGTGTACATTTCGGTAACAAGGAGCTCTTAATCTCTCTTTTCTCTCTGAATTGAACTTCTGCAGATTGTGGGTCGTGTGTGTGTGTTTATATAGAACTCAAAATTTGGAGAACTTGGTGCCCAAGTATATTCACAATGATATACACGTATATACATAATACACAGATTATTAGTCTCAAGCTTAAGCCAAAGGTCAAGGATAGGTGTGTAGGGGTCAAGTTAGGTGTGTTTGGAAAATTAGTTTGTAGTCACATTATAACACACCTCCAAAAACATTGCCAAACAAGGACTAACTATTGATTAGTTTCCATAAATGGAAATAAAATAAATGTTTAATCTAACTTTGCATCACTTTCAAAATCTGTGGAAGTTCTATGTGACGCGGATAGTCATCGCACATGAACTGGTATTTTCGTGGCGCGGTGATCACCACAAAAATATAGAAAATTCATTTTAACGTAAGAAATGATTTTCCGGTTTTATAAAAATACTGTTTGAGTAAAAAGAATTCATTTTCACCGTTTTGAAATACAGTTTTGAAATTTCACACAGGTATTACTAAAGTTTATAAAATTTGCAATTTGACCCCAAAAGAAATTCCAATATGAATTAGACAAGTAATAAGATTCCAAACATGAGAATTGTAATAAAAATAAAAACAGACAATACCAATTGAATTTAAATATGACAATGCAAATACAAATAATTAAATGAAAATGCAAGTTGTTACAGACCACCACTGTCACAATTGGTAGGAACCAAACATGTAATAAAAATTAGGATTAATTTTACTTTACACCCCTGAAGTTTGGGTGGCTTTGCACTTTGCACCTAAAAGTTTCAAATTTGACACTTTGGTCCCTAAAGTTTGCGATGAGTTGCACTTTAGTCCCTCGAAGACTTTTTGTGATGAAATTTTCACTTTTAGTGATGAAATCATTCATCACTAAAGAGCTATTTGGACTTATTTGCCACATTTGTGACTTTAAGGACCAAAGTGCCAAATTTAAAACTTTAAGGTGCAAAGTGCAAAACCTCCCAAACTTCAGAGGTGCAAAGTGCAATTAATCCTAAAAATTATGGAACTAAAGGATCTCTATTAAGCTCCCAAATTACGCTCAAATGGTCAGTCACATATTTGCTATTTGCTGTGAACCATGCGCCTAGAGGTGCTCCCTCAAGTTGGATAAGCCATAGCATAACCCAGCTCTACCAAATGCAATAGTGAACGAATAGGGCTCTCTTCTCCCCACTTTTCTCTCTGAAATCCCTTCAATATGAAAAGAAACGAATAGGGCTCTCTTCTCCCCACTTTTTTTCCATTAACCTTGTCTCCTCTCCCAAATTAACTTAACTTTACCATACGAGAGAAATAGAGAGAAAATGGTATCCTTTCTTGTCTCTTCAATTCTCTGAGTCCAAAAGAAATGTTAATGTAAGTTATAGCACAAACCCATTTTATTTTGCAGTCTACTTCTCATAAATATAAGAAGCAATGTCCGCATAAACTAATGAGATCCAAGCAGAAAAATCACATTGCAAGAACGAGGTAGACTGCGCATGGGAGAGAGAGAGAGAGAGAGAGAGAGAGAGAGAGAGAGAGAGAGAGAGAGCTTTACTTGTGTAATTTCTTTCTTATAATGTTAGAGAACAGTTCAGAACCTATAAAACCATGGATTAAACGATAGCTCTACAATACTTACTAGCCAGGACCTTGCTAGACATGGCCTGCAAATAAATGGAGACAATGCTAAACTAAAAGATCACCCTTTCCTATGTTGAACAGTAAAAAAAACTACCTTGTAAATTCATCTCCAAGAAATTCTCATCATCCCTACTGTCGAATCAATTCAAGAACAGCAAAAATAACGAACCGACTTGGTTCGGTGATTAATTTAAGGACTGACTAATTATGTTGGTGGAAAGAATCTGTTAAGGTTGAAAGGCAAGGTATAGAACTCTTCATTTCTGTTATCTCCTCTAAACGTACGAAACTTTACCCACCACGGCATTCCTCGATCTTTCTTTGATTTTTCCACCTCCAATGTATTGTCGAGAAACACTGCTACTATTAATCCCACAGTTGGTGGAGATGAGAATATGGTATTCAAGAATGCATTGAACTGCAAAAAGAACAGGATTAATATAACCAGTCAAAATATAACAAAGCAAAAGCTTCTTCTTAGTCTATTCCATAGAAATTTAACAAGCAAATATAAGTAAGCAACTCCACAAATTTTTGTTAAGACTTGGATCAACTGTAAAGGTATTAACTGCACTAATTTCACACTTTTGACTTCTTACATTACGCTCCGCTATGATATCACAAACTCAAAAGGGTAGATAAGACTGACCCCTCCCATGAGGTTTATATTTGTGTTTTACTTGAACCGTTCACCTAAATGAGCTAAACAGAATAAACAAAATGTGCCCCCAATATATTAAACGGATTTCTACGTAAGAAATTCAGAAATTGTTGAAAAGGCAATAATCATTACGTCTTAGATACCTATTTATCGAATTTATATCCGTTAGCTCCGTAAGTTTGGGAGCATCTCTGTCATTTCATACTTTTCAGGCGATTTGGCATTCAAGAAAATTTGGTCGCTTAAGTCAGCATAAAGCATAAGTTTCTATAGTGGTGGTTTGTTTAGGTAATGGAGTTAACTGAAACACAAATATAGACTTCAAGGAAGGTCAGTAAAATTTTGTCAAACTTAAAAACCTAGCTGATATAAATTTAACCTTAGGAGAAGGTTAGTTATATCTATCTATATTGAAAGTTGAAACTACACCTTTATGTTCTGCTTTTGATCAGCATCACAATGTCGGGAAGAATTGAATGTAAATCTACTTTTTAAAAGGCAGACCATTATTTTCTTTGTAACCAATAAAAAAAAAAGAAAAAAAAGAAAAACAAGGCAGATCATTTTAGTCTTTGTAGATTAAATAAATACTCACCCATCCAGCATTTGATCGAACAAGACCACTGCGATAAGTCAAGTATTCATTGAAAAAATGAGGAACCGATATACCAAGGAACAACGAGAGCCCCGTTATGACAAGGTTCCTCATGGAGTTCATGTTAGTGAACTGAAGAAATGATAGGCCGACTGCACCTGCAAGTGAAGGGAACCTTATGAAGGACTTGAATTTAAGGGGCTGTTTGGGAAGGCAAAGAACCGGTTTTGTGGTTTATAAAGTGAACCTGTGCTATACATTCAGGTGCTTGGAGAATGTCCATTTCGTGTAAGTTGGTGCCCTAGTCTACTCTCTCCTATAAATGGGTCTTATGTCAAAACATAACCTTGGTTCTCATAAGAACTAAGACAGAAAGCGAGACAGCTCCTATCTAACGCATTCCCAAACAGGCCCCAAGAGTAATTACATTTTCTTGTAAATGCAAGGCATACCCACGAGGCCGAATAGAACACAGTATAGAGCTGCATATATGGGAAGTGGTATAGATGCAAAAACAGCTCCGAATTTTCCTGTAAAGAAGGTAACAAAGTGTGAACCAAAGATGGAAATCCATAAAAATATGAATGTTGAACATGCATCAGTCCAACATGAGAATTACAAAATAAAAAACTTCTATAATACGACCTTGTACTTTTGGATGTATGATGATTTGCTAGGTCCCGATGCATTGTAACAGAGTGCCATTTTGTTGTAATTTTTGCGCCATTTGTACTAATTTTTCTAAGGCACCATTTGATACCACACTGTTTAGTAACCAAGTCCCACTATGTTGTAACTTCCAGTATAAAGTAATTGGTCGTTACATAGAATGAACCTCGAGATATAATGTCTAATGAAATTTTGCAGATCAGAGAACGTCACACTCAAAATGGCTTGTTGGCTAACTCTTTGGTCTTCTAATTGAAAATAGTAACTCTCACATGGTGGTGTGAAAAGTTACAACGAACAGTCGCTACTCACTCAGTTGGAGTTTGATAAGACTGATAAACAACATGTGGCATAAAATCAAGTACCTGTTAAAGGAAACTTTCAAAGGCTTGTGGATGGCCATGGCCTATCCTTGCCTCAACATGTATGATTAAATGCAAGAGTTTATTTTTCTACTCCACTTAATTTCATAGTGATTTGTGCCTACGGAATCTGTATTGCCAACCTAAGATAGAGAAGATTATCATGAAACCGGCAGAAATTTGAACGACCCTTCGACTTCCAACCCGGGTCAATCCAAGTAGTCCCACATTTTCCCTGAAATACACCACCAAGTTCTCTGTGAGCTTATCTTGCAAAGACAGAAACATGACAGAATGTTTCTACTGCAGCCAATAGTTCATTCACTTGTGTAAACTCAGTTCTTACACAGATACGGTAGAACCAGTGCACGTTCCGAACATACCATCGAGCAAAATCCCAATCCCCTGTGTCAAAATGCAAACATGTTCAGCCCATTCAAAAACATATGTACATATATAGATGGGGCTTGCTATCCTACTACATGATAGAGAGGCACTTTAGCAATCTTTCAATAAGGCACTGAAGTAACCTACTTTAGGTCCTTCACAAAAGTACTTTGGTACCCTCATTTTAATGAAGTGGCAAATGTGTACTTTAAATATGTAATAGGGTAGCACTTCCCTGTATACATATGTCAAATATGATTCAAATTCCTACAAAGATCGCGATTGCATAAAAGAACGCTGTTAGATACTAAGACGTGTTGTGCGCGTCATTGAATGCCATAATTTCATTCATACTTTTATATAGCATTCTACGTTTCTAACTGAGAAGATGATAATCTTGAATGGTTCCACTTAGAAAACATGTAAGTCATTCCAAAATAATGATTAATCTCATAAACTTTGACATTCGAGAAAACATAGAATGACCATATAGGAAAGATAAATAATGAAGTCTCATATACTCTCATGGCGATGGATTATACTATAAGCTACTACATATACAAAACATCAATATTGCCATTTAAATTTAAGTGGCAGCAAAACATGCTACAAAGTTGTCAAAGCAAACTTGTAGTAGCATAAAAGCATTAAGGTAGCCCTAAAAGTCTACAATGAATCAATGATGGTCCATCACACTCAACATCTGATAGCACTCTGAAATTTGAGGGGTGGTGTCAAAATTGAGACCTAAACTTAGCCTAAAAAAAAAATTCAACTGAATATAAACTTCTTCCATAGAAAAACACTTAACATCAACCAGTTTTGATGATATAAAGGAATTCCATTTCGTAATTGTTAAGTCACCAGTTGCTCCAAAGCTTAAATTTTTAGACCATGGGCCTAGCAATGTATATCAAGCTTCAACACCCTCTTTCAAATGCGTCCCCATCTCGCACATGGAGAGGTATTAGACGACAAACAAAGCTCCATCATTCTGAAGAGACAACAAACTGCAATATGCAAATCAGAGCGGGGACGGAGATTCAAACCCAATATCTCCCGCAAACAAGGCTCTGATACTTGTTAAGTCACCAGTTGCTCCACAAGCATAAGCGTATAAAGACTGGGCCTAAAAATGTATGTCAAGCTCCAAAAGTCATTTCTATGCATTTTGTTTTAATTCATTATTCTATGAGAACTGAATTTAAAACCTCATCACCGTTATGGGATTATAATCTACTGATAATAACTAAGAGAATCAGGAAGTGTAGTGTATTTTGTTTGAGGATCAAAACTAATGTACTGTAAGATTATTTCTTTCCCTACAAAGTGGCATTAGTTCTCCAATATCCAGTGTACTCAAGATATACTACAGCTTCTATATATTATCTTATCTCTATCAAAACAGACTAAGTGCAAAAGTTAACATGAGCTTTTTGAGTTGCAACGATGCATTTTCTTCTGAAACATGTGCTCAAGAGATAAGCATTGAACGAGCTTACCTGCCAGCCAATGCCCCGGCTCAGTACGCAGGCAGGAGGAGGAGTGGCAATTGCCAGCCGAGATGCTGCCTGATAAGCACCAGTAGACTGCATCATAAGAATTTAGGTCAAGATTGGCAAGCGAATAATGAATATTTAAGGCTTTTGGTTTGTGGATTTAGGGAAAGAAAAGAGAAGGGGGGAAAAATAAAAAAGAAAGAAAGAAGGAAAGCTAGTTCCCTAGTGTTTTCCTTTATGTTTTACTTCATGCTTAAACAGCATTAAGTTAAAATGTTTTCAAGAAAAGGGGAAAGTAACTCTCAAAATGCAAAATATTGTAATTTATTTCTCACCGTATTTTCTTTTCCTTCCTACATTCGTTACTAACCAAATGAAGCAAAATGTTTTCCTTGGTGTTCCTTTCCTTTCCCTTCCCTCACTAAATCTTAGAAGGAAGAACCTTT
This sequence comes from Hydrangea macrophylla, assembly GCA_033977485.1. Classification (NCBI taxonomy): domain Eukaryota; kingdom Viridiplantae; phylum Streptophyta; class Magnoliopsida; order Cornales; family Hydrangeaceae; genus Hydrangea; species Hydrangea macrophylla. The sequence goes on along the minus strand of CM066994.1, from coordinate 29,653,913 downwards.
TAAAGCGGTCACGCTCCCACCTCAGACTCTTGATTTCACGCTTCTTACTAAGAAGCTTTTTAGAACCTTGCTCCCCTCTATGTTAGAAGATTGCTCCCATCCCCCGCTCCCATAACAACCAAGTTTCAAAATAGCTTATATAGATTCAAGTTCTTTGCTCAAACATTTTATCGAAGAAATATTTTTATGTCAACATATGGTTTAAGTCTTTCAAAAACAAAATCTACGATCAAAATATCTAATTTCAATCTAATCCCTCTTCACTAATTAAAGATTGAATAATCTATCTGAAATACTTGGACGCTCCCAACATTGGAACCTCTTAAAGTACCACCCCCGCTTCGTGCTTCTATGCACTAAATCAGTAAATCCATAAATCAAACAGAGCCTAAGGTATTACAATGATGTTGTGAAGCCATTGGAGTTCATGGAAACTTCAACTAGTAAACATAGATCGATACTGATGGGTACCACAAATGTTGATTTGGTATTACCACAGTAAATTAGTTTATTATATTTGGATCAAACTAATTTGTTCAAAAAAGTAAAACCTACATTTTGTTGTATGTACAAAGCTGAAACCTTTACATACTAGCTGTAAGCTGATTCCACGAGCTATATGTAATTAAATTGTACACTTTTCCGAAAAACACAATCCAGATACTTCTAGTGCGAGCCTGTTGAAAAGGAAGTTCTGCAACTACAACAAATCAAATGTGAGAAGTGTCACAAATGGCTTGATTGATTTCTACTCTTGTCATTTTTCTATTCCATTCAATAGTAACCCTGTAGTTGTCTAATGATCCCATTCACAGAATAGCTGGGGCTCAAAGTTCTAAACCTACCGGTTTAATGGTTCATAAGTGAACTAGTTCCATATATTCACGTGTTTAACAGATCCAACATTATTAGTGCATATGAGTCCGTGCCCGATGTAAAATTCCTCTTAAAACAGGTTTTTTGTCACCCCAACATAATGCTGGTTTTTTTTTTTTTTTTTTTTTTTTTTTTTTATTAACTGTTGGAAAATGAGATCGGGACTGAACATGATCTTATTCGATGCATTCCATCTAGGTCCTTAAGCTCCTCGAAACCTCTGCCCATTTGGGAGTTGGGACACGTTAAGAGAGATTATAGACAAAACAAGAATTATAAGGAATTTAAGTTTCAATTGAGCATCCTATGAATCCATTGTTGTGCTGCAATGGTATTTATTCAATTATCAAGGAAATATAGGCAGGCTTTCTTGGAAACCAAACAGTACCTCTATCATTGACACGAGAACTGCTGACATCATAGCAAATGAATATCCCGCGGAAAAGGTAGGTGGACCCCACTGCAGAGGGTATGGGAACATGAACCTGCACTAACACATCAACGGAGTTATACATGGCATAAAATCAAGAGAAAATTCATATTACTTGAATGGCATACCAAGGGGCAGTAGATACGAGATTCGCTTTGTCCGTACGACAACTGACTTGAGTTCGGGGCGGTTTGTTCCGGTAGGCCCCACTTGCAGTCAGTATAATGGCATAAATCCAAATGATTGTGACACAGATCAACACAGGGAACCGTTCGAATATAGGGATATCTCGTAGTGGTCTCAGGTGCTTTAGATACTGCATTTACATTACTATTGTTTACCAAAAGGAAATTAACAAACATTTTGCGCAGAGGCCTTACTGCGTCCAAGATTAGAAAGCACTCACTTGAGACAATCCAATGACTAGCAATAGCATCGGTATCCCAATTTCCACACAATTCCCTAGCTGAAAATTCAAAAATTGTAAATGAGCAACACAGACTGCTAAGGAGGAATATTAGGGCCTGTTTGGAATTACTTCTCAACCACAACATACATATAGTAGCCTGTTTGGATAGATTTTAAGCAGCGCTTTGGAGCCCCAAAATCACATTTTGGCTGAAGCAGGTCGAGAGGTGCTTCAGCCCAAATGTGATGCAGAAAGCAGAATTGGAATGTAATGAATTTTTTCCAAATTCCCATGGTGCCCTTGGATTACGGCTTCTGCTTCTGTATTTGCCTAAACACAGAAGTTACAACCAATCCAAACAGGCCCTAGTCCCCCTCGAAATAGTGCAACCAATGACATAGAAAGGCATCTAATGCATTTCACACCAATGAGGAACCACATAATACCAAAGAAAAAACTTCACAGTTTTCAATTTACATTGAATCATTTACTGATAAAAACCCAGAAAAGTACAAGTTCAAACACTGCACAAAAGTTTGTCCAACTAAAGCACAAAGTTGAAATTTCAAAACTCTCGAAGATGCTAAAACGATAGATAAAATATGTATTTCAAGCTTGCTCATGAGTCACAAAGAAAAATGATATTTTAATCCAACTAAAGCCCAAAGGAAAACATGCACTCTTCATGAGTCACAAAGAATATTATGTAGACGCATGATGACCTACCAATAAAATGAAAGGATCCAACATATGACCAGCTTGATGCTAATCTATGAACCCTTTAGGCTTCGTTTGGTTTATGGATGTAATGAGGGGAAAGCATAGAAAACACTAAGGAATACACTTCTTGTTGGTTGGTTAGTGACGAAAATTGGAAAAAAAGAAAATGAAGTGAAAAGTGAGTTAAGAATTTTCTATTTTATAAGTTAGGTCTATTCCTATTTTCTTGAATTTCTAAAATATTTTATATGGAGGAAAACGTTCGGGAAATAGTTTCCTTCTTGTTTTCCTTTCCTTTTTCTTATCCTTTTCTAAGTCCTCAAACCCAACAGAACATTAATAGCAATTAAAATACCTACCACTGGAAATCCTCGTTGAAACAACCCCAACCCAACCAACCCAACCACAGGTGTCATACCAAGAGGACTGAAGAACCTGCAAAGAAAATCATCTATAAACTACATATGCTATCATCTCAAAGCGAGAGTTCAAAACAACCATGGGATACGACGAATATACCGTGAAAATAGACCCCAAAGTTGGCTGTAACCCATGATGATTTGTATGCTTGAAGCTATAATTAAAGCCCCTTGAATAGCTCGCATTGTTTGTATAAATCTCTGCAAACCAATTATATGTGACTATCAGACAAGAAAGTGTTTAAAGTACAATGTCGGAAGTACCCCTTATTTAACAACTCAAATTGTTGATCATGGGTTGTAATGTGAAGTGAACACTAACCAGTTTTTAGAAATTAGAAGCAACTTGGAACAAAAAAAATTGATATGGAGTTCAAGTCAATTTTTTTTCGGAGCTTTGAAAATAACCAATGCACTATGTATACTTTATTAATTTTTCATATGAGTCATATTGAGGTTTTGATGAAGGACTTCATGTTTATCTTCAGTTCTTAACGTCAATATCTATGGATATAACCAAGTGTCATAATCATTGCTGTCAAATAGTGCATCAGTTTTTCAATATTATGATTCATGAATCACATCAAATCGAATCTTGATTCAGTTTTCTAAAATCATGAAATTGTTAATCGTATCAAATCTTGAATCCCATATACTTTTTTCGTACAGAAATAATAGCATATACTTGACAATAAATATTAGCATGTATGTAACAATCGCTTGAATTGACCGATTTTAACAACGGACATAATAGTGACGACAAAATATTTAAGTGTCACTTCCTTGCAATTGTGAAACACCAACAATAAAAGGGAAAGGGATGGACTTACATCATGAGGATCATCAATTCGTTGCAGTGATGAATCGAATATTATATATAGTATGGGAATGATATAAGCAAAGGAACCTCCTACTACAGCCGGCAACCGGGTACCAAAAAGTGTTTGGAGAAGTGTGTTAATGCCAGCTACAAATAGCAGAGTCTGTATTACCCGTGCTTTGTCGCCCTGATTTTGCAAGCAACTACACGGTCAATAAATTTGATAAGAGGATTATTAGGGGCCCATAATAGTAATGAATTTCACGGAAAATAAATAAATAAATCTAGGCTGATCATATAGAGTGACCACAGGAATCTTGTTGACTCTAGATAGGGAGCTAGTCAATGAGTGGTGGAGGATGAACGAACTATCAAAAAAAACAGAAATGTTGGATTGAGGCCTAAGAAGTCACTTCGGCTCTAGTTGGTTCATGGGTTCAGTGATTGTTGGTTAATAAGGAAAATAGTGAAAGTAGGAAGGAAAAGAAAGGCTACCACTATTGCCAAGTCCCAGTTTGCTTTAGCAATAGTGGCAGCCAAAAAAAAATGCAGTGAGAAATTTTTTTTTTTTTTGAATTTTGTGTTACTTCCCTCCCTTTTTGCTAAGGTGCTGTTTGATTTGCAGATTTAGAGAAGGAAATGGAATGGTAAAGGAAAACTAGTTCCCTCGTGTTTTCCCTTTTCTCCATCCTCAAATAACACCCAAAAAAAATTCAAAATTCATTGGTAACATAAGAAGTGAATCACAAAAATCAAACTCTTTAATTGATTTCTCACCATACTATTTCCCTCTTGTTTTCTCCACTATTCTCCTTTTTAGCCAAACAAAGAAAACTGTTTCGCTTTGTTTTTTTTCCTTTCCTTTACCTCACTAAATCCATGGACCAAACAAAGCCTTAAGTTACAATTAAATATTGGGAATTTTTTAACTTTTAATGCTATTTAAGCATGGAAGCAGAAAGGAACTAGTTTTCCTTCTCTAAATCCACAAACCAAACAAAGCCTTAGGGGGACCTAACCAACGAAAAATTAAATCTTAAGCATTTTCTCTGAAATGGTCACAAAGAAGAGTGAAGACCATGGGTTGATAATCTAGACATAATGACTAACGACGTATTGAAATGATGCACAAATACAGAGATTTCAAAAGAAAGCTATACTAAAATCTGGCTTACATCAGTTCCACCCATTAAGGGTACGAGTATAGTTGGGATCATTACACTTGTGCCCAACATTAGTATGTAGTTTTGAAATGCTAACAGGATAGTTTCAGCTGCAAGACAAAGCTTTCAACATAAATGAACATGAGGAAACAACCCTTAATTCATATAACTATAGAAGATTTGTAAGCTACTAATATCAGTCATCCAATCTCTGATAATCGTACTCTGCAATAGACATTCGACAAGACGAGTGGCTAATAATAGTACTCCAATCCCAAATGAATTCCTCTATATGCATTTAACTTTTCACAATGCATTACAATTATCCTTTTGTTGTCCAGTTCTAACCAAAATGGATTCGAAGACCTTGAGAAATTATGGAAACCCGGTGTCCTTCAACTAATACAAACCTTGATCTTTCTAATTCACCACTTAGTTCCAAAGTTTTTACTCAGTTCAAGTCAAACTTAAAAGGGGAATCACTATGTAGAAATCAAATCACCTGGTGGATTGCTCAATAGAAACATACCCAAAACAGTAAATACAGAAAAGCATAAGACATTCCATCAAAGTTTTGCTTCATTAAGGTCCAAGGACAACGCTTAGACTAATCACCGACTCAAGAATGAATGGTTCTCAGTATAAGGATCACTTGAAGCACATTATTGAAGTATGTAGACAATCTATAGCCTATGTTACACAGACTCTTCAAAGTGTCCGGAGCAATGTTACCTGGAACATGGTTCACCCCAGTGCGTGGTACTGGTTCAGGTGAGTGGTGCGTCACTTAGCTCGGTTCGGGGTACGAGGGGGTAGTCTCTGTTGGTTCACTTTTTTGGTTCGTGGTTCGCTTTGGTTCGAACCTTTTTGGTTCGATTAGCACTTATGTAAATAACTATACATAGATATAATAGTACTTGATCATTCCATGACTTCACATAATCAAATTTCAAATACAAAAAGTTAGGAAAATAAGATCAAACTAAGTCTCAAACGCAAATATCTTAGAAGCTCTTAAAGAAAAACCAACAAGCAATGTAAATTGTAAAAGTTAGGATTTTATTTATCTTCTTCACAGGTTCAATTTTATTTATCTTCTTCTCGTTTGGTTCGTGGAATTTAGGATCTGGATCCCCAGGAACCACGATTTGGATCGCAAGATCCCGGATCGTGGTTCCATGGGGGTACCACGATCCCAGTAACCATGGTGCGGAGGACACGGGTATGTTGCCATATCCGACACGGGTTCTTTGCCTTTCTTGGCTGAAAATTTCACTAAACTACATTAAAAGGATCCTACCCAAGTGTCATACCCATATCTGCAAAGAGTCGTGTCGACACGGGTACTTCTCCTATTTAGAAGAGTCCATGTAACATAGTCTATAGCAGCAAATGGGTCATCATTACTATAGAATTTGAATGTCTAGCAAAATACATTCTTCAATAATGAATCCCCAAGAAAACTCCTCATCCAAAAAGATGGCCGCCATTATACATTCTAATGGACGTACTTACAAAAAATGTCTGTTTGAATGCCAAGAAAATATGGGGTGAAAAATGAAAACATGGAATCTCATTCTATGTTGCCACCTCAACAAAAACCAATTATTAGAGACGGATTATGCCCATCACTTTTCCTAGGATTTCCAGTGAACAATCCAGTGGCCTATTTGGTTGTAGAATGCTAGGAAAAGAAAAAGAAAACTAGGAATCTTCTAGCATCAACTTCATCCCCAAACTCTTATAGGATTCCATTTTTCCTTTGATTTTTCCAATAATTTCTCACTAAAGGAGAGGCTCCATTTGGTTCATTGGCCTAATATGGAAATAAAAAGACAACACTGCCAGTTTGTCTGGGATAGCTTTTTCGGGACCAACCATCAATTATAGGTGATTTTTTGAAAAATTGCTACAGTTTGGATTAGCTTTTCCACATCTTTTTAAAAACCATCATTTTTGAAATCTACAAATAAAATTGACAACTAAATAAAACTAAAAAAACCTCCAATTTGTAGCTTTTTTCAAAAAGTGATTATATTATAAGCTAACGTAGATGGGTTCTAACTTCTAAGTAAAACACTTCTCTTTGTTTTAATAATAAGAAAAACAGTGAGTAAATAAGGAAGCAAAATAAGATAAAATACAAATAAAAATATAGATTCAAATTTTTCGAGTCGCTTCTCTTACTCTTTTCAATAGGTAAATAGTTATTCTATCTCATTCTTTTTTCCTTTTCCGTTTCCTTTTACTAGAAAGGTAAATTAGATCGTCCTCTCATAAGGTTTGGCATTATATTAACTAGCCCCATTAGTTTGAAAAAATCTCACTGACCCCCCTTGAGGTTTATATTTTTTACACTTAGCCCCATTTCCTTCAAACGAAACAACTTTAGACAACATAACAAAATGAGATGACATCTAGCATTATTCTTTATACACTAAAATTGCCCTTCTCATGGTTAAACTTCATGTTAAATTGGTGTGCATTTAAATGAAAATTTGGTAGATCTAAGAACTACAGAATCACGGTTTAATTTACGACATGCTAGTTCAAATGCAAACGAATATAACTTAAATATCAACTATGTGGGGCTTAAGATTCTTTGAAGGATAGGCATTTTAAAAAAATATAGTAGAGCTTAGAACTGCTGAATCACGGTCTAATTTTAAAATTTTAGATTAATTCAAACAAATAATATGGTCCAAAGATAATTTATAAGAAGTTTAAGATTATGTGAAGGGCAATTTTGGCACTTTAAAAAGGCTCAACTAAACTTTAGTACCCTCTGTTTTTCACAGAATTTCATTTTAGTACCCTCTAAATCAATTGCATCACTTTGATTGCCTCGAATTATCCTCAATAACCTACGTAAAACTCAAGGGCCTTAAGTGGTGCAATAATTGCAATTTATAATAGAGTGTCTAAACTGAAATTTGGAGAAAATTACAACTAATGGGGCTAAGAATAATGCTATGCTTTTCAACTTTTGTATTGGAAATGTAACTCCCAAAACATGTGACACTACTTCAATAATGGTGGGACCACTTCAACATTCCCCAATAAAAATCAAGTGGGCCCACTTACAACTGTGTAGTCAAGAAATATCTCCAGTGGTTTTTAATAGATAAAATAATTTGCAACAAAGTCAAATTACAAAATTGACACCCTTTCTTTTAATTTATCATATAGTATTTCACTGAGGTCATCTCATAAAAAGAAGTTGTAGTACCTATGAAGCATGGCCATTTCGAAAAGGTTGCCACAGTTGCACTTAGTGCGCACTCAGCCGCGGATTCTCTGAGTTCTTTTGAAGTGTGGCTGGTTTTTTTGAAGCGTTCTTTTGAAAAAAAAAACACAAATTCTTCATACAATTTTGAAAACTTTGGGGGTTTAAAAGAGAAATAGTAGCAATTATCTAGGATATATACTAATACACTAATAGTTATAAAATAATTTGTATATATGCTATTATATAAAAACATATTTTTTTATATTTTATCCAATTACTCCCGCTACCGCCACACCCGCACCCTTACTTTTTAAAATTTTGGCGAATCCTCGCACCCGCATCCCGGCATCTGAATGCCGGCACTAGCACCGGTGCTACCTAGTGTAAAACACATAACATTACATGTATTTTTCTTATTCCACAAAATTTCGGTGGATACCACTCCATACATATGTTGGAACCACATAATGATACAAATTTGGATTGAGTAAATTCACACATTCACACAACTTTTGGGACACACTCATTCACACAACTTTTTAGACACTACCGAATAGATGTGTGTATCTCTCTCCTGTGAAGTCACTGGACCCACAGTGACACACGAGAGATATAGACACGAGTAATGCTAGGCACACTTTGAAATTCACACTGAATTTGACACCCAGGTTTATAAGTGTAAAAAATTCACACAGCACAGGTACATGTATTTAAAGCATAAGATGTCAAATTCAATGTGGATTTCAAAGAGTCCCTAGCATTACTCTATAGATACATCTATTGTGTTGTGTCCAAAAGTTGTGTGAATGGATGTGTCCCAAGTATTACCTGTTTGGATTACTCTTTCCCATACCTCCCCTGAGTTCTGTGTACTGTGTAATTTGCCCATAGTAGAAACGTTCAGAGAAATATTTTAAAATCTTAAATCAATCCATAGGAAATATTTTATTTTTCTTTACTTTCTTCTATCACCGTTACCAAAATTAAAAATAAAAATAAAAATAAAAAATCTAAGGATTGAGAAGAAACACAAAGATAGATGTTTGTATGAAAATCGAATGCCACACTGCCTCAACATTTATCATCTAAACCCATAAAAACCCATTTCTCATTTTTGAATGCTTCAAGACATTAAAGTACAAATAAATACAATGTATATATACGTGCATGTGTATATACACTATACAGATATATATATATATACAGAGAGAGACAGAGAGAGAGAGAGATGGAACTTACTCCATGGAGGATTAGAGTCTATGCAGTACTCAAGGTCTTGGAGCTGCTCCATGGGAGGGTGGGTTATGTCCGCCATTGCTCAAGCTTTGAGCACTTCTCAGATAATCAGTAGAGAGAGAGAGACAGAGAGACATAAAAGAAAGTAAAGCAGAGAGATAGAAAAGTGGAGAAATGTTAAAAAAAGATGAGAGAAAAACAAAAACTATAAAAGTGCCGAGAGAGAGAGAGGAGTAAATATTGGATGAAATGGGATGCCATGTCATTATCTATCCCTTTCATATGCAATAATGTGGATGAATGATTCTTATTAAAATAAAAATAAATATTACGTATACAAACAATAAAATATAATTGATTAGTGACACTATGTCATAAAAAATAGAAAAATTTAGTGGAAAATTCCATTCTACCAACGTTTGTTGCAATAGACCCACTATTTGGTACTTCCTAATGATAAACCCTATAATTGTAAATGTTGTTAGAGATTAGTCCAAATTTTCCTATTATAGAATTATTAGATGTCTTTTCTACCCCTAACCTATATATATATACATATATACATGTAGTAACCCGTGTTTTCAGGTTTAAATTGATGATTTAGACTTCGTGTGCGATTTTAGCGAAAATTGGTCACAGGGGTATTTTGGTCATTTTTTCAATTTTATAAGTCATGAACTAAAAATATATTTTTTGGGAAAAGTTGCGTGAGATTAAATGATTTGGTATTCGTGTTGGAAGTTAAGATTTTTCGAGTCATATTTAAAATTAAATCTAATATTTTCTCTTTTAATTTTAACAGTAGCAGAATTTTGTTTTCAGATTTTTGTTAAGAAAACGAAGGAAATTTAAGATTCTGCCCGCGTTGTCCCAAGCAAAACTCGATTCTGCACACTTTTCGTCTAATGCAATTTTCTCAGATTCTGCACCGTTTGGGCAGAAAACGAGGATTACAGTAGCAGTTTTAGTGTATCAGAAATTAAATCTAATATTTTCTCTTTTAATAATTAGTGGATTGTTAGGCCATTATGTTTGGTTATTTATACACTAATATTAGTGGAGTTATATGTGCATTAGTGTATGTTTATATCATCTTGCATATTCCTTATAAACTACCAATTAATTAGAAGTTGGTGGTTAATAATTAGATTGTTAGGCCATTATGTTTGGTTATTTATAATATTAGTGGAGTTATAGGTGCATTAGTGTATGTTTACATCATCTTGCATATTCCTTATAAACTACCAATTAATTAGAAGTTAGTGGTTAATAATTAGATTGTTAGGTCATTATGCTTGGTTATTTATACACTAATATTAGTGGAGTTATAGGTGCATTAGTGTATGTTTACATCATCTTGCATATTCCTTATAAACTACCAATTAATTAGAAGTTAGTGGTTAATAAGTGGATTGTTAGGCCATTGTCTTCAAGTGGAAGCTTGGCTATTTATACACTCAAATACTCTCTCAAACACACACATTCTACACTTCTAGCATAGAGAGCTTGAGAGAGTCACATAGAGAGAGATTTATATATATATATACACAATTATAGATATACATACACCTCGAGATAGAAGAAGAAGAAGAAGAAGAAGAGAAGTGTTTGGGAGTTGCTCAACATCATTTATAGGTACCGGGTTGTGTACAATATGCTTTCTAAATTCTCCGGAGTATTTCTTTGTTATCTCTACTTGTACTCTTTTTGCAGTTATGTTGTGTTTTCATTTGGAATCAATGAGTATGTGTTTATTGCTAAGTGCTATGGGACTAAAGGGTCATGAGCAAGGAGCACCTACCAACAGTCCAACAGGCCTCAGGGACCGACGTACTGGAGACGGGTGAGGTGAGGTGAGGTGTCTCTTGCTATGTGATCAAGAGGAACCTGGTATGATGCTATTGGTATGAGCGTTTGGGTAGTATGAGCAGTTGGGTTGTGAGACTGGTCAATTGATTTGATGTCATTCTATGTATTTGATTGTCATTATCCTTTTGAGCCTTTATTATTCATGTCATATTGTATACTTCCCGGTATGGTTTTTAGATGCAGGCAGTGCCGGTAACCGAAGCTTAGAAGGGAGATAAGGTTAAGGATGATATAGGAGATCCGTGGAGAATATGGACCTGCTGGGAGTTTTAAAGAAATTTTGTATTTTTATTTTAAAGAATCAAGTGTGATTTATTTAATTTTTCAATGGAAATACGCTTATTTTTGCGGGGCGTCACAATACATATATTAATTCAGATTTAATGATTGAATCAGTTACCAAATTTGACCAAATCTTATCAAATCCCAATTGATATTGGTTACAATATATGTAGAAATTTTATCCTAATGTTTTAGGATATTACTTTACACAACGGTTACAAACGAATTTCATCATTTCTAGTTCAGCGTATTGCATATTCAATCTAGATATCACATCATAAACGAGTCTTTTTGCAGGTATTGAATTTTACACTGCAAACAGATCATTTTTATACTGTAACTGGTTTATTAGTGTGAAATTTTACACTGTAACTGGTTTATTAGGGAAATTTTACACTGCAAAATTTCACTGCTTTCATTAAACCGGATTTTGACTTGCCATATATACACATTAATTCTGGTAGTTATGATAGCAATTTGACTTGCCAATATCTCATTTTGTATTAATATCCCATAATTATAGTGCTTTCCGTTTTTGTGTTTGTGCCATAAATCGCATACCCTTTGAACCAAGAACATGAGTGTTAATATTCACACTACAACCTTTGAATTGTGGAGTTGTTTTTGGAACAAACTAATTAGCGCTACGTTGGAATGGAGTTTCAATTAGCAGTTAACTTTTTTTAATTTGGTAAGCAGTCATCATTCAAATAATAAATTATAGTACATACTAGCAGTATACAATTTCGCACCACAATATAGGAATTAAGAACATGAGTGTTAAATTTCACACTAGAATGAACATGAGCGTTCAATTTCACACTAAAATAATTAAACAAAGCCACACCCAGATTCAAACAACTAGCCTCCAAAGCCACGCCCAGATCCAAACAACTTCCAAAACACAATTAAATGGACTCAACTAAGCACTCCCTCCAAAGACTCAAAAAAGCACCCACTGAAACACCCCAAATTAAATACTGCTCCAATACAACTAAAATAGAAGACAAAAAATAAAAAGTCAGCAAACACCAATGAAAAGGCAAAATTGAAAAGCAAAGCAACATCACGAAGACAACGACTTCTCCCGCAAATCCGCGCGTGACAACAAGCTCGATCCCAAATGCAACACCCAAAAACAATCACCACCTCGCCGGAGAAGACCATCGCAAGCTTTTTCTCGTTGAATGGAGTCTCCGGTTCATCCACATCACGAAGACAACGACCTCTCCCGCAAATCCGAGCGTGACAACAAGCGCGATCCCAACTGCAACACTCAAAACAATCACCACCTCGCCGGAGAAGACCATCGCAAGCTTTTTTCTCATTGAATGGAGTCTCCGATTCATCCTAGAGAGAGAGAGAGTGTGAGAGAGAGAGAGTGAGGTGGAAATCTTATATATATGCATATATATAAATTTGGTGTTTAAAATTTGAAACCCCTTGATTTTGGGTGTTTCCAAATTAGATAAAGAGTTTGAAAAGGAATGACTCATTGATGGGCTTTAGGGGTAGTTTGGTCACTAAATAAAAATTTGGACCTATCACCAAAATGTTGTTAGAGTTGAACCTATTATAACAAAGTTAGACTAAATAAGACATTATACTAATTAACTCTAAAAAATAACTGATATATTTAATATTTTTTAGACACAGAGAGAGCGCTGCTTCAGGTTAGCACCTCCGGTACGCACCCTGGGAATCGAACGATAATGTTTCTGTTTTTTTTTTTTTTTGGGTGAATCAGTGGTTTTCTTTATATATAAACACCCCTTTTTACTGTATTTACTATCCTGCCAACCCGGCCCACATTTTCCAAAAGGTCAATGAGAAAATATTAATTGCAATTAAACTCTATTTAAAAAATACTTAAAATTGAATCTTGAATGATTTTGGGCAGATTCAAAAAAACAAATAAATAAATGAATGGTGCTTGATTGCACTAAATTCCATGTCTTGATCCTAATTTTATTATTTTCGTTCTTACATAAGTAATAAGATCATGTTATTTTTTATTGAAAAACATGGTCAAAAGTCCCATTTTATCAATTTTTTTTTAATAAGTCCATCAATTGGTACTTCATAATAATGGCCCTTATAATTATTATTGTTGTTAGAGATTAGTCTTTACTATTATAGAATTAGTAGATGACTCTTCTACTCCTAATCATATATATATATATATATAGAAACGTGTATATATACATATATTTAATTCATATTTAAAGATTAAATTAGTTATCAAATTTGACCAAATCTTATCAAATCCGATTTGAGATTGGTTACAATCTATATAGAAATTATATCCCAATATTTTAGGATATTACTTTACAAAACGGTTACAAACGAGTTTCACCATTTTCTAATTCACAGTGTATTGCATATTCAATCTAGATATCGCATCATAAACTTCTGGGCTCACTATTACGTTTTGGATTAAAGATTCTGCGGGCATTAAATTTTACACTACAACTTGTTCATTTTTATACCGCAACTGGTTTATTAGTGTGAAACTTTACATTGCAACTGATTCATTAGTGAAATTTTACACTGCAACTGGTTCATTTTACATCGCAATTAATTCATTAGTGTAAAATTTTATACTGCATATGGTTCATTTTACATTGCAACTGGTTCATTAGTGTGAAATTTTACAGTTAAAAATGGTTCAATTTACAACTATGTGAAATTTCACACTATAAAACAATGGAAAATTTGTACATTTTTATTCCTACAATGTGAAATTTGATATCTAAATAAAAAAAGAAGAATTGAGAACTGCATGTACAATAAATATATATGGACAGATATGTGGTTCAATGGAGAACCGGATTATTATTATTATTATTATTTTGTGTGTGCTCAACAAGGATGAATATTATTCATAATTAAAGAATTACAACTATAAATGAGCCAAACGCATAAGACCTCAAACCGTCAAAAATAAAGGAACAACTCGAAAGAGCTACAAACTGAACCACAAAATCATAAAAGAACAAAAAGTAATGGTAAAAATCAAATCAAGTGTGCAAAACAACCACTAAGATCAACAACGTTCTCAAAGATGTCATTGATGAAGTTATTCATAATCCCCATGGCCTTTGGTTGAGATCCCAATATCATTGCAAAGACCCATTCCATTTAAATCCATATGTGAATCTTAGTACCAAGAGCATCAAAGAAGTCCATTAGAGCCATAAATATGTAAAAATCAATGAAGAGTTGAAAAAAAAGGTCAAATCCTATCATGCAAAGATAATAAAATTGCGGAGAGAGACAGACACAGAGAGAGAGAGAGAGAGAGTTATTCTCTACCTTTGGTGCTATCATAATTTCTAGAGAGACAGAGGGTAAGAGAGCATAAAACGAAATTGGAAAAGATGAGATCTATATATATATATATATATGTGTGTGTGTGTGTGTGTGTATATATATGGTGTTTAAATTTAAAAGCCCCTTGATTTTGGATGTTTCCAAAACAAATAAGTGGGTTTGAAAGGGAATGACCCATCTAATGGGTTTAGGGTAGTTTGGTCACCAAACAAAAATGTGGACCAATCACTAAATTGTTTTGAGGGCTAGGTCTATTGCAACAAAGCTATAGCAACTAGGATTTATACTAAATTATTCTTTTTTATTTTATTTTTTTGCTAAAGGGTAAATGCATTAAACTAAAAGTAACAATACAAACAAAATCTAGTCATAAAATGACTATCCTCAAACATAGGAAGGGGATGGTCGCCAAATGAACTAAGCCAAACATCTAATATTTATATATATATACATATGTAAAGGGAAAGGGAGGGGTACCATGAAATTTTTTTCTACTTTTAATAATTACATAAAACTATTAAGTTTCTTTTCTTAATAACTGTATATAATGAACTAAAATGAAACAAAAATTTTACTGAGAAACTACTTTTAACTTGTCCTAAAAATTTTCCACTCACACAGGTGAGTGGGTCCCTACTAGTATATATATATATATATATATGAAAGCCAAAGACTTTGGTTTTGCCAAGTGGCATTTTATGAGAATTTTGCTTATTTAATTTTTTTTTTTTTTTACATATCTATGTTAATTTTCACAATTAAGGATTAACCAAAGACAAAGAACCAATTTAATATAAATTAAGGATGACCAAAAACAAAGAACCAATTTAATGTGGATTAAATTGACCTATATATATATATATGTGTGTGTAAAATAAGAAGAAAAAAAAAAAGGATTGACCAATTTAATGTAGACTAAATTTGATATATTATTTATCATATACCTTTGAATTGGAATTAAATAAGGATTGACCAATATCCTAGTTGTCACGCCCCGACGTAGCATAAATAAGGAAAGCGTTTAATTTCCTTTATGGACCCGTAGGTCGCGACAGTGTGAAGGATCGATTCCGTCCCAAACGTCGAACAACAATAAACAATAATCAGAGTAGAGCAATCAAAGTTTACAAATATTATTCTAACTTAATAAGTATTACAGCACGGGTCATCTAAAGGCACAGACCGCCTTGAAACAAAACAATAGCTTAATGTCTATTACAGTCATCCTTATAATAAAATGGTTCATAACTTAAAACATGTAAACTTAAAGCATATGATAAATAAACAATTTTCTCATTCCAAAAGCAGTCGTTCTCAGTTAGCGTAGTCATAAGGTCCTTCCTGATCATAACCTGAAAAGCCTGAACACGAATGTCCAGGACGCATCAACGTCGTCAGCTTCAAGAAGCTGGTGAGTATTAAAAACATGACTTTGAATGTAAAACATACCCATTTACCTTTTTCCATTTTTGTATAAATCAATAGTTAAACTGTAAAAAGAATTCAATTCGTAAAACAACGAGGAATATATTAAAAGTCGTTCATTCATAAAATATATGCTCGTGTATGAGACAATGTACCATACTCATCTTGCCGACTCTTTTCTCTCGACAGACACCACAACCCACCATCTCACTCTAGTATCTTTGAAACACTAAGATAGCCACACTTTAGCAACGGGGCGCCAGAGAGTGTCTAGTTTGCCTCACACTTTGGTCCGGGGTACCAGGGAGTACTGACCATTGCCTCACACTTTGAATACCTAAACCGCCATGCAAATACCGGAGCAACCTCACGCAGTATCCAGACTCGAGTATCAGGGAGTGTCCGTAGGCCACACTTTAGCACTACCATGGGTGCCAGGGAATGTCCAAGTTTGGCTTCACACACTTTAACGCTTCCATGGGCGTCAGGGAGTGTCCTTATTTGCCACCGTCACATTTCAAAGATACCCTCACCACAATCTCAACCACAACCACAACCGCAATCTCAATCTCAATCTCAATCTCATACTCATACTCTTTCCACACTACCATTACTCTTTTCCACACCGACTGACACCCACATGCATGTACCACTGACCCCATATGAATGACATGAACTTAAACATAAAGTGAATCGCTGAATTAAAGGTACCACGTACGTACAGGGATTGATAAGTCTTAATACAACGTTCCACTCGTTCAAATGCAACCAATTAAGATTCTGTTTTAATAATTTTCCCAAACAGGGCCTTAACAGTCCTTAAAAGTTAAACCAAACAGTCCCTGAACACAAAACGGACAAAAACCAAAAACTGACAGATCGCGCGCGCAGGCCGCTCGCGCGACAGGCCGCTCGCGCGATTTGCCTATTTTTCCTTTTTATATATATATATATATATATATATCTTTTCCCTCGGCCAGAAAACACAGGGCTCGCGTGCACGGTCCGCTCGCGCGATATGCCCACTTTTCATTTTTTTCTTATTAAAACCTATTCTGTCTGCTTGAGTTCACGAAGATCGAGCGCGCGGGCCGCTCGCGCGAGGGGTCGCTCGCGCGGGCCGCTCACGCGATTCTCGCTCGCGCGATCGTGGCACGAAGTGAAGTAGAGGCTTCATCTTCCTCGCAGAAACTGCTCTGTTTCAGATTTCAGGGGTCAAATTGACCCATTTTGCAAATCCGAGGATACTAAGCCTTATAATATATGTTTCTCTTCGATTTTTCGTAAGGATCATGAATCTATAATCAATTTCTCATGATTCAAATTATGGCTCTCCAATTTCATGAAAAACTAAACATGTCAAAACTTATTTTCTTATATACTTTTTCATGTGAATGAATTGTATTCTAAAACTTCAAACATATCAGCTATAAGGTATAATCTTTCATAATCAACTCTAAAAACAAGTTTTGATTAAGGTTTGAAAATTATGATTTTGAAGCTCAAGCTTCCATGGACGAAATTAGCAATGGGGGATTATAAATTACAATCATATACATAGCAAACAAGTATAATTAACATTCTTAGTGAGTTATAAATACTCACTGATGAAGCCTTAGAGGTTAAGTTGAGAAAGATAAGCACAAAAAGAAATACTCCAAGCTTCCAAGCTATTGGCTATGGAGATAAGAGTTCTTCTCTCTCTAAAATTTTCTGTAATTTCTATGACTAAAACTCTCTCAATATCTCCAGTTCTAAATGTGCAGATAGAGAGATGTGTGTGTGTTTAAATAGAATTCAAATAGAAAAACTTGGGCACCAAGTAGATTAATCTATACTCTACAAAATGCATTTGTTTTTCCAAAATTATTCTACACCAAGTAAACATAAGGACTGATATATACATACGTATATAAAATCTCTACAGATGGTGAAGGGGCAAATTAGAGTAGTAAGGGTCAAGGGGTGTTTGGGAAATGGAACTTATGGTACCACATTTACACACACAAACTATACTTTCCAAACAAAACCTAAGGCAATCATTAGTTTGCCATAATTAGAAAGTAATGTGTAGTCACTTCCAAAATCTGTGGAAGTTTAACACAGCGCGGACAGTTTTGAACATGAACTGGTATTTTCGGGGCGCGGTGGTCACCACAAAAATACAGAAATTTCATTTTAACTTAGGAAATGATTTTCTGGTTTTATAAAAATACTGCTTGAGTTAAAAGAATTTATTTCCACCGTTTTGAAACACAGCTTTAAAATCCCACACAGGTGTTACTAAAGTTTATATAATTGCAGTTTGGTCCCAAAAAGAATTTCAAATACGAAATCAAGCAAGTAATAAATTCTACACATAAGAATTGCAATTAAAATAAAGGCAGACAATGAAACTTGATTTTAAATAATGCAAATATAGATTAAATAAAAATGCAGGTTATTACACTAGCATTATAGTTATTGACCAATTTTCATCTACACAGTCTTTTTTTTTCCTTAGTTAGAATCTTCACTATTCAATTGATTTTGTTTCTCTAATTCATGTATATGAAATTAACTTTTATATTGGACTTGATTGTTTTGTGTTTGATAGCTTTTTGACTTCAAATTCATGAAATAAGAGGAGTACTTTACGGGTTGGTTTTCGACTAATCCGTGCATTGCACGAGGCTCATAGCTTGTTACAAAGAAAAACACAAGCAACAAAAACAACAACTATAACAAGTGCAAAAACAAAAGGTAAAATAGTAAAGCAAGCATAAGTCATTCCGAAAGTTGCACGAGAAATCCAGCACGAGCCACGAGACTAGATCTGGAAATCAGGGCAACTTCAATCTTGTATATGGTAAAGACTCCCCAAAAAACCAAGCCCAAAAAGATAGAAATCCAGCACGAGCCACGAGACTAGATCTGGAAATCAGGGCAACTTCAATCTTGTAGATGGTAAAGACTCCCCAAAAAACCAAGCCCAAAAGGATGAAGGAGCTTCACCAAACGGAGCAACCAAAGCTATTTGAAAATCTTCCAAAGTAGTAGAGACTACATCACGAAGAGAAATATTGTCGAAGGAGAGAGTCACAAAGCCACCAATCATAAAACAAAGAACCATTGAACACAGAAAGCTATCTCAAAAGATCTAAGAGCATCTATAGTGGTGTATCCTTCTATAGGGTAAATATAACTTAAGTTCCTATACAGAAAAGAGAAATCCCATAGTGGTGTGTAATACAGTCGGACAAGGGAATGCCGGCTAAGAGAGTGCCATTTGGTCCAATTTTTTAAAAAAATATTTTAATCAATTCTTCACCAAAAAAAAAAGGAATTACAACTCCCAGTCGGGCGGCATGGATCATGATGCCCATTAAAAAAATAATAATAATAATAATAATAATACTAATACTAAATGGCTACGGGAATGCTGGCTAGGATGGGCTGACAGATCCTCAGTCAGTTCATCATCTGTAGGGTAAAAAATTTAGCAGAAGGATAAACTTAAGTTCCGCTAGCATACAACCACCTAAGTTTCTATATGGGAAACACCATTGGGGGTGATTTTTGGGGAAACTTACTTAAGTTACCCTACCCAAAATACCACTGGAGATGCTCTAAGTAATAGATTTTAGGGTAAATTACAGCACCGCCCCCTGAACTATGATTGTTTTCACTAACACCTCTTTAACTTTAAAACTAAACAGACTCACCTCTGAACTATCAAAAATGAACAAACTCACCCCCCCTGAAGAAGGGGTTTTAGTGTCAACAAGGGATAGTTTAGGGGGTGAGTTTGATCAGTTTTAAAGTTTAGGGGTTGTCAGTGAAAAGGGTCATAGTTCAAGGGGTGTTACTGTAATTTACCCTAGAGACTATTTGATGTGATTTATGAGATTAAAGCATGTTTTTCCATATATGCATATGTTAGAATTTGTACACTCAGCATATAGCTGAGCAGTGGAGACCTACTCCATTAAAGGTGAGAAGAAGAAAGGCAAGAAGAAGCGAGAAGAGTGAGGTCGAGGAATGTCGGAGAAATCACACTTGTGTATACTTTTTCTTTCATTCCAAACGTGTAATAAGGATTTGGGGAACTTGTAATATGTCATAACAGAATCTTAGGATAGTTCTGTAGTATTGTAATCACTAATAGGAACTCTTGCAATCTATGTTTGAATGTTGGAATATAGTTGTGTTAACGTTGGAATTGGATTGTGAGCCATAGGTTTGAGCTACTACAGGTTGTGCAGTTTTGAGGCAGATCAGTCGACTGAGTCTCCGACACAGTCAACTGGACCCCTGTGTGAACAAGTTTTCCTTTCAGTTTTCAAGGGCATCAGTTGACTAGAGGACGAAAATCGGTTGACTGGTTTCTGCATGAAAACATGTCATTTTGCTGGAGCTGGTCCAGTCGACCAGACAATGTACCATTCGACTGAGATATTGAGGCCCCAGTCGACTGAGTCTTCGACACAATCGACTGGACGAGGCCATTAGACTTTTAATACTTGCTGCTTTTAATCGCCAGTCAACTGGGCCCCCGCTGCAGTCGACTGGACCTCTATATTCAAAATGAATTCTTTTTTTTGGAACTATTCCAACTGGGAAAAACTTTTTATAACTCTGTCTTTAATGGATTTTACTTGGGTTTTCCGTTGCTATTTTACTTTAATAGTTGAGTATTCATAAGTTATGAATCTACTTCCATGTCCGAATATCAATATATATGAGTGAAACACCAAGCTACAAGTCCAAATATCTCATTGATTCTCATTATTGATTAATATTACTTGTTTGATTACTTTGATGTTCATCTCTTCTTGACTCATTTCTTTTTTATTTTTCTTTAATCATTTTCTTGTGCATCATCATCTAGATGATGACATGTTGTTTGAGGAGGGTGAATCCTTATGGATACTGCTCTTGACCTCAAAAGCATGTTAATAGATGATGGTTTCAACTTCAATACTTTCCCAAGTATTCTTGAAGTTGTTATCCAAATAAAACATGGTATTTGCAAGATAACTTTAGAAGTTCTTGATATTATTAGAGTTAGCTATTAGAATTAGTTTTATTAGCTTTAGGGTACTTTAGTCTTTTACTTTATATTAGGGTAATACTGTATACCTAGATATATTATTATTGTCTCTTCTTTTGTATTGTATTCATTCATTTTAGTTTTCATGTTATGAGAAACTCTATGTCACGCCCCGACGTAGCATAAATACAGGAAAGCATTTAATTTCCTTTATGGACTCGTAGGTCGTGACAAGTGAGTGTGACCAATTGTCCCTGCAAACAAATAACTTAACAACATTTATCAAGAAAAGGATACTAATAGACATAAGCTTCAAAATAAAACTTACTAAACTATTACATCAGTCATAGTCTTAGGCACAAACCGCCCTTATTCAAATGTCAAGTTTATTACAACTCCGAAAAGTAAAACTTAATTAAAGATAAAACAATCTCTTCGGTCAACCTCCGGTCTCTAACTAGCATAGTCAAAATACCCTGGTTGCTCCTAACCCTAAAAATCTGGACATAGAGTCCAGGACGCATCAACGCCGTCAGCTTATGAAAGCTGGTGAGCAAAATAAACAAGTGCTCGCAATGTATATATAAGCATATGAACAACCATACAAAATATACTCATAGAACAATAGATTCAAGGTTCCAACTTCAACATAAGTCACGGGGGATAATAATGAGCAATAAATATGCGACCGTGCATGAACAATGTAATATCTCATCTTTCTGACTCTTTTCTCTCAACAAACTCGACTCAAACAAACCATTACCTCAGATACCAGGAATAACATCTGCTCAGTACCTAGGTCACACAACACATCGTCGCCTTGAATACTAGGAATAATATCCGATCGATATCCAAGTCGCACAACCATACCATTGCTTCGTATACCAGGAATACTATCCGCTCAGTATACAAAACGCATGCCTTAGATACCAGGAATAATATCCGATCGATATCTAAGTCGTACACAACACTACCGCCTCCAAATACCAGGAATAATATCCGCTCGATATTGGGGCTACACCACAAACCATCGCTTCGTATACCAGGAATACGATCCGCTCAGTATACGAAACGCGCGCTTTAGACACCAAACAAACGTACGAGAAATCAAGTCTTTTTATTCTTCTTTATTAACGAGGTACAATGTACTTAGAATCATTGAGTTAGAACCCATGATCTAAACTATCAAGTCATATATGAAACAAGAGGTAAATTCATCAAAAACTACATTAATACGCTTTTACAGCTACTAGTACACAAGCAAGTTCACTTTGAAGCAATGCCCTTAAAAATGAGTTATAATTTTTATAGATTAATTACATATCAAATGAAAGGTCTTTGATTCTAGTTTCCAACGCTTCAAACGGTGCGCGTTTTCGAGTTTTCTAGAGGAAGTTATGACCGTTTTAGTCAAAGTCGTCAGTGCTGAAAAATGCCAATCGATTGGTAAAAGTGCCAATCGATTGGTAAAAATGCCAATCGATTGGAACATATGCCAATCGATTGGTAAACATGGCAATCGATTGGTAATCATTCCAATCGATTGGTAATCATGCCAATCGATTGGTATCAGCAGTTTCTCCCCTGTTACGAGTTTGAAGCCTGTTTTTGACCCATTTCTCAATTCTGCTTCAACCAAGACATATAATATATGGATTTCTTCGTTTTTCTGCAAGGATTATGAATACGTGATCGGTTTAAACTAATTTCAATCGTAGCTCTCGGATTTCACATAAAACCGAGAGGTGACAAAACTTTAAATCAACGATACATCGCGATACGGATGAATTAAGCCGTAGTATTCGAACCGCAGCTTATTGGGACTAAGATCTTTCATTCCCAATTCACGGAATTGATTTTGGTTAACTTTTGTAAAACTCCAATTTTCAAGCTTCAATGGTAATTATACATATATATGTATATACACATCTATATACACTAAAATATACATATATAAACGTTGAGAGTGAGTTTATAATACTCACAGAGGTGATTATTCAGAGAATTTTGAGACCGAGAATATCCGCCGAAATATCCGTCGTTCGAATTCTCCTCCGTTCTTGAATTATATATATATATATGTATGTATTTGTATGTGTATGTGTATCTATATATATAATTCTGAATATGTGTGTGCGTGTGTGTTGTTCTTGAGGGAGGGAGAGAAAGTTGAGAGGGATTGAGAGTTACAGAGGGTTGAGAGATGAGAGACTGTGAGATTGAGAGATACACATACATATATATACACTGGGAAATTTTGGGCTCCAAGAAAGCAACAGGAATCGCACGGTGTGGTTGAGCTCACGTGCTCCCACACCCAAGTCGCGGTATAGACGCAGATTAAAACAAAAACTGGTATTTTAGGGTTTTGAAATAAAAATACAGAAAACCATATTAACGTAGAAAATAAATTCCGGTTTATACAAAAATTTAGATATTGTTTCAAAACTATAGAAAGTATTTTCTATATTTATAAAAATTACGATTTGACCCCAAACAAATATTTCAAATAGAAATTAAATTGAAATAAACATTTATTAATGGAAAAGAAATACAGGGTGTTACACTCTAGTTCTCTTTTCTCTTTTCCCTTTGTTGTTTTCTTGATTATTTGATATACTCATATGGTATCAGAGCATGTTCGAATCTCATTCACGTCCTTTTAGATTTCTTGCTGGTACGGATTTGTATTTGGATCTCGCACTGATTCACGTTCGTTTTTGGATCTGTCACTGATTCTAGTTCGTTTGTTTTGTGTTTTTGGACCTGTCTTTGATTTTGATTCGTTTGTTTTGTGTTATTTAATTGCTTCGTTTTTGTAATGGCTGCTGAACGTGATGATTCACTTCAAGCGATTAGTGTTAAACTCGATGGAAAGAATTTAGCATATTGGAATTATGTGATGAAAAAATTTTTGAAGGAGAAGAAGATGTGGGGTCATATCAATGGAGATTTTAGTAAACCTACGAATGAACAGGCCGATAAATTTGTTGAATTGCTAGATGTTTGGGAAACAAACAATTCAAAAATCATCACTTGGATCAACAACTCCGTTGCTCCCTCGATAGGTATGCAATTGGCAAAGTTTGATTATGAAAAAGAGGTGTGGGATCATTTGGCTAAATTGTTTACACATTCTAATTTTGCGAAAAGGTATAAATTAGAGTATGATATATGTGCCTTGACCAAAAAAAAATTGAGTATTCAGGAGTTCTATTCTACAATGACAGATTTTTGGGATCAATTGGCTCTCATGGAGTCGCCCGAATTGCGGGTGTTTGCACAATTGCACCATATATCACTAGTAGGAAGGAACAAGTATGGTTCAATTTTTGATGGCTCTACATGATGATTTTAAGGGCCTTCGTGGGTCCATTCTCCATCGTAGCTCACTTCCGTCAGTTGATTCTGTTGTCCATGAGTTAGTAGCCGAGTAAATACGTTACAAGACTCAGTCTGCAAAGGGAATTCTCCCCAACTCTACTCTGTCTGTTTTAGCAGCCCCTTTTCGACCACCATCCAATAATCAGAATAAGCCCTACTCGAGAGTTGGTAGTGATGTATGCAGCTATTGTAAGGAAAAGGGTCATTGGAAGGCTCAGTGTCCTTGGTTGGGTCGAGCAAACCAACCCAATAGCAGCAACCAGCCCTCACCTGGTCGACCACCACAACAACAGCAACCTCAACCTTCTCATTGGAAATCTGACATCCAATCTCAGCAGCGTTCGTATAGGCCGCCACATCCTAACACTGCAGCAGTTGTACCGCCATTAGACTCATTTGGACCCGATTCCCCTTCCCCATCCACTACATCCATGACCTCCCTTGCTGAATAATTTCAAAAGTTCCTTGCCACACAGCCACATGCTATGGCCACCTCTTCACTAGGTATGTCTTCAAGTATGTCCTCAGGTATTTAGGTCTTAGACTCTGGAGCTTCTAATCATATGTTACCTGACTTGTCATCTTTTGCATCCTTATGTCTTGTTTCCTCTTTGCCTGTTATGACTGATGATGGTACTCCCATGCCATTAACAGGTGTTGGGTCTGTTGTCACACCTCTTGTATCTCTCTCTAGTGTTTACCACATTCCCAAACTTACTATGAATCTTGTTTCTGGTGGTCAGCTTTGTGATGCAGGTTACTTAGTCTCTTTTTCTTCTACTTTTTGTCATGTGCAGGATCCACAGTCTCAGACGGTGATTGGGACAGGCCTAGGCAAGGGGGATTATACATCTTGGACAAGCTCACTGTACCAGTGGTTGTAGCTTCTAGTGTTGACTTGTCATCCTTTCGTTTGAGTCCATCTTCGTCTAGTTTTTATTTATGGCATTCTCTCCTTGGTCATGTTTCAACCTCTTGTCTAAAATTTCTAGCTTCTACAGGAAAATTAGGAGATTTACAAACTCATGATATTTCTGATTGTAGTGTTTGTAAACTGGCAAAATTTTCAGCTTTACCTTTTAATAGAAGTATTTCTTATTCTCTTGCACCATTTGATATAGTTCATTCAGATGTGTGGGGACCCTCTCCCGTTGCTACAAGAGGGTCTCGATATTATGTATCACTTATTGATGATTGCACTCGTTACTATTGGGTTTATCTTATGAAACGTCGTTCAGACTTCTTTGATATTTACAATACCTTTCGTGCTTTTGTCAAAACTCAACATTCTGCTATCATCAAATGTTTTAGATGTGATTTAGGTGGAAAGTATACCTATCATAAATTTCGTCAGTTGCTTGCTTTACATGGAACTATTCACCAGTCCTCTTGTACAGACACACCTGAGCAAAATGGTGTTGCTGAAAGGAAACATCGGCATATTGTTGAAACTGCTCGCTCTCTTTTATTATCTGCATATGTCCCTAGAGATTTTTGGGGAGAGGCTATCCTTACTACTGTCAATCTAATTAATAAAATTCTATCCTCTCACTGCTCAGGTCTGTCACCTTTTGAAAAATTGTATGGGCATGCTCTTGATTATTCTTCCTTAAAGGTATTTGGTTGTACTTGTTTTGTCCTTCGACCTCGTGTAGAGCATACTAAATTGTCACCTAAGTATGCTATTTGTGTTTTACTAGGTTATGGTGAGGGTCAGGATGGATATTATTGCTTTAACCAAGTTACTAAGAAACTATATGTCTCTCGTCATGTTGTGTTTCTCGAGCACATACCCATCTTTTCTATTCCTGATAATCATCATGAGTTGACTAAATCTGATCTCATCCATCTTGACCCATTCTCTGATGATATTGATAGTGTGCCCTCTCGAGCCCCATCCACCACTGATATTGTCTCACCTCATGGTTCTACTTCTGCTGATACTGGTACCTTGCCACCAGATGCTACCTCCCTTCCTGTTAAATGATAAGTTTCAGTGTTTATAAGGAACACTCAAATTTACAATTTGTGATTTGTAAAAAAAAAAATACCCATTGGTTGTAAATTACTTGGGATCAATTTGATGGATAGCCCATTTCAAAACCCAAATTATCCAATTTGTTGGTTTAGCAATCATACTCAGTTTTGTTACAAACCAAACAACCCTTTTACCATGAAATGAACAATTTACTCCTACATTTTTTAATGGCCGGTTACTGTGTGGTTGAAAACAAAAGTCTAGCATGTGATATAGAATAGAAATTCTAGCATGTGACTGGAGTAAGTAATGGACCATGACTTCACCAATTAACTTTGCCACCTCCATATTAACCATCCACTATGCAAGTGGAGGTAACTACCTCTTTCATGTCTATATATAGACCAAGTCTATATCAACGGAAGGGGGACAGAAAAGAGATGCAGAGCAAAGAAAAAAAAAGAAGAGAGGAAAGTTTGAAAGGAAAGAAAAAAAATACAGATTTCATCATTTTGCAACCATGCAGAATTTGGAAGAAGAGGTGAGAGAATTGAAAAGGTGTCATCCTGATTTTTATGCTTTCTCTCAAAATTCTAGTACACTGCAAAACATCCTTCTTTTAAATAAAAAAAAAATTGTTTTGGAGTCTTAGACTCATATCCAATTTATTTGTCTTTGGACAAAATGTTGTCTTTGACTCTTTTATGGGTCATAACCTTACATCCAAAATAGTACACTGTTGTTCTCAATGATGCTCAGAGCGTCCTCATCTTTTTGGGATGTTCTTGACACCCATAACATTTATATATATAAATATATATATATATATATATGTGTGTGTGTGTGTGTGCGTAAATTAATTTCTCACTTTGATGCTCAGTGCATCATCAAAATTTGATGGGCAAAACCATCATATAAAAACTAATGAGTTATTGTTTTGAGATGCTCAGTGCATCAAGGATATAACAATATATCTCTTTAACACAAGCTTTTAATTAGATGTCTTGTGCATCTTCAAATATTGATGGGCAAACCATCACTCTCAAAATAATGCTCAGTGCATTTTCTTCCAAACTTTGGTTAAACTGATGCTCAGTGCATCTTCTACCATTTTTGGTTTAAATGATGCTCAGTGTATCTTAAAAATGTTTTGGATGCTCGGTGCATCACTCTTTTGATGCCCAGTGCATCACCAAATTTGATGGGCAAACCATCACATGAAATGGTGCTTATTTTTAACACATCACCATGTTTTTTGTTTTAATAAAGTAAAAATGATGTTCAAATGCATTTTTATAAAAAAAAATAAAAAAATCAGAGCATATGGATGCTCTATATAGCCTTTGGAAAAGGAAGTTTCATAAAAATAAATAAAGAAATAAATTAGTCTTAAAAGATGCCTAGAACATCTACATCTCTTTGACAATTTGTTCATCACCAACAAAACTTCTAAGCCTTTTGATCATGGTCTTGAATGCCCAGCAAAAAAGTTTCTGATTCATAACCTTTCATTTGGTCATAAACTCTTACAAATTGTTGTGTTAATCACAATTCCAGATTTATCACAAGCCAAAATTCCGATGGGTCATCAACCCTTCATAAATTACATAGGTCATCTACCCATATCAAACCGCAACCTTAAATTACATAGATCATTTACCTATGTAAAAATTCAACTCTTTTTCAAAATCCAAATCAAATGTGAGTCTCACCCAAAAATCAAAACTTCTCAAATTCAAGACATGGGTACTTACCCAGAATAAATTCAATGGGTTCTCATTAAATTCAACTTCATTATATGGGCACTTATCCATGTTAAATTCAATGGGTTCTTACCCATATTTAAAATAAGGGACACACCCCATTATAAATTAAGGGTCATACACCCTGTTCAAATTTAAGGGTCATTCACCCTAAACCATGACCAAATCAAAATTTATGTCAAAAGAACTACGATATGGCTTGATCCCATTTGTGGGTATGTAGGCAACCTGGGTCATTAACCTAGGTCCAGCCCAAACAAAAAATAAATAAATTTTATTTCATTTAATTTAAAATTAGTCTTTTAAATTGGAATCAAAAGATGTTTCCTTAAAATAGGGATTGTAATTAAGGGATGTAATATCCTGAATGGGTCTAACCTACTTTGATAAAAAAAAAAAAAAAAAAAAAAAAAAAAAAAAATCACATGTAGTTTTAATTATATGTGTGAAATTATGTTACGCAAAATGTTAAAATTTTGTACAACACTTCCAAAGGCCAACCAAACACCTGTTGAGGTTGTGGAACCTCCTCGCTATCCTGCTCGCACTCGTAAGTCCACTCAATCACCTGATTTTGTTTATTCTTGTTATTCAGATTCTTTGGCTTTCTTTTTAGCTTTAGTTCTTGATCTCTCTGAGCCTCTATCCTATAAAGGACAACTCTTGATCTTCTTTAGCAGTAGGCTATGGCAGAGGAACTCTCTGCATTATATAAGACAGACACTTGAAATTTGGTTCCCTTACATTCCGGTAAGAGCGCTATTTGTTTTCGTTGGGTTTATAAAATCAAAACCAAGTCAGATGGGTCTGTTGAGCGGTACAAAGCAAGATTGGTTGCCAAGGGTTTTTTCCAGCAGTATGGTATGGATTACGAGGAGACGTTTGCTCTTGTTGCTAAAATGACTACTGTTCGTACTCTTATTGTAGTTGCTTCTGTTTGTCAATGGCATATATCTCAGATGGATGTTAAAAATGCTTTCTTGAATGGAGACCTCCAAGAGGAGGTTTATATGGTTCCTCCTCCAGGTGTTCCTCATGGTCCTGGTGAAGTTTGCAGGCTTAAGAAAGCCTTACATGATCTTAAACAAGCCCATCGAGCTTGGTTTGAGAAGTTTTCCACTGTGATTACCTCATTTGGGTTTTCCCCGAGTGAGTATGATTCGGCTCTCTTTATCAGGTGTACCACTGCTGGTCATTCTATGCTTTCTTTGTATGTTGATGACATGATTATTACTGGTGATGATGTTGATGGGATTGCAGTGTTGAAGTCTGAATTAGCTTGTTGTTTTGAAATGAAGGACTTAGGTCCACTACGTTATTTTTTGGGGATTGAAGTAGCTTTTTCTCCAAAAGGTTATCTTCTTTCTCAGTCTAAGTATACAGGTGACATTCTTGAGCATGCTCGCCTCACTGATAATAAGATTGTTGATACCCCTTTGGAACTTAATGTTCGTCTTTTCCCTTCTGATGGTGTTCCTTTGCCTGATACTACCTTATATAGCACTATTGTTGGTAGCATGGTTTATCTTACTATTACTCGTCCGAATATTGCTCATGATGTTCATGTTGTTAGTCAATTTGTTAGTTCCCCTACTACAGTTCATTAGGCTATTTTTCATCGTATTTTGAGGTACTTGAAGGGCACTCGGTTTCATAGTCTTTTACTTTCATCATCTTCTTCCTTAGAGCTGTGTGCATACTCTGATTTGATTGGGCCGGTGATCCTACAGATTGCAAGTCTGTTACTAGATTTTGTATTTTGTTGGGTGATTCACTCATTTCTTGGAAGAGAAAGAAGCAAGATGTTGTTGCTGTGTCTTCCACAGAAGCTGGTATCGTGCTATGGCTTCGACTACCTGTGATGTTATTTGGTTATGCCGGCTACGTACAGATATGGGTGTTTCCCTTCCTCGCCCTTTACCTATGTATTGTGATAATAAGAGTACTATTTAGATTGTTCACAATTCAGTTTTCCATTAGAGGACCAAGCATATAGAGATTGATTGTCACATTATTCGTCATCACCTTAAGCATGGAGCTATCACTTTGCCTTTTGTTTCTTCTTCCGCAGAGATTGCTGATTTGTTTACAAAGTCTTATCCGATTCAGAGTTTTCGTTTTTTAGTTGGTAAACACTCTATGCTTCTAGCTGGAACATCGTGAGATTGGGGGGGGGGGGGGTATTAGAGTTAGCTATTAGAATTAGTTTTATTAGCTTTAAGGCAATTTAGTCTTTTACTTTATATTAGGGTAATATTGTATACCTAGATATATTATTATTGTCTCTTCTTTTGTATTGTATTCATTCATTTTAGTTTTCATGTTAAGAAAAACTGTAGTTCTCTTTTCTCTTTTCCCTTTGTTAGTTTCTTGATTATTTGATATATTCACAGATATGAGTTTGATGTTGATATTCCAAATGGTTTAATCACCATTTAGTGTTGGAAATACACTTTCAAAACCCCCTTTCCAAAACCCCCACATTTTGATTCAAAGAAATAAATATTGTTTTCTCAAAAACCCCTAAAACAGTGAGTTGTTCAACTTGAAAATGCTATTCTGAGTTCAATACTTAATGGATGATTATGAAACCACTTGAAAAGTCTTCCTAACACATTAGGGAATGTCCATGATTTTTGGTAGAATTTTAAAACACTTGTGAGGGTTCCATCTTGACCCAAACATTCTTCTAAAACATTCTGTTTTTCTGTCATGTAAGCTTCAGTTGACTTTCAACTTGTTTTCCAAACAGCTTTCTAAAAAGGGTGGTCCAAAATCATTTTTTTCCTTGAACTTCAGTGTCTTAGGGAACTTTCTGTATAATATCTCCAAATGTTTTGTTTTCATTTTCAAAGATTTTTCTACATTTCAGTCAACAGTACGGATTCTGTCTCTGAGTAACCTGTCTTATTAATATGATTTCTCTCAATCTAAAACTTCAATCTTGATTTGGCTTTTTCCTAGGTGTTCTAGACAAAGTAGGGATGATCCCCATAAATTTTCATGAATTTAACATACTCCTAACCTCACTTTTTCATTTTTTTCAAAATTATTTCACTGTTCTGTCCATTATTTACAGCAAGCATATTTTGACTTTTATTCATTGATTAGATATTCATATGCATTCTAAATTAGTTCATATCTTAGGAAGTTGTTCAAACCACTTATATACATAATAACATTCTTCATACATTCATACTTATTTTAGACTTCTAAGTCACTTTAGAGAAATCCATGAACACAAGCACACCACTACTTTGCACATTCTAGGATCATATATTGCATCTATGCAAGATTTAGGGTTTTTGTGACTCCTAATCCAAGAAGGTTAAAAGGAATGAAGTTGATCACACGTTCATTCTTTCCCTCGATCGCATCTTCCTTTCTCATCCGTCCTGGGGAATGAGAGGTCTTCTTTTCCCATGAATCAACATGCATACATAATAGTTTGCTAAGCATATTTTCTTTGCTAAGTTGTTTCAAGAACAATCCAAGTCCCCCATTGGATTAGGAAAACTTGATTACATGATATGCGATTAGACAGTTTTTTCCTAAGTTTTTTTTTTATTTGCATGATCTTTCACCTTTGCATTGTATGATATTTGGCTTAGATCTTATGAACAATATCTTATCTTTTAATCTTTTATTTCAAGTTTCTTGTGTGATGTAATATACTTATCATAGTACTAACTATTGAACCAATCATAGTACAAGATGATTATTTGGATGATAATTGAGGCCCGTTGAAAGACGGGGCAAGTTGAGGGTTTTTAGTCTTTACGAAGGCTCCTTCCTCTCTCATACCAAAACCCCGAGCCAAGTTCATTGGTTATGCCCTTTATCCATTTGGGTGAGTCAAATTGAGTTTATTGGTTCCCTAAACACTAAGTGGCGACTCTGTGTCTATTTTCACAAACCTTTTCAAATCAATCTCAAACCAAAACCTTTTCTAAAACGAAACGGGGTGGACCCCCCGAGGCAGCGTGTCCACAAACTGGTGACTCTGCTGGGAAATTTTATTTTCAAAACAAAATAATACAGAGGTTTGACTCATAAGAAGCTTCCTTAAAATCATCTTCTTACTGTGTCTGGTTCACCGCATTGCACTCTTGCATCTTCTCCCCCCCCCCCCCCCCCCCCCAATTGTGTCTGAAACGCAGCGCTGACATTATTCAGGTCTTGTTTTTCCAGGGCATAAGTCACCGTTGATACTGTACCTTCCAAGGTATATCAAAAAGATTAAAAACCTTTGTAATATCTCCTTGATGGTATATTGGAACTCTCGTCAACGCTGACTAAACTCAGTCTTTGCATAGAGACTCTTGTAGAACCTTTTCATAGGACTGTTGATTTATCTTTTCAGATAGGACAATGTGATATAATTGCTGTATGCCCTGACGAGGTTACCTACATGGTGTAGACACTTATGTGGCATAGGACAGAACCTCTTTCTTATGATTCCAAAGGCAATCACTCACATACGATCACATTGAGTTGACCTGCTAGGCACCATGATAAGGATGTATGCTCTGTGTTCAAAAAGATATACACAGCAAACCTTATTTGTCGATCCAATGATATATGAGTATGAAAACCTACTAGACAGAATGATCACCATCACCGTCTACTTTTATCTAAATTATCCAGAAAATTCATGTTTCTCCTAGAAACTCTGTTCAGATATCCCTGTTTCTCCCAGAATCTCCATTAGAAATTTCTGTTTCCCAGAAACTCTGTCCGAATCACCCAGATATTCCTGTTTCTCCCTAGAGCCCTGTCCAAATCTTCCAGAAAGGCCCAAATATACTTGTGTCCCCAGAAACTCACTCTAAATCTCCCAGAAATACCCATATATACCTATTTCTCTCAGAAACTCTGTCCAACTCACACAAATATCCCTATTTTTCCCAGAAACTCTAAAACACATGATTCTCCCAGAAACTCTGTTCAAGTCACCCAAAAACACCACTTTCTCCCAGAAACTCTTTCTAATCTACCCAGACTTCCCAGAAACACCTACTTCTCTTAGAAACTCTGTCCAAGGCACCCAGAAAACCCCATTTCTCCTAGAAACTCTAACTTCTCTGAAATGTATGTTTCTCCCAAAAATGCTGATATACCTGTTTCCTCGAAAACTATATCCAAATCACCCTCATATACCCATTTCTCCAACAAACTCTGACCAAACATCCCAGTTTCTCCCATAAATTGTACAAGAGAGCCAGATATCTCAATTTCTTCCAAAAACTCTGTCCAAGTCTCCCAGATATCCCCGTTTCCCAGAGACTCTCCCAGATTTCCCAAAAATTCCTATTTCCCAAGAACTCTGCCAAAATCTACCTAGATTTCCTAGAAATCGTTGTTTCCTATAAACTTTGCTAGAATCCACCAAATTTTCCATAAATCCCTATTTCCCAGAAATTCTTCCAAAATCCATCCAGATTTCCCAGAAATCCATGTTTTCCATAAACTCTATCCACCCAAAATTTCCAAAAATCCCCATTTCCCAAATTTTCATTCCTCAAACAATAAACCTATCTTCTCATCCTCCTTATGCTAGTGATCATTCCGAAAAAAAAAATGCTAGCATACTCTATATGGCTAGTGCATTACTTGCTTAACTGCTATACGTTAGAAGTAGGGACAGAGCTGGCCCTGAGATTGCTAAAATTTTCTAAGGCCTCATGCGAACTTTCAAAGGCGGGCCCCTCTATATTAAATTTCATAAGCATAAAAATTTATTAGAGTACGTAATAATTTTCATTAAGATGAGAGGATAAGCACATAATTACAAGAGTGTAAATCAACTTAGTTCCAAAACGTACAACAAATCAGTAGATTCAGTACCATTGAAATCTGAAGAAAATGAATAAATTAGGAAGAAGATTAGAAGAAAATAAAAGGGAAAAAATTAGGGTTCAATAGTTCAATACTTACCAATTTAATTAACATGAATCCATGATAGTATGAGACCAAGGAAAGAGAAAATGACTGATGTTTCCATCAATAGATTCAATTATATTGAAATCAGAAGAAATTAGGAATAAGATTAGGGTTCAATACTTCAATACTTACCAACCATGAATCCATGAGAATATGAGACCAATGAGAGGGAAAAAAATGAGATCACCTCATTCATTGTCGGACTGGAGAAAGAGAGACAGTCTGGAGACTGAAGAACTACGAGAGAGAGAGAGAGAGAGAGAGAGAGAGAGAGAGAGAGAGAGAGAGAAGAGAAGAGAAAAAGAGGAAAAATAAAAATTAAAGATAAAGGTCAAAGGCCCTTGCGTTTACTGCCTGGAGAAGGAAAAAGAAAATGGAAAAAAATGGCCTACAAAATGGGCTTATGGAAAATGGTCCCAAAGGCCCAAGAAAAGAGGAAAATAATAATAACAAACAAAGGCCAAAGGCCACCTGTGTTTACTGCCTGGAGAATGAAAAAGAAAAGAAAAAAAAAGGGCCTACCAAATGGGTTTACGGAAAGTTGGCCCAATGCTACTACTTGACAGCATGCAATCATGGCCGGCCCTGAGTAATGACATCATATAGATTAGGGCTCGCATCCGCATGCTTGTCTCATCAGTCTGTATACACCATTCCCATCAGTCTACATGCATGTATATCTCATCAGCCAACAGTCTATCCCTTCTCATCATCATACGAACATCGATCTACATCCATTGAGTCTGATCTTTGTCATTTCAGTTTGTCTTACATGTCCTAAAATGTCATCTTGCTTCATTATCTTCTTGGGATTAGTTGCCCTCCCAGAAACAAACTTATGTATCACAAAAGCTTGAAAACTCGAGTCACCAAATTAAGAACTACTATAAACCAGCAGTCAGCCCATTTAGCCCAAGTCTTTGGATTTCTTGAAGAGATGAGATAGCAGAACCTGTAGTACCCACCAACACTCCTTCCTCCACCAGGATTTTTCAACCACCACCCAGAGTTATGCCAACCCGAGTTGCAGCCCTTAGACATGAAAGGGCACGAGATTATCTTGATAAAGCCATGCGACTTGCAATTGAAAAGAAGTTCCAAGAGAAGATACAAAAGTGGATAAACTAGAAAGTGTGTTGAGAAAAACAAGGGGGTTGGTGATTACAAGCTAGATCTGGAAGGCCTTTTTGAGCCTGTCAAGCTGAAACTATCAAAAATTTTCAAAATGCCTACCATTGACCGTTTCAATGGGACTGGAAATCCTAAAAGGCACTTGAAGCTGTGCATGAGCATCCTCCAATCGATGGGCTGCACTCATGAGCACATTGTAATGTTGTTCCCACAAACCCTCACCAATTTTGCACTATCATGGTTCCTATCCTTGGGAGCCTCCAAAACACAAGCGTGGGAAGACATCGTATGGGTGTTTGTTGATCACTACTCATACAATCAAGAGGTAGATGTTACCGTCAGAGATCTAGAAACCATTTACCACAACACCAATGAGTCCTTTATTGTATTCCTAGCAAGATGGAAAAATAAGGTCACCCAAATGACTTACAGGCCAAAGGACAAAAGAGCAGGTCCTATTTTCATCAAGAATCTACAACCAATCTACTTTGATCGCATGTATTATCAGCCCATCAATATGTTTGAACAACTATTCATTTTGGAGACTAGAATCGAGGATGTTATCTGTGAAGGCAAGATTAATAGAGTTGGGTCACTGGAAAAGGATAAGAGACCCAATTCCTATAATGAAGATCAAGAGAGCCCAGGCATCAATGCCTTAAGCCCATCATCGAGCTGGAATAACTGTAGTAACAGGCATAAGAAAGGAAATCAGAGAGTCTTCACACCGCTTGATATAAGCTTACCAACCGCTCTCAAACACCTTGTTCAAAAGGGCCACCTTGAGTTTTTGGAGCCTAGTAAGCCTCCTAATCGCCCATCTCATGGGTATAATGAGTCCAAGTATTGTGATTACCATCAAGACCATGGCCATGAGATCGACAGCTGTAAGAGGCTCTGATACTCAATTCAGGACCTCTTAGATGATTTGCCGCACCCCAATCCAATCTACTACCTTGGTCTGGACCAACCCTTGACCTATCCATTCAAATGATCCCCTTCGTTGAGGTCCATGAATTTTGAACCTGTGCAAGTGAAGTGATGGTGTTTGGGACTTTTGCTAGAAAAACAAATGAGGATGCTCTTTCGAAAAAAAAAAGAATAAATGAGCCACAAAGACGCTTCATTTGAGACCAGGTTGAGTATGTCCTATATTTCAAGTCTGTTTCGAGTTTAATCTTGTGGTCGAGTCTGCTTATTTTCAAGTTCAGTTGAGTCCGTACCAAGAAATGCAATCCTTCTCTTTTGATATAATGAAATCTCATTTTGTTTAACCTGATGTATCTAGTAATGAATGCACGAATCACTTAACTGAAAATGTCACTTTTCAAATCACCATGGATGTTACTCTACTAATAATTTTTTGCATCAAAAAAAGAATCCTGAAAGGTCAAAGTCTATTTTGCTCTGACACCAAAGAAGAGCCAAGAATATTTGAATAGCATTACTTTAAGAATTTAAAGATGCTTTTGCTCAAATCTTGAAAAGACATACTTGGGACTGATTTGGGGCTTGCCCAACTCCCTTTTTCTACCATTTTAAAGCCTTGAGCCCAATCCAATCAAGAGCCATGTAAATATGTCTGATTGAAAGCAATGTAGACTTGGTCCTTGTTGGTAGCCAAACATTTCAATGATTTTTTCTCCCTTTAAAAAAAAGTGCTCGCTAGGTTGAAAACCCGAAAGGGCACCTAGGAAAAAGTTAGAGCTGAAAAGGTGTTGATTTCTAAAATCTAACCCTAGTCAGTCGAAATAATGGAGAAAATGAAAAGATAAAAAAAAGTATGCTCGGTTGGTTGAAAACCCGAAAGGCACGTAGACAAAAGTTAGAGCTAAAAAGTTGTTGATTTCCAAAATCTAACCCTAACCAGTCAAAATGATGGGAAAAAAATTGATGAGACAATGAGAGAATTGTACACTTTAAGGTACATCATAAGAATGTGTCTAGATCATATTTCAAAAGGCTTGAAATGACCACGAACAAATTTTGAGAGCTGACATACACATTGTGAAATTTGAAATTACGATCAAAAGATCTCACATGAATCAGCTACTTGAAAAGCAAAATTGACTGGCTAGGCAAAAGTGAAAATGATCAATCCTCAAAATAAAAAGAAAAGAAAAGAAAAACAAAGGGAGATCAAAACCGAATCCTCTTATTCAAAGCTATCACAAGTGGCTCAAGTTTGAACTTCTTTGATGATTGGTTTGAGAAACCCTCATACCTCAACCTTTCCAAATACTTTAGCATTGAACTACGCCCGACTTGATTCCCAACTTATGGATACGTAGGCAACCATACAGGTTCTGTCAACACCATCATAATCAACCCCTCTTCTTCCAAAGCCTTGGCCCGAACAATGTTGGACCTGATCTCCATTCAGGGGTACGTAGGCAGACTTTCAAAAGAAAAGAACGATGGCTCACTAGGTCGAAAACCCGAAAGGGTGCCTAGGCAAAAGTTAGAGCTAAATCTAGAGTGAGCAATAACAAAAGAGATAAAAGAGCTCGCTAGGTCACTCCACCAGTGCCTAGGCAAAAGTTATGAACATCTGAGAGATTAAAAGTCGCGATCCTTACCTCAAGCCCGAAATCATCATCCATACTAGGAGCGAACTTTGGCTACTCGCCTCGTTTGCCTAAATTGTACTATCTACCCTTCATACAAGGGGGGTAAACTTCGGTTACCTACCTCATTTGCCTTTGGATTCTACTTCCTATACTTTAAACTAGGGGCAATCTTTGTTAGCCTAACAATCCCTTCACACAAAGAGCAAGTTTTCAAGTCACCAAGTTGTTTTAAAAAAGATTAAAATAGTGCATCTTTTATTATCAATTCTAGGGCACTAATTCAAAGCACACTTTGGATAAGTGAATAATTGGCTAGACTTTAGGGAGGAGTTTTTAAGACTTAGATTTATCAGCAGAATTCTACCACAAAAGATGAGAAGTGCACATATAAGACAGTGGTACATCATTTATGACAAAGACACATTGAATTATGGCAATTTTGGCACTTCGTCCAGTTACTTTTGTCGAGTCAATCCTTCTTTGGTTAAGTCAGTAATAATCTGATCAAGAGTGTATCAGAGCTCAAGGTTTCATACAAACCAACCCAACTTTTCTTATCATCGTTATTCCTGTCAAGTCTATTCATCCTGATGGTATCAAATGTGTGGGTTTAAGATGTCTCCCAATTGCAAAATCTGTGGAAATAAGCAAAAGTACCAAACACCATTACTACACCAGTCAAGGTGTCAACATGAGAAGTGTCCAAACTTGGGGCAAAGGCGAATTTTATCCATTTCCAAAGCACTGAGAGTTGACCATCATCTCCTATTAACTTAAGTCCATGAGTGGCTGTTGACTGTCTTCCTTCGTTCATTCAATAGTCCATGAGTGGTTGTAGATCATCTTCCTTCGTTCAAGCAACTTAAGTCCATGAGGAGTTGTTGACTATCTTTCTTCGTTTATGCAACTTAAGTCCATAAATGGCTATTGATCATCTTCCTTCGTTCAAGCAACTTAAGTCCATTAGTGGCTGTTGATTATCCTTTTTTGTTCATGCAACATGAGTCCATGAGTGGTTGTTGATCATCTTCTTTCGTTCATGAAACATAAGTCCATGAATGGTTGTTGATCATCTTACTTCGTTCAAGCAACTTAAGTCCATGATTGGTTATTGACCTTCATTCATTAGTATACTATATATATCCCATAGCAACTGTTGACCTTCTTTTAAGCAAACATAAGCCCATGAGTGGATGCTGATCATCATCATCCATCATTGTCAAATCCTTAGCTACCGCAGTTCATCTCCATATCCTTTATCCCAAATAGAATGATACCTTTACTCCCATATGATTTGGCATATTTTCTAATTCTTCAGCAGAGCACCTTTTATCCATTCTCCCTCCAACAGAAGCAATTTTATCCCCAACAGTCCGAAAGTCTCCTAGACTATCCCCAGCAGGAAGATACAGAAAAAAAAATTGGCTCCTGTAGGCTCGAATTGGCTTATCAGACTGATCATTGCAAAACTTGATCAACTGTGAAAAGTTTAGAAATGAACCCTAGTTCCTAATCAGAAGAGAAGTTAAATAATTAAGAAAGATTACTAAAGAACCCCCTACCATCCATCCCCAGCAGAAAAAAACTGAGAAAATCAGCTCCGGGAAGCCTGAACCTGCTTTCCGGATTGATCACTGCAAGAATCGGCCAAATATTGAAACACCACCAAAACCAAACTACCCTTCGATTCTCAGGGCTTCCATGTCTGTTGCTTAACATAGGGCTTCCATGTCCGTCGTTTGACATCTCAGGGCTTCCATGTCTATCGTTACCATCTAGGGTTCCCATGTATGTCGTATGACATCTTAGGGCTTCTGTGTCTGTTGTCTGATTTCCAAGGCTTCCATGTCCATCAGTTATCTTTCAAAATTCATCTTCGACTATCGTCCTCGGGGACCCTACATCCGATTACATTCACTTGTGAAGCACAATTCCCAAAATTCAGAAGTTTTTCCCTAAGACCCAGAGTCTTCAACTCCTTGGTGTCCTTATCTGAATCAACCACTACACTAGAGTCAAAACACTAGCACAACATAGGTCCACTCGGAGCTGCACACCCATAGCACCAGATCATGTTAAGATCACAGCACTAGACATGATAGGACTCAGTACCAAATCTATATCACATCCATATGTTGCATTCCCTTTTCATAGCATAGCATCCACCTATTTAGTTATGCATTTCCATGTGTGGTTTTGTCCTTTGTTTACCGAAACTATGTCTTGGTCTGATTCCCCCGGGATACGTAGGCAGCTTACACAGAGTACGACCAATACCCATATCAACATCATGTTTTCATCCTTGCATCTTTGCAATGCTTTTTATCCTAAATCTATAGCCTCCAGAAGGCCTATCTCTTCAAAACTTAGCACTCGCTTGCGACTTGCGTTGCCTCACAAGTTCATACCAAAGAGGGGCAAATTGTAGACACCCCATTTTGTTTGCTATCAGATTTAGGAGACCCATAGCTTGGTGGTTCAAAATGATTGAAAAGGACTCGGAAAGGACTCATGGAAGTTAATTATATCTCTTAAAATGCTCAAAAATTGGTATAAATGACCAAAATACCCTTGAAAGCCCAAACACTCCCAGATTTGGACCAATAGTTCTAGAAACATGCTACATCATAGGAAAATTAGTAAAATAAATTTTAAATCAAAATCGGATGAAATCGTCAGCTCCCAGAGACCTCCTAGAAGTCCCGGAAGTTCCCGAAAAGTCCCCATTGACCAATTTGACCACGGTTTGACCGAAATCATCCGAATTCACCCAAAAGTTTCGAGATCACCCTGGACCATGTGAAAAGTACTAAAACAAGATTTAAAAGAAAATCAGACAAAAACGTCATCTCCTGCGAGCTCCTAGAGGTTCCCAAAACTTCCCGGAGGTCCCTACTTTGATCGATTTGACCTAAAAGTTGAATCGCAGACCAGGGCACCGTATCATTATTCAAACATTTTTCATGGATACTAGAGGTCGATAGCTTTCCAACAGTATATCACACATAATTTCTGGACTTAAAACGAATTTATTGTGAATTTTTGAAGGTGAAAAAGGCGATCAAATCTGCTTTTATTGCGAATACCTCAAAACGTTTCAAAGTGACCCGACTCTGAACTTTTTATTTATTATGAAAAGTAGACTCCATTACGTTTCCAATGGTATATCACAAGCTCAGTTTGGAGTTCATATGTATTTTCTGTGAATTTCGGACGAAATAGGGCCTTTCGCGAATACTGAAACCTTTGGGGGCCTAAATATAATTTTTTGATTGTCTGAGGAACAGTGCCGCTGCAGCACTGGCACTGTGCTTCCATGGCAGGGGCCCAGTGCCATCACAGCACTTTTCTTAGAACTTCCATTTTTGTAATTTTATTTAGGGATCCAAATTGAATAATTGAAAGCCAAAACGACTTAGTTGCCTATTCATAGATGTTTGGGACCAATGCGAGCACTTTTTAAATCCCCCTTAATTGGCCTATATAGACCCCCCTTGACTCTTCATTTGAAGGGTGGCAAGTACAAAGATTAAGAAAGGTGTAGAGAGAAAGAGAGATAGAGATAGAGTTAGAAGTGAGAAAGTGAGTTTTACCTACTGTTTTTCTATAAAAAGTAAGTTCTAAATTCAAGTTCTTCCATTACTACTCTTCATTTCTTAAATTCAAATACCCCCGTCCACCATTCTTGAGTATTCATGAGTTATGAATCTACTTCCATGTCCAAATATCAATATATATGAGTGAAACACCAAGCTACAAGTCCAAATATCTCATTGATTCTCATTATTGATTAGAATTACTTGTTTGATTACTTTGATGTTCATCTCTTCTTGCCTCATTTATTTTTTATTTTTCTTTGATCAGTTTCTTGTTCATCGTCATCTAGATGATGACATGTTGTTTGAGGAGGGTGACTCATTATGGATAGTAGCTCTTGTCACACCCCGATGTAGCATAAATATGGAAAGCGTTTAATTTCCTTTATGGACCCGTAGGTCGCGACAGTTTGAAGGATCGATTCCATCCCAAACGTCGAACAACATAAACCATAAATCAGAGTAGAGCAAACAAGGCTTATAAAACTTTTCTAACTTAGTAATTATTACAGCATGGGATTAACTAAGGCACACTCTGCCTGGAAACAAAATAATATCTATCTATTACAGTCATCCTTATTACAATAACAGTTCATAAAAAAAATACAATAATAAATTCTCCTTCAGTAGATGTTCTCAGTTCGTATAACCATAGGGTCCAGCATGGTCATAACCTGAAAAGCCTAGACATGAACGTCCAGGGCGCATCAATGCCGTCAGCTTATTGAAGCTGGTGAGTATTAAAATCATGTGCTCGATTGTAAAACATACTCATTTACTATTTCCATTTTACAGTTACATTATTCAACACAGAAATGGATTCACCTAATAACACAGTAAGGATAACATTAATAACGTTAATTCATAAAGTATGGGACCGTGCATGGGAACAATGGAACCATTCTCATCTTACCGACTCTTTTTTCTCGACAACACAATACCCAAATCTCTCACTCCAGTATCTTTGAAACACTAAGATGACCACACTTTAGCATAGGGGTACCAAGGAGTGTCCAGTTTGCCTCACACTTTATACGGAGTACCAGGGAGTGTCCAATGCCTGACACTTTAGTACCTAATCTGCCTCGCAAATACCGGAGAAACCTCACGCAGTATCCAGACTCGGGTACTAGGGAGTGTCTGTAGGCCACACTTTAGCACTACCATGGGTGCCAGGGAATGTCCAAGTTCGGCGTCACACATTTTGGCGCTACTATGGGTGCTAGGGAGTCTCCAATTGTGTCACCGTCACATTTTAAAGATACTCTAACCGCAATCTCAAAACATCACACTTTGGTACACAATTACCAGGGAGTGTCCACAACACAATCTCAACCACATACTCTTTTCCACACTGACCATCACTCACCATGCATGTACAAATGACCCCACATGAATGACATGTGACTTAATATAGATATGTAGAATACGGGGAACGATAACCATGGATATACGAGAAGAAATCAAATCTGATATGAAACAACCAATGAATTCATCAAAGAATACTTTTATATGCTTTTATCGATACTAGAACACAAGTGGGTTTACTTTGAAGCAATGCCCTCAAAAATGAGTTATACTTGTTGTGGATAAAATACATATCAAAAGAAAGGTCTTTGAGTCTAGTTTCCAACGCTTCAAACGGTGCGCGTTTTCAAGTTTCCTAGAGGAAGTTATGACCGTTTTACTAAAAGTCGTCAGTGTTGAAAAATGTCAATCGATTTGCAAAAGTGCCAATCGATTGGTATACATGCCAATCGATTGGTAACCATACCAATCGATTGGTATCAGTAGTTTCTCCCCTTTTACGAATTTAAAGCCTAATTTTGACCCATTTTGAAATTCGAATGCAAACATGACTTGTAATATATGCTTCTCTCCGTTTTTCCGCAAGGATCATGAATATGTGATCGGATTAATCCAATTTCAATCGTAGCTCTTGGATTTTTTGAAAAACCGAGAGGTGACAAAACTTCAATTCTAATATACTTTCATATAGAAATGAATTAAGCTCTAATACTTTAAATAAAACCTCTAGGGACTGTAATCTTTCATTTTTATCTATCAAAACAGATTTTGGTTAAGTTTGAAAAAATAAGATTTTCAAGCTTGAGTTTCCATGGATACATTAACAATGGTGAAATCAAAATCACACATGGATGAGCAGTAACTAAACATGGATTACATTCATAGTGAGTTAGTAATACTCACTGAGGTGATTGGACTATAAATTCAGTACCGAGAATTCCGCCGTCAGTTCCGTCGTCTATGAATTCTTCCCGTTCTTGATTTGATATATCAATATATATAACTAGGTGTATGTATAAGTGTATATATATACTATCTGTGTG
Organism: Hydrangea macrophylla; assembly: GCA_033977485.1. Taxonomy (NCBI): domain Eukaryota; kingdom Viridiplantae; phylum Streptophyta; class Magnoliopsida; order Cornales; family Hydrangeaceae; genus Hydrangea; species Hydrangea macrophylla. Next base: position 29,609,954 of record CM066994.1, on the reverse strand, counting down.
TGTGTGTGTGTGTGTGTGTGTGTGTCTTGAGAGACCAAGAGAGGTTGAGAGAATAAGAGTGAATTAGAGAGACAGAGAGTTGAGAGAATTGAGAGACTGTGAGAAAATTTGAGAGTTGAGAGTTATATACACATATATATACTGTATAGAGAAATTGGGCTCCAAGCAAAGCCCGGATTTTATCCGGCGAGGTTGAGCTCACGTGCTCTCTCACCCACGACGCGGTATAAATGCAGATTAAAAATAAAAACTGGTATTTTACGATTTAAAATAAAATACAAAATATTATAATAGCGTAGGAATTAAATTCTCAGTTGTACAGAAAGTATAGATACAGTTTTCAAATCTATAGAAAGAATTTTCTATTTTATGGAAATTGTGATTTGACCCCAAATAAGAATTTATCAACATAAATTAAAATAAAATATTCATTTATTAACAAGAAAGAATTTATAGGGTGCTACAGCTCTTAAACTCAAAAGCATGTTTAATAGATGATGATTTCAACTTCAATACATATCCTATAATAACATTCTTCACACATTCATACTTATTTTAGACTTCTAAGTCACTTTAGAGAAATCCATGAACACAAGCACACCACTACTTTGAACTTAGGATCATATATTGCATCCATGCAAGATTTGGGGTTTTGTGACTCCTAATCCAAGAAGGTTAAAAGGAATGAAGTTGATCACACGTTCATGCTTCCCCTCGATCAAATCTTCCTTTCTCATCCATCTCGGGAATTTAGAGGTCTTCTTTTCCCAAGAATCAACATGTATACATACTAGTTTACTAAGCATACTTTCTTTGATTATTTGTTTCAAGAACAATCCATGTCCCCCCTTGGATTAGGAAAACTTGATTACTTGATATGTGATTAGACAGTTTTTTCCTAAGTTTGTTTTGCCCGATCTTTCACCTTGGCATTGTGGGATATTTAGCTTAGATTTTATAAATGATATCTTATCTTTTGATCTTTCATTTCAAGTTTCTTCTGTGATGTAATATACTCATCATAGCATTAATTGTCGAACCAAACATAGTATGAGATGATTATTTGGATGCCCGTCGAAAGACGGGGCGAGTTGAGGGTGTTTTAGTCTTTGCGAAGGCTCCTTCTCACGTACCAAAACCTCGAGCCAAGTTCTTTTGTTATGAAGGGCAGGTGCCCTTTATCCATTTGGGTGAGTTAAATTGGGTTTCTTGGTTCCCTAAAGACCAAGTGGCGACTCTGTATCTGTTTTCATAGACCATTTCAAATCAATTTCAAACCAAAACCCTTTCCGAAAACAAAACGGAGTGGACCCCCTGAGGTCGCGTGTCCACACCCGCTTACTTCAGCCCTGGGGGTTTCGAATCGCTAGTCTCCCTAGGGAGGCCAGAGGCTCTCGCCGACTCTGGTAGGCTGAGTTGGTTGGCCCTTAAATTTCACGTTTGCACCTTTTCTATTATCTTAATGTGAGAGAACTCACAAGAAGTTAAGGCTTTGTTTAGTTTTTGGTTGTAGCGTGAGAAAATAGAAAAAATATAGAGAAAAATGTATTCATTTGTTTGATTGATAAAGAATGATGAGGAAAATAAAAAAGAAAAGGGAATAAATTGATAAATAAATTAAGTAAATATTTTGAATGTTGAGTATCATTTTCCTTCTTTCTTTTTTCTAATAGTTTTTTGTCCGTAAATCCCTCATTAGCAAACTTTAGTGGTAAAAGCCCTTGTCTAGTTCTTCTTATATAACAGTTGTTTTTTAGAAATTTTTAATTTTTAAAGCCAAACAGAACCTAATATAAATAGCACTTTCATAAAATGAAAGCATTTTTGTTCACCCAAAATTTGCTCACCCAACCACTCTATTGGGTGAAAATATGGGATCCACCACTTTTCACAGGAAAAATGGGAATAGATAAAAGTTGAAAAGTAGTGGGTCCCATATGAGCACCCAATGGAATGCTTTAGTGCACAATAGGTGATAAATTTTGAGTGAGCAAATTTTGGGGAGCAAAAATGTACTCTAAAATTTTCAATATTTTTAATTGAGAGAAAAAAAAAAAGTCATTGTTAAATGATGAATGAAAACCTACAAAACCATGCTAGGGTACCATAAGAATGAGAGCATTTTTGTTCACTCAATTTTGGTTCACTATTACTCACTTAGACCTTTATTGGATAACGTGTCTCATTTAAGTAATTATGTTGATAGTACAAGGACAAAATAGAAATAAAATGGCACACATGTTTGATGTCGTCCAGTGAAGACTTAAGTGAACAATGATAAACCAAAAAATGGGAAAACTCCACCCGTGAGTTTTAATGACAGGCCATTGAATTTGAAACCCTATTCATCATTGTACAGTGGTCTGAGATTTAGTGGGGTCCTTAGTTTATTTGAATTTTGTAAGCATCAGACCTTACCCTTGAATTTTGCGTACTTCTTTTTTTCGCTAAACGTTGAATTTTTCATACTAAAAATGACAAAGCAAATCTTGTGATACTGTGGTACTTAATGAATAATGACCATGGGGTCACCTTTTCTTTCTTTTTTGAAAAAGAAATAAAAAAAAAAAATCTCATCCATTATAAATTTATGAGTAGTGATATTGACCCCAATTCTATTATAATGATGACAAGTGGACATATATATTACCTCTAACCACTTTGAATAAAATTCAGATGGATCAAGTAGTTTATTACTGTGATGTCAGTGTCGCATTACTTACGAGAGTAATGTTAAACTCATATAAAATTTTATACAAAAATTTACATAAAACACTAAGAGGCAGTTGGTCAGAGTGAAAAGGGGCTCTGGTCGCTTAAGTAAGGGTCTCAAGTTCGAGTCCTTGTGAATGCAGAAAACTATCTTGTGAGAGGTTTCCGTTTTGGCGTCCGACTGTACCTCGGAGGATTAGTCCTGGGCAGAAGGCCTGGGGATACCTTAGAAAACCAAAATAAAATTTAAACAAAATAATTCTGGCCCAGCTTGATTCTGATGGATCTTGTATGGACCCATGTGTTCTCTACATGGGGCACACTATAATCAAAAGTCAGGATTATTTTGTGTGAAATTTTGTATGAATGTAACATTGTTGCACTTACAATCCCAGGTCAAGCTAAAAGGTGTTGAGAAAATAATTAGGGAATGTTTTGGAATGCTTAGAAATGACCCTTTTTGCTCATAAGTGCAACTTTTTCTCCTACTTCTATTTGGTTATTCTGACAACGAGTATTCTGTTTGTATAGCAATGAACCACTTTTATGTGTTATTTTAGGCTGATTATGGACTCTTACGCAAATAAAATGGCATGTATCAAATATTTAAATTTATAGAAACAATTTACTTGTGAATAACAAAACTCATTCTGCACACTTTCATATACCCCCAAAGTTTTGGTAGACAGAAAATTTTGAGTTTGTGCATGATCTAAATCTTTCCTTCTAAACACGTTGTTTGACAAACCAAATAAATAAATTAATTAAATAAGAGTGACACTTAATCTAATTTTAATTTTTAAAATATGAAAACAAATATGAAACAAAATAAAGTAAAATAAAATAAGAGTGACACGATGTTGGTGAGCTGACAAGGGTACCAAAAATAAATAAAAGGTGACAAGGGCAGCAAGGCATTAAAAATGGCTGTATTTTGTTGGTTAATTAACCTCAGGGTAGAACATTTTTGACCACACATCAAAGTTGATGGAAATTACATGGTAATTACTAATTACAGAGTAACACAAGTTTTGTCATAATTGTACAAGGGAACCTTTTGTTTTTGCTTTTTGTTTCTTAACTGAGGAGAGGAAAGACAGTAACTATTATGTGCTGGCCAAGAATATTACAGGCTTCCTTCTCTTACAAAGAAGGCAAAAAGTCAAACAAAACAAAGAAAAGAAAAGGAGTAAGGCTTAGTTTGGCCCCCACGTGGTGCTTCTCATTTTTTAAAGGACAATTTCATATTAATTCATTTGGTAACTAGTTTATGAGCTTTGCAAAAATTGAACTTGGGGCTTTTTTAGAGGGTGCTTTTAAAAGCTCTATAATGGAGCTTTTAAAAGCTCAATGTTGCTTTTTGATTTTATGATGTCTGTAGTGTGTCATTTGTATAAAATTATCAAGGAACTTAGTAATAAATTTCATAAACTCCTTTTAAAAAGCCACGTGAGGGCCAAACTAAGCCTAAGAAGGTCAAGAACTCAAGGGTGGTGTCATTGCACGAGCGGCTAGCTTTTGGGTCAAACCAAGGGTATAAACAGTTTGGTTCGATTTGATGTGATTTTCTTGTTAATCAATGGGTTGATTTTAGTTTGATTCGATTTAGTATAATTTTACGATTCGTTTAAATTTTTATACTGAAAGAAATTTATGAAAATCGGCCGAATCGGATTGAACCAATCAATTTGGTCAATTTGCTTACACTCCCAGTTCCAAGCCCCATTCTGAGCGTTGTCGTTCATAAGTAAATTAACTCTGTAAACACAAATATTCTTAAAGTGTCAATTTATTGTTCACAAGTTCATGTCTATACTAATTAATATAACATTGATTCCAACTACAACAAAAAAAAAGTGAGCCCCGCATCTCTGTTTGAGTGTATCAAAAATCAATTATATGGATCGAGAATTACCAATTCTACAAGATTTTGTGTTTGTGTCACTACTTTTTAGGTACATGCGAGTTTGTTTTGATTTAACAATGTCACCCAAAACTGGCTTTTTAACAAAATAATATAATAATATTAATTGTCATAAACAAACAACCCCCCCCCACCACCACCCCACACACACAAAATAAGACTGTCTGAAACTGGTCATTCTTTTAGGATTACATACATTCGAACCTAGTCTTATATTAACTTTTTTTTTTTATGCGAATCAAATAATATTTACTATTTTTTTGTCAAAACAGATAATATCATCTGTTTTGATAGATAAAATAAATAAAAAAGTGAGATTTCAAATTAGTTTCTTTTGTACAATTTTCAACTCCATTGCGGAGATCTCAAAGAACTATATGAAATGGGAAAAAAATCACTCAAAAAGGTTTTTAAAAAAATTGAGTGAGTACTTATGGTGGTTTAAAACAGATAATATTAATCTCGTATGTCAAAACAGATAATATCATATGTTTTAATAGATAAAATAAAAAAATGAGTTTCTAAATTACTTTCTATTGTACAAATTTTCAACTCCATTGCGTAGGTCTCAAAAAAATACATGAAGTCAAAAAAAGAAAAAAAAAATGAAAGAAATCACTCAAAAAGGCTACAAAACGAGTGAGTTGTGGTAGTTTAAAGTTTTTTTTTTTTTTTTTTGAAAGGATCGTTTAAAGTTAATTGATAATATTGCCTTACCCATTTTTCTGATCTAGTGAGGGGCTTTTCACCAATTCAGAAAGTAGCGAGGGACTTTTTAAAAAATGACCAAATCGTGTGGATTTTTGACTAATACACTTAATTTCTAAGGGTGTATGACCTAATATCCCAAATGATAGTGGGCCCACTATATTTCGATTGGATGATATTAAAATGACCCATAATTATTAAAAATGATCCCACTACCATATCACAATCACAACATTTGGGATGTGTTTTGGGGATTAGAATTTCGGAAGCATAGCATTACTCTTGACATAATGATATGCATTCTTTTTGGAGCTTTCCCAACTTTCAATCCCAAATTTTTTTTCGAATGTTATATCAGTTCTACCATATGTAGTTGCATATGGTACCATCGATCATTACCACAGCATGTGAATTTCAAAATGGTATGGGCCATACAACACATTATTAGTGTTGGATGTTTCACGACCCATTCCGCTATGGACGGAAACAGGACACGTGGCACGCCAACAAGGCTCATCTAATTCATTAAAAGATTACAGTAGCAGAAAAGAAACTTCAAAACAACACTGAGCATACAACTCCTTTGAAAACAATACCCTTTGAGTTGTAAAATCCGTATAAATTTTAAAATGTAATTATATTTTGAAACATATGAATTTATGTTAAAAGGAGTCCCAAAGGTACCCTTAGAACCAATTAAAATATTTAAATAATATCCGAAAGGGGAAGAAAAAGTCAACGGGCAGAACGAATTTTGACCGGTCGAACTGCCCCGTTCGAGGGCCATTCAACCGGTCGAATGACCCTGATCGGGAGAGAACAAATCCTAATTACTCGCCTTAATTCACATTTGTTAGTAGTTTTTAGCCTATTTTTGTGTGCTTTTACTTTGTTTTCATTTTATATCAGGATTTAGAAGAAAGCAAGGATTCCAGGCTTAATAAAGAGAAACTACAGGAAGAAAGAAGCAAGAAAAGCCATATCGCTCGAGCGGCCCGCTCGCGCAACAATCCAACATATCACTCACGCGACCTCCCAGAAGCGCGCTTGTGCGATCCGTACAAAAAGTGAAAATGCATATTTTAAGTACTGAAGACACCTACGCTAACAAAACTGTCTAATTACGTTCAGAAAGGAAAATATAGCAGTTTCAGTCGGATTAGGTTTACAAAAGCCTTCCTAAACCTTTACAACTATGCATAGATGAATGAAAAGTTATTGGAAGGGGACACACATCTTTACACATCCTTAAATTCATCAACTTTGAAGGCAAGAGGAAGAGAGGATCTAGCTTGAAGGTCTCTAATGGCAACCATCATCTCAACCCTCATGTTTTCACCAACTATGTGCAACTAAACCACTCTTCTAGGGTTTCAATGAAACCCTAGCTATATAAAGGGGGAATTATATGCTTTGTTATTTTAGGATTTTATGTATTGGATAGTAATTGTATGCTTGAGGATTATTTATATATAATCGGTTTTTAATGATAATAATCAAGAGTATTTTGAATCTATTCTTGTCTTAGATTTTTTCTTATGCTTATTGAACTCAATATTCCTTGATTTCTGTGATTGATAAGAGTATTTATATGCAATATTGCATATGTGATTGCGATGTTTACATCTTTTATAATTCATGCTTAGGAAAGATGAGTTATACTACATCCTAGTTATAGGTAAATAATTCATATGAACCGAAAATGAGTTATGCTTAGGTTAAACTAGTGATATATTCTTGTTGATACTATTGGGCTTGTAGCTACGATAAATCGTGACTATCCAATCATAGAACTTAAAATAGAAAGTCTAGACCCCTGATGCATAGTTAGTGGTGGATTTGTAATTCTAGATCTCATCCACTCATATTAAAACAATCTTAATTTTGCATCCGTTTACTTATATTTAAATTCAGAGTACAATTTCCATATTTTCATAGTTTAGATTTAGTTTATTCGTTTCTTAGTTTAATTAAAATCAAAATCAACTTCCGTTTTCCATAACTAAATAAATTTCGGTTTGTCTAATTAAAGGATAAAAATAACCAATCCATGTGGGTTCAACCTTTACTTCCACACTACAAATCCTTAAAAAGTAAAGCATACTTTATATCTTGATTTTGACATGATCAATTTTTGGTGCCGTTGCCGGGGATTGGCAATTTTTGCCATTAATTTTTAGAATCTGAATTTAGATAGTTAGTACATATTAGTTTAGATTTTATTTTCTTTATTTCTAGTTTAATTTTTGAGTCGCTAAAATTATTCTTGTTTTTGCAGATTATAAGTCATCAAACTCTAGCAAGTTTGAGTGGAGTAGCTATGCGTGTATATATATATATATATATATATTCATTTTCAAGTGGAATTGGGTAGTTTATTAGAGCCATAAGAAGAATCACAATCTTGGGCTGTCGAGTTGCTTGGGGCCGGGGTGTTGTGGTTCTTGGGGGGGTTTGTTTAGCTTTGGGAGACGTTTGTTCTTGGTGTCTTGTATGTAATGGTTTCTTGTGATATAAAATTCATTAGCTGTTCAAAAAAAAAAAAACTAAGACTGCGGACCCATTTAATTTGGGGTTTGATCACTTATTTTTAATTTCTTTAAAAGGTGGTCTCAATACTTTATTATAAACAAGAATAAACATATGTCATTCAAATTTTTTTAACCCAAATGTCACAAACACATGTATACAATCCGAGGGGAGGAAGTCATAGCCTCGTGAGTCAACCTCATATAGAAGTAGAGAGAGACCTCATATAGAAGTAGAGAGAGAGAGAGAGAGAGCAATTTGAGTTGGTCATTCAAAATGCTTGCGGGTTAATGCTATTAAACATTTAGACTTGTCTTTTAAATATAATAATAGGTAGAAAATTATGTTAGAGGTGCCCTAACAAATTAAAGTAAATTGTAAAAATTTAATTTTTTTTTCTCAAAATTAAGTGCCCAAATTAAAATTTTCAAGTGTCTTTACCAACACTTTTATATATATACTAGTGGGAAACACGTGCATTGCACATACCCATGAAATATTTTGTAAACTTTATTTTTCTTTTCCTTTCACTTGCTAAATCCATGAGTCAAATTTCATAATTAAATCTAGAAGAAATGGGACGAAATTCCACAACATACACTAAACTATATTACATCCCCAAATGATGTGATAGTGGGGCCAGATCTAAAATAGTGGCACCAGTTAAATTTTAATTGGAAGTAATGTACTTGTCTCCACTATCACATCATTTAAAAATCACTTTTGAAATAAAAATTTGAGAAGCATAGCATTACTCTTCATTATAGCATTCCAACATGTTAAATTAGTTGAATTAGAAAAACGAATATTTTCATCTTGTTTCTTTATATGGCAGTGACGTGGTACTATTCTACTTTCTTAATTAGGCGGGAGTTTTGTATTGGGCATAAAATTAAGAGTGATGCTAGGTATATCTAAACGGGACATCTAAACTATTCACCTGTTAAATGTGTACGTACTTTCAAAATTATTCATCAGTTACCAAATAAAGTTTGAATTAATTTCAATACTGCCATGACACATTATCAGGTGAATAGTTTAGGTATCCCGTTTAGGTATACCTAGCTAGCATTACTCTAAAATCAATCTAAAAATAAGTTTTTTTTTTTTTTTTTAAAAATCAAAACAATGTATGCCGATATTCTTAAGAACTCGAAAATGAGATAGAGATGAATTGATTTCATAATATCAATTATTTGATAGGTACCCTTTTATTAAGTGGAAGTAGTACTATTCCATACGAAATCACTCTAAAAACAAGTTATGATCATTGTAATGAATATCTTTTCAGTGGTTATTACCACACGTACAGTAAGTTGTTACGTACGGGAGACACACACGTTCCAAAACTATGGTTTTAAAACTTTCAATTATCAGAATAATAATGGATTCATTATTTGTTTCCAAATGGCTCTAGATTTGAAATTGCGTCACATTTGGAGACACTGCGTTTGTGTCACTATCATGACAAGGTATTGCGATTGCCTGGTAGAAGTGATGGCAAACGGGGCTTCAGAGGGGGCTCTCAACAACTAGCTACTCCCTCCGTCTCATTTTATGTGTTCATATTGGAGAATTCAATTATTTAAAGGGACAAAAAGAATCTACCCCTACTTTTCACAATTGTCCATAATCATTGCACTTTTTTTTTTTTGCTTTGTTTTGGTGTTGATTGCAAGGAAGGGTAGTTTGGAAAACTAAGTAAAATTTGCATACTAATTTAGGAAAGTGGACAACAATTTTGGGACATCCCAAAAAGGAAAAATGGACACATAAAATGGGACGGAGGGAGTAATATTTATCTTTAAATTTTTACCCGAAAATCCCCAATCGCCATTCAATAGTGGTAAAGGTACCTCCAATTTTTTTTTTTTTTCCAATAATGCTAGGCGCACTCCAAAATTCATACTGAAATTCACACAGAACAATCGTGACCGTTGATTTCGGTGGGGGTTCTTGTGGGTTTCACGGGGTCTCACACGGATTCTACCAAAATCAACGTCCACGATTATCCTGTGTGAATTTCAGTGTGGATTTTGGAGTATACGTAGCACTACTCTTTTTTTTTTTTTTTTTCGCGGGTAAACATTGCTTAGACTCAGACTTAATAATAATAAAAAGAAAAAGACCACACTAAAGGATCTTGTCAGAAACTAAGGGTTTATTTTGACAACAACTTTTGCTTTTGATTTTGCGACAACAGCTACCCAAGTAGCTTTTTTGACGAATTAAACTTCTACGACTAACTCACATTTTTCTACACCTGAAATGCAGAAATTGATTTGCTAAACAATTTCATGTTAAAGTTTTAAAGTTCTATATTCACTTACAAATATCAAAGAGAAAGTGATACATAGGTAACGTGGACATAGTACAAAACAATATGGGATCACCATGACTGTCTTTCATTCAGCACCAAGAATGATTTTTGTTTTTCAATTTTCATGTCTTTCTTTTTATCTTATAGTTTGTGAACGTTATACGTGAAAATTCCAGAGAGAGAAACGTGGAATATATCATGAGAGATAAAGACAGGGGGCTGCTTATCTTCAACCCCACAGAGTTGCTAAAATTAAAGCCAGGACAAAATTTTGCCAAGCTCAAATTTTACACATACTTTAAACCATTGTAATCAAATTGAGTAATCAAAGAATAATATTGGTTAATTGAATAGTATTTTTGATGACTCAAATGGCAATTATCATTCAAGTGAATGAATTCCAACAGTAACTAAGTGAGTAACTATTTTAATATTTTAAATATGGAGGCTGCTAACTTACAACCATCAATTTGTAAGTTAGCAACATACAACAGTTTCTTTAGGGACGAAAAAACAGGTTTTTAGCGACGAATTTTTTGTCGCTAAAGGTTTCAACTTTTACCGACAAAAAATTTCGTCGTTAAAAACTTATTTTTCGTCGCTAAAAGCCTCCTTTGCTGTAGGTTAGCAAATCCCTTTAAATATTATGGTGAAATTACAGCTCAGCATGATAATATTGTGGTTTTTAGTTTTTGTTTTCACTTTTTTGTATTGATGTCTGCCTCTAATTCAATACAAAAAATGAAAACCAAAAACCACAACGTTACCATACGAGTTCTACAATTATAGTTTTTTTTTTTTTTTGGACAATTCAATGGCTAAAATTTTACCTCCGAAATTCGGTCACCCTCTCTCTCTCTCCTCTCATTGTCGGCATATTTGATTACCCTATCGTCTAGCAAGGATTTTGGTTAATAATTTGATGACCCTGCTTGAGAGCAATTTTGTAAAAGTTTAATTAATCAAATTGACAATTTTTGCATTTTACTCAATTTAATTACCCAGTTAGAGATGCTCTTCGAAATGATGAAGGAAAAAAAAAAAAAAGATCAGCAGAAATAAAGAAAAGACAGGAACGAATAAAAGTAATGACTGTAAAACGAGTGGAACTTAATTCGGATTTTTCTTGTCTACTAAAAAAAAATGATACTTAATATATAGTCCATTATAGCCACCTTTTCTAAAAATTAGTTCTTAGTATCACACAACTTAAAAATTAGTCTCTCACCTATTTTAGAGAACAAAATAGCCTTATATTATAAATATATATATATATATATATGGTAACTGTCATCCAAATATCTCTCTCTACCATCACCTTGAAATTAGGGGTTTGAAATTGAAACCCCAAAAACTGCTCAGGTTAAACATATATGTATATATGTATATCTCATGATCTTTCTCTATAAGGCTCCGAAACTGCTCTCTCTCTCTCTCTCGCTCTCTCTCTCTCTCCACTCTACTTCACTCCGGCCATGGCGTACATCTCTGATAAGAAGAAGAATGAGCAAGACGAAAAGAAGAAGAAGAAGATAAGAGCATATCTGCGTGTTTGCGACTACTGACGATGAAGCAGCGCCAAAAAATGGCGTCACTATTATAAATAATGAAGCAGAGAACAGCGAGAGACATTAGGTCCTTAGGATTTCTGATTTGGGGATATTTGGGTCTCAATTTTGGGTATATAACATAAATTAAAACTTATAAGTTGGGTTATCTGGTTTGGGCTCCGACGAATACTTCTGTGCTTGCCCCTTTTTTTTCACTTTTTTTACTTCTTCCCAATCAATTGCAATTTTTTTTTTTTTGTGATATTCCAAAAATCTGTATTTGTAAAACTTTTTACAAAAAATGTGAGAAATTTCTTTTTTTGAAAATAAAAAGGGTGATAAATTTCTCACCAAATACTCTATATTTGTATGTCTGTACTTGGATTAACAATGGTTACTTCTCATTTTTAGTATTTCTGTGAATAAAACGTGAAATTTTTGTTGATGAATTTCTCACTTTTTAGTATTTCCGTGAATAAATCATGAAATTTTTGTAGTATGTATGAATTTCTCACTTTTTGTTATATGAATTTCTCATTTTCTAATCTTTAGTGAGAATTTCTCACATTCTATTATATGAATTTCTCACTTTCTGTAAATGATAATTTCTCACTTTATCATAACAATTTTCACATTAAAAAAATATGAGAAATTCACACATTTACCAAGAACTCAACAAATCGATATGATACATAAAAAAATCTAACAATTTGATGATTGTTAAAATTTGTCAAAATGAGCATGAATTTCTCAACAATTTTCACATTTTCTCACACTTTGCTTTATGATTGCTAAAATTTGACAAAGTGAGAAATTTCTCACCGTTTGACTAAGAAATTTGCTAATATAAAGCTGACGAAGTGAGAAATTGCTCACGTTTTTTTTTCAAAACGGACCTGTAATAATATGTAAACAATCATGAAATAGATTAATAGTAATGAAATTTGAATTCAAATTGATAGAGAATTAGCTCCACAAATACATATTGTATACATTGCAATTAAGTTAAATTACCATGATTCTAGAGATTGCACAACTATATTTAGGAAATGATATATCCCCTATTTATTGCAAATTGGTTACTATATATATATATATATATATATCTTTAGGGTGATGTTAATGCCAAAGCACAATGTGCTAATGTCAACGTATAAAGTGTCACTAAAAGCTTTAGTGACACTTAGATATGTGTCACTAAAGTTTTTAGTGACACTTTGTGCTTTGGCATTAGCACATTGTGCTTTGACATTAGCACTAGCCTATCTTTATATATATATATATATATATTCTGTTAAGGGTAGATTTGTCATAATAAACTCATCAAATTGGGGAAAAGAACCAATTTTTAAGTTAGAACACAAAAAAATGATCAATTTTATCTTAAGAAAGTCAAAGGCACTAGATACATGTTGACCCTACTCAATGACTAAATTACATATTTCTAAAAAAAATTTAAAAAAAATTATGATATTTCCTTTGGGGTAGATTACACAAATCCCCTGAAGAATGTCATAAATACAGAGCACTTTATCATAGTTTTTAAAAATTACATTGACCTCTCCTATAATTGATACCGTCATTAATAGTGTACGCAAAGTACCAATCTACCCTTGGAATAATATACATTTTTTTTTTTTGTAATAGTGAACATGTTACAGAGAGACAATTTTGCCGTTAGGAAATGGCCATAAGAGAGAAGAAAAAAAAAATAGTAATTCTTTGGTGACAATTTTCATACAATCTCTTAAAAAGATGTGTCTATCTCTCTCCTGTGATGTCACTGGACCCCACAGTGACACATGAGAGAGATAGACACATCTTTTAGAAGGTTGTGTAAAAGTTGTATGAAAGTTGTCACCAAAGAATTACTAAAAAAAAACATTGTTTTAAGAATTTTTTTATGTTTTGCACTTGGATAAGAATAAACGCATAATCTTATAAAGTCCTAATAAAAATGGTAGCGCTACTACACTCATACATTTTTTTGCACACTTTTTGACACACAGCTTTAAATGCACGTATCCTGTGTTATGTAAGTGGTGCATAGAAAAGTGTGAAAAATTATAACAACCCAAGGTATAAGTATTTAAAGTATAGTGTGTCAAAAAGTGTGTAAAAAAGTGTGTATGCCTAACATTATTGATAAAAAAAAAATTATAAAAAAAAATGAATGATCTTAGAGTAACACGAGAGGTATCATGCAATTATAAAGCTCTGACGGTGTAATTTTTAAAACTATAAAGGAGATATCCCCATAGTTACAACATACCTCAAAAGAGGTCTTATTTAAGGAAAATTAGAACGAACTAGAAGCTAAGTATTAAGTAACAATTGGGTGCATAGGTTGGCATAACTCAAGTGGCAAAAAACTTGGCATATATAAGTCCCCTCCAATGCATAGGTTCGGGGTTCGAACCTCATCCCCTCCCCCATATCAAAAAAAAAAAAAAACAAAAAATTTATCAACTAGGTCCATCAATATAGAGATAGGATCCAAAATTTGGACGGTCACAATGTCTATTTCAATTACTCGATAAGAATTAGAATAGCCACAAGATGATAAATTCCAAAATCATAGCATAAAGGAAACTTTGAATAACTCAAAAGGCCACGCTACAACATGTGGTCATGTGGAGATGTAATGCCTACTACCCTATCACCACATTTTCCTTGCTCCTCCAATTCTCTCTATAATACAAAACCTTGGAGCCAAATTAGCACCCACCCTCTCTCTCTCTCTCTCTCTCTCTCTCTCTCTCTCTCTCTCTCTCTCTCTCTCTCTCACACACACACACACACACAGGACAGAAATACACACACACACACAATGGTAACTACCCTCAAACAACTGCAATATCCTACTAACTTTAGCTTATTTCTTTAATGTTTCTATTTTAGCTAATGATTTCTAAACTTGTAACAGGGTTTGGTAGATACCCATGTTGATCAAGATGGTGCAAGTGATGGAAATGTAGTAGATTACAAAGGAAATCCAGTCGACAATTCGAAAACCGGCGGATGGCTAGCGGCAGGCCTCATCTTAGGTGCCCCTTTCACTACCATGTTATAGAGTCCGTTTGGTATTGATTTGAGAATAAGATAATTTTTTTTCTTTTATAGATTTTCCAATATGTGAGTGTGTCTGTGTGTGTATAGGAAATATTGCAAGGTAGGATAGCAAGTCCAAAAGGTGTAAATAGCAAATTGTGATTTATGATTTAAGCTGTTTTTTTTCAGCTTCAAAGTGAAGTGAATTTTTTTTTTTTGGCAAACGGACCCAAATCTCTCAATAATTCCAAATAAGTGATTGTTGATCACAAATAAGCTGATCCAAATGGGCTCTAGCAAGCAAGTAAAAAGTTTAATGTTGTGCCTAAAAGCATATTTCTGGGTTGTAGGAACTGAACTTTCTGAGAGGATTTGTGTGATGGGCATAGCTATGAATTTGGTGACATACTTGGTGGGAGATTTGCATATTTCTTCATCCAAGTCAGCGACAATCGTGACCAACTTCATGGGCACACTCAATCTCCTTGGTCTCCTTGGTGGGTTCTTAGCAGATGCTAAACTTGGACGTTACTTGACTGTTGCTATCTCTGCCACCATCACCGCCATGGTAAGGTTTTTGGCACCAAACTTATGATGCTATAGCTCATTTCGAGTTTATTTTGAGACCATCTAAGTATCTATGGTGGTTGTAGACTTTTAGCAAATATGATACAAATACAACTTTACACGCAGCTCCTAAATGAACTGGTGACAATGACATAAAGGGACTGTTTTTATTTTATGTTTTTTTAGTTTGGGGTGGGGGTGGTCCAGCATCAGAAGACAGATACAAAGTTTGCCAACAGGTTGGCTTAACTTGTGGCTGATAACAGCAAGAAAGCGTGATGAACTTAATAAGTGGACTCGATTCAAACTTTTAACCAGCTCAGCTAAAAGACACTAAAGGTGTGTTTTTGATAATCCAATTAAGTGATGAAAATGAAAACTTTCAATACTTAATTTTTTCCAGTGCGTTTGATAACGTACCACTTAATTGAAAAAGCAGCCAAATATCACTGAAAACTTTAAGTGAAAAATTAATATGCAATCTATGTGAGTACTTGATAAACTGTTTTCAGTATTGCAAATTCAATCGCTTAAAATTTTCAATACTTAAAATTCAGCACTTAATTTTCAGTTTTATCAAACGGACCCTAAAATTTCATACAATTCACTATATCTACATATGTATTTATATATATATATATATACTAGTGGTGGGGCTGCGTGCACAGCATGCAGCTCGATGCGCTTGGATAGTTGTATTCCTGCGGATATTCTGTACTAATCTTGACATCAGAGGTTTTAGAGAGGTATAATAAATCCATCCGTTCCAAAATAAACGTCCACTTTTGGGAACCCAACTTTTTAAGAGATCATTTATTCATTTATTGCATTATTTGAACATGTTCCAATTTACTATATATGTAATGGGATCAAAATTACTAATATGTACAGCAATGCCAAACAAGACCTAACCTTCACACGTGGCAGCTCAAAAGCAAGTCATCAAGCCTTCTGAACTTTAAAAACAGCCATATATGACACATGTCATGCATATAGAACATCTGGATACAAAAGATATGTTTGAAAAATAAAAAATAATAATAAAAATAAAAATAATAATAATAATAAACTGCAAGGGGCTGTTTGTGCCACATCGGCTTTCTTAGACGCCAAAGTCCGTCTTTTTGGACAGCCATTAAAGCCTCAAATTTAAGCTTTTCACTTCCCAAGCCTTTGCGACGGCTTCGGCTAAATCGTAAGTACCCAACCAGGCCCTCCTACTCTTCAATGAATCGCTAATGTCAGCAGTCCGTTTGCCCAATTAAAGTGATACGTACCAATATAATAACTGTGTTATTATGGTTAACTTATCTAGTAGTTAGGCTTAGTTTCGCCCCCACGTGGCTTTTTAAAAGGAGCTTAAGAAATTTATTACTAAGTTCTTTGATAATTTTATACAAGTGACACACTACTCTTCAAATAGACATCATGAAATCAAAAAGCAGCCTTAAGCTTTTAAAAACTCCATTTAGAGCTTTTAAAAGCTCCCTCTAAAAAAGCCCTAAGTTCAATTTTTACAAAGCTCATAAACTAGTTATCAAATGAATTAACATGAAATTGTCCTTTAAAAAAGGAGAAGCACCAGGTGGGGGCCAAACTAAGCCTTAGTATTATGAGTTGTAGTAGGCAAGTTGTCATATATCCTTTTGACCGAGTCTTATGAAAATAGTGAGGAATGTGTTTGGTTTGTTCCTTATTTAGTGGGTAGTGGAGTAGAATTAGAGAGTGGAGTGAGCTGTTATCTTTGTATAATGTAGACTTCACTTAATAATAAAGATCATCAAGAGAAGTTTATTATACACGTTTAGCTTGTCTAACTTGTAGAGGTCCAGTTCTCCTCCATTAGAACCAAATCGGAGTTCTTGCCCCCTCGAAGTGGCACTATTCTCATCTTTTCTCTATTTTTCTTGTTATTTTACGATACAACCTTATGAGTTCATATCATAAAGTCACCGAACACACCTCCAAGGTAGGCAGGGTTCGGCAAATGGTGAATCTAGGTTCGACCGATATATTCAAGGGTAAGGCGTCACCGATCGAAGACAGATCGATTCGAGGCTAGGGTTTCACCGATCAATTCGAGCCTAAGAGTTCCACTAATCGATTCGAGATGAGAGAAATTGACATATGAACAGTGTGAGAGAAAGAGAGGGACGATGAGACGCAGAGGGGGAGAAGGAATATACGTTGTCTGTAAAACAACGTCGTTTCGAAGACAAGCCAAGCAGTCAGATCAAGCACACATCGCGGCTTATTATATATAGTAGGATATATATATATATATATATATAAATAAATTGAAGGAGAAAAAAAAAAAAAAAAAAACCAAGTCCCACCTAGGAGGTTTCTTTTATTCACCAGAACTACAAAGTAAACTCGAAGCAATGCTAAGTCCTCAGTTCGTACATTGTTTGTTGATACTTGAGAGACAAATCTGTATTTGTAATTATCACAAATACTCTTGAATCAAAAGAGACTCCTAACATTAAAGCTAATGATGTCACGAACACATGTACTATGACTCTAATTGCTCCCCCAAGAAACTTCACTTGTAAGTTTCTTTAAGTTTAATTGGTTTTGTCATCTCCATCAAGAATCAAATATTTGTTTGATTCCAAAAATCACCAAGATTGATTATTGGTATGCATGTGAAATCGGACCACCCTAATAGCACCTAGAAAAAGAAAATTTCAAATCACCTGTCTACTCCAGTAATCTAAATTCAAAAATTCTATATATGAATTGCATTTCAAATACAAAACTGCACCTATAAGTCTGCTCAAAATTCCCAGCAAACAAAAAAAAAAAGTCCGCTCAAAAATTGGCTTGAGCGGAAACATGAGTGGCTCAGGACAGATCGAAAGCAGAGGGAAGAGAGGTTTGAAACCCTGTCAATCCTAATCTTCCGGGAGCCATGGTAGGCATTTCAACTGGGATTGACTAAAGGGGTTGTCAGGTTTTAATCCTCCGTATACTCATGTCAAGCTATTTAACAGGCAAAATGGTAACAGATGTCTCTAGTAAGCCAACAGATCTTCATTGAAGTTGCTCAAGTGTCGCATTAATGAGGTCCTACTTAGAAATCAATGGGATGCACCTTTTAGCATAAAATTTGATTAGGATTAACTTCCATCTACTATAAATGATCTAAAAAACACGATGGCTGACCGTGTAACGGTGACCCTTATGCATCTTTCAGAGTTTGATAAGTCCAAACTATATAATAGGGATTCCACATAATGGTGCTGATATCTTCTACATTGCAACAGGGGGTGATACTGTTGACATTGGCCACATCTATTCATAGCATGAGACCCCCTCCATGCAGGGACTCCAGGAGACAAACCTGCATTGAGGCCAACGGTCAACAACTAGCTCTACTATACGCCGCTCTCTATACCATCGCACTGGGTGCTGGCGGGATAAAATCCAACGTCTCAGGATTCGGTTCCGACCAGTTTGACATCACGAATCCCAAGGAAGCGAAGGCCATGATCTACTTCTTCAATAGATTTTACTTCGGCATCAGCCTAGGCTCATTATTTGCCGTTACTGTGCTAGTGTATATTCAAGACAATGTGGGAAGAGGATGGGGGTATGGTATATCGGCAGGAACAATGGTAATAGCAGTTGTTATATTGCTACTTGGGACACGGTTGTATCGATTCAAGAAACCCCGAGGAAGCCCTTTGACTGTTATAGGGAGAGTTTTGCTAGTGGCTTGGAAGAAGAGGAGACTTTCTTATCCTTCTAATCCTAGCTTATTGAACGAGTACGACAATGCTCAAGTGGCACATACCCAGAGATTCAGGTAAATATGACATGAAGGAACTCTAAACTCTTTGGTTCGTGGATTTAATGAATGATAGAAAAAGGAAAAACCATTTTCTTTTTTCCCTACGTGCTTAAATAATGTTTGAGATTCAAATAAACAAGTAAATATAGTAGGAAATCAGAAAAAAGAGGAAGGAAGTGACTTGAAACATTCAAAAATTACAATTTATTTTCATTCCCTATTTTCTTTTCCTTCCCATTTCCCTCACTATTCTCCTACGTAACCGATGAAGAAAAGCATTTTACTTGGTGGTTTCTTTTCACTTGCCTCACTAAATTCATGAACCAAAACGGAGGCTAAGTGTGATATTGTGTTGCATTAAAAGATTTGTGAGGTTGAGGGTAGTAATATCTTCATATTCATGCAACAAAGATGAAACATGTAATCAAATCATCAGTTAAAGAACAGAAAAACAAAAAATAAATAATCAGTCAGTTATTCGGGTGAATTCAGAAAGGGGATGGAAGAATTTACCTGACATATCTTTTACTTTGACTTCTACCATGCATTATGGATTCCTGCTGGATCTTTACCCTACTAGAAGAACTCCAAATTCATAGTTCAGTAAGCAGCTACTAAACACATGTAATGCTTGAACTCTTGGCAAGAAGGCACTTTTGCAACCCACAAATCAGGTATAACACTTGTGCAGTCCAACGTATTTACTCCATCTCAAAAAATGGCCCTTCTTCATCCAAATTCTAACTTGGATAAAACCCCATTTTAGCAAACACAATTTAAACCCAGAAGAATGTTTCCTAGAGTCAAAACTTCAAAGAATCTAATTTATGGCAACATAACAGATCCTTCGGTAAATACAGTTTGCCAAAACTGAAGAGGAAAGTTAGGAAACTAACTAATCACAGATAAATAATACTTTTTTCAGATATATATATAGATATACACTCACATGCATATAGACAATGTATATAATGGCCAAGAAGAATTTCCCAAAGATCCCATTCTATCATATGCACATTTTTTTCATTCTTGATACCAATGATTCACAGTTTGTCTATGTATAATACACGATATATATTCCTTTGGTCATGTAATATATGTATGTGTACGCTAATACTTTCCTATTGTACATGAACATGATTGAGTAGGTGTCTAGACAAGGCTGCAATCCTAGATGACTACGCAACTGCCAATGGAAATATAAACAACCCCCGAATAGTTTCAACCGTGACTCAAGTAGAAGAGGTGAAAATGGTAATAAAGCTCATACCCATATGGTCAACATGCATCCTCTTCTGGACAATCTACTCTCAGATGAATACCTTCACCATAGAGCAAGCCACCTTCATGAATCGACACATCGGCTCCTTCCTTGTCCCTTCAGGCTCTTTCTCCTTCTTTCTCTTCATCACCATTATTCTCTGCACTTCCCTAAACGAAAGAGTCTTTGTACCCTTAGGTCGAAAACTCACCCACAACATCCAAGGAATCACGAGCCTTCAAAGAATTGGAATCGGGCTTATTTTCTCCGTGTTTGGTATGGTAGCTTCAGCTATTGTTGAGAAGCAACGGAGAGAACAAGCTATACTACACAATACTAAAATTAGTGCTTTTTGGTTAGTCCCACAATTCTTCATAGTGGGTGCCGGAGAAGCTTTTGCTTATGTTGGACAGCTCGAATTCTTCATCAGAGAGGCACCGGAAAGGATGAAATCTATGAGCACGGGACTATTTTTAAGCACACTCTCAATGGGATACTTTGTGAGTAGTTTGTTGGTGTCTTTGGTCGATAAGGTGACCAACAAAACCTGGCTTAGAAGTAACTTTAACAAAGGGAGGTTGGACTACTTCTATTGGATGCTAGCGATGCTAGGCGTCTTTAATTTCTTGGTTTTTCTTGCCTTTGCAATGAGACACCAGTATAAGGTGCAGCAGAGTATCATTCCCAAGGACGGTCAGGAGAAGGAGCTCACAAGTTGGAATGATGGGTTAATCGAAGATGTGGAGAAGAAAATGGAAGCACCTTAGTCATAAAGCTTTGAGATATTTCTTAGTAAAGGACGCTCAGGAGAAGGAGCTCAAGAGTTGGGCTGATGGGTTAAGTGTTAGTCAAAAAGCTTGGAGATATTTGTTAGTACCATTTTAGTCCATATACAGTTAGGCTATGTATTCTTTTTATCTTCTGTGATGAAAGTACATGAATTTGTTTACATGGTTATCAAAAGGTATAAGCATACCTACTATTTGGTAATTTACTAGAACGTAGAATCTCTAGAAGCTGAGATATTTTTGGAAAACCATTGCATCTATCGTGGTTAGAAACGGTCAACACACGAGATTCACGATCCATAATTTTGAACTTTGAAGTTTTAAGTGGAAAACTTTCAACATATTGAGGCTTGATATTGCATTAAACGTGTATTCAATTGTTATTTTTTTCAATTTAAGCATTGCAGATGTGCTTTTATATGTACATAGCATATACATTCATATTTATTTATTTTTTTAAAAAGTGACTTCAATTTATGATACGATTCATGACTCATGAATCATGATTTTGGCAAACTGATTCACGACTCATTTCACAATTTCACAACTATGATTGCATCACCTTATCCAACAGAGCATGGCGAATATTTGAACCAAGCAAGTTGTTAGATTTGATTACCAAAGAAAAGGTGCTAGAATTTAAGTTTTGGGATCATTTGTTTTTCCAGAAATACCAAATGCTTCATAGAGAATTATTTGTATGTAGTGTAATTATCAATACATTACCAAAATAATAACTGACTGGTTTTCCTAGTCCAGAAAGCACAAGTCATCTATGCTCAAACCATGCTAACAATAAAAAAGAATATCATGTTCTGCCGGAAGTGTATACCAAGGTCAATGACCCTTGAATTGTTTTTTCTCAAGAAAACATTCTAATTATTGAGAGAAAGCACATCATGTAATTTAACCACTTTAATTGGACAAGGCTGACAAAACTAAACAGCTTGACATATACATATATAGATAATAGATATATGAATGTATCTATGGATCTTTGAGAAACAAGCACTTCTTCAATCATTTTTTCTTAAATAAAATACTCCACTTCAAATGACATTATATCCATAGGCATACTAAGGCTTAGTTTGGCCCCCACGTGGCATTTTAAAAGGAGCTTATGAAATTTATTATTAAGTTGTTTGATAATTTTGTACCAATGACACATTACTCTTCAAAAAAACATCATGAAACCAAAAAGCAACCTTGAGCTTTTAAAAGCTCCATTAAGCTCCATTCTAGAGCTTTTAAAAGCTCCCCCCAAAAAAGCCCTAAGTTTAATTTTTGCAAAGCTCATAAACTAGTTACCAATTGAATTAACATAAATTTGTGCTTTAAAAAAGGAGAAGCACCAAAATGGGGGCCAAACTAAGCCTTAATCGGAAAAACATGCAAGTGGAACGGACAGTAGCCGGCCATTTATGCAAATCATAGAGTCAATGTGTGGAATCTGAAATAACAAATTAACCACATCACATTATATTTAAGTTTAGCAAGAAATATTTAGATAGCTTGACCTAACGACAGAGTTAACTATTAAGTTGTATTCAAAAGTAGCTAAGCTTTTAACAATCAAGTTGAAGCATCTGTAATTCATCCTCCTGATTTGGTCAATCCAATCCAAAACTGTAGGCATGGATCACAAGGATTGTCAGTTTTCCAACCAGTGACATCTATTTGAAATTCTTGCCGTTGATTCTATGGTCCATCTCAAGAGGCCTTTTTTTGGGTACTTTTAAGTACTTCAGATTATATACGTGTACTTTTGTAGGAAAACCTCAAGAGTGGGACTTACGAGTTGAGATCCTTACCCTGGGCTTAAAAGACACAGAATACCATTGGCCAATGAAGCCCATGGTCAATTATACAGTTTAGGTTCAGAAAAATGAAAAGCTCTAATTAACCACTAGAAATGATTTTTTTTTTTTTTTTTTTTTCCATTTTATCAAGAATGGTAAAATTACATTGATCTCCCTCTACAAAGGTTGGTGTGATTTTATAAAATACGTTGTTAAATACTCCACCCATCTCAAAAGACAAAGCTTCTCTCTCTCTCTCTCTCTCTCTCTCTCTCTCTCTCTCTCTCTCTCTCTCTCTCTCTAGCTTTTTTGCCATATGCTTGACCATGTGTCTGCTGTGTATTTATTCGATACAACTGCTAAGAATGAGGAACCTTTCTGCCTTTTGTCTCCTTTTAGACTTTTAAATATCTGAAGATGAGCAGCAGATGGGCATGTAGGGAAGATGCAGTCGAAGGGTAGCAAAAGGTGATCCAGAACTTCTCTCTACTGAAAATTTTCACTGTATGATTTAGGCTTAGTTTGGCCCAACGTGACTTTTTAAGATTAGCTTATGAAATTTATTATTAAGTTGTTTGATTATTTTGTACAAGTGACACATTACTTGTAATGACCCTGGTGTTGTGGGCGGGCTGCAGTAGGTGCCTTTGTGGCTGCAGTAAGTGCTGACAGGCTACACACTATAGGAAGTTCGTCCCACATCGCCTGGGTGTGAAAAAGTAATGTATTATATATGTGTGGTTCCAAGTCTCCTTAGTAAGATGTCTTTTGGGCAGTGGCCCAAGAACAAAACTGTGAGAGCTTGGACTCAAAGCGGACAATATCTTAGTGAACTAGACTGGGTCGTGACATTACTCTTTAAAAAATCATCATGAAACCAAAAAGCAACCTTGAGCTTTTAAAAGCTCCACACCCCCCACCCCTCCAAAAAAAGCCCTAAGCTCAATTTTTTTTTGGTAATACTTGGAACACACCCAAAGACAACTTTTGGGACACAACCCAAGAGATGTGTCTATATCTCTCCTGTGTCACTGTGGGGTCCAGTGACATCACAGGAGAGATATAGACACATCTCTTGGGTTGTGTCCCAAAAGTTGTGTCTTTGGGTGTGTCCCAATCTTTACTCTTTTTGCAAAGCTCATAAACTAATTACCAAATGAATTAACATGAAATTGTGCTTAAAAAAGGAGAAGCACCAAATTGGGGGCCAAACTAAGCCCAAGTATTCTTAGAAAATTTATAACAATAACAATAATGACAGCAATAAAACAATGAATTCAGATTACCAATGGATATAACTCTTTTTATTCGGTTAAAATTTGCCTGACAAGGCTGACAGACCTAAAGAAAATAGAATCTGGCAAAAACCTCCAGTTGGACAATCAACATACAAGAAAGGGGATCTTACCTAGGGAGAATTACATAGGTTGCTGAGAAGAATCACTCGAAGGGGTAGGAAGGTGGCTAACCACCAATGGGGGACGTATGGCTCGGTGGTTCGCCTGCTTTTGTTTACGGGCTTTATACATCTCTTCCGTCTCAATCACAACCAATCTCTTAACCTAAGCAAATTTCAGAAAGATACATTTTAGTGAAAATATCAGAGAAGATACGTCCATTGTTATCAAATCGTGTATCGGATTGCCAATCATAAATTGTATCTAATTGTGAATCGTAAGATTCACTTAGTTTATAAAATAAGAAGACTATACATGTATACTATTATATAAATGTAAAAACAGTGTTTCCCAATCGTGAATCAATTTGCTAAAATTATGAATTGTAAATCGTATCGAATCGTGAACCTTGAACCAAATCATAGGTTTCCTGCAATATCAAGGCTCAAAATGCTTGAAGTTTCTCACTTAAAACTTAATAGCTTAAAATTATGCATTGTGAAGTATATTGAATCGTGAATCGAATCTAGTTGTACAGAAAACTCGAACTGACCCGTATGAATCGACTCGTGAAATAACTAATCTAACAACCATGTTTATAAAAGCATGTGCACAATGCTTAACGTAAACAAAATAACAATCTAACACAAAGTTTCATACAACATCAAAGCTCAAAATGTTGCTAGTTTTCCATTTACAACTTTCAAAGTTCATAATATGAATTTATGAAACATGAATCAAATATAATGACGAATCGTAATGGGGTGTGGGAAGCTCAAACGACTCGTATGCGTTGACCGATTTTAACAACCATGGATACATCATGCAAGGGATTGGTGTGTGTTCAAGGCAAGGTAATTCTCGAACCTGTTGAAGCATTCCTCTAACAGTAGGAGTGTTCCATCGCATGACAGTTCGATTGCACTTTCCTAGGCGCAATGCCTCTAAGGTACGTCGATGAAGTCTCCTGGTTCCTGGAATTCCCCTCACCAAGGTTACATATAGGTTAGGGCTCCATGCAATTGGGACACATGCTTTGTAAGCCTTGAATGCATTCATGGCATTCTTTGTTTGGTCCTACACTTACAAGTAAACTATGTCATAAATATGCTTTCTCGTATGCATAAAGTTATTGAAAATACAACATCAACATTTTTAGAAGGGAACTGGATAATCAAATTTGAAGCTGAAGAACAAGGATCCAGTAATTTTCTAACATAAAAATAAGCAGATACTATAACTTAATTTTCTCAATGATTAATCAGTTGAAGATTATATATATGTTTATCGCCAAATTTCTCTACGCAGTCAGCATTAGTTGTAGTCTGGCAACGTTTTAGAAAGAGGAAATTTTCTATCATTAGTGCAGAAGTATGAAAATACTCATCTTTAAAATGAATGACTCATTTTCTAGCTACTTCAACAGATACAAATACGTATATATAGACACATACTCCTTCTAAGGAGGGATCCCTCATGGACTTTTAATCCTGATCGTCAGAGCTCATATATATATATATATATATATAGAGAGAGAGAGAGAGAGAATTGAGGTATCTATATCTATTTATACATATATAGATAGCAATGTAGAAGGCAGGCAACATGGCATTGCTAATCTAATTGAGATGCCATGTGGCATTACTAAATCATCACAATATAGATAGATACATGTATAAATATATCACATGAATAAAATAAATACAAAAAACACCAACAAAATCACACAAAAACAAAACCACCCCAACTGCCTTTTAAACTCAATGTGGCAGTCTAACAGATACATTAAAATAAGAAAACTAAAAAAAGAAGGGAAACCACCCCAGCAACCATCCCACTCCTCTTTTGTCTCAAAAATTGCTTCTCTCCCGCGTAAATTCAAAACTTTCATCAATTTAAAAAACAAGAATCATGGAACAGTTATCCTAATCTATTTGGGGGGCCGCTCAGTTACACCATGAACACACTTTAAAACTTATCTCTTAGTTTCAAACCATCTCTCTCCCCTGGGCACTACATTCACCTACACTTTTTCAATTTCACCTTTTCACACAAAACATATATTTCATCATCATTACATCTCTCTTCACATTTTCTTTTCGTTCCTTAATTCGATTAAGGTTTTGATATTCAAATCGAATTATCGTTTACTCATGCAAGAAGATACAGAATATTGCAGCGAAGTAGAGATTACAAATATCAGTATCTTTTTTGACATCCTTTAGGTAAAGTTCTGAGAAGACGGTCGTATGATTGCTTGCTCGGAATTTGTGTAATTATATTTTTCAGACTTTGTGTAAGTACATTTATTACCTTTTTGGGTATCTATTGTTTTATATTGTTTCAGCTTTGCTATATGATCAAGGTTTATACATGGTTTTTTATTATTATTATTGTAAAGATGGTATAGCCCCGGATATATGTACATGGAAATATTGGAGAATTTACAAATGATGCTATTCAGGGATAAGGTATGCCTTTTTTAGTCTATCCTGAATGATATGTATCCATGAGTGCTTGTTTGAGTGTTGGTGCACTTCGTTATACCCACTCTCGCACAGAGTAAACTTCATGGTGAAAATTTCATTGACTGGAGGCATCATGTTGAAAATCTCATTGGCAATCATCCTAGCCTCTGTTTGGTCTTGGATTTTAGAGAAAAAAAAAAAAGAAAGAAAAATGAAAATAAAGAAAAGTTTAATTATTTTACTTTCACACTCTTTCTGTATGCCTTCTCTTTTTTCACTATTTTCCTTATTAACTAAACAAAGAAAAGTTTTCTGAGTGTTTATTTTCATTTCCATGATTAATTCCATTAACCAAATGTAGACTTAGTGCTTCACAATTACAGTAATTGTTGTTCCTATCACCGTTTTCTTTCATTTTGATTTGTTCTATGTTACTTCCATTTAACATTGTTTGTATCTACATTTATTTGGCATTTTTCAATTGAATGTCTAAATATTAATATCAAAAAATTAATGTCATTTTTAAATTTAGAAGTATAACTAATTTTGAACCTATAACAACAAAAGAAAATAGAACAGTATACCCCCAAACCAAGAAACCAAATTAACAAATACATGGGAGTTGATACAAAATTTGTAATTGTATTTAGGAATGGTTTTTGTAATCTTACGTAGTTATGCTTTCTTCTGTAATTTCAAGGTAATGCCCCTAAATTTTGTAGTCTTTACTTTTGTTTTCCTTTTGTTAAAATCAAAATCAATTATAATATCCGAGATTTTATTTTATTTACCTTACCTAAAAGTGCAAAAAGATAAAATATTTTGGAATTTCGTGGATAGAACTTTGTGATGAACTAGGACAGAGATAGAAGAGGCCGTTTTAAATAAGATTAATGTTATGTTTTCCAAATT
Source organism: Hydrangea macrophylla (assembly GCA_033977485.1). Classification (NCBI taxonomy): domain Eukaryota; kingdom Viridiplantae; phylum Streptophyta; class Magnoliopsida; order Cornales; family Hydrangeaceae; genus Hydrangea; species Hydrangea macrophylla. The sequence continues at coordinate 29,582,172 of CM066994.1, read as the reverse complement.
TTGAATCTCAAACGAGTTGTACTTAATTCGTTAATTTGATACAATTATTAAAATCTAGATAATTTGATGCAACAATTGCAATTGTTATTTATAAATCCTAAATTTACTAATTTTATTTATATTTTTTTAATATGCACGGGTCAACGCTAGTTTATATATAAATAGCAATATAGGTGCCTCGTGTCACCCCATGTAGTTTTGAAATAAAATAATATTCAAAAAAATAATAATAATAATAACTCATAGGCTCCTACAATTTTGTAGTAACTTCTCTCACCCTCACTCACTGTAACCCCATCTCTCCCACCGATGTATCCTATTTTTTTTCATGTTTTTTAACCTCTTTTTTTTCTTTTACAGACTTCGTGGGTAATATGAATTTATAGATTTTCAAAAAAAAAAAATGAATGATAGCTGTGCATAGCAGGGGCAAACGCTAGTATTGTAGGGCTCGCATGGTAATGTTGCGATTTCCGAGCTAGATAGTAGATAGTCTCCTATCACTAGGCTCACCAACCAACCTGGACTTTTGTTCTTATTCTTCTAATCTGAACCTGGAATTGATTAGAAGTGATTGCTCACAAAATAAAAAATAAAAAAAATCATTTCCCAAAAAGAAACTCTCATGAGGGAGAAGACTGAATTACGGACAAATTATCAATTTCTAGAATCCCTATACATGAATATACATATACATATGATTCTCAGTGCCCGCTAACTAAATCCAGAAACAGAAACATATGATTCAATGGCAGAGAGAGAGAGAGAGAGAGAGACCACACCTCGCCCAACACAGCAACGGAAGTCGTAGTCTGTAACAACGGCAACGAGAGGGTTTTGGCGAACGAAGAGGATGGTTTGTACAGTATTCTGCTTATTGTAAAGCTAAGCTTTCACGACCAGGCCCGACCTGTGCAAGCCCAGCCCATTTGTTTCTTCTTTTTTTCTTTTATGCAATTGTGTTTGTTTGATAATCCAATTAAGTGTTAAAATGAAAATTTTCAGTACTTAATTTTTTTTAGTGTATTTGATAATATACCATTTAATTTAAAAAAAAAAAGTAGACAAAAATTCACTGAAAACGTTAAGTGAAAATTTTCTACTGAAAATAATCACTGAATGAAGTCTATTTTAGTTCTTAAGACACTGTTTTCAATATTACAAATACAAATCACTTGAAATTTTCAGTATTTAAATTCAGCACTTAATTTTCAGTTTTATCAAACGCACCCTAATGCTATGCTCTTCTCAAATTTGAATTATAAGTTTAATTTTGTGAAATACTTTATTCGTTGTACAATAAGCTATAAGTTATTTGGGAAACAAATTTGAGTTTTAAATTTGAGAAGCATGGAGGCATAAAAAATTGGATTTAAGGGAAGAGGGAGAGAGGGATGGATGGAAAAGGAATTCCTATGGAAATGAGGGGTATTCCCTCCTTATGTTTAGGGGTGGACATTCGATCAGTTCGTTCAGTTCGGTTTGGCTAATTCAGTTCAATTTTGTTATGTTCGATTTTGGAAATAACGAACTGAAAATCGATCGAATATAATTTGGTTATTTCAGTTTGGTTACCCGAAATTTCAGTTCGGTTTGGTTTGGTAATTCGATTAACCAAATTGTAAAAAAATCCATTTTTTTTTTCAATTTTCACAACTATTTTTATTTTTATTTTCCCTTTAATATTACCAAAAAAAAAAAAACATACTTTTCTTTGTCTTCAATTATAAAAATACTTATATTTTCATTATATAGTTATATATAAAGTATATTAATAATATAGATTATTTTTTAATTTGATTTTTCAGTTCTATTTGGTTTGGTTTGCCTAAAGGCTACCGAAAATCGAACTGAAATTTTTATTTCGATTCAATTTTTAACTAAAATTTGAAATTTGGTTCGATCAACCGAACTATTTGCCCACCGCTACTTATGTTTGGTTAAATGATAGAGAAGTCATGAAGGATAGAGTATAATATTTTGCATTTTACCATAAATCATCTTACTTTATTATGTTTTTTTTTTTTTTTTGTGGTTGCGATTTGTGCCAATTGGATAATAGAAGATCTAAAGGTTGCCAATTAGAGAGAGAGAATATAGAGAATCATTCGTGGCTATTAATTTAGCTATTCAAAAAGATAAATATTAAAATAGTTTGTCGTGTGACATTTTAGCAGTATTAGATCATCTCCAACCCTGAGACAACTATTGCAGCAAAAGCAAAGTTGCTGCAAAATGTGATAAAACATTGCTCCAACAGGCACAACAAATATTGTTTATTCCTGGGCCCCACTGCATTGGCCAATGGGATGCTTGGGTGAGCATTGGTGTACCAAATTTTGGGTGAGCAAAAGTATTTTCTTTAATCAAAGTTCCAACGGTTAGAAAATCAAATCTCACAAACTCAGATTTTGTAACTTGTAAAAAAAAATATTACAAGAAGAAATTGTTCCACAACCTGTTGAAGATCTGGTGGAAAAAAATGTTGAAAACCCAAAATCGGTAAACCTGTTGATGATCTTCTTCAATAACAACAACAACAACAAAAAAGAAGAAGAATTTGAAACAAAGATGGCCCCAAAAAAAACCCAAAATTTCTGTAATGATCTTATTCAACAAAAAAAAAAGATGAAGTTGAAACAAAGATGGCCCCAAAAAAAACCCTAAATCGGTAAACCTCCAAACCTCTAATACCGAATCTCATCCTCGTTAATTGGTGTCTCCGGCTTTGGCTTCTCCACCCTCTGATCTCGATCCAACTGAAAAATCACCGACCACAACCACACATAAATTACCATCCAAAAACAATCAAACCCCAAAAATAAAATCCAAACCCAAAAAAAAATATAAAAATTTGAAGATATGAATCAGATTTGAAGCAGCAAAAAGTGAAAATAATAAATCTTTGCTCATATTATGCGAGATGCAAAAGGAAGAAAGAAGAGAGGATAGAGTTGGAGAGAGAGAGACGGAAGAGGAATCGTTAATTTCAGAGGAGAGAGAGATGAATTGGGTCTGGGATGTGTAAATATGAGAGAGAAATTATTCAGTGTGTATGAGCTGACATTTCAACTTGACAATAAAAAAAAATTGAAATACAACGGCTATAAGTTGTAACGGTATAAATTTTATTAATTTTTTTATCTTTTATGATGAAGCAACGGTATAAAAAACTGATTGTCTATAAATTAGATACTTTACACTAAAATTTTTGTACCCATCTCAAACCTTTGTGTCCATATTTTACTTTCAATGGATTCCAATATGAATCTCGATTTTTCACAGATGAGTTAGGCACTCAATTTTCACAATTTCCAGAACATTCCTCACAAACTAATCTCCAACCAGGGTCAGCTAGTAGAAAAAAGCAAGGTTCCAGTTTTACTAAACAAGAAGACAACCTTCTAGTGTCAGCATAGCTCAATATCAGTATGGATAGCGTGCACGGGAACGATCAAAATGGGAACACATTTTGGGGGCGAGTCCTGCAATATTTTCACCAACACAAGGAGTTTGTTAGCGATCAAGACTCGAGGTCACTACAACAAAGGTGGTTGAATATTCCACATGCTACTAATAAGTTCTGTGGCTGCTATTCAACAATTGAGAATTCGAATCCTAGTGGGAAGAATGAGCAAGACAAGGTAAATTGATTTTTTCCTATTTAATTTTTTCAATTATTTTTTATTTAATTTTTTCAATTATTTTTTATTTTTTATGTCCAATTAACAATGATACTTTCAATATTTTTTTTTTCAGATTGCATTAGCTAGAGCTTTGTATAAAGTAAAAAATGAAGGTAAAAAATTCTTATTCCACCATTGTTGGACTAAGCTGCGACGAGAAACAAAATGGTTGGATGAATATAGCAAGACGAACTAGTCAAATCGAGGACCGAATACAAATTCATCTCCTGGGATGTCACCACCATCTACTCCTGGTACTCCAATAGACATTTCGGCAGATGACTCCGCGATAACAGGATCTTTGCAAAGGCCACCAGGACGAAATGCTGAGAAGAAAAAGCAAAAAGACCGCGAGAAGAATAGTGCTGAACAACCTATTATGGTTGATATCATCAAAGATATGGTTGAAGGGCAAAAGGAAGTTGGTACTGTATACCTTAATTTTATTAAAGAATTGGTAGATGGAAAAAAGTAAACAAATGAGAGAAAAATGGAGATGATGGAAAGACAAATGCAGATGCAAGCAAACAAGCAACGTATGGAGGAAGATAAGATACGTCTTGAATGGATAGCTTATGAAGAGAGGATCATGCTAATGGATACCAGTGGACTGGCTCTTGATCTCCAACAATATTATAATCGACTTAAGATGGAAATTCTGCAAGGAAGCTTTCGTGGTGTTTGAACATGTTATGTATTTTGTACTAATTGTTGGCCCAAAAGTGGAAACCTTAGAGGGGAGGGTGAATAAGGTTTTAGCGGAAATTAACCTTTTAGAAAACTTAATTACAAATTAAACAAGATCACAAGCAATTAACTCAAAAGAGAAGGGAAGAGAAACTTGCAAACCGATTTTTCAAGTGGTTCGGCAATCGCACCCCGCGGCCTACGTCCACCCCTCTAGAACACCTCTTGAGAATTCCTTTACTCCGATCTACTTCACGGGTGTAGACCAAACCGTTTCCCGGAGCACTTACGGGTGTGCACCAAACCGTTACAAGAGCCTATGATCTCTCCCAAAGAAGAACACCTCTTCTTTGCACACAAGGGTTACTAACCCTCAACCTTTAGAAATGATTTGAACACAAATTGAAACTCTCTCTAAGAGTAGATGATACAATGATAGCTCACACTATAACTCCTTAGTGAGTGGATAATACAAGTAAAATCTCACTACAATTTACTCTCAAAGAAATACAAATCAAGAACTAGAGCAAATTGATAAACTCACACAACTAGGGCTCAATTTTGAATGATTCAGAATCAACAAGTTGTGTGATTGAAATAGATGTTTTCCTATTGATTAATCAACATAAAATGGTGTGGGAAAACATGTATTTATAGGCCTTGGAAGATTATAGCCGTTGGTGGCATGTTTGGTAATTAAAAGCCCCTTTAAAAACTAGCCGTTATGCCTTTCCAGGTCACTTCAGTCGACTGGAACATGAAACAGTCGACTGCCCCTTAAAGCAGTCGACTGAGATGTGTTTACAGAGGGTTCTATTTGCATTCTGCTCACTTCGGTCGACTGCCCTTCCCAGTTTGACAGCTTGACACATCTCCACTAAAAAGGCCATAACTCCCTCTACAAAATCGGATTTGCGATCCGTTTGATGTTTTGGAAACTAGATTCAAATACCTTTCCAACCATATAAAATTTAACATCTAATTATTTTCCATTTGGTTGGGGCATTGATTTAAAGATGACCCATTTAAAATTTGTTTCCAAAACTTTAACATTTAGCATTTGTTTGAGCCCCTAAGAGTGTGAGATCAAGATGCCTTACAATGAAGGTCCTAGACTTCAACCAAGGATGAAAAATCTTCAAGTCTTCAAGCTTGATCCTTGTTGAGCTCCTTGTAATCTTGATCTACAACAGTTGAATCTCATGCACACAAAGATGTTAAAACATTGATACAATATTAATACATGAGATTATATATGAGCATGAAAATGACTATGATAATAACAAGGAATGAATCAATATGAATCATGTAATTATCATAGCATATTTGACATCATCAAAACATAATTAAATATGCCTTAATATACCTTAAGGCTAACACTAATTATTATAACTTTTCTATGATATTATTGAATTATGTTATAATTTGTGTACACTATGTGCCACCAATAATAATCTGAACTGCAAACTTCAATTGAAAATCAAATCACTGCATTACATAACCGGAATGAGAAATATAACACTAAACTGAAGCAAACTAGCAACAACACACTGATAATAAGAAACACAAATTCGAATTAAAGCAAACAAACAATATAGACTAGACTATAGACTTAAGCATTCATCTGAGACCCCTGAAATTGCCACAAATGCTCTACAAGATCTGCTTGTATTGATAATGCAGCCCTCTATTTTCGATATTGCGAGTCATTCGAATGATCTGCGACAGATGTGCGGTATTATCGGTGGATACCTCAAAATTTAGAATTTGAAAGTTAAGCGGGAAATTTATATTTGAATTTAAGCAAAAGTAAATTTTAAAATTCCTTTGCCTAAGACCCATCAAACCACCAATTTGCCTTATCAATTAATGGTTTGCCTTTGAAGATGGTCTTATGCATGCTAAAACTACAACGTTTTAGCATCAAAGCAAACCCAATAATCAAAGCAAACCCAATTTATTATGAAGTTTTATTGAAGTGTTGTACAAGTAAACAATAAATAGGGGATGTACTTCAATTGGGGAGATTGTGAGATTCCCTTCCAAAAAAAAACCTAACAACGACGAAAATGGACGTACGACGTCGTTTTGTTACACCATATATCAATCTGAACCGTTCAACACTTCCACGGTCCCGCCAACTTACAATCCGACAATTCCCCATCTGGGCAGAGTACACAATGACGTTTCTACCCTTCCCTCAACGAACTTTCCGTCTTAAAAGACTCTCTAATGCTACACACTGGGAGCCTTCGCTCTCTCTCTCTCACATACACACACAGCGACACTCTCACTCCAACCATGTCCGACACCGCCGGAAAACCATCAACAGCTGCGACACCTGGCCGTGTCGCTGCCGTGTACAGCGAAGTCCAGACGAGCCGCCTCAATGTCCCCCTCCCTCTCCCTTCCGTCCTCAAGAACCCCTTCACTGTCGTGGACGGCCCACCGAGCTCTGCCACCGGAAATCCAGGCAATCCCCACACAAATCTCCCTTCACTTCCACATTCACCATGACACACATTTTTACATATATGTATATCTATACATTTGTAATGTACAGCATTATGCAGAGACATATCCAGGAATTGAGCTTGGGGGGCGAGCTTAATAATTTGAGAAAAAAATTAATAATATAGGGGGCGGGTGGATGTACTTAAATCATATTTATGTATAATGCTGTTATAAATATAAGTTTTTTTTTTCAAATCTAGGCGCCGTCGCCCCCTCCCCTGGATTCATCCTTGTATGTGATCGTAGATGAAATAGCGAAGGTTTTCCGAATTCATGTGCCCGATAATTCAACTAAGGCCGCATCAAATTAGAGTTTTATGATTCACTTACACATTCATTCGTGTCACACACACACATTTATAGATTTATGTATTATGTATGTTAATTACGTTTGTAATGTGTAGCGTAATGTGATTGTAGATGAGATCGCGAAGCTTTTTCCGAACCTATTTGGGCAGCCTTCGGCAATGCTGGTGCCCGATGATTCATCGGAGGCTGCATCGAATCAGAGTTTGAGGATTGGTGTTGTCTTGTCTGGAGGACAGGCTCCGGGAGGGCACAATGTGATATCGGGGATCTTCGGTGAGGGGCTTGTTTCTGCTCTTCAGAAGTTTTGAATTTGATTTGAATTTTTTTTTTCTTAAATCACATTATATTAATTTTTTGTTGATTTGTTTTGTTTGGTGTGTAGACTATTTGCAGGAACGGACAAAGGGTAGTACCTTGTTTGGGTTTAATGGCGGACCAGCTGGGATCATGAAGTGTAAATATGTTGAACTAACAACAGATTTTATCTATCCCTATAGAAATCAGGTGTGGTTTTGGGTTGCTTCCATATGATTGAATTATGTGCATAGATGAATTCTTATATATAGATCATGACATCCCCCTGTTTATTTATATACATGCCACAGTTTTCTACCGGGTAGTAGCAGGGCCGGCCCGGAGATTCTTAATTTTTTCTAATGCCTCATCGCAAAAATCTTATAAGAGTACATAATCCTTTTTAAAGGTGAATTTTTTGGAGTCTACTTATATATAATTGGCGATTTTTTTGGGGTCTACTTATACATAATTTTGGGATCTACTTATAATATGAGTTTATTTGGTGACATATAAATATTGAATGGTGTCTTTCAAAATTCTAGGGGCCCTATTTCTAAAACTCATAAAATTCTTACACTAAAAGTGCAATCTTCAAAATTCTAGGGGCATTTTCTTTTGAGTTGTATATACATGTATATCAATCATCAATATATATATATAGTTGATGACACTAAATTGGGTCTTGGGCTCTTTTGTCTCATATATATAGTTGATGACACTAAATTGGGTCTTGGGCCACTTTGGAGACATAAACATGAGTTGAAGGGTGGCCTAAACATAAGTTGAGGGGGGCCTAAACGTACAAAATTTTATGAATAGGTCGAAAATATATAAGTGAGAAAGAGGCAGAACTCAGACTTTTTCTTTTTCTTGTCATTTCCTCTTGTCAATTAGTCAATATAGGTGGGCCACCGTATATTTTTTCCCAACCACAGAGACACAATCAGTGAGGATGAGAGAGGATCTGTGTGAAAGAGAGAACAAAATGAGGCCCAAGCATTCAAGGCCCAATGCGATCGCTTGATTGCATGCTCTCAAGGCCGGCCTTGGTCGTATAATGAGTTGATACTTTGCTTATTACTATCTAATAATACCTCTCGTAATTATTTCACTTATATCTCCGTTCAAATGATTTGATAACCATGCTTCGGAGGAAAGAGTTTTCAATCTGCTCATCAAAATTTTGCCACTGTAAATTGGCATTGCTTTTGAGTCTTTGACTATATAGTCTTGTTTGATTGCTCACCTCCTAAAGTATTCATACATTAACCCAATGTTTTAATGATCACCGTGATATGATCCAATGCCATTTTTTTTAATAGAGCATTCTATTTACTATTGTACATAATTAATTATACCTCGAAATGCAGCCAATAACTAGTGATTATGAACATCGTATACTTCACATATCGATATCCTCGTATCCATATCCATAAGTATGTGAAGGTCCTATTTGGTGTTTTGGTCGATGTCGATTTAAAGAAGTATAAAAAGCATACTTGGATTACCTAATTAGTTGTTTATGCATGTAAACTTCTGCAGATGTAATTTTGCGGTGCGTCTATTTAGTTCTATATAGAATCTGTACTTTGATTCTGCTTGCAGGGTGGCTTTGATATGATATGTAGTGGCAGAGACAAGATTGAAACCCCCGAACAGGTGATTCTAACCTTTTAGTGAGACTATATTTTTTAGTTTATGGTTTGTGATTGAAGTGGTATCTGTGTAATAAATGTCATTCTAATTTAGATTTCTAGTGATGTTACTGAATTTGCAAGGTCCCGCCTTTCAGTTTAAACAAGCTGAAGAGACAGCAGTGAAGCTTGATTTAGATGGGCTTGTTGTAATTGGTGGAGATGATTCAAATACAAATGCTTGCCTTCTCGCAGAAAATTTTAGGTGCGCTTTGTTAGATATGGGTCGAATCAATCATACGGAGATAATTTTCTTGATGGCTGTGTATATAGCGTGGTACATGTTTTTCTAATTTCAGGAGTAAAAATGTGAAAGCTCGGGTGATTGGATGTCCAAAAACCATTGACGGTGATTTGAAATCCAAGGAGGTTCCCACAAGTTTTGGATTCGATACAGCGTGCAAGGTGATTGTAATTATTCTTGCTTCCATATTTCAACACTTAGCTTATGTTGAATATCTGGTGGTTTCTAGTTTGTCACAAATATTATCTAGTAGAAGCTAAATTCTATCCATTCTATACATTCTCTCCATCGTTGTTTTTTGCGTGTCTTCATGCACATGGTTCGGTATTGCAAGTTGGGACCATAGGTTGCAGATCCTCTTTAGTCGAGTGGCTGCTTATGGAGGTTCATCTTAACCTAATGGCTGCTTATGGAGGTTCATCTTAAACCTAATTCCATATTGCTAACAGCAAGGCCGTTAGACATAATTTTGAATCAGCAACATGAGCCTATATGGCATATGTTGGTTAGAAAGGTGTCAATTCTATGTCCTGAACAGTACGAACAACTTGCAAGGGCTATATTAACCCGAATATATGTTTAATTTTATTTTTTCATGAATTCGTTTAAGTAATTGTGGACACAGCTGCAAGAAGATATTGGTTTGGTAACTTTGGTTAGACAATATTGCTCTTTCTTTTGTTATTAGTCCAGCCATGATCATTGGTGTCTGACCTATTGGGGTATACTTGGTCTATGGTGAACAAAAGGCTCAAATTGACTTACTTGCACAATTGTAGGTTACCATTAAAACTTTATTCCACTTGTTGAATATGCAGATATATGCAGAAATGATTGGAAATGTCATGACTGATGCTCGTTCAACCGGAAAATACTATCACTGTAAGTCTATTTATAATGTATATTCTTTGGTGATACTCTGCACTTTTTTTGTCATTAGTTTCACTTGTAAGGCTCAGCCCATTCAACTCCTTAAAACCCAAGTATTAAGGAGAGGGGAACTAAGTCCTTATAACCCGCACAGGCAACGACACATCTAAGCGATGTGGGACGACAACATGCCCCCGCACGTGTGGCATAGGCACACACGTGAATTATGGAGAGAGGGGACAAACATGGCTCTAATACCAAATTGTAAGGCCTTATAAACCGCACAGGCAACAACACATCTAAGCGATGTGGGACGACAACAGAATCCATTCTTATAACCCTTGCATTGTCTTTGACGTAGTCTTCCAATGTTTTCCGCCACTTCCATGTGGTGGTATCCTGGAGGAAATAAAATTATGGTACTATATTTAAAATAATAGTAACCGATATCCCAATAATAATAATAATAATAATAAAGCATCTGGCAGCTTGAATAGATAACATTCTTTCAGATTAAAGCCAACGTATTGTGTTACTACAAAATCTTGAATGAGGTTGATCAAGTATATCATCTAGAGTACTTGCCCATCAGCCATCACTACCTCTGAAGTTCCTAATTGGTTGAAGGGGAACTATCTTAATTTCAGTGAACTCATTTCTTGTGAAATATTTAATTTCCTCTACTCTTCACTTCCTACAGGTTGGAAGAATAATTCGTGGATTGTGTTATATACTTTCTATTATACGCATATTCTTACAAATGTCTCACATTGAATGTACTAAACATAATTACTCCATTTAATCTAGTGAAGTTTTGTCTCAACTATTTGGGACTGCCTGCACATACTTGGATTTGGTTTGCCCATTGCACACGTTATGGGGCATATTTTTGTTGTCAACATACTTCGAAAAAGTGAATAGAAACTTTGAGAGAAAAGATCGATACGTTCCATCTTCAAGTTTCAATTTAAGTTAAGGTTTCTAATGAGGAGAGTTTTGTTGATATTGACTTAGAATGTGATTTATTTAGCTGTTTTCATGTTTTAGAGACCTCAGTCTTCAAGAAAAGTCATCTAGAAATTTGGTTTCTCAAAATCTTATGTGTTGATCTTCCAAAGTTTTCAGGTTAGAACTTCTTGTAGTTACTAATTTACCAACTAATTATGGGTACACTAGGAATGAAGTAATTTTCTAGACATCAACCTTTCAATGTGATTCATGCTTTAGAATTTGGGTTGTTAGCAATTACAATGAGTAGAGATCCTGTTAAATTGGAGCATCCAACCCAAAACCAATTGGCTATGGGTGGAGTAGCCCTTTGAACTTATATATTGAGTAGCTAGATTATAAGTCATCGATGTGGGACAGACAATCTCAACACGCCCCCGCACGTGTGGCATGACTGAGAGCCAAACATGTGGATTACTGAGATAGGGTGACGTGGAGCACACGTGGACAAATTGGGCCCAACAATAACCTGCTCTGATACCATGTTAAGTTACCAACTACTCCAAAAGCTTAAGCTGTTAGAGATGGGGCCCAACAATGTATATCAAGCTTCAACATCCTCCCTCACGTGCAACCCCGACTTGCACATGGAGAGCAAACAAACCAAACTCCATCATAGTGGAGACAAATACAAAGCCCAAATATGCACAACAAAGCGGAGATGGAGATTCGAACTCAGGACCTCCCACAAACAAGGCTTTGATACCATGTTAAATCGGAGCATCCAACCCAAAACCAATTGGTTATGGGTGGAGTAGCCCCTTGAACTTATATATTGAGTAGCTAGGTTATAAGTCCTCGATGTGGGACAGATAATCTCAACAGATCCCTTACTTCTAAATGCCAAAACCTTCTCCCAATAAGGAGTGATCTTTTTTCTGTATTCAATAGTTTCCAAATCTTGTTCTCGAGTCCATAACTTCATGTTGTTTTTCATATGTGCTTGTACTTTGTTGTTCTCCTAATTCTTTGTGTGGATTTGTATGATTCATTGATTCTGTTTAGTTTCCTAATGCTATGTTTTATAAGTTCACCTTATTCTGTGGTTTTGCAGTTGTAAGGCTTATGGGGCGTGCTGCTTCTCACATAACGTTGGAGTGTGCTTTGCAGACTCATCCAAACATAACAATCATTGGAGAAGAGGTATCTTCTAGTAAATTTCTAATTTTTCTCTTTTGCCCCATATGGTTGACTGGTAATACTTGAACCGAGTAGAGCATGTCTTCATATATGTATGAATCGAAAGTCCAGTGGGCCTGACGCACCCTCAAAAGGTGCCTTATGAGGGGAAGATTACACAGGCTTATAAGAAGCACATGTGGAGGCTCAACCTGGGCGATGTGGCTATCCACAGTATGAAATGTTGTCTATTTTCTGCCAATTCTCTAACTGAGTCCCATTCTTACGAAAAAAAAACTACGAGGATAGATGGGAACATTATTCCCCACCACTATATGGCAAACCTTTGCTTTCATATGTTCTATATAGTGAAAGTGAAATTGGACTCTACACGTTGGAATTCATTTTAACACTCCATTTGTTTTAATGTAAAATATTTACACAATTTCTGTTGTTTGGTTGACCGTAAGATATTTCCTGAAGATTTTAAAGAAAATGAAAATCGCTTAAATTGCTGAAAATGTTCTACGGCAAAAAATTTTGAAATTCATTTCGGGAAGAATACATAGAAGTGAAATGCTCAATTGATTATCGTGTATGTTTATTAACATGATGTATACACATTTTTGCGTATAAATATATCTTCTTATGTTACATACATATGCAAATATGTTTTTCACTTGTATATGTTACTATATACCAATATAAGTACCAAGTCAATATTGAAAAACTATATTTGTCCATGTCAAAGTGCTTAAAAGTGCATTGTTTTGTTACTTGTAAAATAATTATCAAGTGTCAACCAAACACCTGAAAATAAGAAGGAAAATAATATTCTTCACGAAAAATATTATCTAGTGTACCACTTTTACGAAACAAATGGAGCGTAAGGCACAAATGATCTTGGATGGAATCAGCTAAGCAATTAAAGCTCCTACAAGCTATATATGGTCACCCAGTTACCTTTTTTCTCTTTTCCTTAGAATTGCAGTGATTTTTCACCTTACATGTCTCATTGTTGAGTACGTCCCTAACATATGCATCCTCTATCTGTAAATCTCTTTAAAGGTGCTTCTTCACCCAAAAAAAAAAATGTCCTGTCAGAATCTTGAATAGGCGGTCAGGTGATAAGAATTTTGTCTTCAATCTCTTAGGCTTTTCTATTTTGTCTTATTTTGTTACATGCCAAAATTAGTCAAAGATTATTGAGAAGATTGCAACATCTTTCACGGTCTTGTGAGCACACTGTCATTGACCCTAAAGAATTTACATTGGATTGTGTGGAATTTGTAATCGGGTTTCATTCTTACCCACTGTTTCCTGGGTTATCCTCGATGAAATTTAATTTGGTTCACAGGTTGCTGCAAAGAGAGAGACACTGAAGAATGTTACAGACTACATCACTGATATAATCTGCAAGCGTGCAGAACTTGGATATAATTATGGAGTCATCCTTATACCAGAAGGCCTGATTGATTTCATTCCAGAGGTATGTAAAGAAGTAATTTCTTCTTTCTTTTTTCTTAGCATGTAAAGAAGTAAGGGTGTGTTTGGAATGACAACTTTGGAATGCATTCTCACCATTTATAATTAACTTTATCCTCTTTCACGTTCAACTTATTTTAAAGATTTATTCTTATAGAAATTTTACTTTTTTTTTCTTTCCAAAAAGCAAGTCTCAGCTTTTAATTTGAAGAAGGTGTTTTGCATACGATGACACAAGTTCGGTTGACGGAATCCCATACTTGTCAGCTTCTACATCAAATAACTCTCACTCTATCATGTTTATGTCTCCATCTCTAACCTTTTTTTTTCTCTCTAGCTAAAGTACATCAATGTTGAGACATGTTTTACGAGAAAAAGGTCACTTCCGCGCCAAACGCAGCATAACTTATTCCTATATCTGCTACTTTTGAATTTGTTTCCCCCTATGCATTTTATATCATTAACTTATCCCTTTCTAGGGAATTGTAACAAAAGCAGAACTTTAACGTGATTTTCTTGCTACTCAATATATAAGATCAAGGGGCTACTCCACCCATTGCCAATTGGTTTTGGGTTGGATGCTCCAATTCAACATGGTATCAGAGCAGGTTATTGTAAGGCCCAGTTTGGCCACATGTGCTTCACGTTACCCTATCTCAGTAATCCACGTGTTTCACGTGCGGGGGCGTGTTGAGTTTATAATCCCACATCGGGAATTTAAAGCCTTGCTACTCATTATATAAGATCATGGGGCTACTCCACGCATTGCCAATTGGTTTTGAGTTGGATGCTCCAATTCTACAGAATTTTATTTCATATTCTGAACATTTTGGGTTTTTTGGTTTGCAGGTGCAACAGCTTATTGCAGAGCTCAATGAAATCTTAGCCCACGATGTTGTCGATGAAGCTGGCCAGTGGAAGAAGAAACTTAGGAGCCAGTCTCAGCAGCTTTTTGACTTTTTACCTCAAGCAATTCAGGAGCAACTCATGCTTGAAAGAGATCCACATGGGAATGTACAGGTAATTTTTTCCCCGTTGCATTGTTTGCCACTACCCATTTGCAATTGTTTTGTTTTTTTCCTGGTTCTCTCTTTATTTGATCTTTTTGCGACCGTATGTATAGGTTGCTAAGATAGAAACAGAAAAAATGCTTATTCAAATGGTGGAAACAGAATTAGAGGGGAGGAGGCAGACAGGTTCATACGATAATCAGTTCAGTGGGCAGTCCCACTTTTTCGGGTAACAAACATCTTCTTTGCCTGAATGTTTTGGAAGTTTACCTTTGAATCTAAGGTCCCATTTGGCTACAGCTTTTGGAGACCAGAATTGATTATGGAAATCCAAAAGCTATTGTAAAGCCGTTTACAAACTTAGCTTCTGCGGTTATTGTTGTGAGCCAAACACAGTAAAATTGCGATCGCACAACAATATCCTGGGCAGCTTCCAGAGACAACAGACTATACGCCTCCTGTTCCCTGTATTGTTCTAATGAAACACAATTATCACTTTCTAGGTACGAAGGTAGATGTGGTTTGCCTTCCAACTTCGATTCTAACTATTGCTATGCATTGGGTTATGCTGCTGGGGCACTCCTTCACTCTGGAAAGACTGGACTGATTTCCTCGGTTTGTGTTTGTCTTATTTGTTTCTTTATGCACTAGTTTACCTTTCTCTTGACAACGTTTTGTTGAATCCGAGCTGTCATGTTGCTTTGTGTTTGAACGTTCTTCAGTTCATTCGACAGTAACGAGCATCAAGTGCTTTGTTTGTGTATGAATATATATACACAAATCTATATACATATAAATGTGTGTGTGTTCTAATTCCAGGTAGGAAATTTGGGCGCTCCAGTTGAAGAATGGACAGTGGGTGGAACAGCATTGACATCATTAATGGATGTGGAGAGAAGACATGGTATAATACCTACTCCTTTATCACTATATGTTGCAAAACTCTATACCCGTATAAACCTTGTGTGCAGATGTGATTTTGTTACTCTTACGAGAGTGTCATGGTATGATGGTAGATCTGCGCCAAAATTGGCACTCCTTTCACCAATATGTAAAGTAGGTGCATTATTGTTCACAATCCTCACCGTTTTTTTACCTTACTAAAAATACTGAAAGTTAATCGGGAAAGTTTAGCTTAGGAGTTTGGTCAAGTTTTGTTTTCTTGGAAATTTAGGCACTCATAACTTATCTTTAACATAGAGTAAGTGAGATTGGTGTGTCACTAATGGCTATTGTATCCCAAGAAAAAGCTCTTTCATCAATGTAAAGGATATGTTCATTTTAGCATTTTTCACACACATTTTTCTTAGCTACAACTAGATATATTAAGTAATCAAGTTCTTTTACTTGAGAATATTTGCGACATGCTTTCCAGTGGATTCATGGAGAAACACTATGGCATGGGGAGTTTGAATTTAGGAGCTTAGTTTACTGTCATTCAACTTTCTTTATTGCATATCGAGTTACTCCCATTTTCTCAATTCGAAAGTTCAAAATTTTGACAGGAAAGTTCAAACCAGTGATTAAGAAGGCAATGGTGGAACTTGAAGGTACTAATTGTCTATACACGATGTAATGATGAATCTGTAGTATCGTCTGTTCCTCTATAGGCACCAGAATAGTACTCCGGTGCAGCCTTAAGCACTTCCAGTTTCCATTTTTAATGAGCTAGTTATGTCCAATACTATCTTATTGTATCAACATTTGTGAAATATCAGGTGCACCTTTCAAAAAGTTTGCATCTGTTCGTGACGAGTGGGCTATCAAGAATCGATATATAAGCCCAGGTACGTTATGAAATTTCTTTCCATGCTTCCAGCATTAAAGTACTTAATGCTGTTTTTGGTACAAAGGAATGAAAGAAGGGGAGGAAAAAGGGGAGGGAATATGGGAAAATCCCTTGTTATGTTGAGTGGAAGAGGCGAGGGAGGGGAAGAGATGAGGGAAGGGCATCCCTCTGGACCCACCATGTTTCATCCGGTCAAAAATGGACGGATTGGAAGAGGGAAGTGACAACTCTATTTTTTTTTTTACTTTTTTGTCCTTCAGATAAGATCACCACCGTTCGTTCGTCCTTTCTTCTTATTTAACCAGACAAAAGCATGGACGACCCATTCCTTCACAGAGATACTTCCCTTCCCTTCTCTTCATTCCACTTTTTCATCCCCCTAACAAATATAGCATAAAACTGAGTTCAAGAAGTCAAATGATCGCTAATTACAAGAGATTCGCCTCGTGATTACCTGAATAAAATATTTACTTTGCTTGCTATAGCAAAATGCAGTATTGAAATTTGCCATGAAGACCTGACTTTTTCCCTTTTTTTTGGGTTGTTTCTCATTTTACAGGTCCCGTCCAGTTTGTGGGCCCGACATCGAATGATACCAACTACACTCTAATGCTGGAGCTGGGAGCGCAAGCTTAGGAATGGAGCTGGGAGCGCAAGCTTAGGAACTAATGACGAATAAATTTATAATCCCTTTGGTCTGCAAGAAGTTTGGCTAAGATATTTTTGCCAACATACATGCAGCAGCTAATAGATTGATTGAATTCCCAATTAGTCATTCTTTTTACATTCACTTTGCCAAAATGCATTGGTTCGGACAATAAAGATACGTGCAATTGAACTTGAGAATCAATTGCAACCGATCGCTTTCTCTTTTTCTTTTCTTTTTTTTCTCTTTTTCTTTTTTCTTTTGTCCCTCAAATATATGAATCAGGTTTCTATTTGCAAAATTGGTTGATAGCATTTTGTTTTCACGAGATTTGTAGTAATACTTTTTATGTTCATGGTTTGCCAGACTGCCAGTTCAAAGTTAAGAACTTCGTTGTATATCACTAGTCTAAAGAACCTGCAGTGTGGTTTGGGCTTGAACTTGGTTTATTCCAGACCAGATGAATAGATATGCCTTATGATCCTATTTTATTGCTTAAATATATACTAAAACTAGTATGTAACCCGTGTAATGTACAGGAGAACATTATAAAAATTTCATAGTTTATAATTTGATTTTTTAATAAATAAAGTGAATTTTAAAGGACATGACACTTAGCTTACTAACTGTGAGAACATGTAGTATATGAACATCAAATTAAATATGATGTAGACAATACAAAGACATATGGAGAATACAATTTTTGCTCTTAAATTGGGCATGTTGATCAAGATCAGATTATCTTTTGATCCACAATACATATATAAGCTTGAATATATAGAGGTAGAGACACTTTTTTCGAGAATATGTATACAAATATATATTATGGCCAGACCCTAGAGTGAACAGAGTAGAGTGAACATACTCAGTGAACAATTTTTTTTTTTTTTGCTTGAAAAAACCCGTGGGTCAGTGGGTGTGCGCGGGTCAGTGGGGCAGCCCGCGGATTTTTTTAGGCAAAAAAAAATTGTTCACTGGGTATGTTCACTCTAGAGCTTGACCGTATATATACATATATATATGGGTAATACTTGAGGCACAACTTTCATATAACTTTCATACAACCTCCCCAAAAGATGTGTCTATCTCTTTCCTATGCCACTGTGGGGTCCAGTGACATCACAGGAGAGAGATAGACACATCTTTTGGAGAGGTTGTATGAAAGTTGTATGAAGGTTGTGTCCCAAATATTACTCTCTATATATATATCCTCATCCTTTTTGTTCATCTGATTCCAATAGTTTAGATCATCCTAAGTTTAGATCTAGATTCTATATAACATCTATTCAAGCCTCTCTATATATATCCATCAATCCTTTTCTCTTTTGCTCTTTCTCTATCTCTCAATTAGCTAGTCTCTCACTTTGTCCCTCACTCATCCAGTCTCTGTACATATCTCTCTCTCTCAACCTCCTCCTCATCTTTCTCTATCCTTTGCTTTTGTGTACAGATAGAAAGTCAATTTTAGTGTGATAATTTTGAAAGGATGTGTCACGTAATTGTGATAGAAGATAAATATTATGCTTGCTTATATACACATACGATAAAATTTCTTTGACTAAATTTTCTATTAATTCGCATCCATAAAAGTTAAATCAAAATGAATTTTTTTTGTAAAATAGAACATATATAACAGTTAATAGATCTTAGCATAAAGAAAATAACCTATTCATCCATATCGGATAAATTCATATCAACATGTTCTAGGATTGTGCTTGGCTTCAATATTTAGCTATGACTTAGAAAGTCAAAACGCGCACTATTTCCTTGGGCGTGGATCTTCGGCAGCGTCTACGCGGCCTTGATTGGACTATAATTTTTTATTTTTTATTTTTTGCAAAAATGCAAAAAAAAAAAAAAAAAAATACAAAAACAAAAAAAACAAATATTATGGTCATGCCAAAGACCACATGGGTGCTATTGGGATTACAGCCCCCGTGTATGCGCTGAGAATCCAAAACCCATTATATATGGATTGTAATTTAACATGATAGGAATACTAATTGCAAAAGAAAAAGAAAAAAAGAAAAGCTAAATAAAAAATGACCTATTTTCTCAGACTGTGTTTGTAGGCGCAATAATCTTCATACTTCATTGAGTAGTTTTATGCTTTCATCTCTGCACAATGAAAATAAAAATGTCAATCAACAAATCATATAAGTCGAAAGTGCAAGTGCAATTGCTCAGCCAAAAGGAAGACAAAAAATTGAATCGTCAATTAAGTAAAGTGGAAAGGAGAATCATATACATATGTGTGTATATATACACAGTCCGGATCTTAAGCGGGTGTCAAAAGACGGACTTTGGGACAGACCACTTTTAGCGACGAAAATGTCGCTTTTAGCGAAGAAATTTTTCGACGCTAAAACAATGATTTTTAGCGACGAAAAATTTCGTCACTAAAAGCGACATTTTCGTCGCTAAAAGTGGTCCGCCCCAAAGTCCGCCTCTTAACACCCGCATCTGATCCTCACTATATATATACATATATATATGAGGGACTATTAATTTTTTTATGGTTACAAATTCAAAATGAATATGGTAAATGCATATTTGTTTATGATTTTTTCGGTTACAAATTCAAAATGAATATAATGTATGCAAAATAAGTAAACCGTGTTATATACATTGATATTTTATTTATGATTCAGAGATAAATTACAAAAGTTGTTAACATTGTAAAGTTTAAGCATATTAAACATCTATAAAATACACTTCTCTTATAGTTAAAATTCAAAATTTAAATTTATTTCAAGATAAGTTTTCCTTTTTAATCTATTTTTTGGTCAATGTCTAGTATATTAATTTTAGGAAAGTAATCTAACTCTTCTAAGAATGCGCCACATGAGCGTGCGTTGCCCGGGGCTTTCGTAAAACTTAACCGTGTATGGTCAAAAATAAAAGAAAGAATGAATTTGACATATAAAGATAATTGCCACATCTAATATATATATATATATATACGGTCAGGCTCTAGAGTGAACATATTCAGTGAACATTTATTTTGGCCTGAAAAAACCCGCGGATCAGCGGGGCAGCCCGCGAATTTTTTCAGGCAAAAACAAAAATGTTCACTGGGTATGTTCACTCTACCATGTTCACTCTAGAGCCTGGCCGATATATATATATATATGAAAACAAAGGATTTAAGTTTTGTCACGTGGCACATTCTATAAACTTTTCATATTTTTTTTCTTATTAATATTCAGTGAATATGTCAAATTTTATCCTATTCAAATTTTATTGGATAACCCCCCATCCCCCTCCCCCCCCAATAACTCACTCACATAATTCACTCCCCCCTCCATAACTCCACTCACTTAATTCACTCCCTTAAACCCATTACCTCTCTCTACGAGGAATAATTTGTTTTTTTGCATATTAATCACATAAGATACAAATTATGTATACATATTAATCAGATAAGATACAAATTAATTATATATACATATATATTAGTTGAATAAACTATAATGGATAACATATATATGTTAAGTTTATTATTAAAAAAAAAAACATATCCTTAAGTTTATCCGAAAATCAAGTGGTGCATTTTTTTTTTCTTTCGTTCTTTCTTTTATACTAATCAAATGGTGTTTTTGAATTTTTATTAAAAGATTACTTGAATTTTTATATAGTTGACGCCAGTAATCTAGGATTTCGATGATATTCTCATACTCAGTCTTATTATAGGATTTTTCTTGCAACATCAGAATATCTTCGGATCCATAATATAATCGAGGGATTTTATTATCACCTGGATTATTCATACCATTTTCTATTTTTACGTTAGTTGGTTTTTCCAAACTTTTAATTAAAAGACTAGTATGTTTTTTTTTTTTCCTTTTTCTAGATCAATACTAGTAATAGATCCAAGATTATTTATCTTATGATCTATGGAAGTTACTACTGACTCTAGATAGTTGTGGTTTATTTGTTGGGTTTTTTCTAGTTTAGAAAAACGAGAACACATAATATTTGTTTTATTATTTAAACTTGAACACATACTACTTATAGTAGCTGACTCTTTTTCAATATGAAGTGCATGATCATACGAGTTGTTTATACATTCTACAGTATTTCCTACACACGTTATTGTCTTATACTTATTTGTCATTATGAAAATTTCTTTCTCAAGCTTAGTAATTGTCTGGTGCCTAAGACCTCCCAAGAGTTCACAAAAGACCTGAACAAGCCTAACTACGGCAACAAAAGGTCAAGGACAGACGGGTATATGGGCTCTGACAACTAATAACAAAGAGAAATAACAACCGTAAAAATAGAATAATATAAGCAAGTAAGATGTATTTAGAGAAGATATAAACAAAGATAATACTTACAAAGATGCTATATAGATCTTCAATATATGCTCTGATACCAGTTACACAAAGTTAAGTAGTGAAGTAGAAGACGAAGAAGTTGGAAAGTGGTTACACAAAAGAGGAGTCAACAAAAGAGATATTGATTATAATGAGAGAAATATTACAAGTGGTAGTAGATTGTACATACCCAAAGTGTAAGTGGGGTTCTCCTTAAATAGAGTTATAACTTGACTACTATTTGAAAGGACAATCACTATTCGGATTCCAAAATGTAAATTCTACATCCGGATAGTTATCTCTAACACTAAATAACAAATAATCATTTATTACATCTACTGTCGTTTTAACATCTTTAGTCAATACATTTTAATGGGGATAGTCCACTTGTAATTTGATGGATTTGTTGCTTTAGACGTATTAGGTACCGAAGGAGCAGGGTCCTTCGTGACTGTATTCTCAGTCTCCCTATGTTCCTTACTAATTTATTTACCCTTATCTTTTCGAGGTTCATGAGGAGGTATAATCTCCTCAGGACGTTCAGTTGCTCTTGTCGACACCGCATTTACTTGGTCACTCGCCGTTTCTACCTCATATTGTCCTTTAGGGTTTTGGACCGGTTGACTCGGTAACTTTCCTTCATTACGACAATTTAATGTATTAGCAAGTTGTCCCATTTGGGATTCTAGCTTAGCTATCGATTGCGTGTGGGAGTTACGAGTTGTGACTGTGATTGCGATTGGGCCTCTAAGTTTTTTAACGATGCCAACACACTCTCTTCGAAAGTTTTATCCCTAAGAGGATTAGCCTGGAAGGGAGGTTGTTGATATTGATTAGAAGGAGGCTTATATGCATTTGGGAAATTCGTCGTCGCAGGTTTTGAATACGGAACTTCACTATTAGATTTCCATGATAGGTTCGGGTGAGGTCCCGATGTCGTGTCCGGTTTATAACCCGTGGGGTTATGATTGGGTCTTTGGAACTATTGAACAACATTAATATGTTGTTCCACAAATTCTGAAAACTGTGACGCAGACGGACATGCTAGTGTAGAATGAGATGGATCTGAGCATATCTGACATATTTCAGCAGGAGGAGGTGGGCCCTATAAGTGGCCCATCATCATGAGTTGGTCCATTTTCCTGTTTAATTCTTGAATTTCAAATGAATGGCTTGACTCAACTTTAGCCTCTCTTTTTGGTTGTGGTGGGAGGTGTCCCTCGGGGCGTACAGACACAGCTTGGTGCATGGAGTTTTCGCTTAACGTTTCGAATATCTTCCAAGCTTTATCTGCACTCTTGTGGAGGAACGTCCCCGCACAAATAGCATCAACGGTGTTACAAACAGTGGAAATTAGTCTCTCATAAAAGACTTGTACAAGTTGCCATTTAGGTATCTGATGATGTGGGCAAGGACGTAAGAGTTCCTTAAACTGTTCCCACGTATCATAAAGAGTTTCCCCATCTTGCATTGTGAAATTAGTTATAGATTTTCTAATTTGGTTCGTTCAAGTGATGGGGAAAAATTTCTGTAGGAATGCAATATGAAATTCGTCCCATGTTCTTATAGAATTTGGCTCCAAGGATTAGAGCCAATACTTTGCTTTGTCCTTAAGGGAAAACGGGAAAAGATGCAATTTTAACTCATCATCTGTTAAGTTTTGAATTTTTAAAGTGGCACAGATACCCTGAAATTCCCCCAAATGGTTATAAGGATCTTCCTTAACGCGACTGTGAAACGACGAGAGGAGTGCAATAGTCGACGATTTGATTTCAAAGTGAGCTGCAGTCACTTCTGGTAATTCTATGCACGACAGTGGCGTATAGGCAATAGGAGTAAAGTAATCTTTCGAAGGTGGTGGCGGAGGTATGTTGAGGTTATCTCCATTATTTTGATTATTTTCATTATTCCTGTTATTTCCAAAACCAGCTATTGGAATAGGTTTGATTTTAATCGTTCTAGTTTTCATTAGACGGCTAAGAGTACTTCAAATTTTGACTCAAACAAAGACGACGGTCCAGGTGTGGATTCGTCGTCTAGCATCAACCGAGCTCTAGAAGCTTGTGTTGAAGACCTAAGGACTCTAAGGGTGCGTTCAAGTTCAAGATTAAGCAGATTTAATTTAGGTTTACTCAAACGGGTACCAAACATAAACTAATGGACTGACGCTAATATAAGGACTGACTCAAACAAATACGAAAATAACAACGCAATTACTCAAGCACACAATACTACTATGATGCATGAAATTATCCTTATGCAGTGATTCGCGTCAAAGCCCAGCGCCCCGAGTTTCCTAGCTAATGCAGTGCTCACTTCACACCTACCTAATGCAAGTAATGTGTCTCGGCGCCCTGACTTACAGTGAGTTGATGCGAAATTTAAAGCAATGCGGTTTTTACTTGTTATTTTTAAATTGTTTGCAATTTAATTATTTCAGGTCCGCGTAAGCTCCGTTGACGTGCACAACTGCTCCACTCGAACTTGCTAGAATTTGATGACTGGTAAGCTGCAAAATATGGATAATTTTAGCGACTCGAAAATAAACTAGAAATAAATCAAATAAAATCTAAGCTAATATTTACTAACTATCTAAACTAAGATTCTAAAATTAATGGCAAAAATATTGCAATCCCCGGCAACGACGCCAAAAATTGATCTCGTCAAAATCAAGATATAAAGTATGCTTTACTTTAAAAGACTTGTAGTGTGGAAGTAAAGGTCGAACCCACAGAGATTGATTATTTTCGTCCTTTAATTTAGAAAACCTAAATCTATTTAGTCCTAGAAAAACGGAATTTTGATTGGTTGATGATTTAATTATTATACGAATTAAACTATGAACTAAACTATGGAATTATGAAAATAAAATATTAAGATAAAATCTAAGTAAACGATTGCAAAATTTAAGGTTGTTTTTAGTATGAGTGGATGAGATCTAGGATTGTAAATCCACCACTAACTATGCATCGGAGGTCTACACTTTCTATTTTAAGTTCTATGATTGGATAGTCACAATCTATCGTAGCTACAAGCCCAATAGTATCAACAAGAATATATCACTAGTTTAACCTAAGCATAACTCATCTTCGGTTCACATGAATTATCTACCTATAACTAGGGTGTAGCATAACTCATCTTTCCTAAGCATGAATTATAAAAGATGTAAACATCGCAATCACATAAGCACTATTGCATGTAAATACTCCTATCAATCACAGAAATCAAGGAATATTGAGTTCAATAAGCATAAGGAAAAATCTAAGACAAGAATAGATCCAAAATACTCTTGATTATTATCATTAAAAAATGATTATATATAAATAATCATCCAACATACAATTACTATCCAATACATAAAATCCTCAAAATAAGAAAGCATAGAATTCCCCCTTTACATAGCTAGGGTAGAATAGAAGTTTAGTTGCACATGGTTGATGAAAACATGAAGATTGAGTTGATGGTTGCCATTAGAGACCTTCAAGCTAGATCTTCTCTTCCTCTTGCCTTCAAAGTTGATGTATGAATGAATGTGTAACCTTCAATCTCTTTAGAATGAGATATATATAGTTATAGAGAGATTAGGAAGGTTTTTGTAAACCTAATCTGACTGAAACTGTCATAATTTGCTTTCTGGACGTAATTAGGCAATTTCGTCCACGTAGGGGTCTTCAGCACTTAAAAATACGCGTTTTAGGTTTTTTGTAGGATTGTGCGAGTGCGTAATTGGGAGGTCACGCGAGCGGGCCGCTCACACGAAGTGGCTTTTTCTGCTTCATTCTTCTTGCTTTTTCACCCCATTTAACCTGGAATCTTTACTTTCTTCTAAAATCTGACACAAAGTGGAAAACGAAGTAAAATTATACAAAAATAGGACAAAATGGCTAACAAATGTGAATTAAGGCGTATAATTAGGATTTGTTCTCTCCCGATCAGGCCCCGATACACATCCTCACATGACTGCGAGGATTCCCTGTCCCATCGAACTTGTCAAAAACTGGCATTTTGAAATCGACAGACAGCGTCTCACGGACCCCATCGTACAGACCTTCTAACTCCATCAGGTAAGTATCGACCCCATGAGCTTTGCGTATTACCCTTTCTAGTTTCTCTATCTTCTCGGTCATTACCCTCTCTTTGTCAGTCTTTTCTCTTTCTACCCTCTCTCTTTCTGCTCTGGGAACCTCGGCCCTCGGCATTTCTGGATCATCATACCAACCTTCTTCCCTAATAGGCAGATCAATGTTTGGTGGATTTGCATTTGGTGGCGGGCGTGCTATTACTTCTATCATGACCATCATGTGGTTCATATTCTCGGCCTGTCGCCTCATCTGGTCTGCTTGTTGTTCTACCAGCGTCCTTAATTCTGCTACTTCCCCATCATTCCTTTCGTCTGCCATTTCAATGTCTCCTTCCCTTCTTACTAACCTTGCAGTGGGACCTCTAAACCAAACCGTGCTTGAACTTGATGCTATTTTTGCCTTACAAAAGAATTTTTAACAACTTTCAAAACTTTTTGTTATTTCTTTTTATCATAATTTTGAAAGATACCTGGTGAAACTTTTTTATGAATAGTTCACATGTCACACGGATGTAATGCATGTGTGCGTGTGTGCCTACTCTATATGCAAAAGAAAGGAAAATTATAGTCCTAACAAATAGACACATAAGCATATAAGATCCTCACTTACGTCAAATGCGCCAATTTCACCTTTCGTTGCGATCCTCGTTACCCTTTCGAAGGTTGACAATGCTTTCGGAAAGTATATCTTGGATGATAAAATCTTTTGAAAACAATTTTTGAGAATTCTTTTGAGAACGAGGGTGTTCAACATTCCTCAACAAAGATGATTGAATTGAATTTTTGCTTTGAAATTCATTTGAAAAACATTTCTCCTAAAAACAATTCCTAGGATTTTTTGGATTTTTCCTTTGAAGATGATCATGTGAAAATATATTTTAACAAAGATTAGTTTGGAGCTTTAATCAAAAAGTGAACTCCAAAGAGTTTTTTGAAAGAGCGATTGAAAAATTTGGAATAAAGATGGCAAAAATCCGTTTGCTTTTAAAGATGGATTTAAAATTCTTTGGGTAGAAGGATCACATGATCGGATTATCACAGTACTTTTCATGAATTCGGATACATACAAGGTCAATGATGCTTAGCTAATCATGATAAAAGAGATGTAAACTTGTAATCAAAATTGGGCATGTTCTCAAATGTCATAGGACAAGAAGAGGAATTTCTCAAAAGTGATTAAGAGGTTATACATCTTTCATCTAGTAAGTATCGTCATTATCTCAAGTAACCCCTTCCGGGCATACAAAACTCCCTAGCACATAAACCCTAATCAATAATTATTTTCCTAAGATTGAAAGGTTCTATGAAAACTATTATGCAAAGCCCGGGTTTTGGTCAAATAAGGGACCCTTGAGCACATCCAATAGGATGCTTCATATACCAACACATAGTACGAGATCAAAGGTGATCACAAAGTCCCATGATGGCTTGACCGACCAGGTTATCCCGAGCCTCCAAGGTCATAGTTCCGTGCAATCGACTGGCGGGACATACAAGTGCAATGTAACGGGCACACAAAAATTAATTAATTCGATTAAAAGGATGCTTTCAAGTCTAATCCTCGAGTGAACCGAAAATCAGAAATTCTAGTCTGTGAAACTAGAGATTTTGGGTTCGATCCCCAGCAGAGTCGCTAGATTGTGGATATCACATTTCTCCCTACCCACAACTTTTTCAAAATCTTTTCCAATTCGAAATACAAAACACGAGTGGCCACTTAATTTTTAAAAGGAAAATTAAGAAACCATTTTAAAGCAAACTAATCTTTTTGGAAACCAGAGATTTCTAGGTCCGAGGATTATGGAATGAGAGGGGAAGGAGACCGGCGGACTAAAACACTCCCTCTCATACTATCTCACGATATGCCTCTACTTAACATCCTTTTCTATCGAATTATTAATCTAAATGTGCCCTCAACTAATACATATGTATAAATATACATTACAAAAGCATGTCCAAAGGGTGTAAGATTACAAATGATAAAATATCATTCAAAATCACATAATTTCAAGTAACAAGCAAAATGATGTCCAAATAGGGAACTAGAAAACTTACCCGGGATCCAGCTATGAATATTAGATGTGCAATGCATATGAAAGAAAATAAAACCTAAGAAATGGTCTCTAATCACATATATACACATAAGGCAAAACCTATTTCTAAGGTGTCGCGCATGAAGTCGAAAAATCAATAAAATTAAAAAATTAAATAAGCTAAAGAGGGGTTTGAGAAATCATACCTTAATAGCACTACAAAACAAAGTGTTAGTCCACATGCTTTAGATAAGATATAATGTTGAATCTTAAATGAAATTCCTAAACCTCTAGCTTAAATCTATCAAGTATGAAAGAATTAACATAATCATGAATTCCTTCTAATTAGTTGGAAATGCACCATTTCTATAGATATACAAGTCTCAACTAGGAGCCAATGCAATGTCCATATAGAAATGATATAGTCCCAAAGTGATCACAAGGAACTCATAATTATGTTTAATTAGATTTGAACCTAATACAAAAATGAATTCTAATTACAAGTATCAATCTATATCGATGAATGTATATGAATACATGAATGTGAACAAGAGTAAGCTATGAATTATTCCTTGATTTGGATCATTTAACCTTCGGTCTTAAGTTTAACCAACCATTATTAAAGCATGGTTTAAACCCTAGGTCATAGAAAAGTCATTTGAACTATTGTTTACAAAATTTACCAAATCTGTCCCAAAATGAGCTTCAATGTGTTTTTGAGGAGTTATATGAGGAGTTCGAGAATTTAGGATCTAAATATATAACTTTTAAAAAGAATTTTTCCAAACTTTTAAATGAGTTAAATAGTTTGAAATCCCAAAATGAATCTTTGAAGATTGAAAATGAAAAACATGTTTCAAGAGCACATTCTTCAAACGAGCTTGAAAAAGATAATATGGAGTTGAAAAAGCAATTAGATGATTTAAAATCTCAAAATGAAATTTTGAGAAAAGAAAAGCTTGTTTCAAACAATCAACCTTCAAGTGAATTTATTGAAAAAGAAAAGGTTGAATCGAGAAAGGAGATTGAAAGATTTGACAAAAACTTTGGCTAAATTCACACAAGGTGAACAAAATTTGAATATGCTTTTGGGAAAGCAAAAATGTGTTTTTGACAAAGCCGGTTTGAGTTTTAATCCCACATACAAGGAAAAGAATTACAAAAGCTTCTTTGTAAAGTCCACAACAAGAATTTCTTTGTTAAAGCATCAATCTCAAATGAGACCATTTCCCATGTAACTTGTCATTATTGCATGAAAAGGGGGCATGTTAATTGTAAATGTTCATTTCGAAAGAAAATTAACATGGTTTGGGTTGTGAAGGATCCTCTCCTACCTCCTTGGAAAATGTTGCATCCAAGAGGTGCTTGGACAATGGTTAAATGTCTCACATTAAGCCTAGTAGGAGTAGGTTAGATTAATTTGTGTTGATATTTCTCTTGACAAAATGCTAATCATGTTTTGGTTTATCATATTATCTTGTTTTGATGTTCATAGCTATTTCATCCTCCTAAGGAGATAATGCATAATGTTGATCCTATAATTGGTATTCATTCGTATATGCATATGTTGAGGGGGAACATATTACTATGTTCATTTTAGTTGGCTTGATTTCTTGGTAGCAT
Organism: Hydrangea macrophylla; assembly: GCA_033977485.1. NCBI lineage: Eukaryota > Viridiplantae > Streptophyta > Magnoliopsida > Cornales > Hydrangeaceae > Hydrangea > Hydrangea macrophylla. Next base: position 29,552,758 of record CM066994.1, on the reverse strand, counting down.
GATATTATGCTCACTTTAGTTACTTTTGATATCATATTTTGGCAATTTGGTATCTTATTGCATCCATGATTTGTTTACTTGATTTTTCCTTGGTATCATACGGTTGCATATCTTGAGGGGGAACTTTTAGTTCCAACCCCCAATCTTTTTGTTATTGTCAAAAAGGGGGAAAATAATATAGATATGTGTAGACACCCCAATTTTGACCAAATGTCAAATCTAGGGATTGGTTACCTCTCAAAAGACCGATGATGACAATGGCCGGTTACATTCGAAGATTTTCCAGGAAATTCAAAATCTTCAATTGATTCTTCAAGACAAATTTCAAAATTAAAAATAGAAAATATAAAAAGGAGAAAGAAGAGAGAGAGTTTGGGTATTCGGGAGAAACGCGAACAATGAAGAACGTGTGAGAAACACAGTCTGGGAACCAGTTTTTAAGAGGATAAAAAAAAAAAAAGAGGTTATTTTGAAAGAGATAGGAGGACAAAATAAAAAATAAAAATCTTGGAAAAGGAGAAAATACAAAAAGAGAGAGTAGTATATTTAGATATATACCATGCACATATGTGATACCATGCACATGGGGGATCTTAATGCAAATATATATATACATGGAATAAAAAATTTTGGTTTACACCAACATATCTTTTGAAAATTAAAAGTAGGGCAAAATTCAGTTAGCCACGGCACTCGGAAAACCCGGCGGCACTCACTGAGTGCCTCCTGGCATTCAGCGAGTGCCGCCTGGCATTCAGCGAGTGCCGCCCGGCACTCAGCGAGTGCCGCCGGATGCCGTCGTTTGCCGCTGGCTGTAACAGACTGCTTTTCTCACATGTTCTAGAAGAAATCTTTGCACATGGGTCTCCACCCGAATTTACCCATTTATCCTTGAGATATTGGTCTATATAAACAAACTTTCATCTTCATTTTTGATACACTTGGAATATACTTGAATCAATACACACACATATACTTGAATTTAGAGAGAGATAAAAGAATCATATAGAGAGAATTGAGAAGAAGAGAAGAATTTTCTTGAAGAATTTGAAGAAGTTTTTAGAAGAATTTGAAGATCTTGGAAGAACTTCACAAGAAATTTGAAGAAATCCTTGAGGTCATAGAGGTAACCTCTTAATCCTTGATAGAATTAGGATAATTCAATCACAAGTTCATAGATCTAGGAACTTTTTCACATTTTCAAAACCTCTCTTCTTATCCCATTTCATCACACACCACCAAGAACTTGTGATTGAATCTCATGACATTTCATCAATTTGGATCTAATTAATGCTTTGGGTTTAAGACAAATTCAATTTTGAAGAGTTTGTGTTCTTAGTTTTCTAAGTAATCTTTGATTTTCTTTACTTTTATTTCATTCAAAAGGTGCATGAGGTCTTCCATATCTCATTGAACCTCTTTGAGTTTGATTCCTTAATTTCCTATAATCTTATGATCTATATGGAGATTAGAATGAATCATAATTTTAATCTACATATAATTAGTGAGATTCAAGTCTTAATCCATGACTTGAACCTCCTTATTAAGAATCTTATGGAATCCTTACTATATTCCAATGAGGTTTGAATAGATTTTAACTTCATTTAGACTCCAATGACCATCAAATGGTAGGAGAAAATGTGTTAGTTCAAGTCTACTCCCATGGCTTAGACTAATCTTTCCCTTAGGTTTTGAGAAGTTTCTTTCATACTTCGTCTAAAACCTACATATGAGTATGTCTCTAACTCCAATGACCATCAAATGGTAGGAGTGATAAGTTGAATTCAAGCTTGGGTTCATAGGTTTGAGTTCTTTATTTGAGGATTTTTGTGAAGTCCATTTCAATACCTCATCAAGATCCATAAGTGTAAGGTGTCTTAAAACTCCAATGACCATCAAGTGGTAGGAGTAGTGATTTGAATCCAAACTCTTATCCATGGATTTAAGTTCATTGTTTTTTGGATCTTGTGAAATCCATGCTATATTTTATTAAAATCTATGAGCACATATGCCTCTTAGTCTTCAATGACCATCAAATGGTAGAAGAAGTAGTTTGGTTTGAGCCCCAACTTCATGTTTTTAATAATTGGGGTCAACCAACAAAGTTGAACTAGCAAAGAGAAAACAGTGAGTTTACAAACTGTTTTTGATCAAAGATTTTTAGTTCAAGATCTAACCGTTGGAATCGAATGAAACCAACGGGAAAATGTCAATAACACATCGTTTTACCACTGTGATTTTTGTTTTAGAAAGATCTTGTGATTAGAAGGGTTGGATCATGGTTTTTGTGAGCTAATCATAATCTGTCCAGAGTTTTAAAATACTTTCAGAATAGTAAGTCTGTTTTGAAATTAATAAATCAGAACCTTAATTAAGTTTTTGGGGTCTCAAATAATTTTTTATAAGTACCTTAATGTGTTAGGAAGGTACCCTAAAAAGATCTAAGTGTTTCTCATTTTTTTACTATTTTTAGAAAATCATACAAGATCTCTGGACAGAGAGTTGCAAAATCCTGAGTGAGGTCTAGTATTTTCCATATTCCCGGAGATCTAACTGTTGAAACCTTGATTTTCTTTTTGGGTTAGAAACTAGACTCACAGAGGCATAACATATCCAAAAATCAGTAAGATCCAACCGTTGAAAGTATTTTATACCTATTTTTGAACGACTGGTCTGCTCTCTGTAATTCATAAAAAACTGCTACTGTTTTTGTCTAATCTTATTTATTTTAACTCAAATGGTCTCCTAATGTCTTGAGACCCAAACCATGTTTTGAATAATGGTAATTTAGATTAAATCCAGAGGCTTAGTGATCCAAATTAGTGAATAAATTCATGTCCCATTCTTGTTCATATTCATGCATTCATTCATACATGTTAACATCCATAAGTAGGACTTATCTCTTGTCTAAGATGTATCTAATTGAACATGAGTTAGGATTTACTTATTTATGATATTATATCTTGTCTAAGGCATGTGTACTAACCTTTGTTTTGTAGCGCATTTGAGGTACAATTCCTCAACTCTTCTCTAGTATAATTCATTTATTTGATTTTGAATTGATTTTCGACTCCATGTGCGACACCTTAGCTTAGGTTTTGCCTTATGTGTATATATGAGTTAGAGACATTTCTTAGGTTTATTTTGTTCTCGCATGCATTGCACGTTTGATATTCGCGGCTGGATCCCGGGTATGTTTTCTAGTTCTCTATTGCATATCATGTTGTTTGCTACTTGTATTACGTGGCTTATGAATGATATTTTGTCGTTAGCAATTTTACACCATTTTTAACATGCTTGTGTGATGTATATGTATATATGTATTAATTGAGGGCATGCTTAGATTAATAATTTGATTAAAAAGGATGTTGAGTAGAGGCCTATCGTGAGATAGAATGAAAGGGGGTGTTTTAGTCCGCCGGGCTCCTTCCCCTTTCATTCCATAATCCCCGGACCCAGTTTATCTTTGGTTTCGCAAAAGATCAGTTTCCTTTTAAATGGTTTCTTAATTTTCCTTTTAAAAATTAAGTGGAGACTCTTTGAATTTGAAAAATATTTTAAAAAAACAAAAGTGGGCCCAAATGCCGGTATCCACAATATGACAATTAAATTTGTGATTCTTGAAAAATAGTCAAGAAGGGAAAATGATAAAAGAGAATTTTTTTTTAAGTTATCATTCTTGGACTCATACTTTGGAAATCTTGTTACTTTGAATGATAACATGAAAATGACACATGTTGTGCTTTAAATTGCTAAAACTCTATTGCATGTTTTGACATCATCAAAAAGGGGGAATTGTTAGCCTTGAATTTATTTAAGGCATTATTTTTGTTTGTTTTGATGATGACAAATCTAGTGATAATTGCTTACTTTTATTGGTTCTATTTCAATCAATTATTATGTCATTTTCATTGTGCTAATATCTTTATTCATGAACTTAAATGCTCTAACTAGCATATGGTGAAGTCCAAGAGTGATGGAGCTCAACAAGGATCAAGTTTGAAGAATTGAAGATTTTTTCATCCTTGGTTGAAGACTAGGATTTATTCGTAAGCATTTCGATCAAACACTCATAGGAGCTCAAGTAACTTTAATTGGACTTTAGGATCCTTGCTCTCATACTTTAAAATACTTTCAAGGACCTAAACATACTCAGACCACTCAATTAAATTCATTTCACAAAAGCTTTCAAGTGGCTAACTCAAATTAAAGAAAGACCTTTGCGCAGATGGGTCAACTTTAAAGTCAAACCTGATCTAATTGGTAAGGAATTAGATGTTGAGTTTTATATGGTTGGAAAGGTATTTGAATCTAGTTTCCAAATCTTCAAACGGATCACAAAAATTCATTTTGTAGAGGGAGTTATGGCCGTTTTAGTGAAGAGGTGTCAGTTTACGAAAAACTGCTTAAAACCAGTCGACTAATTTTTTAAGAGTCCAGTCGACCGGATTAATGTCCAGTCGACCGGAGGTACTGTTCCAGTCGACTGGATTGTAAAAAAGTTGACTGTTTTCAATTTTTGAAAGGTAGACACTGTTACAAATTTTCCAGTCGACTGGGGCATTTTTTCAGTCGACTGGATCGCGTTGAAACACACTAATGGCTAGTTTTTAAACTCTCCAAAAATTGTTTTTACTCCCCCCAACCATTCCCAACGGCTATAATCTTTCAAAAGCTATATATAGGGATGTTTTTAAGGGTCATAAACATCAAGCAACATCAACAAAATCATTCAAACATCTTGTTTAATTATCATTCATGTTTGAGCCCTAGTTTGAGTGAAAAATCAATTTGCTCTATCTTTCAATTGTAATTCTTGAGAGAGCAAATTATAGTGAGCTTTTATTTGTATTATATACTCACTAAGGAGTTATTGTGTGAGCTTTAAATTGTAATATCCACTCTAGAGAGAGAGTTCAATTTGCATTCAAATCATTTGTAAAGAGTGATGGTTAGTAACTCTTGATTGCAAGGAAGAGGTTTTCTTCTTTGGGAGAGATTGGAGGCTCTTGTAACGGTTTGGTCTATACCCGTGAAGTAGATCGGAGTAAAGGAATCCTCAAAGGTGTTCTTGAGGGGTGGACGTAGGCCGCGGTGTGCGAATTTCCGAACCACTTGAAAACTCGGTTTGCAAGTGTCTCTTCCCTTGTCTCTTTACTTTATTATTTGTGATTGTGTTTAATTTGTAATTAAGTTTTTAAAAGGTTAATTTCTGCTAAAACCTTATTCACCCCCCCTCCCCTCTAAGGTTTCCATTTTGGGCCAACAGAACCGTTTGATTTTTGATTTTATTTTTGGGTTAGAAACTAGACTTACAGAGACACCTTGTGTCCAAAAATCATTAAAATCAAACCATGGGAGCTATGCTTTTTTAATTTTTCAAAGTCTAGTCTGCTCTCTGTAATTTCTAGAATTCTGTGATAGATTTGATAAACTTTGTAAATAATGGTCCAAATGACTTTTTCTATGACTTAAGGCTTGAAATATGTTTTGATTATGATTAATTGAACTAAATCCAGAGGCTAAATGATAACAATCAATGGAGGGCTTATAGCTTATTTATGTTCATATTCATGCATTCATCACATATGTATAAATTCTTGCAATTAGGACATCACCTTGTATTATACTAAGTCATAATCAATTGAACATAATTATGGGTTCCTTGTGATCATGTTGAGATTATATCATCTCTATATGGACATTACTTTGGCTCCTAGTTGAGACTTGTATATCTATAGAGGTGTTGGGTTTCCAACGTTAGAAGAAATTCATGATTATATCAACTCTTTCCATGCTTGATAGATTTAAGCTAGAAGTTTGGCTATATTATTATATCTTCATAAAGGCATATAGACTAACCTTTGTTTTGCAGCGCTATTAAGGTATGATTTCTCAATTCTTCTCTAGTTTATTTATTTCTTGATTTTATTGATTTTCGACATCATGTGCGACACTTTAAAGTTAGGATTTGCTTTATGTGTATATGTGAATTAGAGACATTTTTTTAAAGATTTCTATCTTGTTGTATGCATTGCACGTTTTTTTTTGCAGCTGGATCCCGGGTAAGTTCTCTTGTTCTCTATTGCATATCATTCGCTTGCTGGATGAATCTATTTGGTTTTGTATGCCTTTTATCATTAGAAATTTTACACCCTTTCAACATACTTTTGTAATGTATATTTATATCTATGTATTAGTTGAGGACATGCTTAAATTCTTAATTTGATTAAAAGGATGTTGAATAGAGGCCCATCACGAGATAGGATGAGAGGGAGTGTTTTAGTCCGCCGGGTTCCTTCCCCTCTCATTCCATAATTCCTGGACCAAGTTAACCTCTGCTTTCCAAAAGATCAGTTTGCTTGTAAAAATGGTTTCTTAATTTTCCTTTTAAAAAAAAAAATTTAAGTGGCGACTCTTATTTTGATTTTGAAGATGTTTAAAAAGCATGGTTAGCCTGCGATATCCACATAATCCTCTCTCCACTTCTAGGTATGATGAGTATTGGTGCTGAAGTTAGGGTGCGTTTGATAAAACTGAAAATTAAGTACTGAAAATTAAGTGCTGAATTTTAAGTACTGAAAATTTTAAGCGCTTGAAGTTTTAATCCTTAAAACAATGTTTCAACTATTGAAGTAGAATGCATTCAGTGATTATTTTCAGTAAAAAAATTTCACTTAAAGTTTTCAGTGGTTTTGGAGTTACTTTTTCAATTAAGTGGTATGTTATCAAACGCACTGAAAAAGAATAACTGTTGAATCTTTTCATTTTCAGCACTTAATGGGGTTATCAAACACACCCTTAATCTTTCCTTCAGTTCCTGAAACGCACCTTCATGCTAATCCGTCCATTCATACTTCATCTCCTTTCTTGTTAAGTTCATCAATGGTCCTGCAATCTTGGAGAATCATTCCACAAATCTTCGGTAATAACCAGCTAGACCGAGAAAACTCCTAACTTCTGTTGCTTTGGTCGGTCTATTCCAACTTAAGACTGCATCGATCTTAGATGAGTCTACTTAGATACCATCCTGTGATATAATATGTCCAAGAAACTTGACTTCCTGTAGCCAAAATTCGCACTTGCTGAACTTCGCATATAATTGACTATCTCGGAGCGTCCGTAAAGCAATTTGTAAGTGTTCTTCATGATCTTCCTCCATGTTTGAGTAGATCAGGATATCGTCGGTAAATACTATAATGAATTTATCCAGATAAGGTCTAAATACTCTATTCACTAAGTCCATAAATACTGTCGGGCATTAGTTAACCCAAAAGGCCTAACTAGAAACTCACAATGCCTATACCTTGTCCTAAAAGCAGTTTTCGACACTTCCTCTGGCCGAACCAACAACTGATGATATTCTGAACGTAAATCAATCTTTGAGAAGATCCTGGATCCTTGCAACTGATCGAATAGGTCGTCTATCTGAGATAACAGATATCTATTCTTGATACACAGAAGTATAAGTACACCGATTGATAAAAGTTTAAACACGTAAGGGCATCAGTGCACTTATATATAGTATAGATATATTCATTTAGCAACATTTCAATTGCATACACTACAAATGGTACAAAACAACAACTACTTTTAGAGTTTAGTCTTCTTCAATTCAAAGCTCCACTAGTTGTATCAATCTGAATGCCAAAACAGTAATTCCTCATGTTTCTAACAATTAATTTATCAGCTAGTGTATTATAATGTCTTGATTCGTATACCAAGATGCCTACGTTCATTTTAAAGAAAAAAAATAAACAACTGATGGAACTTAAGAATCTAGAGGCAAATAGAGAGAAAATACACATTGCCTTGATACTGTATGTTTAATTCCTTCTTAGTACGAACTCTTTCTTCAGATCCTAGTTGCAGAAGCGTTCTTACCATTAACATTGGAGCTCGAGGGCAGAGCCATAGTGGATAATGGCTTCTTAACAGATGTTCTTCCTTTCTTAGCAAGCCATTTCAATGGCAGATTATTTACCACACTTCCAATGTCATTTGAACCGTTTAGCTCTACAAGTTTTTGAATTTGGTCAAGCATTTGGTGTGCCCAGGCCATTAACAGATACAATGCAATTAAATCATCCTCCATTGGTTTTCCGTAGACTCATCAAGATCTCTCTAAATGACTGAAATGACATGGAGGGTGGTTGATAGCATTAAAGATTTTCAGAGGCCATATTGACCTTAATGACATGCTTGCAAAGATTTCCCTACGTTGACCATGCATAATCATAAAATGAAAATTGTGATCTGGGGTTCCAAACTAGATGGGTAAGGCCATTGTCTTTTTGGCTCGCAACTTTGGCAAAGAGGTGGTCATTATCAAACGTAAGAGCATTATCGGGAATGCCCGATGCCACGACGTGGAAGCTATATATTCCTCCCTAACATTATAGAAGGAATCACTTTCATTTGCATAACGGTCAAGCCAATAGATTGAGTGCAACTCAGTGGTCAGCTTGTGCACTAACCAATCGACCCTCTGGAGTGAACCAAGGTGTGAATCATCAAACAATTTGATTTTCAGCTTCACATGATACGCTTCTATAGCACCAGATGCCTCCTGGCTCGCAAGTGGGAGGGTTTTCGTTGTTGTAAGCCACATTTCTATAACCAAAGAACACACACACAAAAAAAAAATGCATACTATCAGAAAAGAAAATTTCAAAGAATTAACACACCCCTAGGAAGCATTAGTGCTCCGGGTTGGATGTTACTTGTATAAATAAAATCTTATACAACTATACTAACTTATCAACAACTACATTGCCTTGATTTTTTTTTCCTGCAATTAGGATCTGAATAACAAGCATAAAGGCTACATATCACATAAGTGACATTGATGCTTGTTTGAAGATCTGAATAACAAGCATAAAGGCTAATACAAACACCCTGATGCACCCAAGAAGAATCCACCCACATGCGTATGTAGGTGCGCATCCGATGCGGTTCAGTGTATTAGAAGAATCCATGCTTCCATGACACACTTAAACACACACACACACACACACACACACAAACACATGAAAATTAGCGAGACATAGCATGAGAGAGAAGTATCTAACCAAGCTTAGGCACCCATGAGGCTTTGAAGTATCGTACAAAGGCAGTTTGATCAACAAAATCTTGCATAATTCTTCTAAGGCAACCACAAAATCCATTCCACCCTAAATGTTATACATTATTTCTCCCAGGCGTTTGAAGATCTCTCGCTGGACTTCAATGTTGTTACACTTCTTGACAATGTTTCTCAACCATGATCTACGGACACGCTAGAGGAAAAATAGCACTGGGACAAGAAAACATATCCCTACAGGCAAATTACAATACATAAGTGAACCATATATAATCATGTGCATAATGTAATTGTAAAACGAAACTTCAGAGGAATAGTGTCCTGCCTTGTAGGATCAGTTTTTGTCGCTGCATCATCAATCAAGAACCCATTTATGTTCCATCCCGGTTCAACAGCACGAACACGATTCATAAGAGCTTTCATCCACTTGGACACATCAAGCTTAGCAATGCTATGAGTAATGATCCAAGCAACAGGGACTGCATGTGTCTTGAATCAAACACCAGAAGTGTGCACCATGGGTACTGGCATTTCAGAAAATGATGACTTAAGAATTCTCTTCAATAGCATTTGTACTACCATTTCATTAGAAAAATAAAAATTTCCAAAATAGAACAGGCTTTCAAGAAATTTAAAACTTTTTAATTTATTTTCCACCATATTTTCTTTTCATTCATATTTTCCTCACCGTTTTGCTTTGTCAATAATTTTTTCTATGTTTTCTTCACTTTTCCCTCCTTAAATCTATGAACCAAATAGAGCCAAAAGTGTCACAACCCAAGTTTCGCTCAGTAAGATATTGTCTGCTTTGGGTCCAAGCCCTCACAGTTTTATTCTTGGGCCACTTCCCAAAAGGTCTCTTACTAGGGAGACTTGGAACCACATATATAGCACATTACTTTTCCACACCTAGGCTATGTGGGATGAACTTCCCATAGTGTATAGCCTGTCAGCACTTACTGCAGCCACAAAGGCACCTACAGCAGCCCGGCCACAACACCAGGGTCGTTACATTCCACCCCCCTTGGGTCCCAACGTTTTCTTCTTCATTTTTCCCCAGTTTCGATTTCAACTGGAATTTTACCCATTTCTGCATTTCTGATCCAAACAAGTCATGTAATATATGGATTTCTTCAGTTTTTCGTGTAGATTAAGAATACACGATCGGATTAAACTGATACGGATTGTATCTCTCGATATTTGCGATTAAAGTAAGAGTTGCAAAACTTTAAATTCATAATACGTCGCGATATGGATGAATTACATTATAGTATTCGAACCACATCTTATTGGGACTAAGATCTTTCATTTTCAATTCACAGAATTGATTTTGGTTAAGTTTTATAAAACTCCAATTTCAAAGCTTCCATGGTGATTTCATATGTATACATATATACACATCTATATATACAACAATATACATATATTCACATAGGGAGTGAGTTTATAATACTCACAGAGGCTTTAGTACAAAGAATTAGAGGCCCAGAATTTCTGCTGTAAATTTATGACATTTTTGAATTTCTTGTTCTTCCTCTTCATATATAAGTGTATCTATGTATATAGCTATGTCTGTGTGTAAGTATTCATATGTATATAATCAGTTTGTATGTATGTGTTGAGAGAGCAAGAGAGAGTAGGGAGAATTTGAGAGAGACTGAGAATGCGTAGAGGAAAAAATATGAGAGACTGTGAGAGATATATACATTGTCTTGAGAATTTGGGCTCTAAGAAACCCACGGGAATTATACGGTGTGGTTGAGCTCACGTGCTCCCACACCTATATCGCGATATAATCACAGTTTTAAATTTGTATTTTGCGGTTGCGATAAAAATACAAAAAAATTATATTAACATAGAAAAATATTTACCGGCTACATAATAATAAAGTTTCAAGACCATAGCAGTATATCTTTATTTATAAAAAATTACGGTTTGACTCCAAATAAATATTTTTAGGGTTAATTACACTGACCTCCGTTGAGGTTTGACGAAATTACACAGACCTTCCTCGTATATTGAAAAATTACACAAACCTCCCCTCCGTTAATAATCCGTCTAACCCGAACAGAAATTAGTGATGTAATCAAACTTTTAATTAACTTATGCCAAAAATACCCTTTCTCAATCTCTCTCCCTCTCTCTCTCTCTCTCTCTTCTTTGCAAGACTGCAACTAAGACCCAGTCGCAAATCATCACCACCACCAAGACTCACATCGCAAACACCATTAGCCCCCCTCCCCTTCAAAATGGGTACCCACCATTGCACATGGGACGTATATGAGGATGAAGGTGGTGGTTGGAGATGTCGCGGTGCTGGTGTGGTGACATAACGGAGTGAGAGTGGTGGTCGTGAGGATGGTGGTGGTGGTGGTCAGAGATGTCATGGTGGTGCCGGTGGCGGTGAGGTGGGGAGAAGGGTAGCCGAGCCCTGCTTTATCTTTCTTCCTTCGCTCTCTCTCTCTCTCTCTCTCACTCTCTCTCTCTCTATATATATATACAAAGATTCTCTAAAGAGGGCCACCTCTCTTTATTAAAGAGAGGGCCTCTGTTTTGGCTGTCAGATTGTGTTTAAAAAATGAAATGACAAAACTGCCATTAATGAAAACACGATCCGACGGTCAAAACAGAGGCGCTCTCTTTGATAAATAGAGGGCGCCCTCTTTAGAGCCTGACTGTATATATATATGTATGATATGTATACATTTCACAACACACAGAGGCATATATATATATATATATATATGCACACAAAATCACAAACTTGCACTGTGACAAATCAATGTACAAAAATTCCAAACAAAATATGAATTGTACGGGGGAATGGCCATGGAAGATTTGGTGGATTTCCACAAATGGGTCTGTGTCAATTTACCCAAATGTGGTCTATTTCTTTCTCTCTCTAAAATCTACATGTCATACCCAATTTAAATGTTAGGTTTGTGGAAAAAATTGATTTTGATTTTTAGGTTTAGATCATAGGTTTTTTTTTTTGGAGCAAATTGATTTAAATTGATTTTGATTTTGGGTTTAGATTTGGAAGATTTGATTTTGGAACCTGTACATATACACGTTATGTTATATGTATATCTTTATGTGCTGAGAAATTGGGGAAGAAGAAGACCATGTTTGGCTTTACCCAATTTGATTTTGGATTTTAGCATGTAATATTGTAAACAAAGTGAGGGCAAAAATAGTAAATTCACTGTCAACCGTCAAGTCTGTCACTTACAAGGAAGGTCTGTGTAATTTTGTAATATACGAGGGAGGTCCGTGTAATTTAGTCAAAACTTAAGGGAGGTCCGTGTAATTAACCCATATTTTTATATATTAAAGATACATTTTGCACTAAAAAGTCATTCTTATAGTCTCAAAAATAAAATAGAGTTTGAAAATCATATCAAAGGGTTTTATTCATAGAAAGGAAATGAAATATTTATTTATTAAATAAAAATAAAATACAGGGCGTTACACTCTACCCACCTTAATAGAGATTTCGTCCCGAAATCTGAGTTAATTAATCCTGAAAAACTCTGGATATCTTCCTCACATTGTGGGACATCATGTGACAAAGCTTAACTTCTTACTCGATGACTGGGCAGGAGACCACCATCTCTTTTTAGCGTGTTGCATAATGAAGGTTGTGATACCTTATGAATAATATCGTGGCATGTTTTAGTTTGTGGTCAATAGACACATTAATTCATCTCGTACTTTGTCTTTCGAAATTCATAATAGGGCGTTCCCATAGTTTTTATGACGAATTCTTCAATATTTACAGCATAACACATATACATCTACTTCTTGCCCAAATATTTAAGTGTTATATTTTCTCGTTTTCTTGCATATCTATCTGCTCAAAAGAAAGTGACAATAAAGTTACATGTATAGATCTATACATATACAAATGAGTATTTAAGCCACGTAAAAGTGTTCCCACAACTCTGTCCTATCTCAAATGAGACATCTCACCACATATCCCAATTGGGACCATCACAATGAACCAATTCTGTGTCCTCATTTGGACACTCAAAATCAACTAGCTAGTGGGTCAATACCCAATTCCAACAAGTGTCTAATTAACACTAATAATGCCAATTATACATGCTAATACATAATTAACGTTAATGCGGGACACAGGTGTTGCACAAATTGTCCATTGTCTTCTGTAAATTACCCTTGTGTATATAAACCAGAGAGTTATTCTACTGCATCAAGAGAAACAAACTTTTAGCAACATCATAACCTAAATCAAGATCATCTCGCTCTAAAAACTTGCCAAGAACCAATGCACCATCACCACTACCATTAGAAACTATTGTGAAAAGAGGTGACTGTAAACCAACATACATTCAATGTTAGAACCATCAAAATACAAAATTACACATGAGAGAATGTTGAAATATAAAGCTCAATAGATGTAACCTTAAGAGCATTTTCAATTATTTACATTCTCGTGAAATTACTAATTTTCCTACTAATTATTGAAACGTGTGCGATTTTGATATCATAATAATAAAACAATATTCATATCCTTAGAATATTGTTCCATTCATCAATATCCATATCATAACAATTTTTAAAATAATTAAATAAATAATGCAATTAAATCATTTTAGATCACATTTACTTTTTGGCTTCCAAAGAACAAACTTTGAAGTTCAGAAGTATAGGTATATACATATATATATATATTATTTATGCTATTGTAATATATATATATAAATAAAATGAATAATCAAATTACCCTCTTGTTAAATTAAAATACCAAATTACCCTTTTGTTTTTTGTAAATTACCCTTTTTGTATATATGTCTATATTATATATATATATATATATTTTGAAGAAAATAGCCTAAAAATTTAAAGTGTGTATAATTACAAATTGAATGATCAAAGTATTCTTATGTCTTTTGCAATTACCTTTTTATTAAATTGAATTACCAAACTACCTTTTTGCCTTTTGTAAATTATTCTTTTGTATATATGTGTATGTATATATACGAAAATTCTCCAGAGAGGGCGCCCTCTCTTTATTAAAGAGAGGGCTTCTGTTTTGACCGTCGGACTGTGTTTAAAAACTGGATCTGACGGCGAAAACAGAGGCCCTCTCTTTATTAAAGAGAAGGAGCCCTCTTTAGAGCCTGACTTAGTGTGTATATATGTATATATAATCTATTGAAAATTCTCTAAAGAGGGCGTCATCTCTTTAATAAAGAGAGGATCTCTATTTTGGCCGTCAGATCGTGTTTTTATTAAGGGCAGTGTTGTTATTTTACAGTTTTTAAACACGATCCGACGGCCAAAACAGAAGCCCTCTCTTTAATAAAAGGAGGGCGCCCTCTTTAGAGCCTGACTTTATAATCTATACCTTAAAGAATAGAGCCTCAAAGTTTAAAGTGTGTACAATTACAATTAAGAAATAATACAACTTATTTCTATTTCTTGTACAAATAAAAAAAAATACGATGATTTTTTTTTCTAGTAAGTCCAAGACACGGCTGTTCTCCTAGTAATACAAAGAAAACATTACAATTAAGAAATAATACAACTTATTTCTATTTCTTGTACAAATAAAAAAAATACGATGATTTTTTTTTCTAGTAAGTCCAAGACACGGCTGTTCTCCTAGTAATAGAAAGAAAACATTACAATTAAGAAATAATACAACTTATTTCTATTTCTTGTACAAATAAAAAAAAATACGATGATTTTTTTTTCTAGTAAGTCCAAGACACGGCTGTTCTCCTAGTAATACAAAGAAAACAGATTTGTTGACCCAAAAAATAGTTCACCAAATGCTCACCCAATGGGATACTTAGGTGAGCATTGGTTAACCAAAAATTTTTGGGTGAGCAACAATGCTCGGACAAAATACAAAGGGTAAAAAATATGAATTTGAGAAATTGAAGGTGTGTGTAGTAACACCGAGGAGTAGGGACTAATTTCGCGTAGAAAGAACTCCCGCGCTCGCCCTTTTCATTTCATTAATATAACTGTAAGCATACTAAAAGAAATATTTTTGGAAATCTCTCTTGTGATTTGATTTCTATTCATCAATCAATCAATCAAATGCAATGACATCCACAGTCGAAAGCATGTCGACATTATCATTGTCGATAAGAAGTGGATCCAGAAAATCAGCCAGATTTGCTGAACGCGACGCCGTCCTCCGCAAGAATCGCGATGGCTTTGTTGACGATTCTCCTCAAGAAGTAATAGAGGTAACACACACACACTCACTTTCACAGTCGCACAGATATCAATATAATAAGTTAGAGCGGTGTGGGTCTCTCTCAAATTATTAATTTTTAATCCGAGCTATTGAGATAAGTTTAGATATTTTCAACCCTTACATCGTTAGTCCACCAAATCTCACGCAATGTCTAAAAATCTCACCCTCATAATAGTCCCTCTCACCTAACTCATCGCATTTGAAATTAAGAAATATCCTTTAAAAATATGAATAATTGGTTGTATAAGCTTATCTCTCTCTCAATTCAAAAAAAAATAATAATTGATTGTATGCAGATACGTATATATCTAAAATTATATACATATTGAACAGTTATATATCTAATTGGTCAATAGTTGCTCAAATAGATGCATATTGCCATTTAAAAAAAAAAAATCACTAATTGAATAGTTGCTCAATTTTTTTTTTTTTTTTTTGGCTCTCTCTCATTAAACTGCCATTGCAATATGGTGGAGGGTTTTTTTTTTTTTTTTTTTGTGGAGTGTTTGCCCACATATTATATATTAGTTAAAAAAAGATATATATTAATTAAAAAAAAACTCGTAGAAAATATATGAGTTGGGGTTGGTTTTTTTTTTTTAAAATTTTTTTTATTGTTTTTTTTAAACCATGATTTGGGTTTTTATTATAACTAAAATAATTACATATTAGTGTTATTGATTCAATAGTCAGAATCAACATTTGGATAGAATTGCATGGAATTTTTTGTCCAGAAAATATGCCCTTTCCAAGAAAGTGAATTCATCACCTATTTATAAATGGAGAGTAAAGATTACCAATTTTTAGAAGTTTTCTTCTGTCTCTCATCATACACTCATATATCACCCATTTACTCTCTCTCTCTCTCTCTCTCTCTCTCTCTCTCTCCGTCCACCACCACTGTCCCCGACCACCTTCACTGTTGCTGGAATTCGGTAATGCCTTTCTCCCTCTATATCTTTATTTGTGCATGATTGTGTGTGTTTGTGTGTGCATGTGTACCGTGTGTGGTGTTTGTGCAAACATGTGACATGTGTGCATCATTGCATGTGTGGTGTTTGTGCAAATAGGTGTGTTAATTTGTTCATGTTTCTGTGTATGTGAATGTGCGGAGAGGGAAGCTATTGACAAGCCATTGTAATACGTTAATAAAATAGGTGGGTGTGTGCTAATTTGTGAATGTTTCAGCATTAAACTTTAATTATGATTATGCTGATATGGGAAACTTTTATTTAAAGTTTAGAGAGGGTATGCAGTGGTTAATTTGGGCCACTTTTTTTTTTTCAATTTTTTTTGTCTCTAATTATCGACTTTATTTCCATTTTTTTGTTTCAACAGTAATACAAAAGTATATTTCCCCTTCTTCTTCTTCTTTTTTTTAAAGTGGGCCTAACCATGGCGTAAACAAGTAAATAGTCATATTTTTATTTGTTGAACTTCTTTCAAAATAACCATCAAATATTAACTATGAAGATACATTTGTATTGGATTATTTAGGATAGTGTATTTTTAATAGGTTTATATTTTTTTTTTCCTTTTCGTGACTCCAATTAAATAACTTTTATAGAACTAATCAAACTGATATAATATGAGTTAAAAATCACATAAAGTTGATGTTTAGGAAGTGGGTTTCAAGAAATGTAAATTTTGCTATGGTTGTAAATTTTGCTAAGTTTGATTGGTTCCACCCTTTTTATAGGTCATTTGATTAGTTCTATCAGTTTGATATAGTCCATGGGGCCAATTAGTGAAATGAGTAATGCTGCTTCGCTAAATAATCACAAAAGTTTTGCTTTCCTTTTCTGTTTCTTTTCAAAAGCTTAGAAAAAGCCTTTGGTTTTTTTTTTTTCCGTACAAAAACTAAAAAAAAAAAATCAAGAGAGTGAGTCTCTGTTTTGGTATTCATATTTTTTTGTCATTATAGTTTTCTATCATTTTTTGGCCGATGTTTGTTAAGATTACCACATTTTTTGTCTTTTGCTGTGATGATATCTGTGAATCTGTTGTAAAAATTCCAACCATATCTCAGTTTAATTTCAAAATCAAAAGCAAGGAATTGAAAATATATTGTTGTACCCGCGAAACCAATATCTTCACATGAGTTTTAATGACACGGACAATTTTACGCAAAATATTTTATCTTTTAAAATATTGAATTTCTTTATTTCTTTTCTTTTTTTTGCTTCGTGCCTATGGGCACGGGTTATTTCTAGTATATATATATATATATTCTGAAAACTTTATCTCTCTCAGTTCTCGCTCGCCAAGTGTTTGTTGAAATGCCTTTGTCTAATAGTCTCTCTGTGTCTCTCACAAACACACATACACACACAACTTTACTATGGTTTGTTTGGGAGGACTTTGTTCCTCTCTGTCTTAAACCCCCCCCCCCCCCCCCCCCCCCCCCCCCCTTCTTCCCTTTTGGTATGGAAATGGAATCTATTGCCGGTGTTGTAATTGGAGATCCTGAAAAAGTAATGAAATAAAGGCGGCCTTCAGAAGCAAAGGGCCAATCATGCTTCAAAGAAGGAGCTCTCATGCCCTTTCCGGTGTGGAGTTAATATGTTAAATGAGGGTATCACTTCATTGGTTAGGAGACTGGTCAAAATAGTTAATGAATCAAGCTCTTACTCTATGCTTAGGCTTTTCCCTCTCTATGGAAGTCTGTTTGGATTGCTAAATCCTTCCAAAAGATACACATTTTGTAATGCAGGAAAGAAAATGAAAAGTGAATAAGAATCTGTTGGAAATATAGGAAGGATACTGCCATGACTTGATTGAGGCGTGTGATATTTTGCACTGTCCTTAAGAACAATTCCGCCCCTCAGAGTCAGTTACTCGATGCAGAAGGTCTCAACGCTATGTTCTTTAGGATTCAGTAATCAGATCTTCCAAACGTGCATACGAATTAGAAGATTATTTGAGCGCTCAAAATAACTCCAACCAAAAAATGAATTCTAGAAAATATGAGAGAGAGAGAGAGAGAGAGAGAGAGAGAGAGAGAGAAGCTACAGATTTTGGTGATCTTATTGTATTTGGGAGGTGGATAATCAGTAGCTGGCGAGAAGCTATTATGTTAGTGAGACGATTTTTAAGTGAAAAACTTTAACACGCCTCAAAGTCTATGGAGTTTTCTATTTCTTAAGTATTTCTAGTTCTGCTTCCATTATAATCCTCAAAGATGATCCAATTGCAAATTACATTATTTATATATGGCGTCCATTAATTGCTACGGAAGGAGCCTGTGTATATTATATCTTTGATTGGGTATGTGTGGGAATTAGCTCACCCGCTTGTTGAGTTTGCATGCTCATAGTTCCTTTAATGGTATTTCAGCTTCTATCCCATTGTGTGCATAGTTTTCTTTTTTTTTTTTTTGTTATTGATTGAAGGAGACGGTGTTGACTTCATAGAATTACATTGGTTTTATTATTGGTGTTTTTTATGATATGTTACTGATGAACAACTATAGGCGTTGATTAATCATACTTTACATTTGTAGATGCCTGGAGTCAACTTTCTGCCCAAGAACTATAAACCTGTTGGTTGCTCAAGGAGGAGGAGAACAATAGGTAGCACTCCTTTTCTTGCTGAAGGGATCATATTCAACATTCTTGTTTGGCTTCCTGCTGATATTCTGTACAATGTGATGAGGTATGTTTGCCGACATTGGTATAATATAATCAATGACCCTGCTTTTATTAATGCTCAACTTTTCCGATCAACTGCTGGCCTCTTGACCCAGTGCTTCTTTGGTCACAACAATTCAAGCTTGGTGGAGATCGAAAGATGCAATGTTCACATAAGTGAATTAGGATTTGAGTTTTCTGGGCCAGTTTTGGCTAGTTGCAATGGTTTAGTTTTGGTCTATGACGAGAAGGCTGAGTTGAGAACGAGAATTTACCATATAGTAAATCCTGTTAGAAAGCAACAAGTTACCCTCCCTCCGTTACCTGTGTCTGGAACAAAGCGCCTACCTAGTGGTTTAGCATATGTTCCATCTACAGGGGACTATAAAGTGGTGCATGTGTATTGTGCTGTGATATGTTGACTGTTGGTGCTGATAGTGTATGGAGGCAGACCAATTTAAAACATATTTATGATGAGAGTACAGCAAATCTACTTCTCTCTAACCCACTTTATATTGGAACATCTTTTTATTGGACTCAGCACTCAGCCACTTTCGGTTATGTTATCGCATTGGATGCGGAAACAGAAATATTTCACAAGTTGCCAATTCCAGAAGAATGTAAAGGAGGTATACGTAAATTTATTACGAAGGGGAGCTCTCTATCTTATATGGATAACCCAGGTGGTTCACTTGTGTTGCGGGTTTGGGCGTTGACAGACTCTAAGTTAGGAATATGGACAAAGATGTTTAATATTAACTTGGCTGCTCAAAGATGTATTCCTGAGGAGCAAATGGTTCTTTTTGGGCACTTGGAAGTTGATCCTCTTGTCTGGTTGAGAAATGGTGAGGTGGTGATCTTCTGTGTTACTCGTTTTGGGCGTCCATCAAATACTTTTACGGTCCATAATGTCAAGACAGGAGAATTTTATTCTTTTGAAATGAAAAGGATGCGGTCTCCCCTCTTCTATGAGCATGTCAACAGTTTAGTTTGGTTTAGACAGGAGAAACTTCTTCTTTTGAAGAACATTCATTAGTTCAAGCTTGGTTTAATTGAAGGTTCGTTAGTTACTGATCCATCTGATTGGCTCTACCACTACGGCAGATCTTTATATCCACTTCTTCTGAGTGCAAGGACCATATGCTACTTACAGTTCACTATCTAAAAGGAAGAAGAATGGTTTACTTTGCTTCTGAAATCAAGTTGGTTTATTATTATTATTATTATTTTTTGGAGGTAGGTAGAAGTTGGTATTGATGAGTGCACTTGTGTGAATTTTTAAATTTTTTTTTTTAATATCTTGTTTCTCTTTAGAAAAGATATACCGAATGAAGTTATAATTACCAAATGAATTTGATTCATAATATGTATACCAAAGGATGTACTTGTGGGGTCACATTAAGTTACAGTGAGACTATTTGAGTTTTATTGAAAATTGTTTGAGATGACTCACTATTACTTCCTTGGGTAAACACTTTGGCATCAAATTTTGATAATTATAGCTTGTTCAGGGTACTTTATTGAGACAATATCAGTATCAAGTATTAACTTATTTATTTAAGTTATATGTAACAAGCATTGGTTCTTTGGAATGACATTTTCAGAATGTATTCTCGCCATTAGAACACATAATCATCGTCATTTTTAACTTATTTACAAGATGCTAAAAGAAAAATAGTCAATAGAGGAAGAGAGAGAGAGAGAGAGAGAGAGAGAGAGAGAGAGAGAGAGAGAGAGTAGAAAACACAATAAATACATGGGAACATTGATTAGGCAAACCTTTTTACAGTACATCCTTAAAGTGGAGGAGGAGAATAGCGGGTTATGAGAAGAAAAGAGCGAATAAATTACAATAAATGCATTGTCTGAATTAAATATTTAACCTATGTGAATGGAGAGAGAGAGAGAGAGAGAGAGAGAGAGAGAGAGAGAGAGACATTTACTGTATATCAATAAAGGGGGAGAGAAATTGACACGGTTTCCTTTCTTAATTCTCACAATCCCTTTGATATAGCAATAAGTTAAGATTTATGAGTTTTGCATGCATCTGGTGGTGACACGTGTCATAAGTCTTCCGTATTATTATAATAGAATATAGATTCTGTCACAAAAAGTATTTGTGACGGTTTGGGGTTGACACAAACAAAGTGTCTCAAACCAAATGTGACACTATTATTTGTGTCGCACACAAATCCATCACAAATACTATTTGTGACGGTTTTTGAGTCGACACAAATAAACTGTCACAAATAATAAGTATATCTGACACTATTTTTTGTGTCGCACGTAAATCTGGACATCCTCCGAGAATGGGGCCCACCTTACAGATCACCCCAGTGGATTAACCGACCAGTACATGGAGGAGTTCGGGTGTTGGTGTTGCCACGTGTCAGGGAGTAGTTGGCCTGGTCAGGATCCAGCGAAGTCGGTTCGGATGTAACCGAACTGTTGCGTGGTAACCGGACTGTTACGCCACGCATTTAATGCGCGCGCCTTTTGAGGCGACCGTTCACGTGCCCGAGGTGACAACTGTCTGGCGGCTCTTGGCGGGAAAACCCCTAAGCCGTTGGATCTGATTGATCCGGACCGTCTGCTATTCCTATATAAGGAATACTTAACTCATTTCTTTAATTCCTGCTTCCAAGTGAGAGAGTTTACCGAGCAGTTTGAGAACAACCAAAATCCCGAGCAAGATTCCCGACCTCTTTTCTGCGCGAAACCTTATAAATCCTTCCTTTCTGTCTTCAGTTCTTCATTCTCTTCTTCTTTTCTGAACAAAACTAGAGGGAGCAAACCCACTTGGGTTAGAATTAGCGTAGGACTTTTTCTTTTTTTGGTTTTGTCATTTCTTCCAGTCCGGGGGTACACTAGAGCAGTTTGACAGAACGGGTGTTCCCGGGAGAGTCCTGAGAGAGAGTTACATTTCTTCTAGAATCTTGTACGACCAGCCCTTTAGGTTGTTAGATCTACCTCCTCTGTACATCAGGCTAGGAGTTCTTGACCTGTTCTTAGGTCGTATGCCCCTTAGGCCTTCCACAGACTTAATCATGTGCCATTCAGACTTCAACTCGTCGTCCCGGTCGGAAGACGAGCAGTTGCAGTCGGGGTCCTCAAGCGCAAGCTTAGACCCTCCCTCATTGGCCCCCTCTGATCAGCAGAGTGAGGGGGTGATCTCTGCTCGGGAGTCTCCTGAGGAAACGCGCCGAGATTCTCCTGTGGCCTCGACATCTCGGGGTTCGGGCGATGATGGGTCCGTACCGAGCAGCCCCGGGGTCGTCTTCTCATGCGAGTCCATTGTCAGTATTCTGCGCGGCCCTGATTTGGATCGGATCAGGGACAGATATGACCTTCTCGGCCCCTTTTCCCTTGCTGTCCATGATGGTGGAGCTCACTTCCATGAGTCGGGCTTCATCACTTTATATGAGGATGGTTTCATGGCAGGCCTTCGCCTGCCGCTCCACCCAGTTGTCCGGGACGCGCTTATCTACCTCGGGATCTCCTCCGGGCAGCTCGCCCCGAACGGTTAGCGATATTTGATGGGGTGCATATCCTTGTGGCCCCAAGTCCTCGGATATGAGCTCACCTTACAGGAGTTCTTCTAAACTCATCGGCCCATCAAAGTCCACGGGGAGTCTGGTTTCTTCTCGCTCGGGGCCAGGTAGGGGCGTCTTCGTTATCCGGCGTACTGAAGTTTACCACCCTATATGTAGGCAACCCGAGCTCTGTGGGGACCACCGCCTCAAATTCGTAGGTTAAAGAGAACGGGGTTTTGCCTGTTGCCGCTCGGGGTGTCGTGCGGTAGGCCCACAGGAGGGTTGGTAGCTCTTCAGCCCACAATCCTTTGGCGCCTTCAAGCCTTGTCTTGATTGACTGCAAGATTGTCCAATTGGTTACCTCGGCTTGACCGTTGGCTTGTGGGTGCTCGGGGGAAGAGTAATGATTTAGTATCCCGTACCCTGAGCAGAACTGCCTGAAGATAGGTGTGTCGAATTGTCTACCATTGTCGCTGACCAGGACCCGGGGAATGCCGAATCTACTAAGAATATTCCTTTCCACAAAGCTTTCCATTTTCTATTCGGTTATTGTCGCCAAGGGCTCGGCCTCCACCCATTTGGTGAAATAATCGATAGCTATCACGGCAAATTTGACCTGTCCTTTTCCCATCGATAAGGGACCAACAATGTCGATTCCCCACTGGGCGAATGGCCAGGGGCTGTGGATTGGTGTCTGGAATTCTCCCGGTCGGTTGATCATGGGAGAGTGCCTTTGGCACTTGTCACACCTTCGGACGTACTCTTGGGAATCCCGGGCCATGGTTGGCCAGTAGTAACCTTGTAGTAGGGCCTTTCTGGAGAGCGCCCGGCCTCCGATGTGATTCCCACACACTCTTTCATGGATTTCGAACAGTATTACTGGGACCTGTGCGGGGTGAACACATCGGAGGTACGGGATAGTGAATCCCCTCTTGTAGAGAATGTCGTCGAGAAGATGGTAACGGGCTGCCTGGTACTTGACCCGACGGGCTTCTTCTCTGTCGTCTGGTAGCGCCCCTGTTGTCAAGAATGTCACGAGCGGGTCCATCCAGCTGGGTCCCAGGGTGACCGGGTCTACCTCCATGCCTTCTGAGTTATTCACACTTGGCTCGAGTAGATATTCTATCCGTATCCCGGGCAAGTCTGGCTCAGAAGACGAGGTGAGGCGAGCCAACCAGTCGGCCTGGTATTTTCTTCTCTGGGTATCTGCGTTATGGAGAATCCTCAGAGCTTCTTGGAAATCGCTCGGATAAGGGCCAAATAGGCTACCATGTTGCCTTCGTGTGCTTCGTACTCTTGGTTGACCTGGTTGACCACGAGCTGGGAATCACTGTATCCCTGGACTTGTTGTGCACTCATAGAAAGGGCCAATTGCAGCCCAACTAGTAAGGCTTCGTATTCGGCGTCGTTGTTGGAGGCGCGGAACCCAAATCTCAGCGCATATTCGAGCTGGATGCCGTCGGGTGTAGTTAAGATGACTCCTGCTCCGCTGCCTTGATGATTGGATGAACCGTCCACGTGTAGTACCCAGGTAGGGATATCAGAGTGTAATCCTGGCGGTATGGCTGGTGGCTCGGACTCTTCAACCGGGTCCTTTGGGTATGTTAACTCCACCAGAAAGTCTGCCACGGCTTGTCCCTTGATGGCTGTCCGGGGTCGGTAGATCACTTCAAACTCTTCCAACTCTAAGGCCCACTTGACGAGCCTCTCGGACATGTCTGGACGACTGAGGATTCTGCGAAGAGGTTGATCTGTGAGGACCACAATGGCATGGGCCTGAAAGAAAGGGCGGAGCCTTCAAGCCGAGGTGATAAAGGCGAACGCCAATTTTTTGATGCGGGAGTATCTGCTCTCTACGCCTTGTAAGGCCCGGCTGGTGTAGTACACCGGGAACTGTATTCCGTGCTCTTTCCGAATGAGTGCCGAGCTAATTGCTGACGGCGACACTGCCAAGTATAGAAATAGTTCTTCTCCCGGCACGGGTGTTGAGAGTAGAGGAGGGGACGCCAAGTACTTCTTGAGTTCCTGGAACGCCTCTTCGCACTCTTCTGACCACTAGAACGCTTTGCGGAGGATTTTGAAGAATGGCAGGCACCGGTCGGTTGCTCGAGAGACAAATCTGTTCAGTGCGGACACCCGTCCGGCCAGGCTCTGTACTTCCTTCGTTGATTTGCGTGACCGCATGTTGATGATGGCTTTGATCTTCTCGGGGTTCGCTTCGATTCTCCGTCTGCTAACTAGATGGCCCAGAAATTTCTCGGACGAGACGCCGAAGGTGTATTTGGCCGGTTCAACCTCATCCTGAATTTTCTCAAAATGCTGAAGGTCCCGGTCAGATGCTCGAGGTGGTCGGTCTCGTCTCGGCTTTTGACCAGCAGATCATCCACATACACTTGCATGGACTTTCCAATCAAGTCCTTGAACATGTAGTTGACTAAGCGTTGGTAGGTAGCCCCGGCATTCTTGAGACCGAATGGCATAACCTTGTAGCAGTACGTGCCCTGGTCAGTGATGAACGCAGTCTTCTCTTCGTCCCCGGGGTACATGCTGATCTGATTGTACCCCGAGTAAGCGTCCATAAATGAGAGGACTGAGTGACCCGCCATTGAGTCCATAAGGAGGTTTATCCTGGGCAGCGGATAGCAGTCCTTGGGGCAAGCCTTATTGATGTTAGTAAAATCCACGCACATCCTCCACTTCTCGCTGCTCTTCTTGACAAGAACCACATTGGCTAGCCAGTTGGGATTATGGACTTCTCGTATGGAACGGGCTTTGAGGAGCTTCTCGACCTCTTCTGTAATGACCTGGATTTTCTTGCATTATCATATTTAAAATTTGCATTATCATATTTAAAATTAAATATACATTGTCTGCCTTTATTTAAATGTAAAAAAATTTATTTCTTGACTAATCCCATAATTGAAATTACTTTTGAGGTCAAAATGCAATTTTCCTAAAAAAACTGGCAATACCTGTGTTAAATTTCAAATCTGTATTTCAAAACGGTGGAATTATTTCTTTTAAACTCAAACTGTATTTTTATAAAATCAGAAAACTATTTCTAACGTTAAAATGAATTTCCTATATTTTTGTAATAAACACCGTGTCACGAAAATACCAGTTTACTTTCAAAACTGTCCGCGCTGTGCTAAAATTCCACAGATTTTGAATTGATATAAAGTCGGACATAACATTTACTTTAATTTTATGGAAAAGTAATCTTTTGATTGTGCTTTGTTTGGCAATGAGTACCTTGCATGTGTAATTGTTAAGACTATAGCTTAATTGCCAAACACCCACAAATTGACCCCTATATACTTGGCCCTTGGATCATCCGAGAGTGGTATAACTCCACACTACATATATTACCTACACTTATATGATGGAGAGTTAGTGGGTATCTACACATTATGCACAATCCTATTAATCTACTAATAGTTTAGAAATTAGTGGTTAATTATTAGATTTGTTAAACCAAAGTGGGTTATTAAGAAAATCCTAAGAAATTCTTGGGCCCCCAAGTTCCTATAATTGCTGATGCTTTTCTTTAGGCCTTGTTTGGCAAATGCTTGTAGTATGTGTGTTGTCCTTATGCCATAAGCTAGAATTCCCAAACACACCTTGACCCACACCAACTCCACCTACCCTTTCAATTATCAATGGAGCATTATGAATTGCAAGTGTATATTTACACATCATTGCTGCACTTTCTTTGTAATTAGTGGAGATTAATGGAGAATGAGTGGGATGTTAGGCAAATGTTTTCTAAGTGGGAGTTTGAGTATTTATACACCCAACCACACTACACATTCTACATAGAGAGCTTGAGAGAGTCACATAGAGAGATAATAATTTCAGAATTTGAAGAGCTCAATCCTCCATAGCCAAGCTTGAAATTGGAGATTCTTAATTCTTGTATTTCTTTCTCAACAACTTCTTCAATCTACATCACGGTGAGTATTACTAACTCACTCAAAATGTAACTCATTCCTTATTTACTGATTTAGGTAGTTAATTTTAACAGTAGCAGAAAAAGTATATTAGAAATTCAATCTAATATTTTCTCTTTTAATTTTAACAGTAGCAGAATTTTGGTTTTCAGATTTTTGTTAGGAAAACGAATGAAATTTAAGGTTCTGCCCGCGATGTCCCAAGTAAAACTCGATTCTGCACACTTTTCGTCTAATGCAATTTTCTCAGATTCTGCACCGTTTGGACAGAAAAGGAGGATTTCAGTAGCAGTTTTTAGAATGCTATTAGTTATGTTTAAAATGATTAAGGCAATGAATTACGAATTTTCAATCCCCGTACGCGTATTATTTCTTTAATTCTGTGAATTCCTTTATGTTTAAAGTTTGATGACATTCATGTGGAGTCAGTTGTACATGCATGGTGAGTGTTGGTAGTGTGTAAAAGAGTAATGATAGTGTGGAAAAGAGTAATGATTGTGTGGAAAGAGTATGAGTTTGAGTTGTGGTTGTGGTTGTGGTTGTGATTGTGGTTGTGGTTGTAGTTGAAAATGCGGAAGAGGGTGTCTTTGAAATGCGAAGGTGGCAAATATGGACACTCCCTGACGCCCATGGAAGCGTTAAAGTGTGTGAAGCCGAACTTGGACACTCACTGGCACCCATGGAAGTGCTAAAGTGTGGCCTATGGACACTCCCTGATAACTCGAGTCTGGATACTTGTGAGGGGGTTGCCCCGGTATTTGCATGGCGGTTAGGGTATTCAAAGTGTGAGGCATTGGACACTCCCTGGTACCCCGGACCAAAGTGTGAGGCAAACTGGACACTCCCTGGCGCCCCGTTGCTAAAGTGTGGCTATCTTAGTATTTCAAAGATACCAGGAGTAGGATAGTGGGTTGTTGGGTTTTGTCGAGAGAAAAGAGTCGGTTAGATGAGATGGTGCATCGTTCTCATACACGGTCACATATGTGTGAATTTATCTTTTAAATAATGTTGTGGTTGTTTTCTAAACGAGCTCTTTATCTTAAATATAAACTTGTGATTTTTAAATGGAAATGGGAAAAAGGTAAATGAGTATGTTTTACATTCAGAGTTATGTTTTTAATACTCACCAGCTTCTTGAAGCTGACGGCGTTGATGCGTCCTGGACATTCGTGTTCAGGCTTTGCAGGTTATAATCAGGATGAACCTTATGACTATGCTAATTGAGATCAACTGCTGAGAAGAGAATTTACTTTTATATGCTTTATGTTTATGTGCTTTAAGATATGATTTGGTTTTGTAATAAGGATGACTGTAATAGACTTTAAGTTATTGTTTTATTTCAAGGCGGTCTGTGCCTTAGTTAACCCCGTACCATAGGATGTAATAAGTTAGAAAAAAATTTTATAAGCCCTGATTGCTCTACTCTGATTAATGGTTTTATGTTTGGGACGGAATCGATCCTTCAAACTGTCGCGACCTACGGGTCCATAAAGGAAATTAAACGCTTTCCATATTTATGCTACGTCGGGGCGTGACAGGATTTGGTGGTATCAGAGCCATAGGTTTTCTAGATTGACCAGGCTCAGTTATTCACGCCATAGATTAGTGACATAGGTTACCCTTAAGTTTTATTAAGCTATACAACCAAGTTCTAGTGTTAGTTTAGTACGGATTACCCTTAGTTCAGAAACTAAAATTCTAAGTTGGTTTTATCATAGAAATGATTACCCGTTTGTCTTGTCACATCGACAAGAATGATAACAATTTTCATATACCTTCAGACATATCCATTTAGGATTAGCCGAGATAACCATAACTTATGATGCCCCTACAGACATATAGTAGCCGAGTTTCTAAGGAGTTAAAGCATACCATAGCCCTCATTAATAGCTTAGGCACTGACGAACTTCCTAAGTCAAATCTTGGAAAAGTCAGTATGGCCCACAACCAGAGTCTAGAGGATAAGAATACAACCTCTTTGCTATTAGACAGCCCTAGTTCGAATACGTGTTATATGTACTCAATATATATTTTATTGTATGCTTATGTGATAATACGAGTATGTGTTATAGTGATATATACTACTTTGAAAATTTTCGTCATAGTACTGTTGCATGCATGTTTCTCATTCTACTACCCCTATCATGCATAGAATGGCTGGAAGACCAAGGAGGAACAGAAATCTGATTGAAGGAGCGCCCGAGGCTGCCGACCCCACGGGAATATTTGAAGCTTTTATCAGACGTCTCGAGAGGGTTAGTAATGCGAATGAAAACCAACGAGACCGCCAGACGGGAGATAAGCTGCTGGAGAGATTCCGTGCGCTCAGACCCGAGCAATTTACGGGTACCACGGATCCCTGGAAGGCGGAACAATGGTTAAGACAGATGGACCGCATGTTCGAAGCTGTCCAATGCAACGAGATGGACAAGAGGAGGCTGGCTACATTTCAACTAACCGACGCCGCTGCAGATTGGTGGGACTCGGTCATAGCCACTATCGGGAACACCGCTGCTATGGGGATGACGTGGACGGCGTTCAAAGGGAGATTCCTGGAGAAGTACTTCCCGGCTACGGAGAGGCACAGAAGAGAGAAGGAATTTATGGATCTGACGCAAGGAACCAAGACGGTGCAAGAGTATACCACACAGTTCGAGAGGCTGTCACGGTTTGCCCCGCACATGGTTGATACTGAGGAGAAGAAGATCCGGAAGTATAACCAAGGGTTGGCACCGCAGATTCGTCGCCTGACTCTCGGCCATCTAGACAAGACGTTTGAAGGACTAGTCGGCCTGGCTACCGATCTGGAAGAAAATGCTCGAGTATATCACAAACAATTTGAATTTCGACCGCCTCAGAGGGGTAATTTTGGGAATAGACCACCAATGAATCGTACCCAAGGGCAGAAGAGGAACTTTGACGGAAGCAAGAAGGCACAAGCTATTACCTATCCGACTCAACCCCGAGTAGGAGAAGGAAGTAGTGGCGTAAAGTGCTTCAACTGTGGCAACCCTGGACATTTGGTTCGGGACTGCAAGGCACCAAGGCGTGCTGCTCAGCCAGGAATAGTCTGCTTCAACTGTGGTGAACCAGGTCACATTAGCAGGTTCTGCACTGCTCCTAAGCAAGCGACTTATGGACAACAGAGTCAGACCCGCTTGAATGCTGTTATTCCTGATGCCGCGGGATATGATGGAGCTGAATATGAAGAAGGAGATCATGGAGAAGCTCAACCTGAT
The DNA here is from genome assembly GCA_033977485.1 of Hydrangea macrophylla. Lineage (NCBI taxonomy): Eukaryota > Viridiplantae > Streptophyta > Magnoliopsida > Cornales > Hydrangeaceae > Hydrangea > Hydrangea macrophylla. The sequence continues at coordinate 29,523,090 of CM066994.1, read as the reverse complement.
CAGCAAGCAGTGGAAGGTACATTGACTCTATTTAACTCCCATGTTAGAGTATTATTTGATACGGGTGCTGCTCTATCATTCATATCTGTTAATACAATTCGGAGATTGGGTATCTTACCTCATCGCTTAGAGAAAGCTTTGAAGGCTACATCACCAATAGGAGCTGCGGTCAGTTTAGGACATGTGTGCAAGGATTGTCCCTTAAGATTAGGTGACCAAGAAATCCCTGCAAGGTTGATCGTCCTATCGATGAAGGAGTTTGACATAATCCTAGGAATGGATTGGCTGTCTCAGAATCAAGTGAAGTTGGATTGTGCGAGGAAGAGAATTACATTCTCCGACAATGAGAATCAACCCTTTGATTTTCAATGTAACCCTTCGGGAGATATGTTCCTCACAAGATGTTTAGCCAACATCGAAGTCGTCAGTACAGAGGTGACAGCATCATCTATACCTGTAGTCAAGGACTTCGAAGAAGTATTTCAAGACATTTCTGGATTACCGCCCGAGAGAAGTATAGAGTTCTGTATTGAGCTTATACCGGGTACCGTACCGATTACCAAGGTTCCCTACAGAATGGCCCCCACAGAACTACTAGAATTGAAGGGACAAGTTCAAGAGCTCGAGAACCTAGGTTTTGTACGTCCAAGTACATCGCCTTGGGGAGCACCGGTGTTATTTGTGAAGAAGAAGGATGGGACGCTCAGGCTGTGTATCGACTACAGAGAATTGAATCGAGTGACGATCAAGAACAAGTATCCTTTGCCTCGGATTGACGATTTATTTGATCAACTACAAGGAGCTACGATATTTTCCAAGATAGACCTTAGGTCGGGATATCATCAGTTGAGGGTACGGAAGGAAGACATACCTAAGACTGCTTTCAGAACCCGATATGGTCATTATGAATTTCTGGTGATGCCGTTTGGATTGACGAACGCCCCGGCAGTGTTTATGGATCTGATGAACAGAGTGTTCAAGCCTTATTTAGATCAGTTTGTCATCGTCTTTATTGATGATATTTTGATCTATTCTAAGTCAAGAGAAGAACACGAGCAACATCTTCGGATTACGATGCAGACGCTTAAGGACCACCACTTGTATGCCAAGTTCAGTAAGTGTGAGTTTTGGTTGCAAGAAGTGAAATTTTTGGGACACAAGGTGTCATCTCAAGGAATTTCTGTGGATTCGTCCAAGACCGATGCTGTATCCAACTGGGTTAGGCCAAGCAACCCTACAGAAGTTCGGAGTTTTCTTGGACTCGCAGGCTATTACAGAAGATTTGTTGAAGGATTCTCTAAAATAGCCGCACCATTGACTGGATTGACGAAGAAGAATTTGAAATTCGAATGGACAGAGAAGCACGAGCGAGCCTTTCTAGAGTTGAAAGAGAGACTCACTACCGCACCAGTACTAGCAATACCCAAGCCTGGTGAGAAGTTCACTATCTTTAGTGACGCCTCATATCAAGGACTAGGGTGTGTACTTATGCAAGATGGTAAAGTTATAGCCTATGGATCTAGACAGCTGAAGCCGAATGAGTTGAACTATCCTATTCATGATTTGGAGTTGGCAGCAGTGGTTTTTGCACTCAAGATTTGGAGACATTATCTCTACGGTGAGAAGTTTGATTTGTTCTCCGATCACAAGAGTCTGAAGTATTTGTTCACACAGAAAGAGTTGAACATGAGGCAGCGCAGATGGATGGAGTTGATCAAAGATTATGACTTCACATTGGAATACCACCCTGGTAAAGCTAATGTGGTCGCTGATGCTTTGAGTCGGCAGACTCGTGAGACGATCGCCTCCTTAATGGTGAGAGAATGGCGAGCATTGGAGACGTTGGCAGAGTTTGATGTACAGAGTGCTGAAAGAGGAGAAGGACAACTTTTCGGATGTCTTATCCTACAGCCTGTTCTCATTGACCGCATTATTGGAGCTCAGAAAGAAGATGAGAAGTTTCAATCATGGTTCATAAAGATGTCAGAGAAGGACCGGACAGAATGGAAGGTGGGAATCGATAGAGGGTATCGGTGCAGGAATAGATTGTGCGTGCCCGGTGATGGAGAGTTAAGGAAGGATATCCTGGAAGAAGCACATAAATCAAGGTATACAGTTCACCCGGGAGGAACGAAGATGTACAAAGATTTGAAGAGGAATTTCTGGTGGGAAGGCATGAAGAAGGATGTGGCCGAGTTTGTATCCAAGTGTTTGACGTGTCAGCAAGTCAAGGCCGAACATCAGAGACCGTCAGGATTGTTGCAACCGCTACCTATTCCTGGTTGGAAGTGGGAGCATATAACGATGGATTTTGTAGTAGGATTGCCTCGATCACAGCAGAATCATGACGCTATTTGGGTAATTGTGGATCGATTGACGAAGTCAGCTCATTTTATTGCTTACAGTATGACATACCCGGTGGAAAAGATGAGCCGGATGTACATACAACAAGTTGTGCGACTTCACGGTGCACCTGTGTCGATTGTGTCAGACCGTGACGCACGTTTTACTTCTGGATTTTGGGAAAGTTTGCAAGAAGCTATGGGAACCTCGCTCAAGATGAGTACTGCTTTTCACCCTCAGACAGATGGACAAACTGAGCGTGTGAATCAGATCATGGAAGATATGCTTAGGGCTTGTGTGATCGATTTTGAAGAATCTTGGGAGACACACTTGCCGTTGGTTGAATTTGCCTATAACAATAGTTATCATGCGAGTATCGGTATGGCTCCGTTCGAAGCACTGTACGGACGACCATGTCGTTCTCCATTGTGTTGGGCAGAGGTTGGGGACACAGAATTGTTGGGACCAGATTTGGTTAGAGAAACCAACGAGAAGATTTCCTTGGTCAAGGAAAGGATGAGAACCGCTCAGAGCCGGTATAAGAGTTATGCTGATCGACGCCGAAAAGATCTGGAGTTTAGTGTTGGAGATCACGTACTTCTTAAGGTTTCACCAACACGAGGAGTAGTGCGCTTTGGTCTCAAGAGAGGGAAGTTAGCTCCGCGTTTCATTGGACCGTTTGAGATTTTGGAACGTATCGGGTTAGTAGCTTATCGACTGGCACTACCACCGAAGATGTCTGGGGTTCACAACGTGTTTCACGTGAGTATGTTGAGGAAATACATACGAGATCCCTCGCACGTGATTAGTTATGACGACATTGAGACGAGTAATAACGTTTCTTACAAGGAGAGACCTGTGAAGATTCTGGATCAGAGTATCAAGAAGTTAAGGAATAAGGATATCCCGTTGGTGAAGGTTCAGTGGAATCACCATGACGAGAATGAAGCCTCGTGGGAAGTAGAAGCTGATATGAGGAAGAAGTACCCGGAGTTGTTTCATGACTAGTTAGTCTTGATTTCGGGGACGAAATCCTGTTTAAGGGAGGAAGGGTGTAATGACCTGGATTTTCTTGCATTATCATATTTAAAATTTGCATTATCATATTTAAAATTAAATATACATTGTCTGCCTTTATTTAAATGTAAAAAAATTTATTTCTTGACTAATCCCATAATTGAAATTACTTTTGAGGTCAAAATGCAATTTTCCTAAAAAACTGGCAATACCTGTGTTAAATTTCAAATCTGTATTTCAAAACGGTGGAATTATTTCTTTTAAACTCAAACTGTATTTTTATAAAATCAGAAAACTATTTCTAACGTTAAAATGAATTTCCTATATTTTTGTAATAAACACCGTGTCACGAAAATACCAGTTTACTTTCAAAACTGTCCGCGCTGTGCTAAAATTCCACAGATTTTGAATTGATATAAAGTCGGACATAACATTTACTTTAATTTTATGGAAAAGTAATCTTTTGATTGTGCTTTGTTTGGCAATGAGTACCTTGCATGTGTAATTGTTAAGACTATAGCTTAATTGCCAAACACCCACAAATTGACCCCTATATACTTGGCCCTTGGATCATCCGAGAGTGGTATAACTCCACACTACATATATTACCTACACTTATATGATGGAGAGTTAGTGGGTATCTACACATTATGCACAATCCTATTAATCTACTAATAGTTTAGAAATTAGTGGTTAATTATTAGATTTGTTAAACCAAAGTGGGTTATTAAGAAAATCCTAAGAAATTCTTGGGCCCCCAAGTTCCTATAATTGCTGATGCTTTTCTTTAGGCCTTGTTTGGCAAATGCTTGTAGTATGTGTGTTGTCCTTATGCCATAAGCTAGAATTCCCAAACACACCTTGACCCACACCAACTCCACCTACCCTTTCAATTATCAATGGAGCATTATGAATTGCAAGTGTATATTTACACATCATTGCTGCACTTTCTTTGTAATTAGTGGAGATTAATGGAGAATGAGTGGGATGTTAGGCAAATGTTTTCTAAGTGGGAGTTTGAGTATTTATACACCCAACCACACTACACATTCTACATAGAGAGCTTGAGAGAGTCACATAGAGAGATAATAATTTCAGAATTTGAAGAGCTCAATCCTCCATAGCCAAGCTTGAAATTGGAGATTCTTAATTCTTGTATTTCTTTCTCAACAACTTCTTCAATCTACATCACGGTGAGTATTACTAACTCACTCAAAATGTAACTCATTCCTTATTTACTGATTTAGGTAGTTAATTTTAACAGTAGCAGAAAAAGTATATTAGAAATTCAATCTAATATTTTCTCTTTTAATTTTAACAGTAGCAGAATTTTGGTTTTCAGATTTTTGTTAGGAAAACGAATGAAATTTAAGGTTCTGCCCGCGATGTCCCAAGTAAAACTCGATTCTGCACACTTTTCGTCTAATGCAATTTTCTCAGATTCTGCACCGTTTGGACAGAAAAGGAGGATTTCAGTAGCAGTTTTTAGAATGCTATTAGTTATGTTTAAAATGATTAAGGCAATGAATTACGAATTTTCAATCCCCGTACGCGTATTATTTCTTTAATTCTGTGAATTCCTTTATGTTTAAAGTTTGATGACATTCATGTGGAGTCAGTTGTACATGCATGGTGAGTGTTGGTAGTGTGTAAAAGAGTAATGATAGTGTGGAAAAGAGTAATGATTGTGTGGAAAGAGTATGAGTTTGAGTTGTGGTTGTGGTTGTGGTTGTGATTGTGGTTGCGGTTGTGGTTGTAGTTGAAAATGCGGAAGAGGGTGTCTTTGAAATGCGAAGGTGGCAAATATGGACACTCCCTGACGCCCATGGAAGCGTTAAAGTGTGTGAAGCCGAACTTGGACACTCACTGGCACCCATGGAAGTGCTAAAGTGTGGCCTATGGACACTCCCTGATAACTCGAGTCTGGATACTTGTGAGGGGGTTGCCCCGGTATTTGCATGGCGGTTAGGGTATTCAAAGTGTGAGGCATTGGACACTCCCTGGTACCCCGGACCAAAGTGTGAGGCAAACTGGACACTCCCTGGCGCCCCGTTGCTAAAGTGTGGCTATCTTAGTATTTCAAAGATACCAGGAGTAGGATAGTGGGTTGTTGGGTTTTGTCGAGAGAAAAGAGTCGGTTAGATGAGATGGTGCATCGTTCTCATACACGGTCACATATGTGTGAATTTATCTTTTAAATAATGTTGTGGTTGTTTTCTAAACGAGCTCTTTATCTTAAATATAAACTTGTGATTTTTAAATGGAAATGGGAAAAAGGTAAATGAGTATGTTTTACATTCAGAGTTATGTTTTTAATACTCACCAGCTTCTTGAAGCTGACGGCGTTGATGCGTCCTGGACATTCGTGTTCAGGCTTTGCAGGTTATAATCAGGATGAACCTTATGACTATGCTAATTGAGATCAACTGCTGAGAAGAGAATTTACTTTTATATGCTTTATGTTTATGTGCTTTAAGATATGATTTGGTTTTGTAATAAGGATGACTGTAATAGACTTTAAGTTATTGTTTTATTTCAAGGCGGTCTGTGCCTTAGTTAACCCCGTACCATAGGATGTAATAAGTTAGAAAAAAATTTTATAAGCCCTGATTGCTCTACTCTGATTAATGGTTTTATGTTTGGGACGGAATCGATCCTTCAAACTGTCGCGACCTACGGGTCCATAAAGGAAATTAAACGCTTTCCATATTTATGCTACGTCGGGGCGTGACATCTTCACTCACTGCCTTCTGTCTCTCGGGGGCCATGCCCCTCCTTTTCTGCTTTACCGGCCTGCACTCTGGACTGACATTGAGCCGATGGGACATTACCCGGGGGTCAATCCCGGGCATATCCTCGTGACTCCAAGCAAAAATATCTTGATTTTGCCTCAAGACCTGGGTCAATTTTTTCTTCAGGCCGGGCTCCAATAGGGTGCCAATGCAGACCGTGCTGTCAGGGTACTCGGGATTCAACGTCACCCTTTCTAATTCTTCCACTGGGCCTACCGCGTCGCTCTAATCCCGGGGGTCCATCACTTGAACGTTTAATGTTTCAGTGATAGCCCCCGGCACAATGAGCTGACATAGCAATTTTGGGCGGTAGTCTGATCTCCACACAAGTATCCGGGTCCCCGGGGGGTTGGGAACTTCACTGTTAAGTTGTAGGTGGAGACGACTGCTCTAGCCTTGTTGAGGATCGGCCTGCCAAGGATGACATTGTAGGCCGACGGGGCTTCTACGATCACGAAATTGGTCAGCACGGAGGCCTGCTGAGGGTAGGTCCCCATGAGAACTGGAAGCTCGATTGTCCCGAGCGGTTGTGTGCTGGAGCCGTTGAATCCAACCAGTGGTGTAGCGACCGGCCAGAGCCGATCCCAGGAGATCCCGAGCTGATCGAATGCCGATGTGAACATAATGTCGGTCGAGCTGCCCGTGTCCACTAGCACCCTCTGGACCATATAGTTGGCTATAGAAAGTGTCACTACTAGTGGGTCATCATGGGGGTAGTGGACACCCTGCAAGTCGTCGGACGTGAATGTTAGAACATCAGTTGGGGAGGAGCCGGTGAATTGGACCTTCCAGACATCCGCTCGGGATGCCCGAGCATGCCTCTTTCGTGCCGACTGTGAATCCCCTCTGCCTGATGTTCCTCCGGAGATCACGTGGATGTGGCCAAGTGGTGGTGGCTGATCGAGAGCTCGGGTGTCCTGCCGGGGTCGTCTATCTGCTGTGACAAACTCCGCGAGGTGTCCCTGCTCGATCAGCTTCTCTATTGCCATCTTCAATTTAAAGCAATCCTCCGTCTCATGGCCGTGATCCCGGTGGTAGCGGCAGAACTTATCCCGGTTCCTCTTACCGGGTGGGGCTCACAATTTAGCTGGCTGCGGAAGCAACCTCTGCGCCTCTGCGGTAGCCATGACTTCTTGAATGGGCCGGGAAAGGGGTGTGAAAGCAATCGGGGGCTGACCCCTGGCGTCGTTCTGATCCTGCTTCGGCTTCTTTCCTGAGCCCTTCTCGAATCCCTCACGCTTGCATTTGGCCTTCGGGGATTCATCTCCCGCCTGGCCGACGCGCTTCACCTTTAGGAACTCCTCAGTATCTATATACTTTCCGACCCTCTCCGAGAGTTCCACCAGGGTTGTCGGTCGGTCACGATGGAACGATGTGGCAACCTTGGTGTGTTGAACTCCCGAACAAAAGGCCATGATTGTAGCCGTTTCGTTAAGATTGCGGATCTGGAGCCTTTGCAGGTTGAAATGGTCTACATACTCCCTCAAGGACTCCCCTTTACGCTACTTGACGGTCAGCAGCTGAGTGTCCGGTTGCGACCGGTCAAGCATCCCAACGAACTGGCTGATGAACAACTTGCCGAGGGCTTTGAAGTTGTCGACCGTCCGGGGCTTTAAAGCATGGAACCACTATGCGGCTGGCCCCTTGAGAGTACTGGGAAAGGCCAGGCACAGTAGCTCGTCCACCGTGGTGACCAGCGCCATCTGAGCCTTGTAAGTGCGGATGTGGTCTACCGGACTCCCTGTGCCGTCGTAGGAGCTGAGGTGAGGGGTTTGAACTTCCGCGGAATAGGAAACCGTGTCATCCGAGCGGTATAGGGTGACTCAGTCTCTGTGTTAGTGAGATCGTGGCCGGACTTGCGGTTCAACCTTTCAATTTGTTGTTGCAATTCCTCGACCTGGGCCTTTACGTCATCCCACATGGTTCTCCTCTCTATATCCGAGCGGTAAGTTGGATCGGATGACGAGACCTCTTCCTCAAAGCGTGTCGACCTCGGGGATAGGGCCCGGCTCCAGGTCCGGGAAAGCGTGTGCCTAAGATCCCCCTGGCTCAGGGCCGGAGGGTCCTCGGCCGATTCCCGGGCTCTCCGTCCGGACTCCTCCCTCTGGCCGCACGCCGCCGGTTGATGATAGTCCTGACATCCTCTACCCGACGAGGATCAGGCCGAGCCCGCCTTTGTGAACGCCTGGTGGCCTGGCTGCGCTCACCATCACCGGGGTGTTCCCGCTCCAGTGGAGACACCGGGGCTGAATGGGCTTGCCTGCGTTCCCGGGAGGGCCTTTGAATAGGGGCGCTCTTCTCAGGCTGATTCTCTGAGGCAGGACGCTTCTCCTGTCGGGCCAAAAGCGCTTCCATCTGTTCTTGTGTCCGGCGTTGGCCCTCCAAGAGTTGTGCCAGTGTCGCCATTATCTGCTCGGTGGTCATGTCAAGCTGCGAGTTCTCCTGACCGGCCGGAGCAGTAGTTTTCTTACCCGTCTTTGGCGGCATGTTGATCAGTCAAGGATTTTGTTGATGAGAAAACTATGTCTTTCCCACAGACGGCGCCAAACTGATACTGCCTAAAATTGGTAAGAAATGTTTAGAGAGAAAAAAGGCAAGAACAATTTGTGTGTGGTTCGGTCCCATTAACAAGGTGACCTACGTCCACGGTTGCGTCTGTGCGCGTCCACTAGCAGATCATCGGCGGGCCTGGTGAGTAGAGGTGTCAAACGGACCAGGCCGGGCCCGGTCAAAGCGGGCCCCGATCGGGCTTTGGGCCGGGCCGGGCTTCACCAAACATCGGGCCGGGCCGGGCCGGGCTTGGGAAAAGAGGGGGTGTGTCCGCCCCTGACCGGTGGCCCGGGCCTAGCGGGCCGGACATCGGGCCGGGCCGGACGGGCTAGCGGGCTTCCTTCGACTTTTGGCCTTAACCGTGGTGGGCTTCGGGCCGGGCTGGGCTTTTTCTTCATTTCGGGCCAGGCCGGGCCATGGACGGAAGAATGTGTGTCCACCCCGGCTCGGGGTATGTGAACCGGGCCTAGCGGACCGGGCCGGACTTTTAGCTCGAAAAAAGCGGGCCGGGCTCGGGCCGGGCCAACCCGGCCCTTTTGACACCTCTACTGGTGAGCCAACAAAGAGGGGCGGCAGTACCAGTAATACTGGCCGGGTATATGCGTATAATGGTGAGCTCTCTGTTATATGCGTGTAAGCTAGAGAGCTGTTGTCTTCTTTTTTGGGGTCCCTGTAGACAGGGTAGATGGGCTCTTTTATAGATACAAGAGTCCACCCTTACATGGTAAGTTAATTAGATTGGGAAGCCTAATCTAATTAAAATTGACTTGCATGATTTGGGGAGAGTTTCCTAAGTGGTTTAGGAAACTGCCACATTCCATCTTGCAGACTTGTAGCTGGATTAGGACATTGCCAGATAGACTAGGTCCACGGGATGCCGTGGTCCTCCAATCCCGGCCTGTTGGCAGGAACCGCACGGTTTTGGCGAACGCCTCGGGATAGCTTGGCCATTGGCGCCCTCACTGAAGTAACCGGCACTTCTTGGTGACGTGGCAGACTGGCTTCATGGCTAGATAATTTTGGACATATCATATCTTTTAAATAATATTGTACTTGTTTCCTAAAACAAACTCCTTACTTTAATATAAACTTGTTGAATTAAATGAGAATTGGAAAATGGTAAATGAGTATGTTACATTCAAAGTTATGTTATTAATACTCACCAGCTTCTTGAAGCTGACGGCGTTGATGCGCCCTGGACATTCGTGTCCAGGCTTTTCAGGTTATGACTATGCTGGGCCCTATGATTATGCAAACTGAGATCTGCTGCTTTGGAAGATAGAACTGTTATCAATACCCTATGTTTTAAGTTACAAACTATTTTGTTATAAGGATGACTGTAATAGATGATAGATATTGTTTTGTCTTAAAGCGGCTTGTGCCTTAGTTGACCCCGTATTGTAATATGTAATAAGTTAGAAAAATATTTGTAAGCTTTGATTGCTTTACTCTGATTATGGTTTTATGTTGTTCGACTTTTGGGACGGAATCGATCCTTCAAACTGTCGCGACCTACGGGTCCATAAAGGAAATTAAACGCTTTCCATATTTATGCTACGTCGGGACGTGACAGTTAAAATGGGCTAGTCTGTGTAGGTCAACGAAAGAAGGTGGGCTTGGGTTTCATGACTGTGAAGCTTTTGACGACACAATGTTAGCAAAACAGGCTTGGTGGATTTTCGTTAACCCTCACTCTCTTGTTCATCGGGTTTACAAAGCTAAAAATTTTCCCTTTGAGAATTTTTTGGATGCTCCATTGGGTCATTACCCGTCATTCACGTGGCGTAGCATTTAGGGTTCGATTAAGCTTCTTTACCTGGGTATTTGTTTTAGAGTGAGTCATGGTAGTAGTATTCGGATTGGTATGGACCCATGGTTGCCCCGCCCCCTCAACGTTCAAGCCTTTTACCCTACTTCAACACCATGTTAGCCACAGTCTGGTAAGTGATCTTATTGATTCAGAGGTAGGCATGTGGGATGTGGATCGTGTTCGATCCCTCATTTGGCAAGACGACACCGAGACAATTCTTAGCATCCCCCTTGCTGGTGGGGGGAGCCTGAACCGACTCATTTGGCATTGGACTCCTCGGGGAATTTTTTACGGTACGCTTAGCACACTATCTTGCCATAGCACAGAAGTATGGTCATAATTTCCCGTGGCATTAGCTGTGGGTGGCAAAAGTTCCAAGTAAGGTTAAGCTTTTTGCGTGGCATGTTGTGCATGAATTCTTACCTTGTGGGGAAGTTCATAGGAGTCGTCGTGTGATTGAGTCGGGATGTTGTCTAACTTGTGGGGTGGAGGACGAATCTATTACCCATGTTTTGACGAATTGTTGTTGGGCCAAGGATGTTTGGTGTCGTGTGATCTCTATGAAGTTCCACACTAAAGGGGGCGCTTTCGTTTTTGTGACTGGCTAGATTCGGCTATTGGGATTGGGGATGATAGTGTGACTCGGGAATTTTTTATATGTGCTTGGGTAATTTAGAATAATCATAACAAATGGGTTATGGCAAAAGAGCGCCGAGAGACTTGGTTTCGGGTGAGTGGGTTTTGTCCTTTATTGCGAAACTTAATAATGCTCGTGAATTGGACATGGAGGAGCCACGAGTTGTTCAAGAAGCTAGTATATCGCAACATTCAATTTGGACACCTCCAGCGATGGAGACTTTGAAGTTGAATGTGGATGGTGTTGTCTTTCGTGCGTTGGGGGGTGTTGGTGTGGGTGGGGTTCTCCACGATCATAGTGGAAGTGTGTTTCTTTCTTTTTCAAACTTTGTCCCCGGAATTGTGGATGCCTTCACAGTTGAGTGCTTATCCTTATGGAAGCCACTAGAGTCAAGATTGAGTTTGGATTTCAAGATTTTATCGTGGAGCCGGACTCGTTAACTTTTGTTCATCATCGTAGAAATGAGGATTATTATATGGCGCCCTATGACCATTTAATTGAAGACACTATTCGCCTAATGGATGGTTTTGTTGGTGTTCAGTTTCTACATGTGAAATGTGATGGTAATAAGGTGACTCAGGAGCTTGCAAAATTAGCAAAAATGTTCAAATATTTTAGAGGGTGGCTTGAAGAGTATCCTCCCAAGTTGATAGCTTTGTAATTGTAATGTTTGGTGCTTGATTAATGCTAGAGTCACAAAAAGAAGCTCACAAAAGGATGTGGAATTCCATGTGGCCGTGTTAAGTGTGGTGGGTCCTATTGTCACATGGATGTTACATGGGATGTCACATCCTTTTGTGAGCGTCTCTTTGTAACTCTTTTGTGACTATAGCCTTACTCTAGATGCTTTGGCCCTATAATGAAATTGTTCCTTTTTCGATCTAAAAAAAAAATTCAGGAAAATGCTAGACCCACACAGTGAATCACACACTTTTTTCATACACAGCTTTAAATGCTTGTACCTTGTGCTGTTTGAATTTTTTACACTTTTTTGTGCCCCACTTACACAAAAAATAAAACAGGATCAAAATATTAAACAAAAAATAAAAGCAAGATCAAAATATTAAACAAAAGAAAAATATTTATTACTTACTTGTGGTGAACCACAATTACAGAGCAGAGAGGATGAGGGAATTATTAGTGGAGTAAGGAAGATAGAGAAAGAGAGGGGTAAAGACGAGATGCCCATCAACATGTCTGAGGGTCATCTTAAATACAAATAAAAAGTCTACAGTCTTTGGACAAGGTACTGTAGATGACTAGTATAAAGTAAAATGACAATTACAAGTGTCCTTGGTTGTTGGAGTCGTTCAAATGTCTTTTAACTTTAATAATTCCCAAAACCACCTATAGGCAAAACCATGAGCCCAAATTGTGGGTGGGAATGATGTCATTGCATGCGTTACAAAAAAAATGCGTCACTACATGCGTCATTTACTCCAGCTTGTCATTTGGCTCACTGGACTGGGATGCCGTTGCAATGATGACATCAAATAGGTCTTCCATGATGGGAACCTGACTGAAAATGGACGCTGTATCCATTTCATCTTCATCTTCATAAGGATCTTGAGCTTCTCCTGCTAAACACCCAAAAGCATTTGACTGTGTAGACTGGGATGGCTGACCCTGATCCTTAGCCTGGCTCGATTTAGCCTGACCACTACCTTAGGAAACTTGTGAGGCTAAGAATTGCTCCTTGAGAGCTTCCATAACCTTAACTTGAATTTCTTCCCTTGTGAGGTGTGGATATTTCCCCCTAATGGAAGTGAAATGGAGGTTGAACATATATAAATGAGAGGAGAGTTGGGAGGCTTCTAACATAAATTTGTCAGCCTTTTTCTTTTCCTCATCCTCGAAAATTCTAATGTATTCCTTAACGACTGGCTGAATTTTTGAAAGTGCAAGTGGAATGTCATACCCAGGCCACCATTTCACCCAGAAAGTTCTCTGGAGAATAGGAATTCTAAGACTGTCTTCTGAGAGAATAATATCTCATTTCCAAATCCATACAATTATGAATTCAGCAAAGAAGAATAAAATGTTTCTCCCAAAAGGAATATTTTCTATAGACTTTCCTCTGAGAAAAGGATGGTGATCAAACCAGACTGTGAAATAGTCTAGAATTTCTCGAGGAACAATACCAATTTCTGGCCCCATTTTTTCCCACCAATGAAAAAACCAGTTAGGAAAATAGTCAAGGCCAGTTTTAAGAATTTAATCATTAATCACGAAAAGCCAAGTGTGCTTTCGTGTGGGATTCATGTAAAGACCACCTCCCAGGAAGAGCAACCCATCCAGGAAAAGGCCTGCAAAGGGTCCTGCTCCTAAAGAAAGTAGGGTTTGTTGGAAGTGTGGAAAAGTAGGACATTTAGCTAATAAATATACTACAAAAAAGAAATTAGCAGAGTTACAAATTGATGAAAGATTAAAAGTACAACTCTGTAAAATTTTACTAAATACTTCTCCAGATATATCTGAAGAAGAGGACATTCCTGTTTATGAAGATGATGGATTCTATTCCCAAGAGGAAGAAGAACAACCATCTTCATCTTGTGCTAATTGATGTCCTGATGCAGATTACTGGAAAGTCATTACAACTATGAATGGTCTTACCCTTAATGTTCTCACTGCAGAACATAGTGAAATGATAAACATAATTGACAAAATTTCTGGTCCAGAACTTAAGGTGAAGATAATTCAATTATGTATTAACCAAACTAAAAAAGACAAGCCTGAAGAAAATTCTTACAAAATTAATCAGTATAGTATTCAAGAAGTCTTTAACAGAATGGAAAAAGTTAAAAAACCCATTACTTTACAAGATTTAAAACATGAAATCAATTTGGTTAAAGTTGACATAAGAGCACTCCAAATTGCATTTTCTCAAATGGAAGAGAAAATTGATAATTTAAATATTCCAAATTCTTCTATTAGTATAGGTGACGATATTCCTAATATCGAGGAACCACCTATAGATCTTGCAGGGGATCAATATTTACATCTCCTAAATAAAATTACTTATCAAAAATGGTATATAAAAATTAACCTAGTTATTCATGAAGAATATACTATTAGTAATGCTATTGCATTTAGTTGATAGTGGAGCAGATCTAAACTGCATTCAAGAAGGCATGGTTCCTACTAAATATTTTGAAAAGACTATGTAATCTCTAACATCTGCAAGTGGGGTAGGATGAATATCCAATTCAAACTTTCTGATGTTTTTATTTGTAATGAAGGAGTTTGTATTCCATCTACTTTTTTACTTGTTAAACATTTACAACAAGAAGTAATTTTGGGAACTCCTTTTCTAAAGCTTTTGATGCCAATAAAAGTTGATCAAACTGGCATGTTTGCAACTTACAAGAACAATGATCTGGTTTTTTACTTTCATTACAGAACCAGAGACAAGGATTGTCAATGAGTTAAATATTTTAATTTCAAAAGAAAGTCACCTTGAATTTTTACAAGATGAAACTAGAATCATGCAAATTGAACATCAATTGAAGATGCCAAATGTTTCTAGAAAAATTGAAAATTTAAAAAAGGAAATTCAAAATAAAGTTTGTAGTGAGATTTTTAGTGCTTTTTGGACAAGAAAGAAATATATTGTTTCTCTTCCCTATAAGCCTGATTTTGATGAAAGATCTCAGATTCATACAAAGGCTAGACTAAGCCAAATGAACTCTGAATACTTAGAACTTTGTAAAAAAGAAATTCAAAGTCTTATTGATAAAAAGCTCATAAGGAAAAGCTATTCCCCTTGGAGCTGTACAACTTTTTAAGTAAATAAAAATGCTGAAAAGGAAAAGAGGCAGACCCAGATTAGTAGTTAATTACAAACCACTTAATAATGCCTTACAATGGATTAGATATCCAATTCCTAATAAAAAGAATCTTTTGGATAGACTTTATAAAGCTTCTATTTTCTCAAAATTTGATCTAAAGTCTGGATATTGGCAAATTCAGATTAAAGAAGAAGATAGATTCAAGACAACATTCACTGTTCCTATTATGAATGAGATTTGAATGAATACAAGATAGATACAAGACAACATTCACTGTTCCTAAGATAGATACAAGACAACATTCATTGTTCCTTTCGGACACTTTGAATGGAATGTCATGCCATTTGGTTTAAAAAATACTCCATCAGAATTCCAAAATATTATGAATGAGATTTTTACTCCTTTATCAGAATTCGGCTTAGGTTATATAGATGATATTTTAGTTTTTTCATCATCTATAGATCAGTATTTTAAACATTTTAGAACTCTACAAGATATTATTATTCATAATGGTCTTGTTCTTTCAGCCCAAAAAATGGATCTTTTCAAAACTTAGTTCAGATTCCTAGGGTTTAATATTCATAAAGGAAAAATAATTCCTATTAATAGAAGTATTGAATTTGCTTCTAAATTTCCTGATGAATTAAAAGATAAAAACCAATTACAAAGGTTTTTCAGAAGCCTTAATTACATAGGAAATCATTATAATAAATTAGCCCATGATTGTGCACTCTTGCATCAAAGGCTTCAAAAGATCCCTCTACCATGGGCTTCTGAACATACTAAGGCTGCTCAGAGAATTAAACTTAGAGTTAAACAATTACCATATCTCGGATTATCTAATCCTCAATGAGACAAAATTGTTGAAACTGATGCTTCAGATATTGGTCATGGGGGAATTCTAAAACAAAAGAATTCCACCACCAATAAAGTAGAACTTTTGCATTTCACCTCCGGTGTTTGGAAATGATCTTCAAAAAATTATTCTACTATTAAAAAAGAAATGTTCTCTATTATTAAGTGTGTCACTAAATTTCAAGATAATTTACTGAACCAAGCATTTCTTATTAGAATAGATTGCAATACTGCTATACATATCTTAAAGGAAAATGTTAAGAACTTTGTTTCTAAGCAAATTTTTGCTAGATGGCAGTCTGATTTATCTGCTTTTGATTTCCAATTTGAATATATTAAAGGAGATCAAAATTCTTTACTAAATTTTCTAACTAGAGAATTTTTACAGGAAAAATAGGATGCAACCTCCGGATAAAGGAGGATTTCAATTTCCTCATTCCACACACAGCTTTAAATGCTTGTACCATGTGCTGTTTGAATTTTTTATACTTTTTTGTGCCCCACTTATACAGCATATAGTACATACATTTAAAGTTGTGTGTGGAAAAAGTGTGTGGTTCTAGTAGTGCTCAAAAACTAAACGCCGTCGTTCAGCAGGATGGTTCTATCATTATTTGCAATGTGCCACACTAACACGCAACCAGATCCAAATAAATATCTCAGTTTAGAGAGAGAGAGCGAGCGAGAGAGAGAGAGAGGAAGTAAAGCATCAGAGCTCAGAAGCAAAAAAAAAAAAAAAAAAAAGAAAAAAAAAAAAGAAAGCTTTGGGGGGTTCCAACAATGGCGAACCAAGCAGACGAAGAAAACAACCCCATCGACACCACAACCATTGACCTAATCAACACTTTCTGCGACATCACGTCCTCTTCCAAAGCCGAAGCCCTCTTCTTCCTCGAGAGCCACAACTTCGATCTCGACTCCGCCGTCTCCACCTTCCTCGAAACCACCGCCACCGCCGACCCCGACGCCGACGTCGCCACCAATCGCAACCTCCCTCCGTCGCAGTCTCCGACTCCGTCTCCCACTCACTCTCCGTCGTCTCCGCCGTCTCGGTCCCGATCGCCGTCTCCGCCGCCGCCGCACCGGTCCTACAATCTCCGATCGAGGCAGCCCCCCGTGGGGTCTTCCTCCTCCAACAAGAAACCCTCTGGGGGGCGAACAGGCGGCATTCGCACGTTCTCTGATCTTAATCGTCAGGGTAGAGATGGTTCTGATAGTGACTCCGATGAGCCACAGGAGTACTACACTGGTGGCGAGAAGAGGTAGAAATTC
This sequence comes from Hydrangea macrophylla, assembly GCA_033977485.1. Taxonomy (NCBI): domain Eukaryota; kingdom Viridiplantae; phylum Streptophyta; class Magnoliopsida; order Cornales; family Hydrangeaceae; genus Hydrangea; species Hydrangea macrophylla. Next base: position 29,506,026 of record CM066994.1, on the reverse strand, counting down.
TCTCTCTCTCTCTCTCTCTCTCTCTCTCTTTCTCTCTCTTAATTTCTTTCTTGGTCTGTCTATTTCGCCCTTTCTTCTCGGTTATTAGACTGCCCAGAAAATGCAGGAAAAATATGAACATCAAAATGTTAATTGTATGATACTATGATTAATTCCGTTAAAATTAGGAAAAATACCTAGAAATTACTGCGAAGAGTTTGAAGTTCAATTTGATTTTAGTTTGCTAAAAAGTGAGGGAAAATCTACTAAATATTCATATGCACAGTGAATTTTCACTTAATATTCTTGTACAGAGCACCTTTCCTAGGAATCTTGATTGTCTAACTTTCACGTAAAATGGCATAATAGACTTGTAATTAAATCGCCCAATTTTTTTTTATTTTTTTTTGGGGGAGGGAATTATTATTGATACAATGATAATTATAAGAGGTTTTCAATTTGGGTCTAGGTTTGTAGTTTAAGTGGGATTGACTTCCACAGACTTCATAATTTTAAACCTAACCCTGAATTGTTCTTGCTGCTGCAGTATTTATTCATGCATGTATAGGGGAATCATTTATTTTCTTTGTTGAATATGTTATAAACTATCTTGGAATATTTAGCTTTTCACAACTCAATGTTAATCTTGGAATGTTTAACCACATTGTTCTTTTTTTTTTTTTTTTCACTGGGAGTGGGACCACCATGTCCAGGACCATACAATAAATTCTGTCTTTTAACATTGTTTAGTTTACCATCGTGCCTGATGGCCCTGATCAAAGAGGTTTTGGAGGGTCATAAAAATGCAAAACTGATTTGACCTGTGAATTGTATTAATATTTGTAATTCATATCTGTTTGGGGGAGTCTTAAATGGAATGACTTTCTTTCTGTTCATTCTCTTAGGTACTCTATAGTTACAAATATAGACAGCCGGGAGGGTGAGAGACCTCAATGTTGAGGGAGAAAAGAAGGAATAGAAAAGTTTTAGAGAGAAAAATTTGAACTTTGACTCATTAGTTATGCAAGGATAATGGTATTAAAGAGCATTTCAAGGATGCTCTATTCCTTTTGGTAATTTGATTGTAGGCATGGTCAACATTTGGCAGTACTATTATTAGATTTTACTCCATCCACAAACTCTTTTATGACTATAAGTTTGTAATGGCCTTGGCTACCAGAATGGCAAAATAGATTTGTGTGGCAAACCTAAATTTTGTTAAATATATCATATATATACTGAGAAGACTATTGAATTATTAGTATCCATGCTGTTCATTAATTTAATTTCCCTCTTGAATGTGCATAGGCTTCTTTTCAATTTGGTAATACCCTTTTAGCAATATTCTTGTATAATTTCAGTAGACATATTTGTATATGCAGTTATGCACAAAGTTTAAATTTTTACTGATATTTGTCAACTTTTGTAGTGGAATGCTTGTCCAAGATCCAACCAAACTCAACGATGTGGATGCAATATTCAACCGAGCAAGACAAGCCGGAGCTGTAGAAAGACCTGCTGATCATATTCGCCCTTCTTCAAGCTCAAAAAGCTTTGCTGGAACAGGGAGGTTGCTCTCAGGGGAGACGGTGTCAGCTGTTCCACAGCAACCCCAGCAACCCCAAGAAGTCACTCACAACATCGTTTTTTGGAGTAACGGGTTCACAGTAGATGACGGTCCTCTTCGGAGGTTTGACGATCCTGAAAATGCACCCTTCTTGGAGGTAGAATTTACTCAGTTTCTGCTCTAACTGGTATTGGCGCTCCTAATTTTTTATGATTTGGCAATAGAGTTTTCGCTTCAAATTCATATGTATCACGGACACTTCAATTTGGGTATTGTGTCTGGTGAACACATGACACTCGTTGGCTACATGTCAATACGCATCGGCCATGCTAAAAAATGTGTCTTTTCTAATTTGTGGACACAATGAGATCATGAGGTATGTTGTATAATTAAGAAGAAAAATTTTATGTTTTATTCTTCGTGTCCTACTCGTGTTTGGGTCCTATATTCCTAAGATTTTCGTGTCGCCATGTTCCTAGCGTATTCGGGTCCTGTGCACGTATCCACCTGTGCTGCAGCTATGTAGAAAGGACACTTCAATTTGGGTGTCGTAGCCATTTGACACACACTACCATGTGCCGAACATGTAAAAAAACATATCCTAATTTCTGTCAACACATGGACATATTGGACACGCTTCCAGACATTGGAGTGGACACAGCATGGTGGCCTCTAAGTGGAATTGTGTGAAAAATAATGAGGTAAAAATAATCTCCATATAATAAAATCGAAGATAAGTACTTGGTTTATTTGAGGATTAAGGAAAGGAAATGGTAGATGGCACGACACTGTGCTTTGTATATAATAAACATAACTAAGAATTATAGTTTTTTATTCGTCGTATTGTATGTGTCCATATCCTAGAATTTCAGGATTTGTGGTCTCGCCTTGTCCTGTGTCATATCTGTGTCCCGTGTTTGTATCTGTGCTACGTAGTGTTGCAGTGTATGGTCCTTATTTCTAATTAAACAATGAACTTTGTGGAAAATTTTTATTCAGTTCACCTTTTCAAAAGAGAGAAACCAATTGAAACTGATGCATAAAGAATCTTTCTAATCTTGGGTGAGATAACGCGGAAGCCCGGATTCTTCTTTAAGACTGAAGATTTTGCACCCGCATCCACCCCGTGTGGATTCTTCTTGGGTGCTTCAGGGTGCTTTTGCTAATTCTTTCAACTAAAATTGAGGTGTCTTAACATAATTTTACAGCCTTTGGGGTCAATTTAAGAATGTTGGGAATCGGATTACATGTTGAAAGGCTAGTGTTTCCTTTTTATTTTTGCTGAAGAACGGCTAGTGTTGCTTATGTAGACTTAGGGTATGTTTGATAACCCAATTAAGTGCTGAAGATGAAAAGATTCAGCATTTATTCTTTTTCAGTGCGTTTGATAACATACCACTTAATTGAAAAAGCAGCCAAAAAATCACTGAAAACTTTAAGTGAAAATTTTCTACTGAAAATAATCACTGATTGCATTCTATTTCAGTAGTTGAAACACTATTTTTAGTATTACAAATTCCATCACTTAAAATTTTCAGTACTTTATTCAGCACTTAATTTTCAGTACTTAATATTCAGTTTTATCAAACGCACCCTTAATGTCTTACTTACATTGTATTTGTTTAAAAAAAAATGTACAAATAGAATTTTTTATATGATTATGTAAAAGTATATTTTTTCAGTATCTCATACAAGTACAACACCGCATAATACCAAGGTCTGTGTGGATGTGTTTAAAATAGGATTTGGTTCAGTCCTAGTCTCACTTTCTATCTTGTTTCCTTAATATGGAAACTGAAATTATACTGGTTTGACAAAGAACCAGTTTTAAGAGAAGCATTAGGTTGGGCAAGAACTCCTGTGCAAGAAAGGACATTCACTAAACACTAACATTTTTCGGTTATGAATCACAGAACCGATTCCTTTCCTTTCCAAACAGCCCCCAAACGTTGAAATACTGGGAATGAGATGGGATGCCTTAGTACAATCATTAATGGGATTACCAAGCTGAGAATTCATTTCGATTTTAGGGGGCAACCATCTTGTTCGGATAAAATCAAATGCCAGGTCCTATATTTGAACTGAGATGGCATGTCTCCATTTGCACAAATATTAACAGATTGCCTAGTGTGAGACTGTGAATTGAGTCCAAGGGCAGCCACTTTGTGCAAAGCATGCCAAAGGTTCTGCCCTATTTGCAGTGCCTATACGACCTTTCATTCCAAGAAGCATATGTCAACTATAATGGTAGAATAGGATTAAGTGAATTTGTGGTGATTTTTTACATTGCCTTCCTGTACTTCATCATTCTGCTTTTTGAATAACGTTAGCTCTGTGGTCTACATTAGATAATTATTTAGGTTTTTGCTCTGAACCTCCACTGCTGTCAACGTTCAAAAATTAATCCAGTTTTGAATGGGCCTGGTCTCATTTGAGCTAAAACTTTTAAAGTTCTTCTTGAAATGGTTTGATCTTAATTCGTATCAAAAGAAATTTAGTTGGGTCTAAATTTATGATAATTTTTTTAAACTAGTGTGGACATATGATTCGTTTGTGCCTAAATGCAGAGCATCAAGAAGTCAGAGTGTCCAAAGGAACTTGAGCCGGCAGATAGGAGGACTGCAGTGCATGTCAGTCTTGCGCGGAAGGAAGAGAACTGCCCTGTGAGTCCTAATTTTTGTGTGACAACTTGTTTGTGTTACCTCACCGTCTCCCCTTCACCCCAACCCTTACTCGAACTCCCACCAAGACTCTGCTTGGTTCATGGATTTGGTGAGGGAAAAGACAAGAAAACACTCGGGTCTGTTTGGTTTGTGGATTTAGTGAGGGAAAAGAAAAGAAAACATTGAGGGAAACACTTTTCTTTGTTTGGTTAGTAGTAGTACTGAAAACGATGAGGAAAATAGGTAGAAAAAGAAACATATTCAAAAGAAAATACGATATTTTGAATTTCGTGACTCACTTTCCTTCACCTTTTCTTGAGTTCCTGGTATATTTTGAAAGTTTTTAATACTATCTAATATCAGCATGAAGGAAAAATAGGGAAATAGATTTCCTTGTATAAATCCGTAAGCAAACAAAGCCTAAAGAAACACTTTTCTTTATTTGGTTAGTAAGGAAGTGGTGAGAGGGTAGGGAGGAAAGTAAAAATTGGGTTGAAAAATCAAATAGAAGTTTTCAATTTTATGAGCCAATTTTCCTCTTCTTTTCTTGATTTCAATCAATTATCTATCTTGAAGTTATTAAAATTATATAAATATGAAGGAAAATACTTGGTCGAAATGATTTTTCCTTCTCCTTTTTCCTTGCCTTATCTTTTCCTTCTCTCTAAATCCGCAAACCAAACCGAGCATATCATGTCAACTTCTTGGTTTTCTAAAAATGTCATCTTTTCCCTTATGCAGGTACCAGAGAAGCGCCAAACTCCATTTCACGGACTAGGAAGAACTTTAGGCAGCACGAGCAGTGCCACACCGACAGAGACACCCGTGGTTGTCACTTCCCTTAACACCGCTCCACCACCATCTGCGGGTCTAGTCGTGGATGACACTTCACCTTCGACCTCCATTCAGCTCAGGTTGGCGGACGGGACCCGCATGGTATCGCGGTTCAACTACCACCACACGATCGGAGACATTCGTTCCTTCATTGATGCATCAAGACCCGGCGGGTCGAGGACTTACCAACTGCAGACGGTGGGTTTCCCTCCTAAACAACTCACCGATCTGGACCAGACAATAGAGAAGGCCGGGCTAGCCAACTCAGTCGTGATTCAGAAACTCTAGCAAGTTTGAAAGTTGAGTTGGGGCCGTTGGTTGCTGTTCTGGTTGATGTTAATTTCACAGATATCGAATCAAGAATATGTTTCTCAATTCAATAGATGTATGAATATATTGGTGCACAGGATGATTTTCAAAAGTTTTTCTGAAACAGAAGATCTTGAAGGAAATTGGATACTATTTACTATGACGAATGTTCCAAGTTGGCAAAATGTTGAAGGAAATTAGATTTCTTGGTTTTGTTCTGATATTCATAATGGATGCTCATGCTCGTCATTAATGTGTTCCGGTAAGTATTTGCATTGGCATTTCACGATTTTCAGTAATGACCTCGCTTGTTTTTAAGGTTGATACCGATTCGATCCGAGCTCTTGGAATTGGAATAAGTTCGGCAGCGGATCACGAAATCTTGGTGATCTTCTCTATCTAATGAATGGGGAGTCTGCTTTAAAATCGGGACATTGCTTTTGCTAATTCAAGTTGAAGGGTGAAAGTTTTGGATCGAACTAATCCATTGACACAAATAGTTCATGAGAGAAAATTGAGTTATTTGGGCACTGGAGGATTGACAGGGCGAACAGTCATGTATTAACTGCATTATTAATAACTGTTTACACACACACACACACTGTCCAACTTGCTATGCAGGCGACAGTTGAAGATTCTGGTGGGCTAATTGTCTGCTTAATAAATTACATGTTGCTCTCACTTCGACCTCTCAGGACTCAGAGAGAGAGAGAGAGAGAGAGAGAGTAAATACAAGAGTAGTTTTGCAGAACCATTTTTTCTCACTATAGTTTTGTTTGGTTTGCAGATTTATTATAGGAAAAAAATAACTTGTTCAGTTGTATTTTTCTCCATGCTCAAGCAGCTCAACTTGTTCTTGGCCAAAATTTTCTTACACCATCTTTTTATATTGAAAGGTGGAACTCACCCAACAAATGCATTCTTATATGTTGTGATTCTTGTGAATCAAACACTTTTATTAAAATTGTTTTTTTTGTGAATTGGAAATTTGAGATGCTCTTTGGTAGGTGAACGTCACACAAGTTTCTCTAATTATTACATTAATTTGTGGCTTAACTACAAAACATACTTTTGAAGTTTGGTCTCTGTCTCATTTTAGTCCCTGAATTTTAATTGCATCAATTTGGTCACTGAAGTTTTAAAATAGAAGCAATGTGGTCTAAATATTCTATTTTGTCGAAAAATTTGATGGATTTCACCCACTATGCACAGTTATGTTGATAAACGTGTGGGGGAGAATGTGTTATTTTATATTTGCCCCTAAAAAGCATGATAGTACATAGCATGTGAGGAAATTTTGTTAATTTTTCTCACAGAATTGGACATTTGGGTCACATTGCTTCAATTTGAAAAACTCCAGGGATCAAATTGATGTTATTGAAACTACAAAGACAAAATGAGACAAGGACCAAACTTCAAGGGTATATCTAATAATTAATCTTAGTTTTTATTTGGCACAACTATACAATTTATTTATATATAAAAAGAGTAATGCTATGCTTTTCAAAATTTTCATCCCTAATGCATCCAAATACATCAATAAGTGGAACCACTATGGGGTCACTTCAACATCCTCTAATTTAAAAACAGTACCTGCTACATATATTTGAGAAGTTTTTGGGATGAAAAATTTGGAAAGCATAACATTACTCATATATAAAAGGAAATTTAAAACAATGGATTTTTTAGAGTTGAAATTTGTTTAGAAGTCCTTTGTATTAGATTATTGAATATAAAGGATAACACATTTTTTTTTTGGGTCAAATGTCCCAAATTAGCGAAACTTAATCAAATTAAATACTCCACTTATGTTACAAAATTTGACATAACTAATTATGCGAAATTTTCTATTAAATGACCCTTTACTAAAAAAGAAAACGAGTTGAACTGAGATCAAAAAGTTTATTTTAGTAAAAAGTCCCTCAACCTAAAATTTTCACATGTTTAATTATGTGATTTTTAAAGTGTGAAAAATTCAAATTTCACTTAACGAATTATATAAAATTTTGAAATATCATGATTTGATTTAATTTGATTACGTTTAATAATCACCGACTTTGACCAAAGCTAAAAATGCTTTATCCCTTTATCTCAAAAACTCAAATATGATGAGCTTTTACCAAAATTTTCCAAAATAAGTTATTTATCAACTTAATACCATATAAATTTCCATTAAAAGTCAGATAAATCAAACAGATTACCTGCACTAATCATAATCAAATAGCTTTTCGATACATAAAAGTCGTACACAGAATCAACTATGTACCTTGATTAGGAAAAAAAGATAGTGCATTTTTGTTAACCCATCTTTTCTCACCTATTGCTTATTCACTAAGACATTTATTCCATTTAGTAATTGTGTTGATAAAATAGGGGCAAAATAAAGATGAAATAAAACACTTGTCAAAATACTATTGGTGGGTGATAAGAAATGTACTCCCTCTGTCCCATAATAAGTGTCCACATTTCCTTTTTTGGATGTCCCACAATAAATGTCCACTCTCCTAAATTGGCATATAGCTTTTACTTACTTTCCAAAACTACCCTTATAATAAAGACAAAGAAGCATTTATTTGTGGTCCCAAAACAAGCAAAAAGTCAAACATCCATCACATCTAAGGGTAAATTGGAAAGTGACTCATTAATGAACCAAATAAATTAATATAATACAACTTTCTTAAATATTGTGCAAAAAGGAAGTGAACACTTAATATGGGACGAAGGAAGTATACTAAAAAGGTGAGAATTCTATGGTATGTCATAATAGTATGAACGTACCTACGTCTTAATGATTTTGGGCGTAAAACTTTTATTATTGAGTAAGAAATATTTGTTTCGTTCAAAACAAATAAAACCCAACAAATGTTTCTTATTACGAAATACGAGTAATTATTTATTTATTTATTTATTTTTACCAAAACCAATATTTCTTATGAAAGAAAGGCTTATAATACAAAACATGCCCTTTAAGTTTGGTCCATGTCTCATTTTAGTCTATGTAGTTTCAATTGTGTTAATTTGGCCCCTAAAATTTCTAAATAGAAGCAATGTAGTCCAAATGTAAATTTCTGTGAGAAAAATTGATGGAATTTACTCACATGGTATACACTGTCACGTTTTTTAGGGGCAAAAATGGAACCCCACCAATCTCCCCACCCGCTTATCAGCGTAATTGTGCTTAGCAGTGGGTGAATTTTGTCAAATTTTCAAATCAAATTGGACATTGGATTACATTGCTTCTATTTAGAAACTTCATGGACGAAATTGACACAACTGAAACTACATGGACTAAAATGAGACAAGGGCCAAACTTCAGGTGTGTGTTTAGTAATTAACCCTTAAAAAAAGACCAGTTTTTTTTTTTTGGTTAATCGAAAAGCATGAATATTTCATTTTACAAAAGATAAGTTTACAAGGAACAAATACAAACAGAAGAAGGAAACAATACATAATAAATCACAATAATCTTCTGATTTATACTATAATCTCAAAAACTATGATATCATAGACTGTAACGTAGCTCTAACACAAAGAAAATAGTTAAGCGCTCTTTGAAAAATAGTTAAGCGCTCTTTGAAAAATAAAAAAATAAAAAAAAAATCTAAGGGCTCGTTTGGTAACGTTGTCGTTTTCTGTTTTCTGTTTTTGTTTTCGTTTTTTAGAAAACGAAAATTGAAAACACGTTTGGTAACGTTTTTGTTTTTTGTTTTTAAAAAACGTTTTCAAATTTAGGGTAAAAAGTGAAAACACCAAAAAGTCATTTTGAGTTTCCTGTTTTTGTTTTTTAAAAAAAAAAATCAACAATGTTACCAAACAAGTTTTTGTTTTTTTTTTTTCAAAAAAAAAACCAAAACTGGTTTTCGTTTTTAAAAAACTGAAAACTGAAAACAAGAAACGTTACCATGCGAGCCCTAAGTATGTGTTATTGACTTATGGTGGGTTGAACGACCAATGCCACAAGCGTAAACATCAACGCGCAGACTTGATTTAATTGGATGGTTCATGATGTATCCTCACCAATAATGAGTAGTCATGCTCGTACATGATCGAAACCCCTCCTCCGACCATGGTCCCCCCATCTTCTCTCTCCTCTGCTCTCTCTGCTCTCTCTCTCTCTCACACACACGCTCCCCCTCTCACCTCACCCCCTCTTTCCCAACAGCTAGGGTTTCTGCTTCTCTCTCTCTCTCTCTACTCTCCCTACTATCATTTCCACTGATAATCCTCCAAAATCACCCCAAAACACACACAATACTCTCTCATTTCTCACTTTCACCCCTATAATAAGCTCAGACTCTCTCTCTCTCTCTCTCTCTCCATATATATATATATAAATTCAAAATCTAGGCTCTGAAACTGTAGAATCGGGAGCTCAATCGTTGATGGCGAAGACCAAACCAGGCAAGAAAGACTTGGATTCATACACTATTAAAGGCACCACTAAAGTCGTCAGGCGTAAGTTTCTCTCTCTAGAACATCCCGCATGTCTCTCTCTCTCTAAAGCTTTGTTTGGTTCTTCAATTTAGTGAAAGAAAAAAAAAAAAAAACGAAAACATAGATGAAAAATATTTAAACCCAGAAAATAGTAAAGAAAAGAGAATGAATTAGAGAAATAAATTAACCCTATTGGATGTTACACTGCATTTCGCTTCCTTTTATTTATATATTACAATTATTTTATAGAAAATTTTCATTTTTAATGCTATTTTCATTTCCCTCACAAAAATCATGTACTAAACAGAGTAATAATAAACTACTTGTTTTGTGATTGTGCTGGACTTGTTGATGTGTTTGGCAGCCGGAGATTGTGTGTTGATGCGACCGTCTGACTCCGATAAGCCGCCGTACGTGGCGCGCGTGGAGAAAATCGAGGCCGATCACCGGAACAACGTGAAGGTTCATGTCCGGTGGTACTACCGGCCGGAGGAGTCGTTGGGTGGTCGGAGACAGTTCCACGGATCGAAAGAGTTGTTCTTATCGGACCATTACGACTGGCAGAGTGCTCACACTATTGAAGGGAAGTGCATTGTTCATTCATTCAAGAATTACACTAAGCTTGAGAATGTTGGTGCTGAGGATTACTTTTGTCGATTCGAGTATAAGGCTTCCACCGGAGGGTTCACTCCGGACCGTGTTGCTGTGTGAGTTTGAGTTCTGATTGGTTTTGGTGTTTTTCGAATTTGTTGTATGTATTGGTTATATTTCTAATGCATTTATTTGGCTCTTTTTGCTTGAAGGTATTGCAAGTGTGAGATGCCTTATAACCCTGATGACCTTATGGTGCAATGCGACGGTTGCAAAGACTGGTATACTTTGTTACGTATACGTGTGCATATTTCGCTGTGTATATATAATTATAAATGTGTCCTGATGGCTGGGTGAATACTAAAATTTCATGCAATTAGAAATTTAGAACAGATCTGATTCGGTTTGATCATTCTGCATTTGAGCATAACATTGAATGTGGTGCTCCTTTTTATTTGCTATTACTCACCTTGTAGTTTAGCCTTAAGTTGCAAAGAAGGCCTGTTGGGATGTTTATTACGCATGTTGAAATGAACTGCATAAATTATTTTAGTGGTTGTTGAGAAAGAAAAAAAAAGGAAATCGTCTTGATGCACTGTTCTTCATCTATCAGAGATGATTTGATCCTGTTTGGTTAATAGACGTTGTCTTGTGAGTCTCCACTCGATCAGGGAATTGCAATATTGGGTAATGCAAAATGAAATGCTAAAATTAAGGTTCAAGGAAAACTAATAAAATCATGAAAATTTACGGATAGACAAGATCTACTCAACCATATCGGCAATTGTCACCTCTTTGGCACGTGCATTAACACGATTTTTGTTACAAGATTACATAAGAATTATGCTACAAATATTCAAAGACAATCTATCAGTACATACATATTTGTATAATGAGTTAGATATACGCAGTTTAAATGATTGTTTGTTACTCTTATCATTGTCGTGAATGTTGTCTTTCCTACCATTATCATCGTTTTTTTTACTGCTTTTATTTCTCACCTGAATCTACAAAACCTTACATTCCATTATGGAAATAAATTCAAGTATAAGCAGAAATCCATTGTAGTTAATTATTAAATGCTAAATATGGCGTGTGCCACTGTTTGTGTATAGTTTAAAGTAGTATCAATAGCATCAGATCTTCCCCATGTTAAATCTTAATATATGGTAGAATGTATAGTTTATCTATATGTGAACTGAGCTAAAACCTAGAAATTACATAGTCAGGTCTTACCAATATTTAGGGCAAGTGACATCACTGACATGCATTGCGTTTCAATTTCAGTTGCCATAGTGATAGTTCTCTTCTTCTCTCCTGTCCTTCAAGTTGCCAATGAGAAGAGTGATTTGTCATGCTAATGGGGGTTCGTCTTCCCCTGTTTTCCTTAGCTTTTATTCGATTCACCAGAGTTCATGGTGGAATTATATGTAGATATATAATCTTAACTTCTTCATATTTCTTTGTTGTAACATGTACTGACCTTTGTGGTTGATTCAGAGTTAGAGCCTTGCATTTTCATACCTAATGACATCCGTAAGTTAAAGAACAAAGCCATGGGGAAAATATTATAATAGCTGACTATGTATATTCTGATTGGTACTCATGGTAATCTAAATATATATTGCATTTCTTCCTAAGCATTGTTGCCAAATTGTGAATCGGTCTGCCAAAATCATGGATCTTGAATCATAAGATTCACTCTTTTAAGAAAACAAATAATGATGTGTATAGTATACATAAGAAACACATCGACAATGCTTTTAATGAACAAGAAAATAATTTAAAAGCAAGTTTCATGCAATATCAAGGCTAAAAATATTGAGAGTTTTCTACTTAAACTTAGAACTTTGAAGTTTCATGCAAAATATTGAAACTTTTCTACTTAACTTAGAGTTTTGAAGTTCAAAATTATGAATCGTGAATGTATGTGTCTGTATTAAGCTCTAAACAACTTGTATGAATCAAATCTTGGATTGACCGATTCTACAACCATGTTAATGGGGGTCTTCTCCTTCTTCTGTTTTCTAAGGCTTTATTTGATCACTTGAGCTCTTGTTGGAACCGTATGCGTTATCCTCATTTAGTTTCCTTTCCTGACTCAACCCGCCCAAATAAATGGTTCAGATAGTTGCTCCTGCAAGTGGCTTGGCAGCTTTAACTAAAGGCTGACCTTTGTGGTGCTTTAACTCTTAAATCTTTGAATTTTTCTTCCCTACTGACCAACTATGATTCAAAAGGTCTTGACCCAAGGGCAAAAGGTAGTAAAATTCAGCTGTATACATATCGTGCTGTTTTTCTTTTTCAAAAGAGTACACAAGGTATTATCTTTCAACGTGCACACTGCTGCATATAATAGCATAAGGTAACTGACTATAAGTTGGAAGTCATATTGCTAGAGACAGCTTGGGATAGTTTCCTTTAATAAGAGGAGTTGCTTTCCTTGCCACATGTACCACCTTAGTTATAGAACTTCTAGCATAAAAAACTTGGAGAAAAAAAATGCTTCTCTATAGCTACATGTTTCTTCATTGTTTGTAACAGTTATTTTCTTGGCCAGTTGGTAGAGTTGAGTGCTGTTTTCTCGTGTCACTGGCTGACATTTGTTGGTTGATTTAGTGGTAGACCTTTGCATTTTGCTTTGCTAGTTAGTCTTGACCCACCATAATTTAGAAAAGGGCAAAAATCTGGGGCAAAGTTTGTCATTTCTGAAGATAATATCTAACCCTCGATGCATGTACGTATGTTATTTTGTAGACAAGATTCTCTCTCTTTGTTCCTTCTTTCATGGACATACATTAGTTACTATCTAAGTTCATATTGCGCTAAACGTAGAAGTGATAACACGTATTGGAAAGAGATGATTATGAAGTGAAAATTGTAAACTTTATTCAACAATAGATCCTCGGTAACGGGGAAACCTTATTACTGTCGGCCAAGTGATAATTAAACTTTAGCAGTTTTAATCATTGTAGTCACATCTTTCTTCGATGAGAAGCATGTGTGATGTAGTATTTAATAACTTTCCAAAATAAAATTTCTATTAATCCTTGCATAGAAATAGTATGTACGTATCTGCACTTATATAGAAGTATAGAACTAATAGAAGCACTAAGACACATATGGAAGGGATGTTAATAATGCTCTCATATCTCGTTAATTGTTAGTCTCACCGTGTTCAAGTTAATGGATAAAAGAAAATATTCGGACTTTCTTTCCTATTTCCTTAGAATAGATTGAGTGGGGTACAAGATATGTCTTTTCTATGAGATTTTGTGGTTATTATATCGTTTGATCTTTGTTCTGCATCTCTTGTGACTGTTAGTTAATAGACATTTATGATTCAACTAATAGGTCCATTCTCCAGTGATGTTAGTCTCACTTGCACAAGATGATTGGAGCCTGGCCGGGTTGTAGGGGTGTACTCGGTCGGTTTCGGTCGGGGCTTTTCACAAATTTGGGACCCAACCGAGGATGGTCGGGGTGTTGGGGCTAGCACCGAAACTGACCAACTTAATGTCGGTTTCAGTTGGTTTCGGTTCCTTCGGATGGTCGGGGTAGTTCGGTTTGCATATTCATTCTTCTCCTAAGCCACCATACTAAATGAGGGGGGGAAAAATTGATCGGAAAAATGAGAGAATCAGAGAACATAGATCTGCACTAGGCACAACTATATATAAAGAACAATCACAAATCTGAACTAGGTAAAACTAGAATATATATATATTTTAAATATGTATATTTGATTATATACACATACACATACTCAACTAGGCATACACATACTCATCTAAAATCAAAGAACAATCATAGATCTGAAAAAAAGAAAAAAGAAAAGAAAAAAAGAGAGAGAGAGAGAGAGAGAGAGAGAGAGAGAGAGAGAGAGAGAGAGAGAGAGATGGTTTACTTGTAATGGTGGTCCTTCGGCTTCGACGGAAAAAGAAGAGGTGGAATGAGGTGGCAGCTGCAGTGAGTGGTGGCCGGAAATGGCTTCAGCCTCTTCATGTCTCGATCTGAATGGTTTGGCCAGAAATGGCTTGATTGAATGAAGTAATGTTTGATCTTGAGGGGTTGGTCTAGTGTGGCGGATGGAAGTGATGGTGGGAGGAGGAGGAGGTGGTGGTGGTGACAACAGCTGGGTTTTCTTGAGAGGATAAGGAAGTGGGGAAAAGTTAGATTTGATTTGTAAGAGGTACGATTTGGGTATTTCTTTAAGTATAGTAGTAGACATATCTATATATTGCGGTTTCGGTTCGGTCATGATGTAACAAACAAAAAACCGGCCACCGAACCGAACATTCGATTTTTTTTAATATATTACAGCCGACCACCGACCAAACTGAATATATACCAACCAGAAACGGTCGGACCGGTCGGTTTTGACCGGTCGGTTCGGTTCCTCGGTTTATTTGTACAGCCCTACTGGGTGGATTGGAGTTAGCACTATAACAAATTTTATACAAAGTGGTAGCTCTTAAACTCGAACCCATAGTCTCCCACTCTTGTCCAAGGTTTTATGGTTTTACCACTACACCAAACAATGGCCCCATAGAAGAGAGTTGACTCTACTGCAAATTAATCTTTGACACAAAAGAGGCTGATGATTTGAACTTTTTATGCTGTTTGACCTGTTATAGTTGTCTACTAAGAATCACCAACACACGGCGACACATGCACGACATAGTGATACGGCAAAACCTTTGAAAAAAAAAAAAAAAAAAACAAGACATGGTATGGCAGTGACACGAGTAATATTTTTTGTGTGTGTATGTATATATATATATATTTTAAATATGTAACTTTTTAACATAAAATTAAGAAAAACTTTAAAATAATTAAGAACTAAGATGTAAAATAATATTATCTCCAAACAACAATACAACATGAAAAGATGATAACAACACTACCAACTCTGCCATTTAAGCATTATTGATAGAGCAACTATAATCCATAAAGCAACAAGATTATTTGAGATTCTATATACCATAAAATGTCTCAACTGTTTGAAAAAGAACACCCCTCTTTTTGCTTTTTAATTTAGCACGGTAAGTCTTGCGCCCCCAAAATTCAAGACTTTTCTGAAAAAATCCCTTTCTGTGTTGGGAAAGTGTAACTGTTGGAGTTGTGTCAGACATGCATACAACACTTCATTAGAAGTGCCGGTGCTTCTTAGGTTGTGCTTGGGTTGTGACTATCAAATACTTGGGGTAGATTGGAGTGTTGAGTGTTGTTTTCTAGTTCAATTTGAAGGGGGAATTTTTTAATGTGTATGTTTATTCAGTGCAATGCTATCCTATCCGTTGGAGATACTTGCATTCTCTGGCCTTTTTTCTTTTTTCCCTTCGACTTATGTGCATGCATTGCTACATACATGTCTGAAGGTATACATGGTTTTTAGAAGCGGTCAATTCAAGTTTCATACACTCCGGTACAACTCATGATTCACTACGATTCACCGATTAATATTTTTGAACTTTGGAGTTTTAAGTGAAAAACTTTCTACATTGGAGCCTTGACATTGCATGAAACTTGTGTTCAATTGTTATTTTGTTCATCTTAAGCTGTACATGTGTTTTATCTGACTATTGAATAAACAAAGCGAATATTGTGATTCACGATTCTTAGACCTCTCAAACCAATTTACGATTCAACAACAGTTTATATATGGATAGGAAGGAGTATATATTTTCCCTTGATTTATTAAACAACACTTTTTCAGGTTTCATCCTTCTTGTATGGGTATGACCATTGAAGAAGCCAAGAAATTGGATCACTTCTTGTGTTCTGACTGCTCATCAGATGACGATGCCAAGAGACCTTTGAACTCATTTCCGGTGTCACCATCTGTTGAGGCCAAGGTGAGAATTCTTTTTTACTCCCAATTTGTTATAATTGGATTTCGAAGAGTTGGTCAATCTTGTGCTGCAATGTGCTTCATGCTGATGCAATTTACTGATTTGTAAGGTCATCATTCTAATGACTTCCTAAATTTAATAAGATCTGTACTAATTTACTAATGCACCTTCATTTGTATCTTTGGACGAAGCATCTATTATTGGCCAGTTGACAGGACTCGGGAGAGTCCCCCAAGGGATTATATGACATTTTCGTATTTGCTCAAATATGCACTACGTGCATCCTAGTTTCCATAGTTCATGGACACATGCAAATCTATATATCTGACCAGCAATTTTCTAAGATATTTAATCCTTAGTTCAAGATGGTTGTCTGACATGATGATACTTCAGCTGTGACCCATGTCTTAAAATTTTGGAAATTAGACAAATCCAACTTCTAGGCCACTCAACTTATTCACAGTCCATTCACATGTATATCATTCACATATCCATGGTTGTTAGAATGGTACGATTCACGGTTCGATTCATATGATTCCATTCGATTCTCATACTGGACGTTTTGAGTCATGCCTATGAATTAGAAATTTGTCCTTATGTTTGTTCCTTTTTCCTATTCACATTCATGTATGTATGTTAGTATTATTATATGTTGTTGAAGATGACAATCTTTTAGGATATTTTAGGATTTTTATTTCTCTTTTTTTATCTCTATTTAATTGGTCATGTTGACCTATTTATATCCCTCTTTATTTCTTTCCATCTGTTATTATTTTCCTTCCTATTTAGTCTTGGGCCTTGTAGTATATATACATTGGATTAGAGTTAATAAAAATTAAGTTATTCAAATTTCAAGTTGGTATCAGAGCCAAATCCGATTTGGGCATTGCGTCCCCGCTTCCACCTTCGGCAGGTGGCGGTGTCACCCGCCGGATCTCACTTTGCTTTTGGCTTGAAGCCTCAGTCCGACGACCCTCTCTGCGGCAACTCCACTACCTTCGGGCCACGTCCAGCGGTCGGCCAACCCTTCTGGGCCTGGTCCAGTTGCCGACCAGCCCTTCCAGATTTCGTCAAGCCATCGGCCAGCCCTTTCGGGCATTGTCCAGCCTTTGGCTAGCCCTTTGAGGGGGAGTGGTGGAGAATACTATGGTGGCTCGAACCCTTCAAGATTTGGGTCTATTGTCACAACCTCTAAGATTTGGGTCTATTGTCACAACCTCTGTTACTTGTTTGAGCAAGAAGTTGGCTTTTTTGGTGATTTATTGTAGGTGATCTTTCCCACACCCTCCATTGGCTGTTTTGTTGGAATGATAAATTGTAACCTTATCATTCCGAACTTCTATGGTTTATTCCCCACCTACAGTTTGCGGGGGAGTGTTGGAGATAATTTTGTTTTAGGATATTTTAGGATTTTTATTTCTCTTTCTCTCTCTTTAATTGGCCATGTTGACCTATTTATGTCCCTCTTTATTTCTTTCCATCTTATTTTCCTTCGTTTAATCTTGGGCCTTCTAGTATGTTAACATTGGATTAGAGTTAATAAAAATTAAGCTATTCCAATTTCAAGTTATGTATATACATACAATTATGTACACACATGCCTCTTTTTGTTCTTTCTCTTCAATGTTGTATGTGGCCTATGTAGGATTCGAACCTACAATCTTTGCGCTTTCGCACAACGCTCTAACTAGTTGAGCTTCTAGGCCAAAGTGTACATTATTGATGATTTAATATCTTTTTAACTTGTGTATGTTAATTTTTGAGTTATTCATGTTTGATTAATTGTATTTACTTAACATTTGTTCAAAAGTGCGCCTCGCTTCGCTCAAGCTCGCGCTTTTTTTTCTTGCTCCTCCTGCCTAGGCTATAGGGGACCTTTGTGCCTTAAATAACCTTGATGTGCTTTATATACATATACAAATGTATTATTATTTATTTTCTGAAAAAGTGAATATTACGATTCACGATTCATAATTTTGGCAAGCCGATTCATGATTTGACAACAATGCACATATCATACATTAACACCCTGATATAGTATCAGTAGGTGTTTTCCTCATAAACATTGTCTATCGATCCCAGTAAGTTTGATCAGTGGGAAGATTGTTCCATTAGGACTTAATTGGGCATTGTGTGGTTGAAACACGGAAAACGCTTTTATGCATACATCTCCCTGCCAGTTGGTGTAGCCTTGTGCACTGGGTTTGCCCATTTTGCTATCCCAGAAGGCTGAGGTGAAATGATGTTTCTTCCACTCGTAAGTGGTATAATATGATCAATAGACTGAAAAACAGAATACGGAATGTGGTGGTCTACGATCAGTTGTTTTACTGTGTGTTTTGGAAGGGTATGTTTCAGATTTTAATTGCAGTTTTTGGAGGAAGGTTTTCTGCTGTTGTGAACCAGTTAGAAGCATACTTAATGGCAGTGGTGATATGCATAGGTTGGCCTATTATAATCGTTTCTTTCCATGGACCTGTAAAATTTTTCTTAGTGCTGTCAAATAAATAACTGCAAACGAAGTTCTGTACTTGTTACGTCTTTTGGGCTTAGTTGCAATTGGCCCCTCATATGTGACTAAGAATGTTCGTATATGCCTCTTCAAATGGGTATGCAGATGCTAGGAAGATACCACGAAACTCTCGGGACCATAAAGGTCATTGTAGGTGGTTTTGTAGGATGGTGCAGAGTGTGTTAATCACTTAATCTGACTATATAAATAACTGAGCTGCTTATTATTGTGCATGCTGCCAATCATAAGAAAAGTATTCCTTATATTCTTACAGTAAAATTCATATTTTTAATTGGTGTTTTCTCAATCCTAGGTGGAGCCAAAGCGAAGGAAGAGATAACTAGTTGCTGGTGAATCATTATGGGAGGTACTAATTTTATTGTGTATTAGCTCCAGGATTGTTGTGTTGTGAAATTGTACAGTGCAGAGAAGATACTCTGCTGGCACAAGCCAGAGGCTTTTTATAAAAAGACTTGTCAAAACTTTGACATTTGTGATTGTCTCTACGTGTGAATGCAACTTGTGCCACGAAAACTGAAGGCAAAACAACAGCAGTAATGTTAAACCTTAATGCGGGTTTGATAAACGACTCATGAAACTAAATGACTAGGAAACTTAAGTGAACCTTTTGTGTGCTATTCTTCTGGTTCTGACACCGTATGAATATGGTGTAATATATATGTATATATATATATATATTTTCTCTTTTTTGCTTTTTAGTCTTCACTGTTTGGGCGTTTATTTGAAAATGATATATTGGCAATAACATTGGTTTTGGGGGTACTGTAATAGTAGCTAATCAAAACAGTTGGCAGTTTTGCATTCTTTTCTACTTGAGATTAAAGGTTTATCCTCAAGTCGTCTTGGGTTTTGGAAGATTTCAGCAATTATATAATCAAGGAGGAAGAGAGAGATTATCTCTGTGTGTGTGTGTGTGTGTGAGTGTGTGTGTGTGTGTGTGTGTGTGTGTGAGAGAGAGAGAGAGAGAGAGAGAGAGAGAGAGAGAGAGTGTTTGATTTACTCAATTGGATTTTTGGAAAAAATTAAAAACCCCTAGTTGTGTATTTTTTTTTCCCAAACCTTCAATCTGGCTAAACCAGTGAAATTATGCAAGATTTTTTTGGTTTGGCTTGACTAGGAGTTAGGGTGCGTTTGATAAAATTGAAAATTATGTACTGAAACTGAAGAGTTGAATTTTTAAGTACTAAAAATTTTAAAAAATTGAATTTGCAATGCTGAAAATAGTTTTTCAAGTACTGAAATAGAACGCGTTCAGTGATTCTTTTCAGTAGAAATTTCACTTAAAGTTTGTAGTGAATATTTTGTTACTTTTTCAATTAAGTGATACATTATCAAACGCACTGAAAAAGGACAAGTGTTAGAAAATTTTTATTTTTCATCACTTAATTGGGTTATCAAACACACTCTTAGTCTTTCCCCTACACGGTTTTAAACTTGCGTTGTAAACATTGTTTGAGATGATATTTCTCATGGAAGATATCGTTACCTTTTCTGCATTCTGATTCAAGAATTTGTTGTGTTTATAAGTTTAACTTATTACTGAACATTTTAAATGTCGGGACACCAAACTTATGATTGAATTTCTGGTTCTCTGAGGTTATTTTATTTTATTTTATTTTCTTATTACCTTTTTTTTTTTGTGTGTGTGTGTGTACAAGTCAATTGTTCACTTCTACGGGAAATTAGTACTTTTCGGTGTAGTGGGGTGGTTCACAAGATGAATTGCAGAGATGGTAAATGTAGCTGAAGCGATTCTTGTGAATTGTGATGCATTGGTAAAGAGTGTCAATTGTTGTAAATGGTGGATCCATCTTTGTCATTCTCTCTCTCTCTCTCAAGAAAATATTGACTTTTTTTTTTTTCCCAGTATTTTATGGTCAATATTGATCTCGTTTGATAGATATCATTTTTCTGATTCCAAAATAGCAAATTTTGAGAAAAATGGACTTGCAGAACAAAAATTATAGCTATTTGAAGTCATTTAGGCATAAAAAGAACCAAATGAGTTAAAAGAAAAATAACATGAATTTTAGCTTGGAAGAGTTTTATTTGAGGGGGCTATGGGCTCCCAATTTTCTTTGCACATTCTTTTCCCTAGAGTAAATCACAAACAAGCAGAGCTTTAAATTTTCTAGGATATAACCAATGCCCCCTCAACCAATGGCTGTTTGTCCCAGTCTGCATACAAGACAACCTCCAGCACATATGTATTTATGTGAGTATATATGGTGGTTGTATAAGGTCTTGATAGCAGGGTTAATTTCAAATGGACGAGAAATATGCAGAGGGTTTTGTATAAACTTTATAATTAAAGCATTTGATTGTATTAATTTAATTTAATTTTAGGTTATTCGTACATTTTAATGAGGTGACAAAACTTTGTGAAAATTGGATACAATTAAGTGAATAAATGTACATTTCTTGTGCTCTTTTGGGGTATAAACTCTCTAGAAATGTTCACGGATACAAGCTTTTGACTTTAGGCTTCAGTGTAAATGTTAAATGCATCAGTTTGGAAAAATATCATACTTTTCAAATTTGAATTAAAAAATTTGGTTTTGAAATTACTTAGTAGTTGTATCACATGATGTAACATTAACCGGTGGTTTAAATGCTAGGCATGTGATATATTTGACAAAATATTTAAAAACTAAATTTAGAAAGTATAGCATCAGTTTGGGCAAAAGTTTTTGGATACACATACAAAAACTACAAAAGTTAGATATTTGACTTCAATTTTGACTTTAAGAGTTTGTGGTCAACTCAACTCTGTCGTAAATATAACTAAAGTTGAGCCCCCACAGGGTTGCAAAAACTTCTAATTGGTCGACACCATTCTAATATAATTTTGGCATATCATGTCTGACTCCCCATCATGTGAATCAATTACATATCAAAATAAAAAAAATTAAATATCCAATTAAAAAAAAAAAGGTAAGTCCTCATTTCACTCTTAATTACATCATGCAAAAGATAAATAAAACAATTAAAATTAACAACTCTAGTCACCATTATAAAGACTTGGTGCAACCAAAACATCCAAGGCACAAAGTGCTAGTATATTTTGGTGCAAGGAAGAAGAATCACTCAGATTTAGAGGTGTAAGAAAACCAACCGGACTGACCGAATCGATCTTTTTTAAAAATTTTGTGCAGTGTATAAATCGAATAAAGTCAAAATTTTACACTAAACCGAATCGAAACCGATCGGTTTTGCTAAAAAATGGATCAAACAGAACTGATTTTACCCCTACTCAAATTGAGTTTACTACAGTGTCATCAGCAAATCACTTCTAGAATAAACAAAATTTGAAATTGAGGGTAGCACATGACATGTCTTTGTGGTACCCTCCAACCACTATGGAGTGAATATTTGAGGTAGGACCCACACCCGAAAGTGGGACCCCGTGCATGTAAAGGGTGTGAGTCCCATGACCCCAAATACTCCCAAGTAATGCTATGCTTCCTAAATCTAAATCCCAAATCCCTATCGCAAATGATACGGCAGTGAATCGATTGAATTTTGATGGTAGAATGTTGAAGTGATCCCACAATAGTCAATGGGTCCACTAAATTTTGATTGGTGCCACACATTACTCAATACTCATACTCATTGGTTAAGACCTTAACAATTCAATTCTCGCGAGTGAGTCTCACCGATCCTAAAGGAGTATACTATTTCTTTGTTTTCCATCCTCATACTCATTGGTTAAAACCCCTTCAATTCTCTTGAGTGAGTCTCACGGTCTCACCTATCCTAGAGGAGTATAATCTTTCTTTGTTTTCCATCGTACAAAAAAAAAAAAAGAAAAAGAAGAAAAAGATAGGTGCAGTTCTCACAAACAGATTTTGGGGTTATGCTTTGTGCACATAAAGATCTGAGCCATTCATTTTGATGGGGTTCATGCCTGTATACATGCCTGTATGTACACAATTTATGTGCACCAATCATTACTCCAGATTTTGTAACTCTTGTTATTTGTGAAGTAACACATAACTCTAAAAAGGAGATATAGAGCTTATTTGTCCGCGCTTATGCTTATGCGATTTTTATCGTGATTGATATAATTACTTAAAAGTAGAACTGCTTATTATGATTTGCATGTTTGGTTGATATATCATGAAAACGGTGAAATTGATCAAAAATAGAGATATTCTTGAAAATAACCTTACCATTTGCTTTTTTGACTAGATCTGATTATGTTTTTTTGTTGCAAAAAATAGATCAAAAGAGAGTTTGGTCTACCAAAACTTCTTCAAACGAATAAATAAGCAATAACAAACAGGTTCATAGATGCATTTGATCAACTTACTATAACTCTAAGGAGGATATATAGACGCATTTGATCAACCTAGAACCTGGAGTGGCTAAACATATCTAAACAATACATCTCATTTGTTTATGGTAATGCTAGATCCACACCCCGTCCATCCACACCCGTCTCTCTCCTCTCCTCATTGGTCCACGTCAGGGGGTGTGGAGGGATAGGTGTGAGATTTGGGAGTGGATCTAGCATTACCCTTTTTTTTATATATAGTAACAGGGCATTTACAATCGCCAGCAATGGGACATCCCATCAGATCAGTCATAAGTTGCAACCATTATAAACAGGGCCACATCAAAGATAGTGTTGTTACACAAAACACATAAATGAGGGGGAAAAAAACTTCACAAAGTCAGCTTGAGAATCTTTGATGATAAACTAAAAATACTTGTTTCCTAGTTTTGTTGTCATCAAGAACTTAGTCCCACAAGAGCTGAGCCAGCGTTGCTTCCACGTACACTACCATCCCTCCCTTGGTTTGATTGAAGACCAAGACAATTCTTCCTGGTGATATCAAAAGATAGACAAAACACAATCAATTAATAATAGTATTAAGACATGATAGCTATATTAAGATATTATGCCAAAAGAAAATGTTGCCTCACACAGAACAATCTATCAAGACTTAGAAAGTGCACATAGTTCCAAATCCTACCCACCGATTAATTGCACAAAATTCTACAGATTAAGCTGAAACTCAGAGCAATTAACCCAATAAGTATTGAATACTCTATGTATACATATATCATATATGAAAGAGACTCATAGAGAGAACAAAATATTGATGTGTTCCTGAGATTAAAAAAAAAATAAGAGGAAGAAGAAATGGAATTCAAAATATGCTGCACACCCATTTCAAATTCTTAGATCTTTATGTATCTAATCATCTATGAATACATTTTCAAAAGTAGATTTGTGGGGAAGCACCTCTTGCAGCTAACTCATCTTTGCTTTACTTCCAGCTTCCAATATCACCAAAACCAAAAGTTTGGCAAATTGCTCAGTGAGCTGATCAATTGCACCAGATGCAGAATAACTGAATGCCTATTTTTCCTTTTTGGGAGGACAAATCCCATAAAATCAGCTTCAGTAATCTTGATATGCATACTTACCCATAAAAAAAAGGTCCAAAATCAAGTTGGAATTGTTACTATCAACAAAAATCAATGAGATTGGTATATGTAGGTTCTGTTCAGTAAACAGGATTAGTGGATAACTGATGCTAAGCAGTAGGGGGCACAAGAATGTCGAGTGCCAAAATTCAACCGTGATTTCAATAGAAGCTAAGTCAAAAAGGGAGTTTTCAGAACTTTTTATCTTATTCGAGGCAACATTCATTTGCAAGAACTGGTAGGAAAACCAAAAGTTTCAACTCTGCTACCAATTTATTTTGTACAAAACGTTGAAAACATGAATGCAGGAAGGAATGATACTACTACACTTCATTGCAGCAATAGACTGAGCCAGTTAATTTGGTAACCAACGTCTTTCAAGTTTTCTTAAGTGTGTAACATTACACAAGCTTTGAGGTCATTGTGAGTGTTCTTCAAAGGAGTTGCAGTTCATACCTAACTGAAAAAGCATCAAACGCCAACGAATAATAGATTTACATCCTGTATCAAACATGTACTCAACGAGATAATTTAAAGAAATTTGAAAATTGAGACATGCGAGCATATCAACACATCAATTCATAAATCCCCACCAAATGAGAGTTCATCGGTGGTTTAATTTCACGTGTGCGGATTACATTTTCGGTATGCAAATCAACTCAGAGACTGCAATACGTAATAAAGAAGCCAACCTTACTGAGGTGCGTTAGAAAGGACAAAGGGCATGTAACATGTTATGTTTCGGAAGAAAAGTTGGTGTTGTAGTGAGACTATTACTCCTCCATCTGATTGACCTCAAATAAGTAAACCTTCTTGAAGCCCGGACTTGGTGAAACCAGAGCTTTAACCTTCATATCCAACATTGTCTGCATATTTCACAAAGAACCTTAAATCTTCTTCATGCCTGGGCTTCTTGAAAATTAAAGCTTACAGATTTGAAAACACAAGTCTAGCCAGTGGATTGTATGTCATTTATCCACTAAGGTAAAGCCATTCATATAAATCCCATAAACTCACTTATCTTTGTATGGTGACAATTAAATTAAAAACTTTGAATTTTATAAGTCATACCGCATCATCTTTTCTTGATTTCCTACTATATTTTGAAACATCCTAGTTTTTAATTTTATTGAAGCACGGAGTAAAACACAAGGAAATACTATTTTCCTTATTGCTTTCCTTTCCTTTTCCTTCTCTAAATCTGCAAACTAAACACAGCCTAAGGTGAATATCATCACCTACAAGAAACTATGAACTCATTCAGATAGCATTGATAAGGGTAGTTACTGAGAAAAAGGTAAAAGGTAAATAACATAAGGTAAGTAAATAGATGGAGCTTAAAAGAAGAATTGACGAGGTGGTCTGCAACTTACAAGATTTGAAGAGGAGGTTGGAATGTCATGTTCTATGCATACTTGCCCAGTTATTGAAGATGCAAGGTGCACTTGGGCACAAATCCTCCCGGGGCCCAAGTGCAAGGAGCAAAAAAAGAAAAGGCGTGATCCTTCAAAGCGAAGTAACACACACTCTAAAAAAATTCATACATTCAGCACATTAAATAAAAAACAAAGATCTAAAAAGTTAATTTATTCCAATAAAATCGCTAAAAGATCAAAGTAATAAACATTTTGGCCTATTAGCACTTTGACAACTTAGTAAGTTGTCCCTATGATGCTTCACAATTAATGTCATTGTAACCACCTAAGAAACTCTGAAACTTTCAAAAACTTGATCCCATGTGGATTGTTTGTACAATTAGGTCAATTGATTTGTGGTAAAACCTCATTGTATTATTTACAATCGTTTATATAGATTACAAGGATCACCATAAAAGGAAACCAAATAAAAGAAAATAAAAGAGAATAAACCCACAATAATTATGGTCAACATGACCCATATCAAATCCCGTAAATAACTCTCGAATTCCAACACTCCCCCTCAAGGTGGTGCGAAGACATCAACGAGACCCAGCTTTCCAATAGAAGATTGAAGTAGCGATGGACCAACAGACTTAGTAAACACATCAGTGGTTTGATCAGACGACTGAACAAAGCTTGGTATAATAACACCAGATCGCACTTTCTCCTGAATAAAATGAACATCAACCTCCACATGTTTAGTTCTCTCATGAAGAACGGAGTCAGACGATAACATAATGGCGGACTTATTATCACAAAACAAAGAGGATGAACCCACAATTAGAAAGCCCAACTCACCCAGAAGGGATCGAAGCCATAGAAGCTCACATGTACCTTGAGCCATGGCACGATATTCAGCTTCAGCAGAAGAGCGCGAAACAACAGCTTGCTTCTTACTCTTCCAAGATATAAGATGATCCCCACGGAAGGTACAAAAACTAGAAGTAGAACGCCTATCACTCCTGCATAATCTACGTCTGTAAAGCACGAAAGGCCAGACTGTGCTCCGGCGTTAAAGAAAAGCCCAAGACCAGGACAAGTCTTGAGATACCTGAGGATATGGTAGACATCATCCAAGTGAGAAGTGCGCAGAGAATGCATGAATTGGCTCACAACACTAATAGCAAAAGTAAGATCCGGCCTCGTGTTCGTCAAATAGATTAGACGACCCACAAGACGCTGATATACCGAAGGATCAGGCAAAAGCTCTCCCATTTCTGAAGTTAACTTCACATTTGGATCTGTTGAAGCTTGATATACATTGTTGGGCCCATTCTCTAATAGCTTAAGCTTTTGGAGTAGTTGGAAACTTAACATGGTATCAGAGCCTTGTTTGTGGGAGGTCCTAGGTTCGACTCTCCATCCCCGCTTTGTTGTGCATATTTGCACTTTGTTCTTTGTCTCCACTATGATGGAGTTTGGTTTGTTTGCTCTTCACGTGCAAGTCGGGGTTGCACGTGAGGGAGGGTATTGAAGCTTGATATATATTGTTGGGCCCATTCTCTAACAGCTTAAGCTTTTGGAGTAGTTGGTAACTTAACCGGATCCATAGGAGAAGAAGCAGGTCTACACCCAAGCATACCCGTGTCCTGAAGAAGATCAAGAGAATACTTCCTTTGGGATAAGGATATACCTTGGCGAGACCTAGCAACCTCAATACCGAAAAAGTAACGAAGAGGACCCAAATCCTTAACATCGAATGATTTACCAAGAGCACACTTCACTTGAACTATCCCAGATGCATCATCACCAGTAATAATAATATCATCAACATATACTGAGACAATAATACATCTCCCTTGAGACTGGCGATGAATAAAACATGTGTGATCTGAATGACACCGAGAAAATCCCATGCTAAGAACCACATCGCTAAACTGACTAAACCATGCACGGGGAAACTGCTTCAGACCATAGAGAGACTTCCTTAGGCAACAAACTTTCCCAGAACACTCCCCCTGAGCCCGAAAACATGGTGGAGGATCCATATAAATAGTCTTAGACAAATCCCCATTAAGAAATGCATTTTTAATGTCAAGTTGGTGTAGAGGCCAAGAATAGGAAGCAGCTAATCAAACCAGAAGGCGAACAGTATTCAATTTAGCCACAAGTGCAAAAGTGGCACCAAAATCTTTACCAGGAACTTGAGCAAAACCCTTAGCAACCAGTCTAGCCTTATAGCGATCAATTGTCCCATCAGTAAAAAATTTAAGGCTGAAAACCCATTTACAATCAACTGTGCGCTCACCAGCCGGAAGGTCAACTAGTTTCCACGTTTTATTGCGCTGTAGAGCATCCATTTCTGCTTGCATAGCAGCTGCCCACTGAGGATCCTGGAAGGCCTCATGAACAGAATGAGGAATAGGAACAGAATCCACCTGACTAAGAAATGACTGATAAGACGCTGATAGACCCTGATAAGAGACATACTTGGAAATGGGATGGTTAGAACTATTAGTCAAAAGAAAATGAGCGAGGGGGCGACGAACACAAGTGGGATAACGGGGAGGAACAAGGTCAGGAGTGGCAGTAGTAGATAAAGGAGGAGGAGAGATACCTGAATCCGAAGAAGTTGTTGGCAGGGGATCAGCAAGGCGTGGACGGCGAGAGTAGACTTGAGATGGATCACTAGTGATAACAGGTGGCAGAGAGTCACTGGTGGAGTCAAGAATAGGAACCGGACGTGGTAAAATAGAATCATCATCCGCTACGGCCTCCACCGGTGCCTCTGCCATAGAAGGAGACGAACCTGGAAAGAAAGGAACATCTTCCAAAAAAGTCACATCCAAAGAATGATATAAATGACGAGTGACAGGATCATAACACCGATATCCCTTTGATATAGAGGAATATCCCAAAAAAATGCAACGAACAACCTTATTATCAAGTTTGGTGCGAGTAGGACTCCTGTTCTGAACAAAGCATGTACAACCAAACACGCGTGGTAAAATAGGAAAAATAGTAGCATCAGGCTTAAGGACATGAAGAGATGCCTGTCCATTGAGGACACGGCTAGGAGTACGGTTAATAAGGTAGGTAGCAGTAAGGACAGCCATATGCCAAAAATATTTGGGGACATTCATACCCCATAAGAGACATCGAACTGCAGCCATAATGTGACGGTTCTTACGCTCCGCCACACCATTCTGTTCAAGAGTGTAGGGACAGGTAAGTTGTTGAAGTATCCCATCTTTGTTAAGGGCATCTCTAAATTCATCAGTGATGTATTCTAGACCATTGTCTGACCGTATATTACACACAATAGTTTTAAATTGAGTTTTAATCATTTGTAGAAAATTGCTGAAGTGAGAAAACACTTCATATTTTTTCTTCACAAGATAGACCCAAGTGCACCGAGTGTAATCATCAATGAATGTGACATAATAACGATGTTGGGACAAAGCTGTAACAGGTGAAGGGCCCCATATATCAGAATGAATAAGATCGAACGTACTAGGTGCCCTATGCATGCGTGGAATATATGAAGTACGAGTATGCTTAGATAATTCACAAACCACACATTTAAACTTAAAATCTTTGCAAGCTTTATTTAAAGGAGGGAATAACCAACATAAATACTGAAAATTTGCATGTCCAAGATGAGCATGCCACAAGTCTAAAGTTTTAAGGAAAAAAACATATTTATTAGAGTCTGGTAAGACAGAACTAAGAGAAATAGGTAAAACAGTAGCTTGCAAGCTGGAGGACACCCGGGAAGACGAAGGAGCACCAAAGTAATAGTGGCCATCACGCTCATACCCCCTGCCAAAAATCTTCTTCGAAGTCAGGTATTGCAAATAGCAACACGTAGGTAAGAACACAACATCACAATTATGAACTTTAGCAAGACGATTGACTGAAAGAAGATTATATGCAAAGTTAGGAATAAAATAGACAGAGGAGAGAGTAATATCGGGGGACAACTGAGCATCACCCTGACTCCTAACAGGAACAGAAGTTCCATCAGCAATACATACAAACTGATCAATAGAGGTAAACGAAAAAACAAAAACAGAAGACTCACCAGTCATATGGTTATTAGCACCAAAATCCAGAATCCAGGTGGGTTAAGTTGACTTACCATGAAGAGTAGTAGGAGTACCTGTGGCAATGGTAGCCGTGGGACTTGAAGATGAGGAGGAAGAACCCAGGCTCAAATGAGATTGCAGCTGAGCAATCTGGGCCTGAAACTGCCCAAAATCAAGTGAAGGTGAAGTGACCTCAACCACAGCCTTTGTACGAGGAGTACCTTTCCCACGGCTAACAGGTGGCCGACTCCTATCAAATTGTTGTTTCAACTCTGGATGAAGCTCAAAACAACGATCAATGGTATGGTCATGCTTATGACAGTGCTTACAGAAAAAATGAGAACCAGTGGGACGAGGGCCAGAAGGAGCAGCAAATGCCATCTGATCAGGCACAGACAGAGAAGAAAGGGGGGCAGGAGCCGGCATAGGAGAACTGATACGACGACGACGCTCATCCCCTTCCACAGTGGCAAAAGCCTCAAATAAAGAGGACAACGAAACAATATTAAGGATCTGGGTGCGAAGAGCCTCAAACTCGGGCTTCAGCCCCATAAAAAACAGGTAGGTATGCTGGCGGTCAAGGCGCCTGGACTCAACAACACCATCATTAGGGAAGTCAGTAATGGGATCATACTGAGAGAACTCCTCGCAGCGCGCCTGCAGATACCCAAAAAAGTCCGCTACAGAGAGTCCCAAGGTGGACTGGGAAGCATGTGAAATATCTTGGTAGAGCTAAAAAATACAAGAATTGCTGTGAGCATGAGCATACATTTTATTTAGGGCAGTCCATAGGTCAAAACATTGTGGTGGTACATAAACATGTTGTAAACACGCTCATCCATGGAGTTGAACATCCATCTCAAAATGATACAGTTGTCGGTATACCATTCGTCATACTTAGGATCAGTTTCAGCCGGTGACTTCTCCTTGCCAAGTAACCACCCAATCTTATGCTTCCCGCCGAGAAAGAGGCGAAAAGAATTAGACCAAGTGTGAAAGTTCTTCCCATTGAGCAATACACTGGTAACACGTTGGGCCAGTGCAGTATGGGGAAGAGAGAAATCAGGGCGAGGAGCCGTAACAGCGGAAGAAGGATCCTTATCTGTCCCAGAGGTAGCCATGAAAGCACAACAACACGCAAACAATCGCAAAACAGTGGACAACCGGACACTCGGCTAAAAAACAGTGGGCAGCCGGACACTCGGCTAAAGAACAAGCAGCCAGACACTTGGCTGATCAAACAGAAGAAAAAGAGCACACATATGCTCTAATACATCATCCCAGAGAGATGAGACAGCAGCCCAACAGGCTGTGACAAGAAACAGTAGCCAAAGGCTGCGAAAAAACTTGGAGGAGAGAGACTAGGGCTCGCTGCCTCTGTGGGGGGTTCTGGGCTAGGATTGGAGGGATGAAAAGTGGTCGACTAGGGCAGGGAGGGGTGGCGACAAGGGCAGGGAGGTGGTGGTGGTGTTGCGCCTGGGTTGGGTGGTGGTGGTGTTGCGGCTGGGCAGAAAGAAAGGTAGGCTCTGATACCAAATTGATTTGTGGTAAAACCTCATTGTATTATTTACAATCATAAGTTTATATAGATTACAAGGATCACCAAAAAAGGAAACCAAATAAAAGAAAATAAAAGAGAATAAACCCATAATAATTATGGTCAACATAACCCATATAAAATCCCGTAAATAACTCTCTAATTCCAACAAGGTCCTTTCCTGCGCTAAATCTGTGAATCACATGGAAAGTTAGTCTTCGTCGCAAAGAAGAATATTCTTCTGTTCTAAAGAATGTGACCCCTTGTGTTGGAACTTGGAATTTGTAATGGGTCTCAGTATTGGTCCAAAACCAATAAAAATTGGGTCATGAGTTAGGTAAAGCTAAGAAATAGTTAAGCTTAGAATTAGTTAGGTCTGAATATGGTCCTCAGTCTGAGGGAAAATTAAGTTGCAGACGCACAATTCTACCAACACCTAGGCTATGTGCCTTGGGCTTTAATTAAAAAGCACTGTAGGCTGGGCTTGTTTACATGCGCTTCGCCTAAGGCAAGGCAAAGCCCAAACACTATACCCGCTGA
Source organism: Hydrangea macrophylla (assembly GCA_033977485.1). Classification (NCBI taxonomy): domain Eukaryota; kingdom Viridiplantae; phylum Streptophyta; class Magnoliopsida; order Cornales; family Hydrangeaceae; genus Hydrangea; species Hydrangea macrophylla. The sequence continues at coordinate 29,474,302 of CM066994.1, read as the reverse complement.
GCCTGAAGTGCGTCTTTAACAATACAAGTTCTATGATGTGTGGGAGCTGTATTTTTGTAAAACCTTAGTTTCGGCAAGTTGTTTGATTTAAAACTGCAGCACTGAGATTAGAGTACTTTTATGAGTTCAGCCAATAGATTGTTTTAACAAAATGGCCAGAAAGAAAAATAAAAACAGTAAAAACGAATTGATATCTTGAGATTGATGGCTTGCTTTTCATTTCCGACAAAGAAACTCAGACCATCTCAAGGGAGACTGTACCATTCCCACCTGGTTATTTCAAAACCAGGTGAGACAATATTATGCTGTTAAGGCAAAATATTTAACTTTGACTTTCATCAAATATCTCCAAAAGAATAAATTTATATAAAGATAGAACTTAGAAGAGCAATACATATTCTTTACGGAAGTTATATATATATAGTTAACATACACAATGTAAGAAACTTGTTTTTATTCAATCATTGAAGGGACGCTCACATTAAGGATGCTAATAACCTTGCCATGACAAATTTTAGGCAAAACGAAAAGAGAGAAAATAAATTAGCAAAAAAGAAAGTCAAAATAGATCATGCAAAGAATTGATGATTCGAAAGAAGAAAAACAGAGTATGACTTACAGAATTTAAAGAAACTTCAGGTTTGAGATTGAATCATCTCCCTGTCTATTTGGATTTCAGGAATATGAGCAATCTTATGCTACTCTGGCCCGCTTCCCTTGGTGCATCTTTCCTTCAAAACTGGACATCTGGTTATTTCCAACTTATGTAATTTGGTGAGGCGTCGCATTGCTTCCACTCGTGGCAGATTCATAAGCTTCTTACAATTCAAAAGCAACAGAGATTGAAGCAATGAAAGGTTACCAAGCCACTCTGGCAGATATTCCAACTCATGGAAGTCCCATATCCACAGTTCATTCAAGGCAATGAGGAGCTGGAGTTGCTCAGGTAGAGACTTGAGCTTTGGCCACCCGTATAATCGTAAAGACTGTAGGGAGACAAGCTGGAGTTGAGTAGTAGAATTCTCTGCAGCATCGAGCCAGGGGAAGAAGTCAAGCTCCTCAGAGAACCCACCTATCCCCAATTCTCAAAGACTAGTTAGGAGCTGCAACCCCTCTGGCCAACAAGTTGTTAATCTTCCACAATTGGCGAGTGTCAAAGACCGAAGAGTAGGTTTCAATTCCCCCAAATTTGAACCAGAAATCAGATTAGGGCATGACAAAATTTCCAATATCTCGAGATTGCTGACTTCTAGCCCACTTGGTAAATCAATCAAATTCTCACAATATAAAATATACAACTGCTGTAGAGATGTGAGGCCGTGTATATCTGAAATTTCCCTTAGATTTGGGCAATTGTGTACCAACAACATCTCAAGGGACACAAGGTTTTGTAGTGAGCTTGGTAAACAAGTCAACTTCTCACAATTCACAATATCAATAATTCTAAGAGATGTGACGTTCCTGCTGCCTGTTAGTATATCCGCCATAGAAGTTAGACTATTGCACCCCCAAACCTTCAGAGTACGGAGAGCCACAATGTTGTTCAGGCCATTAGGCAGATATGTCAGCCCATCACACCTTATAATATCCAAATACCCCAGCAATTGATTGTTTGTCAACAATTTTTCCAGTACAGAACTGACCTCTGATCCCGACACACTTTCGATATGCAAGGATGTTAGAGACGTCAATTTGCTGCCTATTTGTGCTAGTGCCAGGCTATTCTTAATCCCCATGATCTTAATGACTTCACGGATGGAAAATGACTTGGAGCAGCAACTAAATTGGGGCAATCTGAAATCACCAAATTCTTAAGGGAAGGACACACCATCGCAACCAGCTGTGGTTTTTGTACTTCCAACCATTCAACCAGGTTTGCCATAGATTCAAGAGTCAGTTCTTTCAATACCGGAAACGCTACTATTGCCGACTCACTCCCCCCAGCATTAGTACTACTACCAGTATTAGGCCCACCGTCATCATTACTGTGACCATAGAACTCACTACCAATACATTTCACATTATCCATACCCATTATCTCAACGAATTTAAGATGGGGAAGATGCCCTAGTGTTGGGATTTCTTTACATCTAAAGCAGTTCTCTAGTTTGATCCTCACCAAATTATTTATGATCATTGTAGGACTAGCCATCATCATCCATGGTGCAAATCTCTCACCGTCAAAGTTCCTAATAGTTAAATCTTTCAAGTTCGAGTGAGGTTTTAGACCTTCCAAGACTTCTTCATTGTTGGACTCTCCCCTTCTTTCGTTTCCCCAATGAAATTCCAAAGTGCGAATATTTGACTTTCTAGATAGAATTGATTTCTTGGCTTCTTCCATGTTTCTGACATGCTCTAGGCCAAAAATCCTTAATTTACCTTTAAGGTTGCTTAATCCCCCCAACTCTTCAATTTGACATCCCCTATCTTGACTCACAACAAAGAAAGGTAATGTTTGAAGACAAGTCAACTTCCCTATCCCCACCATGCAGGGCATATCGAATTTTGTATCTCTGATATAGAAATGTCTCAAACTAATCAAGTTCCCAAAATTCTTTCGAAGCTCGTTCAAATATTGGCAATTAAAGAGCCTCAAAGTTTGCAAATTATAAAGTTTTGTGACAGAATCTGGCAGCTTTCTAATATTAGTCCTTGAGATGTCAAGATATCTTAAGTGTCTCAATTGGCTTACCGAACTTGGTAATTCTTCAATACGAAAGCTGGTTAAGATTAAAGCACGCAAGCTTTTGAAGTTTGTTAACTTGTTCCCAAGGACATCAGCCATTGAATATAACGTGCGCAATCTTTGAATTCTTCCTTTTGGATTCAAGGGCATATTTTCTTTGCTAGATATCCACGATAAATGTTGAACCTCTGGAATATCAATCACCTCATGATCATTTAGAGTTGAGCAATGATTCTTTGAGGTATTCAGTGCAAGATCATGAACAAGATCATGCATCTTGCAACTTGTAATATCATCATGGTCATCTTTTACAGCATCTTGCAATAAGCAGTTCCTCAACAAAATGTCGAAATAGTAATTGCCTATATCCTCCATCAGCACATGACTTCCTTCAGAGGGCTGACGTAGAAATCCTTGAGCCATCCAAAGTTGAACTATATTATCCTTTTCAATAACAGAATCCTTCGGCAAGATTGAGCTATATGCAAAACATAGTTTTAGTGACGCTAATGGTAAATGCTCATAACTCAACCTTAAGGTGGTCAGGACTCCGTTTCTATCTTCAGTTGAATCCCAAATTTCACTGTTTTGGATTGACAACCACTCATTTTCACTCTTCTTAGAGTACATTAAACCTCCCAATGCCTTTATTGCCAGTGGCAGACCCCCACACCTTTTTAAAATCCTTCTACCTATGGCCACTAAATTTGGAGTTTCTTTTGCCCCTCCATCTGCAAATGCTCTTCGCTTGAAAATGGTCCAACTATCATAATTAGACAGTCCTACCAGGTGATGAGTAATAGATGTTTGCATTGTTAATGCCACCGCATCGCTACGGGTTGTAGCCAAAACTTTGCTTCCCCTAGAACCTCCAATTCCTAGCAATGAATTTCTCATGGATTCCCATTTTGGTTCATTTTCATTCCATACATCATCGAGAACCAGCAAAAATCTTTTTCTGCTTACACTTTCTTGAATCTTTCTTATTATTGCTTCCATATTGGACATGTTAGAATCGCGTTGGGTTAGAGATTGAAGTATCTCGTGTAAAAGCCTTTTGACATCAAAGTCATCAGATACACAAACCCACATTCTATGATCAAAATATCTCACTACCTTATCGTCTTGGTAAACTAGCTGAGCAAGGGTTGTCTTCCCTTGACCGGCCATTCCCACAATGGTGATAACTGACATATCTTTTTCATTGTTTGAACTAATTAACATGTCCACTAAATTTGACACGTCAGTATCCCTACCCACTACTTCTGAATCATCTATGAAGGGGTGAGTCTGCCGGAGTCCAATCTCGGCTTTGAGTTCGACTGTGTTATTTATCAGCTCCACTGGCCTAAGTCCAATCTCATTTGCTTCTTTACAAATTTCGTCGAACGAAGAATTGACGTTCTTAATCTTAACAGCCATCTTGATACAAAATGTAATATTAGAGGGGGATATGAAGTCAAGTACCTTTTTGATCATCCCATCTTTAATCTCTACTTTCCGTCGAAGAACTTCATAAGCAATCTCATCTAGCAAATCATCAGCATCAAAAGATGCAGCTTTGAGGTTTTTGAGCCAAAGTTGGACAGAATTGAGTCTTACTTGCTTCATCTCAGCATCCGATAGCAATGCTTGAATCATCTCTAACTTTGTACCCAATTGTTGGAGCTTCCACTGAAGGCCCCACACATAAGTGACATCTTCAGAAGCAAGTGAAAGTGCCTTGCTTAAGATTTCTGCAACAACACTAAGGATAACTTCAGCCATCTTGTTTTCCCTTCCTACTCACTGGTGAAAAGCTTGGGTAACTCGAGGTGTTGACTTTGTATCCGACTGGGTGTTTATAGTGTATATGTGTGTATCTATATACACTACTATATATGCATGACTAATATAGGGGTGGCCGGGTGGGCATTAAAAATTCAAAAGATGATGCAGTAACCTACCACAAAACAAAAGGGCAGAAAATTAGGCTTAATTACAGTTTTACCCTTCAAGTTTGACCCTTCAAGCTAGAGGCATAATATATGTAAGCAATTAAAAAAAAATATACACCAACTGAATTATCCAGGAAACTCCATATCGGATATGACAAAAGGAGTACATTTTTGGCTGAATGCCCCTTGCTCCATTTCGTGTTAAAAACAAATAGACAAATTTTCATGTGATTTTTTGAGACGATTGGTTGACCGAGGGATGATATTGGAACAAGTGAGCATTTTTGCTCACCCTTTTTTGTCCGCCTTTGCTCACCTAGATTTGGTGACATATTTTTTATTTCAGTAATTATGTTGATGATATATGGGTAAAATGGAATTGGAATGGGACACATGTCACCAGTAGAGGCTTGGGTGAGCAAGGATGAGCAAATATGGGGTGGACAAAAATGTATTCATTGGAACAATTTAAAAGTCAAAGGACCAAATTGATGAAATTTGAAAATATAGGGACCAAATTGACATCACTTTTGGTGCTAAAACATTGCAACTTGGTGTGAATTATAGTAATTTTAAAAACTACTTTGTTTTTTAAAAACCAACTTAGTTTTGAAAACCATTTTTTCCAAAATTTTCTACATTTTAGCACTACAGTCACAATATTTTATAACCAAAATTATTAGGACATATATACATTCTAAACTTGATGTAGTTGTTTGAAAAAAAAAAAAAAAAAAACTACTTGGATGTACCATAGAATTTTGGAATTTTTTTGTGATCCATTATATTGGTTGGAAATGCATGATTTCCCAATCCTTTTCTATTATTCTTTCCCTTTTATTAAAATAGAAATATAAGAATTGGTCCCACTCCACCCTTTTTATTATGATTAAATCCAATCTAGGATCTTAGGTTAGAAATTGATCATTGATTAGTCATATTAATTAGAAATTAGTCATTTTACCCAAATTAATTGATTTTTATGGTCTAAATTACCCTTATTTACATGGATATTGTTCTATATATATGCGTATATAAATAGATATGTATATACATAGATATTGTTGTGTATGGTAATTGACTCTAATGACATTAACTGATTATTCGAATAAAATGGTAACGATAGGTTAATGTTGGTACACATAATACATATACGCTCTGGATCTTGAGCGGACCTTAAAAAAAGACCTAAAAAATGGACTGTGTAAAAAGTGCTAAAAAGTGAGAATTTCTCACAAAAAAAGAGAACTTTCAGAAGTGAGAAATTACAAAATGTAAGAAATTTCTCACTTTTTTATATAGTCTGTCTTTTAGGTCCGATTTTTTAGGTCCGCTTAAGATTCGGACTGTATACATATATGTACAAATTTGAACAAAAAGATGCTGTAATTATTTATATGAAATGGTACCGAAGAACAAATACTCAAAGTATAGCAGATTGATTTTGAAATTTGTATTAAAAAAATTGAATGAATTCATTAAAAAAGTTGACTTAAATGTAAATAGCCGCAATAAAGTTGATTGAAATATAATTTTTGCAAGGAAAAGTTGGCCAATATGTAATTAGCCGGCATATTGTGAACCTAAATGTAATTAGACATAATGTAATTGTTTCACTTATAAATAGCCGCAATAAAGATGATTGGACTATAATTTAAAAGTTAACCAAAATGTAATTAGCCATCATAATTTTGGTTTTTTTTTTTTTTTTTTTACAGTAATTCACGAGAAACACAAGGGCATAAACGGAAGTTCATATATTTTTGACATGCTTGCTTATGTGTTCTTATAGTATAGTAGATATATGGATGGGGGGTAAATAATCCTAAATTCAGTTACCATATAGATATATGTATATATTTCTATAAAGAATAATATAGGGGGTATTTTGGTCCTCAAAATAGTTGAGAGACTAATTCCTATATTGAGTTCTGGAATGGACCTATTTTTATAAAAGTGTACTATAAGGGACTAAATCCTACTTTGCCCAATTAAATACTTTTATACATAGTATGTATATTTATATATCACCCCGTCCTGCCGCCATGCTGATTCGCGGGTTTTGTATGCTTAAAAGTTCAGTTCAATTACCCAGTTCACTTAAGAGTCTCTCCCTATATATATATATATATATGAAGAAAAAAAGGGGTAAACTACACTTTAAATTCTTGTAGTTTGGGTGTGATGTATTTTTGTCCCTATAGTTTCAATTTTTACGTTTTAGTCCTTACAATTTCATTTTAGATTCAATATAGTCCATTTCTGAAAATCTACTTCAATTTTTGACAGAAACATGTCACATGATGCACACATGAGATTAGGGGCATGCCGGTAAATTTACTAGAAAATATAACTTTACACCCCTATATATATTCACCCTAAATCTGCCAAAAATTGTGTAAAAACATTTATAAATGGACTATTAGAACCTAAATTGAAATTTTAAGGATTAGAGTGTCAATACTGAAACTACAAGGGCCAAAATGAAATTACACCTAGACTATAAGGGTGAGAATGTAATTCACCCAAAAAATATTAAAGGTACCACCGTACCAAATCAATCTTTAGTGGATGTGTGCTAGGCACAAATTGACGAGAAGGCATCCTTTCTTTTGAAATCTGAGACCGTGCAAAAGGCACCATTAGATAACATTTGAAACGATGCATTGGCACCCATTAAAATCTATAAATACAAGGGAGATGGCTATGATACATCCACATAAAAAATGGTGGTTTGGGATGCATGGTGCGGCCAATCCAAGGGCTAGGAGATGTGTATTGATGCCCATCCAACGGCTGGGATTAATTCCAATAAAGGTAAAGTTGACTTCTGGACAGCACAGCTGGCGCATTAAATGCGCAGTAAATGAGCTATTGACTGGTAGAGCCGGTCATGTTCACCCCTTGTGTTGTAAATGTTGTTCCTGTGTAATAACACTTGTTCCTGTATTAATAAGACTTGTTTCTGTATAAAGAAAAGTTATTTCTGAGGACAATTTTTGGACATAATTGTACGTAATGTAACTAATGTGGTACCATATCAGTGTTCCTTTGTAGAATTTAAGTGACACACTTTCACACACTTGTACCTAATGTAACCAATGTGGTACCATACCAACATTCCTTTGTAGAATTTAAGGTTGTTATTAAATAACAACACACCAACCACACAAATCCTAGGATAACACACCAACCACTATAATCCTAGGATTATTTTGAAAAACTTCACTCTTCCAAACCAATTTAACTGTAGCCATTTCTTGGAGAAAGAAGATTTATTTGTGGAGCACAAGAGAGAAGACATTGGTTAGTTGAAAAAAAAAACATAGAAGGTGAAGGTTTTTTTTGGAGCACAAGAGAGAGGACAATAGTTTGTTGTTCAAAAAAAAAAAAGAGGTGAAGATTTTTTTTGGAGCACAAGAGAGAAGACAATAGGTTGTTGTAAAAAACCAAAAAAGAGGTAAACATTTGTATGTTGTTACTTTGTATTTATTTATTTTTATTGTAAGATTTATAGAAATATGAGTGTTTCTTACCATGCCTTGGGAGCACAAATACAATGTCCAAAAATAAATATTAGTGAATTAAAAATAAATAAGAGTTGTCTTACTTAATTTGTGAAAAAAATTAATATTAGTGACTAAGAGTGTTCTTTATTAGTATAACAAAAACTAGTGAAGTGATAATAAATAAGATACACCATTGAAATACATTTTGAAATGCATTTTCTTACAAACATTTATAATGTACCCAAAAAAAAAAAAGTGAAGAAAATTAGTGAATTAAAAATACGAAAACAGTAAGGGAACAAGAGGGAAACAAAATTTCTTCAACAGGGAACAAGTAGGGTACATAATTTACTAATCATGAAACAGTTACGATACAATATTTCTTAATCATGAAACAGCTAGGGTACAAGATTTTTATCATGGAACATTAAGGGTACAGAATTCATTAATCAAGAAACAACAAGGGTACAGAGTTTCTTAATCAAGAAACAACAAGGGTACAGATTTTCTTAATCAAGAAACAATTAGGGTACAGAGTTTCTTAATCAAGAAACAATAAGGGTACAGAGTTTCTTAATCAAGAAACAACAAGGGTACAGAGTTTCTTAATCAAGAAACAATAAGGGTACAGAGTTTCTTAATCAAGAAACAACAAGAGTACAGATTTTCTTAATCAAGAAACAATAAGGGTACAGAATTTCTTAATTAAGAAACAATTAGGGTACATAATTTCTTAACAAGAAACAACAAGGGTACATAGTTTCCTAATCATGAAATTCATATCATCATTCAGAAAGGATGTCCAAACCAGATAGATCACCATAGTATTCATAGAAACAGAAAGGCTGGCCATCATCTCTGATTAGACACTCAGGAAGAAAACGTTGAAAATCCCCATCAACATCATCTTCACTATAATCTGGTAGATTGGGTACATAATCTTTTAATCATGATATACAAGCGTATATCATGAATAAGATATGATGGACAATTCCAGTGAGTTGTCTCATCCTTTAAAAAATATTTGAGTTGTTATTTCACGGACAGTTCTAGTTAGTTGTCGACATCTCTCAATCAATTAGAAAGTTGAAAATTTAGTCAGACCACTAAAAAAGCTGCATTTTACGAAACGCTACAGTAGGATCTGGACAGTTCCTGTGAGTTGTCCCATCACTTAAAAAATCTAACTTTTTATAGCTTTGGAACAATTAGTGGCAATAATATTGTGGAACAATGTTAGAACAAGAAATACTTATTGTTAATAAAGAAACAACAAGGGTACAGATTTTCTTAATCAAGAAACAATAAGGGTACAGAGTTTCTTAATCAAGAAACAACAATGGTACATATTTTCTTAATCAAGAAACAATAAGGGTACAGAGTTTCTTAATCAAGAAACAACAACGGTACAGATTTTCTTAATCAAGAAACAATAAGGGTACAGAATTTCTTAATTAAGAAACAATTAGGGTACATAATCTCTTAACAAGAAACAACAAGGGTCATAGTTTCCTAATCATGAAATTCATATCATCATTCAGAAAGGATGTCCAAACCAGATAGATCACCATAGTATTCATAGCAACAGAAAGGCTGGCCATCATCTCTGATTAGACACTCAGGAAGAAAACGTTGAAAATCCCCATCAACATCATCTTCACTATAATCCGGTAGATTGGGATATACATCAGCGTAACATGGATCATCTTCAATATCTTGTATGGCAAAGACTGGTGGGTCGTAATACTTTTTTGCATCTTCGATTGCATGAAAACGATGCAATCGTCGTTTCATCTGTCGAATTTCTTGCTTCAACAGACGTATGACTCGATCGTCATCCCTATTCGGATTTTCCATCAAATCAGCAGCTCGAGAAATTGGTACTGGCAACCCATGCCAACGACAATATACTTCGCATTCACACCTTATGCTAAACAATTTTGTCCAGTGTAGATCATCTCCAATAAGGACTGCATTGTTTGGCAATCGAGTGTGAGCGTCACCAATGATTATGTGGCCAACATTGGAGAAAGAGAAATTATAAGGTATTGGGGTGTTGACAAAAGGACGTCTTTTGCCATACCAAGTTTGCCCTTTAGGATCTGTATAAGAGCAATATATATGCCATACATCGGTAATTGAAGGAGCATTACTAGCCCTTCTTCCCCTTCCTCCACTTCTCCCTCCACCTCTACCTCTTCTCATCCTAGGGAGATTTGAGTACACAGTATAGAGTATGAATTGTGCTGTTGCTAGCAACTCCTATTGATTTTTATAGAATATGAATTATGATGTTGCTTGAAACTGAAAATGACTACACCTACTATCACTAAGGATTTCATAGAAGGGACAGTACTATGAATAAGATATGATGGACACTTCCTGTGAGTTGTCCCATTCTTAAGAAAATCTGTGAGTTGTTATTTCACGGACAGTTCTAGTGAGTTGTCTACATCTCTCAATCACTTAGAAAGTTGAAAGTTTGGTCAGATCACTGAAAAAAAAAAGCTGTCATTTTACGAAACGCTACAGTAGGATCTGGACAGTTCCTGTGTGTTGTCCCATCACTTAAAAAATTCTCACTTTTATAGTTTTGGAACAATAAGTGGCAATAATATTGTGGAACAATATTAGAACAACAAATACTTATTGTTAATGAATCAACAATTAGGGTACATAATCTTTTAATCATGATATACAAGCGTATATCATGAATAAGATATGATGGACAGTGCCAGTGAGTTGTCTCATCCTTTAAAAAAAATTTGAGTTGTTATTTCACGGACAGTTCTAGTTAGTTGTCGACATCTCTCAATCAATTAGAAAGTTGAAAATTTAGTCAGATCACTGAAAAAGCTGCATTTTACGAAACGCTACAGTAGGATCTGGATAGTTCCTGTAAGTTGTCCCATCACTTAAAAAATCTCACTTTTTATAGCTTTGGAACAATAAGTGGCAATAATATTGTGGAACAATAATAGAACAAGAAATACTTATTGTTAATTAAGAAACAATTAGGGTACATAATCTTTTAATCATTATATACAAGCGTATAGGATTTTTTAATCAAGAAACAACAAGGGTACATACTTTCTTAATCCAGGTTTAACAAAGGTACATATTTTCTTAATCAAGAAACAATAAGGGTACAGAGTTTCTTAATCAAGAAACAACAAGGGTACAGATTTTCTTAATTAAGAAACAATAAGGGAATAGAATTTCTTAATCAAGAAACAATAAGGGAACAGAATTTCTTAATCAAGAAACAATAAGGGTACAGAATTTCTTAATCAAGAAACAATAAGGGAACAGAATTTATTAACCAAGAAACAATAAAGGTACATAATTTCTTAATTAAGAATCAACAAGGGTACAGAATTTCTTAATCAAGAAACAGCAAAGGAGCATAATTTCTTAATCATGAAACAATAAGGGTACAGAATTTCTCAATCATGAAACAACAATGGCACAGTATTTCTTAATCTTGGAACAATAAGGGTACAGACAATAATTTGTTATACGCATACATTACATTTATTAATTGTTGTTTGTTTTGTATCAGGGTAAATTTCAATGGATGGAATGCGGAGATCTAAGGGAAAGTCTGTATGCATAGAGGTCGATGAAGAAACATGTTTGGGAAATGATTTAGATGATGAAAGTGAATTGGAATACACATATAATATTCATACCGGGGTTGGCAGTAATGATCCTCAAGCTGAACAAAGTAATGTCGTTCAGCAAACATTCGAATGTGTTTCGGACCAAGCGCTGAATGAATTGACCGTAGATGAAGTCATATGCATGACATTCAAATCCGTGGAAAAAGCTGAAAATTTTTACAATAGTTACGCGAAGGTGGGGGGTTTTAGTATACGGAAGGATTCAATGAAATACGGAAGGGACAAATTAGTGTTATCGAGACGTTGGGTGTGTTCTAAAGAAGGGGAAAGGTCCCAAAAATATTTAGATCGTGAAGACAGATCGAGGGAGCCCAAGCCCCTAACTAGAGTTGGATGCGGTGCACTCCTCCGTATCAAATTGCATAGAGCTTCTCAGTATTATGTTGTGACAAATTTTGTTAAAGACCACAACCATCCGTTGTGTACTCCTCAATGTGTGCCTTTCCTCCGGTCGCACAGGGAAGTCCCGGCAAAAGACAAAGCTCAAATTAGTTCAATGCGCAGTGTCGGTATCAGACCTAGTAAGATAATGGACTACATGGTACATCAAGCTGGTTCTTACGAGAAGGTTGGATTCATTCAGAAGGACTTGTACAACTATATTGAAACTGAACGTACATCGGAACTTGTAGATGGTGATGCCGAGGGAGCACTAGCGTATTTGTGTTCTAAAGGCGAGAGCGATCCAGATTTTTATTACAAGTTCGAGGTGGATGAGGAGCATCGATTGTCTAGGTTGTTTTGGACAGATCCAAGATCCCGTATCGACTACGACAGATTTGGCGATGTCCTAGCATTTGATACAACTTACCGAACAAATGCCTATAGGAAACCATTTGTCATACTTGCAGGCGTCAATAATCATTTTCAAACTACAATTTTTGGTTGTGCATTATTGGTCGATGAAACCATAGACACCTACATTTGGGTTTTGGAGACCTTACTTGATGCAATGAAGGGTAAGGCTCCGACTTCTGTACTAACTGATGGAGATAAGGCGATGCGACAGGCAATTCTTCGCATCCTTCCTAACTCATCACATCGGTTGTGTCAATGGCACATACAACGGAATGCAGTTACAAACATTCGTATCGCAGGGTTTGGTAAAGATTTTGACAAATGCATGAAGAGAAATTGTATGGGCGAAGAGTTTGAAGCATCATGGCAAGAGTTACTTGACAAGTATGGGCTACACCGTAACAAATGGATGACAGAGATGTATGAAAAGCGTTCGATTTGGGCCGAGGCATTCTTGAGGGGCCAATTTTTTGCCGGTATGAAGAGCACGCAAAGGTGCGAAGGGATTAACTCTTTTTTAAAAGGGTTTCTTAAAATCCGAATGCGCCTTTACGAGTTTGTTAAAAATTATGATAGAGCACTTAGACGGCTTCGCCACAATGAAGCAAAGGCGCACAATGATACGGAGCAAACACATCCAGTTATGGCCACAAACTTGAGACCCATTGAGGAGCATGCTGCCAACATATTCACTAGATCCATTTTTATCATGTTTAGTGGTGAAATTAAGCGTGAGACTAAGTACTTTGTGGTGGAAAGGGTGAATGGGCCGACGTACGTTAATTTTTACCTGTCCAAATATCCACAGCCCACTTCGCGATGGAATGTTATTTCAGATCACCATGAGGGGACAATTAAGTGTTCTTGCATGCGGTTTGAATCTGTTGGAATACCTTGCTGCCATATGATATGTGTAATGAAAAATGAATACATGCAGGAAATCCCTCTTAGTTGTATCACACCAAGATGGTTGAAAAGTGGCCCGGAATGGGCGGAAACGGCAAAATGCACGTCTCTGAATTGGAATAATTTTCAGCACACTCAAAGTCAAATTGCACATCTCGATTTGCTCAATTCGAGGTGCAAAGACATGGGGCACTATGCTGTCTTAACGGAGGAAGGATGGAACGATGCAAATGATACAGTCACAGAGCTAACATGCCGTTTGAAGGACCTATGGAAGAAGAAGAATGGGACCGCAGAGTTTAGAACCTGTTTTGGTGTAAAAGATCCAGCCCCAGTTGAAACAAAGGGAAGTAAAGGGGCAGGCAGCAGCAAACAAAATTTAAAGCGTTGTGGTTATTGCAGGTTATTTCTTAAACACAACTTTTATTTACCTAAAATTCACCTGCATATCAGAGGCTCAATACTTCTTACTATTGGCACAACATAGGTACAAACACACTTACCACAGAAACATAACGGGTACAAAAAATCTGGTGACAGAAACATAATTGGCACGAAAATACTGATCATAGAAACGTAACGGGTACAAAAAATCTTATCACAGAAACATAATGGGTACAAAAATATTTATCACAGAAACATAATGGGTACAAAAATACTGATCACAGAAACATAATGGTCACAAAAATGCTGATCACTGTACTGTTACACAACCCCAAACCAATTGGGTACAAAAATACTGATCACAGACACGTATAAAAATACTGATCACATAAACATAATGGTCACAAAAATGCTGATCACTGTACTATTACACAACCCCAAACCAATTTGACTAAAATTCATGACCCATTCCAAAACCAAATAAATCCTGCACAAACAAAAAAATAAAAAAACATGTCAAATAAAAGAACATTACAATTTTATAAGTAGTAAGGAATGAAATAGTGATGTACTGTGTGCTGTACTAATCAACATTGATGTTTACAGATGCGTTGGACACACAAGAACAACATGCCCAAAAAATCAACCAAACTGGTCCACTGTACAAGATGATACTGAACTTGAAGGTGGTGGACGGGCTACTGCTAGCCGAAGAAAGAACTTATTTAGTAGCCCAAGTACTACATCCACAGACCGTGGGATGCATACTCCTTCCAAAAAAGATACACGCACACCAAATATGAACAATATGTTCGATGACACTCCAAACTCTAAGACTTCAGGATGTCGATGACGGAGCAACTACAGTGAACACTCCATCCACTACAAGATTCGACTTAAATAGTATTGATGAGGTAGGAAATATCATTACTCATATTATTTGGAAATGTACACTTTTGTCTGAGTTTTTTCTTTATAAACCTTGTAAATGATTCCTTGCAGGCCAACAGTAATTGCACATGGGGTTTTGAGTTCAATGGTGGAGCAACTACAACGACCAATCCATCGACTACAATCAACACTCCATCCACTACAATATTCGACTTAAATAGTACCGATGAGGTAGGCAACAGTAATTGTACATGGGGTTTTGAGATCGATGAAAACTAATTTTGGGAGCTGTGATTCAAAGGGGGTTGTGTTTTACATGCAATGATTTCTTATGGTCTGTATGTTTTTACATTCAACTTGTCCAACCCTGAGACAGTAAAGAATAAGAAGGCAAAAATAACTACTTTTGGTCGGACCATATAATATGTAGGGTAGTCGGCAAGAGCAGATACTTGTCTATCTTGACTGGAGTAGTGCATTGAAACAGATGACCATGACCATGACCCATCTCAACCATAAGCTCCTTGTTGAAAGATCAATCACATGGTAAAGAGAAAAACAATGGAAATGTAGCCAGAACAAGGTAGACCAACTGTACTAAAAGATTGGTGCTTTCAATTGATAGCCATTGGACAACACAAAAAGCCACTGAGGTAAGACACCAATCTTGTTTCCTGTGATTAAATGACCAGAAGAACTGAAGATAACATTTACCCAGCAGCAATTAAAGAACCACACAGAAGAGGAAAAGGGTAAATATATCCTTGCTACAGGTTTATAAATGAAAAACACCTCAGACAGTCTATATTAATGCAATGCAGGCACAATATTACACTGTCATACCTTTACTTTGGGCTATACTGTACGTGCTGCAATTTTTTTGAGTACCTCTACCCGTTTACTGTTATGCTCAGATTGGACTAGGTCCACAATTGTTCTTGCACGGGCTTCAGCGGATCCAAACTACAAAGTTGCTATAAGTTATAAATATTCTATCCCAATTACTATGGTAGTTAAACAATAATCTAATGAATGATATTTACCTTGAATTCAATTCCTGGCCCAAGATCAAGAATTTGCATGTACAGAATTACATATAGGCCGCAGTCATCACTATTACAAAATTTTAGAATTAATTAGTATATGGCTGGTTGTGAAAAGTGGACGGATGTCAATAAATTTTGAAGTGAATACTTACCCATTTGGTTGTTTTGGGAGCCATTCCAATCTCTTGATTGGAAATTTTACGACATTTGTATTATAATCATAACCATAGTACTGCATCAAGCACTTATCCAAATGTTCTACCTGGACAAACCATATGATATAAAAATCCTTAAAACCTATGTACAAGAATTTATAGGCATAACTATGTTGTATAGTCAGAATTTTGACTTACAAGTGTTGAAACCTTCTTCTGCCGGTTTAAATTGAACTCAGGGCTCGGCAATGGATCTAAAATAAAAGTCCACCCAGCAACCATGTCAATGACACAGAGAAACCAATGCGCACCATTGTCATTGATAGGTAAAAAAATCTGCATGGCAAATAAAAGCAATTAATGTCATCCTAATGATATATCTTAGATAAACCCACACTCCATAATATTAACATACCTTACTAACAGTCCGAAAACTGTTAGTATATCGGGTGGGGCCAAAGTATCCCCTGGTAAGCATGCTAACCGATGCCGATTTCGTTCCCATGATAAGTGTCTGTAATGGAAACATGTATGTCAACCCACTGAATATATACTAAATGAAATAGGAAAATAGAGGGACTTACCGAGAAGTAGGTAGGCAAATACCATCGACCAGTTTGTTCTTTTGAAGGCCTACTTCTCTCCTCAATTGTCAGTTTTGCCACCATGACATTTATAGCCTACACAATTTATAGCATGTTACAATTTGTGATTATATGTGGAATGTTGAGGTTTTTACCCAAAATTATCAAATATCTAAAATACTTACGAGGTCAGCAATCCATTGGCCCGGTTCTAATGATCGCAATGTCTCACAGTCGCAATGCTCGAGAGAGCATTTTACGATCGTATCCCTAAATGGTAAAAAACCAATTAGTTGAAGGCACACATTGAGGCAAAACACTATCATAATCTATACAACATACTTACTTTTGGGGCAATTGCTTGTCGAGAACGAAGTCGACAAGATTTCTTTCGTCCTTGGTCAGAGGTTGAAGTCTGTGTTCCCAAGTAGGGATATCCTTCAATGCTTCGCGCTCCCAAGCAACCAACTTTTGGGTCTTTGCCTTTACGTCTGTGTAAGGAGAGCGCTTATACTTGCTAGGCGCTCTTTCTGACGTTAATCTTGTTTTGGCCTTAGACGTTCTAGAATGTCCCTCATCTATTACAAGACCTGTTTTACGTGGGGATCTTCTAAGTGTTCTGGGTTCATTTCGGCTACGGTAGTTTCTTTTCCTAACCTCTTTTTTGTCTTCTTTGGGTGGGAGGATCTTTCTACTCTTCACTTCTTCTGGGGAAATGAGAGGAGATTTATGTAAAAACTTGGGGGGAGGGTACAACTTCCTTCTCACTTCTGGACTTAGAGTAGAAGGGGAGGCGTAGACTTTTCTTTTTTCTGGTGGAGACTTAGGAGAGGAGGAAACCTTCACAATATTGGTGGGTGGAGACGACCCATGGTCTGACAATCTTGGACTCTGGAAAATGGGAGTTTCTCTTTTTTCCTCCAGTGACTTGCATGCCGAGAGGTCGACGACATTATCGGGTACGAATCGGTCATCATCCCCTCTATCATATCGAAATGTAGGCGACCTCTCTTTTTCAGGACGACGCTCACCCCAATCATGGTGTTGTTGCTGCTGCTGTTGTTGTTGTTGTTGTTGTTGTTGTCCTTTACTCGACATAAACTCTTTTAATATCTTCACACTACCAACAACCTCATCCTTCAATGAGAGCACTACGCCTTTCAACTCTGTAATTTCCTTTCTCATCTTCTTAACTTCAACCTCAAACTCACCCAGTCGAGTTGCTTCTCCTTTTGGTTGAAGGGGCGGGGTTTCATTTCGTGGTTCATCATCGGCGGTAATGTCTTCCTTGGCCGGCTCCATCTCAATCTGCATTTAAAAAGAATAATTTAATTCACAGTTTCGGTCGGATCACATAGATTACCCATATATGAGTTCATTTATATACCTTTTGGTTCGTGTACAAACCCTTCTTTACAAGGAATCTCACTCGCGCGCTAATGTCCTCGTTCCCCCACCAACCAATCGAGGGGTACGTACCGCTTTTGGGAGATGACATGGGCAGCCCATATGGAATATATCTGTCAACGTAGAACAACTAAAAAAAAATATATTCAATAATCTTACTTGTAGTTGGTTGATTTCCATTTAAATCACAAAGAATTACATATATACAATCTTACCACCAAAAACAGCAAGCACCCGCTAACTCCAAGTTGCTTTTTTTCCTTATAATTGTGAATACTTCTTGCTAGGTAGCCCAACACTAACTTGGCCCAATTCGTCTTCGATAGAATAGATACATCCTTCAATCCATGGAGAAAGTAACGATTGATGCCTGGCTTCATGCTGGGGCAATAGATGCATCCCAAGGCAAGCAAGGCAAATCTTACCTTGAACTCCTCTCCTGCGTCTTCCATCGCTTGTAGATCTTCTTTCAAGTCTTTCATTTTAAGCAGTCCATCTTTAAACCCATACTTATCACACATTTCTTCAATATCGCTGGATGGCCCTTCTCGACTAAAATGAAGGCCGCGGGAACTAATGCCTATAATTCTCTCTACATCCTCTAGGGTCACCTTACATTTCCTGCCATGTGCAGTAAATGAATAATCTGTTGGATCGAACTTTTTTACAAGCCAACCACAAAGGTTGTGATCAATTCTTGTGCAACGCAAGTCTATGAGGGCTCCGATACCAATAGATTTGACTGCTTCTATTTGATCTTGCGAAAATTTGGATATGCACTCAACTACGGTGGGCAGTGCCATTCTTGTTTGAACGAATGGTTTTCTCTATTAAACAAGTCAAGATGTTGTTATTGTCACATAAATGCATTGTCCAAATTATGTGAAAATAAAATGGTTACCTTTTCAGTAGGCATCTTATCAGTATGCATCTTCTCTTTATACATCATTGACGCCTTTTTTGCCTTTTCAACATAAGGCTGCTTCTCCTCTTCTGCCATTTTTTTCCACATTTGTCCACATTCCCTTTGTATCTGCACATATACAATGAAGTTTTAACCATTGACACCTAAACATGTGACATATAATTAAATTAAATTGTTATATTTTGTAGATACCTCGTTTTGTTGCTTCTTCTCTCCACCTTCAACTTTCAATCGTTTACATCTTTCATGACTGCATTAACCAACATATGTATGATACATCGATGTTTGGGTTTACAAAACAAACACATTGATTACTTTAATTTGCATTTTAAAACTACTTTTACTTACTAAAACAGAATGTATGCAGAGGGAGGCTTCTTTGGTGTAGGAGGCTTCTTTGGTGTAGGAGGCCCTTGTACGGCTTTTTTCTTTATCGCCCTTTGCTTCCGCATACTACGCAATTTATGAAGACAGCCTCTATGCAAGGAACATACAATAGAAACATAACATTTTACAAATGGAAACAAAATCTTTTTCAATTGCATATGAACAAATTACACAGGAACAGAACTTTACACAGAAGGAACACATTATTTATACACAAGGAACATCCACTAGTAACATAGAAACATAACATTTACAATTGGAAACAAAATCTTTTTCACTTGCATATGAACAAATTACAGAAGGAACATAACTTTACACAGAAGGAACACATTATTTATACACAAGGAACATCAACTAGTAACATAGAAACATAACATTTACAATTGGAAACAAAATCTTTTTCACTTGCATATGAACAAATTACAGAAGGAACAGAACTTTACACAGATTGAACACAATATTTATACACAAGGAACATCAACTAGTCACATAGAAACATAACATTTTACAATTGGAAACAAAATCTTTTTCACTTGTATATGAACAAATTACAGAAGGAACAGAACTTTAACAAAGGAACATCAACTAGTAACATAGAAACATAACATTTTACAATTGGAAACAAAATCTTTTTCACTTGCATATGAACAAATTACAGAAGGAACAGAACTTTACACAGAAGGAACACATTATTTATACACAAGGAACATCAACTAGTAACATAGAAACATAACATTTACAATTGGAAACAAAATCTTTTTCACTTGCATATGAACAAATTACAGAAGGAACAGAACTTTACACAGATGGAACACAATTTTTATACACAAGGAACATCAACTAGTAACATAGAAACATAACATTTACAATTGGAAACAAAATCTTTTTCACTTGCATATGAACAAATTACAGAAGGAACAGAACTTTACACAGATGGAACACAATTTTTATACACAAGGAACATCAACTAGTAACATAGAAACATAACATTTACAATTGGAAACAAAATCTTTTTCACTTGCATATGAACAAATTACAGAAGGAACAGAACTTTACACAGATGGAACACAATATTTATACACAAGGAACATCATCTAGTAACATAGAAACATAACATTTTACAATTGGAAACAAAATCTTTTTCACTTGTATATGAACAAATTACAGAAGGAACAGAACTTTAACAAAGGAACATCAACTAGTAACATAGAAACATAACATTTTACAATTGTAAACAAAATCTTTTTCACTTGCATATGAACAAATTACAGAAGGAACAGAACTTTACACAGATGGAACACAATATTTATACACAAGGAACATCAACTAGTAACATAGAAACATAACATTTTACAATTGGAAACAAAATCTTTTTCACTTGTATATGAACAAATTACAGAAGGAACAGAACTTTAACAAAGGAACATCAACTAGTAACATAGAAACATAACATTTTACAATTGGAAACAAAATCTTTTTCACTTGCATATGAACAAATTACAGAAGGAACAGAACTTTACACAGATGAAACACAATATTTATACACAAGGAACATCAACTAGTAACATAGAAACATAACATTTTACAATTGGAAACAAAATCTTTTTCACTTGTATATGAACAAATTACAGAAGGAACAGAACTTTACACAGAAGGAACACATTATTTATACACAAGGAACATCAACTAGTAACATAGAAACATAACATTTACAATTGGAAACAAAATCTTTTTCACTTGCATATGAACAAATTACAGAAGGAACAGAACTTTACACAGATGGAACACAATTTTTATACACAAGGAACATCAACTAGTAACATAGAAACATAACATTTACAATTGGAAACAAAATCTTTTTCACTTGCATATGAACAAATTACAGAAGGAACAGAACTTTACACAGATTGAACACAATATTTATACACAAGGAACATCAACTAGTAACATAGAAACATAACATTTTACAATTGGAAACAAAATCTTTTTCACTTGTATATGAACAAATTACAGAAGGAACAGAACTTTAACAAAGGAACATCAACTAGTAACATAGAAACATAACATTTTACAATTGGAAACAAAATCTTTTTCACTTGCATATGAACAAATTACAGAAGGAACAGAACTTTACACAGAAGGAACACAATTTTTATACACAAGGAACATCAACTAGTAACATAGAAACATAACATTTACAATTGGAAACAAAATCTTTTTCACTTGCATATGAACAAATTACAGAAGGAACAGAACTTTACACAGATGGAACACAATATTTATACACAAGGAACATCAACTAGTAACATAGAAACATAACATTTTATAATTGGAAACAAAATCTTTTTCACTTGCATATGAACAAATTACAGAAGGAACTGAACTTTACACAGAAGGAACACATTATTTATACACAAGGAACATCAACTAGTAACATAGAAACATAACATTTACAATTGGAAACAAAATCTTTTTCACTTGCATATGAACAAATTACTGAAGGAACAGAACTTTACACAGAAGGAACACATTATTTATACACAAGGAACATCAACTAGTAACATAGAAACATAACATTTACAATTGGAAACAAAATCTTTTTCACTTGCATATGAACAAATTACAGAAGGAACAGAACTTTACACAGAAGGAACACATTATTTATACACAAGGAACATCAACTAGTAACATGGAAACATAACATTTTACAATTGGAAACAAAATCTTTTTCACTTGTATATGAACAAATTACAGAAGGAACAGAACTTTACACAGAAGGAACACATTATTTATACACAAGGAACATCAACTAGTAACATAGAAACATAACATTTAACTAATGGAAACAAAATCTTTTTCACTTGCATATGAACAAATTACAGAAGGAACAGAACTTTACACAGAAGGAACACATTATTTATACACAAGGAACATCAACTAGTAACATAGAAACATAACATTTTACTAATGGAAACAAAATCTTTTTCACTTGCATATGAACAAATTACAGAAGGAACAGAACTTTACACAGAAGGAACACAACATTTTACCCATTTGACATAAACTTTTACAATAGATACATACTATATTACACTTGTACATGAACATATTAACAAAGGAACATAAACTTATACAATGGACACAAAATGGAACATAAACATAAACTTTACACAGATGGAACACAACATTTTACACAAGAAACATAAACTTTTACAATAGAAACATAACATTTCACACTTGGAACAAAAATTTTTACATTTGCAACATATCATTACCAAAGGAACAAGACTTTACACAGAAGAAACACAACATTATACACAAGGAACATAAACTTATACAATGGACACAAAATCTTTTTCACTTGTACATGAACATGTTACAAAGGAACAGAACTTTACGTAGAAGAAACATAACATTATACACAAGAAACATAAACTTTTACAATAGAAATATATCATTTTACAACATTATACACAAGAAACATAAACTTTTACAATAGAAATGTATCATTTTACACTTGGAACAAAAATTTTTACACTTGAATATAAACAAATTATACAAGGAACATCACTTTACACAGTAGGAACCAAACATTTTACACTACAAACCAAACATTTATACAAGAAACAACACATTTTAAACAAGAATCACAAACTTTTACATCAGGATTCTATGCCCCCATTACCATTACCCTTTATGCCACCATCATAATATAGTTTTGCAAAAAAAAAAAAAACAACTTATTTCTATGCCTCTCCAGTACAATATTCATGATCTCCATCAAACAATAGAGGCAGAGAGGCATAGATGTGTGTGTGTGTGTGTGTGTGCACGATCTGCGCAGTGAGTGTGTGCGTGACTATGCATGTGTATGTGTTCAGTGAGTGAGAGAGAGAGACTACCGAGAGGAGAGATAGGCGACGGCGATGGCGACGGCAACGGCGACGGCGAACGAAGGGGGGATGGTGGTCGGATGGTGGTGGATGGTCCGGTCCGGTCCTTCTTCCTTGTTGTTGGTTTTAGAGAAATAAAGAGAAAGAGAGAGGGTTTGGGCGGTGGAGGGTTTGGGCGGTGGAGGGTTTGGAGGGTTTGGTTGGTGGATGGGTCTTCTTCCTTCCTTACCGTAGTCTGGTTGTGAGAGTGAGAGAGAGAGAGCTTTACCTCTGTCTGTGAGAGAGAGAGAGAGACAGAGTGAGAGTGAGAGTGAGAGAGGGGAAAGGGTTTGGGCGGGATTTTGGTGGGTAACCGGTGACTGGTTGGGTAGGTTAGAGTTGTTTTTTAACACATACCAGTGGTTTTGAATAAAGGGTTGTAGATTAGAAAGGGGCATTAATCTAACGGCCAGAAAATGGCCGTATGGTGCGGCCCAAACTGCTTTTTTTTTTTTGGCCGTATCACAGCCTTCCCCTAAATACAAGTACCTTACGTTGGGGTTTGACAGTCTATTAGAAAACAATTTCAGTTTCTTATTTTGTCATCTCTTGTATCGTTTTTATCTGTTAAAGTAGTTCTAAAGTTTGTATGCTTGTACTACTTTCTTTTGGAATATATTTTTAACGAAATATTACTCTCGCTATCCTTCAAAAAAAAAAAAAAGTAGTTCTAAAGTTCAGGGTATTATTAGGTTGTGCAAATCCTATGAATATTAACAAGTGAATTTGGGTCCATTATATCCCGCGGACTTTTTGCCATATGCGCTTTTTGCACTCGTATTTATTGGAAGTGCGGCAAATTTGTCTTAAAGAAAGCGATTTAATCGTGCTTTAGTTCCTTCAATTTACTTGCTCTGTGTATATATTTTCGATATACTTCCAGCTATTTTAAGACAAATTTACCACCATGGAGAGTTGAGTTTCCACCATTCAATCAATTAAAAGTGGCAATTCTTTACACATACAACGGCAAAGGTTTTTTTTCTTTCTTTCTAGCAACACTGAAACTCGCTTATATTTTCAAAGAAGGTCTTCCTCAACTTCCACTTGAAACTCCAAGTGAGTCTGATCACATCAAGCAACAAAGGGTGAAACGGGTTGAGTAGGATTTTCTATGCAAGGGACACATTCTTAATTAATGCACTGTCATTAGTTTGTTCGGTTGAGGAGCTCCTCTGTGAGCAAGGAGATGAGAGAGCGTCATGTACCTTGTGTGGGCTCTAGGGGAAGAGCGCGTTGCTCGTGTCACCCTTAGGAGTCCAGTCCAAGGTGGACGCGTGAGTAAGAGTCATGTTGGAGACAAATGGTGTTCAATATTTTGTTAGAAAGGAATTGAGAAAAGGAAAAGGTGGTGGAGACTTTGTTTCCCACCCATTTCATAATTGATTATAGTATTTTATGTATAATACCCACATGTATATATTAATATAATAAGTAATATATTAATGAATATTAAAAAGAAAATGATACCTTTTGTAAGGGAGGATCAGTTCTTTCTCCTGTAAATTTAGCATTTCGGTTTTATTTGGAGAAGCACAAATCAAGAGGAGGGGGGGGGGGAAGGGGGTTGTTCACATTTTAGAAAGCGAGAAGCAGTAGAGGAAGAGAAACTGTTACAGAGAGCTATCACTTTCTGTTATGGCTTGTTTTGCAAACAAAAATAGATTGATAAACCTTATCTTCTCCCTCTTTGATTTTTTTCTTCAAACAGAAACTTACAACAATTCCCCGAGATTTTCAAGAGTGTATTTTTTTTTTTTGCCAAAATAAAGTGTTTTTTTTTTTCAATTTGTGATTACCGAGCAACTAAATCTCAAGGGTGTTTATTTCTTGGTGCAAAGAAGAAATTGAGATAGAGGTGATTCTGAGCTGTTTTATCCTAGGGACGGTGTGGCAAGAACGAACGTCTTAAAAAGAGCGAGATCTGCGATTCGGCCCAAGATTTGTCTAAGAGGCTTACTGATGTGGTAATTCTGTTCCAATTTATTTTCACGTTCCAACTCATGGTGATGGTGATGGTGTTGACATGGCAGGCTTCCGCGTAGCATATTCATTATGCAACAAATTTATGTTTGGAAAGAATGATGTTAGTCAGAACCTTTCTTATTCAGTGGCTATAGTACAAGTTTTTAGAAAACAATTTCTATTTTAACGAAATTTTCAGAAAAAAGGGAGAAAAAATGAAATGTAGACCGATCTACATCCCTCGTTATTCCTGAGCTTAAAAAAATATATATAAAATGGGAACACAAAATTTGCTTGCACACCCACTTCAAATTCGTAGTTCTTTATATATCTAATCATCTAAGAATACATTTTCAAAATTAGATTTATGGGGAAGCACGTCTTGCAGTTAACTCAGCTTTGCTTTACTTCCATCTTCCAATATCACCAAAACCAATCAGTTTGGCAAAATTGCACAATGAGCAGATCACTTGCACCAGATGCAGAATAAATGAATGCATATTTTTCCTTTTTGGGAGGACACATCCCATAAAATCAGCTTCAGTAATCTTGATATGCATACTGATTAAAATATGTCCAAAAAAGTTAGAATTGTTACTCATTCACGTAGTTTCTGTTCAGTGAACAGGATAAGTGGATAACTTAAGTTAAGCAGCAGGGGGCATAAGAAGGTCAAGTGCCAATATTCAATTGTGGGTTCAGTCAACAAGGGAGTTTTTTAAACTTTTTGTCAATATTCATTTGCAATAACTGCTAGGAAAACCAAAAGTTTCAACTCCACTTAACCAATTTACTTTGCACGAAACGTTGAACACATGAATGCAGTCATAAGGAATGACACTACTACACTTCATTTGCAGCAATAGACTGAGCCAGTTAATTTGGTTATTAACTTCTTTTAAGTTTTCTTAAGTGTGTAACATTGCAAAAGCTTTGAGTTCATTTTGAGTGTTCTTCAAAGGAGCTGCAGTCCATATGTAACTGAAAATGCATCAAATGCCAACGAATAATAGATTTACATCCTGTATCAAACATATACTCAACGAGATAATTTAAATCCCCAATGACCATGTACTCAATGAGACATGCGCACATATCAACACATCAATTCATAAATCCCCACCAAATGAGAGTTCTTCGGTGGTTTAATTTCACATGTGCAGATTAAATTTTCTGTACTCAAATCAACTCAGAGACTGCAATACTTAATAACAAAAGCCGAATACTTACTAAGAATCGCTAGATAGGATAAAGGGTATGCAGTATGCTATGTCGCGAAAGAAAAATTGTTGTTGTGTGCGACTATACTCCTCATCTGATTGAGCTCAAAATTGCATGAAGCTTGTGTTTAACTGTTAATTTTGTTCATCTTAAGCACCGTACATATGTTTTATATGACACTATTTACTAATCAAACACAAACCAATTCATGATTCGACTACAATGTATTTGAGGATAGGTAGGGGTACGTCTTTTTGTTTGATTTATGAAACAATGCTTTTGCAGGTTTCATCCTTCTAGTATGGGTTTGACTATTGAAGAAGCCAAGAAATTGGATCACTTCTTGTGTTCTAACTGCTCATCAAATGATATTTCCAGTGTCACCACTTTGAGAATGCTTTTTTACTCCCAACTGGGTTTGGAAAAGTTGGTCAATCTAGTGCAGCAAAATGCTTCATGCTGATTTAGATTTATTGTAATGAGGAATTTGCTGATTTGTAAGGTCATCCTTCTAAGGATCACCTAAACATAATAAGATCTCTACTAATTTACTAATGTACGTTCATTTTTGCTGAAGCATCTAACGAGACTGAGGAGAGTCCACCAAGGGATTGATATGACATTTACTTAATTGCACAAATATTCACACAGCACATTCTAGTTTCCATATTTTATGAACAAATGCAAGTACGGATATATAACCAGCAATGTTCTAAGAAATTTTGCTCCAAGTTCAAGATGGAGAGTTGTCTGACAATGATAATTCAGCGGTGACCCATATCATAAAATTTAGGAATTGGACAAATCCAACTTCTCGGTCACTCAGACAACTTATTCTCAGTCCATTCACATGCATACATGTATCAGTCCATTCACCTATCATACATATATCAGCCCGATGTAGCATCACTAGGTGTTTTTCCTCGTTTAAACATCGTCTATTGATCCCAGAAGTGTGATCAATAGTAAGATTGCTCCATCATGACTAGGGCATCGTGTGGAAACACAGAAACAGCTTCTCCGGGTGTAGCCTCGTGCACTGGGTTTGCCCTTTTTTGCTATCCCCGAAGGCTCAGGTGAAATGATGGTTTCTTCCACTTGTGAGTGATATAATCTGATCAATACACTATAGTATAAAACAGAATCCAGAATGTGGCATTTACGATCAGTTGTTTTACTGAACACTTCGGAAGTGTATGTTCCAGATTTTACTTGCAAATTTTCTTTTCTTTTGGAGAAAATTTTCTGCTACAGTGCTACTGTTAAAAGTTCTTCGAAGCCTGCTTAACTGGAATGATGGAATGCGCATTCTTTTCAAGGACCTGCAAAATTTTTCTTAGTGCTGTCAGATAAATAACTGCAAATAAAGCTCTGTACTCATTATGTCTATTGAGTTTAATTGCTATTGGCCCATCATAAGTAAGATTGTAAGTATACGCTAGGTAGATACCACGAAACATATGTAAAATTGTGATTATCAAGTGCGTAATGGTGATATATTAAGGGAAAAACCACATTTCATGACTATACCATATCTATTTTGCCCTTGTTATTTTGTTGTGAGTTTTCTTCTTCTAGGAAATACTGCAATTGAATGTATATTCCTTCTACATCAGTAACATGATATTCAGACAACATATGATTCATGCAACGTGAAAGCTTAAAAAAGAGAATAAAATATACAATTCTCAAATATTGTTTCAAAAGCGTGAAATTTTTGCATCACACGATATTTCTCCTGTAAACATGTATGAAATTATTTTTTTTTCCCCGGTCATAACAAGCGAATTCCATTAAATAAAAAAAAAAAAAACCATCAAAGGAGAGAGAACAAATCGAAACAATATTTTAGAATAATGCAAAGTGCATAAAGAGGACACTAGTTTGCCACAGTAACATATCTTCTCAATGAAAAGTGCGGTTTTTTTTTTTTTTTTTTGGATGACTGATAATCAACTAGTATTGAGCATGACTGATAATGGTTTGTTGCGGTCAATAAAATGGAATCAAATGTCAGTGTCTTTTTTTCCTCAATTATCTCTGTCTTTATTTCATTCTCTGTTCTAACTTAACACGGATTTCCAAAAAAGAAAATTGATCTTAGAGTTACTCCAATGCAACATGTTTTCCATGTCCTTGACATTACTATAGTGCCAAAATGCTAAATTTTGACAAAATGTCATTTATTGACACATCCACCATTCTTCTAGTCAACTAGCATTGAGAATGGTTGAGAATCGTTGTCGGGGAAAATAACAAATAGAAAAAGAAAAGAAAAAGAAAAAAAAAAAAACAGAAAAAAGAAAGAAAAATGAAAACGTATACGATATCAAATGGAATCTAAGATGTCAAGTGCCATTTTTTTTTCTTCATAATTATATCTACTTGGGTCTTTTACATTCTCCGTTATAACTAGCACAGATTTCAAAGAAGAAACCCAAAAATAAGTATTCAGATTATAAAATCTTGGACAGGTAGTCCTTTTTGTTCCCAATTTTAGTGTCTCCAATTCCACGCACAAAAATTCCCCTAGATTTTTCTCAATTATTTGAAATCCCCCGTTGAATAAATTTGACAAAAGTTTATAGGCAACTTCCATTTTGAAAAATTTTATTTGGAAAACTTATTTATTTGAATTTTTTAGTTTGTGTTGCTTCGTATAGCCCCTAACCCAACAACCCCAAGCTCAACCGTAATCCAAATAGCCCCTAATTCCTAAACCTAAGGCAAATAAACCCTAAGTAGACTTTTTTATAAAAAAAAAATAATAATAAAATAAAAAAAAAAATTTATTTTGGAACTGATTTTTAGCTAAAGTGGTGTTTAGCTTTTGGCCCAAGGAGTGTTTGTCTATTGGTTTAAGAGTTTTTTTTCTTAGGAATTTTATTATGAAAATGTTGTCGTAATTTATAGGGAAATATGTTGAGAGCACACAAAGTTATCAAGTGTCGACGGTACATGGTGTTTTTATTAGTTGAAGGCACGCATGTAGAAATGTTCAGCAATGCCTTGAGACACGGGTGTACTTGGTATCTATATATACATATAGATATGTACTCACACATTGCCACACTAATTCTATGTTTGGAAGAATGCATGAAACAAAAAAATGGAAGCAATGGAGGGAAGAGGTCTCCTTGGGGAAAGGAAAGTAGTCTTCCCTCTTTTTATTTGGTTAAATAAGAAGGAACGAAATGGATATTACAGAAATAATCTCATCTCTTTTGAATGGCTAAAAAAGTTAAAAGAGAATATAACTTTTGGATGGATTCAAATTTAAATTTGTGGGCATTGAAGGAAGTGACATCCCTCCCTTCTTTTCCCTCATCTCTTTCTCCTTACCAAACAAGTGATTCTACTCACTTCCCTCACCCTTTGTCCTTTCTTTCTCTCTTCTATCAAAGTGCAAGTTGTAAACATCAAAGACTGATTTTAATGGAGTCAGCTATCCTAGAGGAGTGTAATGTTTCTCTGTTTTTCATCGAACCTAAAAAAAAAAGAAAGAAAGAAAAAAGATAGGTGCAGTTCTCATAACCCACAACCAAGAGTGGCTAAACATGTGTGAACAATACATAGCATTTCTTTAGAGTACAGGGCATTCACAAGATGCAGCCAATATAAACAGGGCTACCAAACATAACTGTTATTACAGAACACACATAAATGAGGGGAAAATTTGATGAGTAACCTAAAATACTTGTTTCCTAGTTCTGTTGCCCTCAAGAACTAGTCATACAAGAGCCGAGCCTGCGTTGCTTCCACAAACACCACCATCCCTCCCTAATATCTCTCAATTTGGAGTCATAGTGATGCAGCTGAAAAACACGAATTGTGAAGTACTTGCTTTTAGATGACGCAACACAAATTGTTTACTCCCTTTGTTTGATCGAAGACCATCACAATTCTTAGATCCCACTTGAAAAGGTATTCTTAGATGATTAGATATATGAAGATCTAAGAATTTCGAGTAAGTGTGCAGCAAAATTTGAATTCCCAACTCCTCATAATATTGTGTCATATAAAAATCTTCACACTTTTCAAAATCAATATTTTTTGTTGTTGTTGTTGTTGAGAAAATTGAGGATTCCACATGTTTTACACCTTGAAATATCTAATCCCAAAATTTTCATTACTTTTTTAAAATTTGCTTTGTGCACTCTCCTCAGACATCTTCTGTAACCCCAAACACCAAATAGAAATTCAAATGGAAAGCAAAAACGTTGAAAGAACAGAAGATATATTCAATATCATACCAAGTAATTTGCCTCCCTGTCCTTGCTCATGGCATTAAGTAGAAACATCAATAATATGACCTCCTCTCTCCACAAAGACGAAAGAATCCAATGCCTCAAGTAACTAACAACACAAAACAAAACATGTGAGAAGAACTATACGTATGTGTATGCGGAATTGAGGAGTAGAATAGACATCAAATGTGTCAGTGGGAATGTGTGTTTGCAGAACTACCATTTGAGAATTATAGTTCTCACGTAGAACAACAATTCAACAGACCCCATTCACTCATCCAAAAAGCCTGTTTGGATCAGCTTATTTGAGACCAACATTCCCTTATTTGGGATTATTGAGAGATTTGTGTTTGTTTGGCAAAGAACTTTTCGAAAAAAATCTGTTCCACTTTAAAGCTTAAATCATAGGCAACAACTTGCTGCTTTTTTGAAGATCTATTAGAGAAACCTCTTACTCACAGTGAGTCACAAAATAAACCACCATTGGTGCTAAGTTGCCTCTTCATTCAAAAGATGCAAGGATCAATTTCGAGCCTCAATCATGGCTGGATTCCGAATAGTAAAAAACTTGAAGGGGAACTTACATTGCACCTAAAAATCATAAGAGTCTGTACCAGTGCTCATACCTATACGGCTATACGACTGCATTAATGTCGTCTCCATATAACATCTGAAAAATTAGATTTAACACAGGAATCTAATAAACTTGTTTTATAGTGAACACAGTGTAATAAACTTGTTTTATTCAACCATTGAAGGGAAGTCCACATTAAGGACGCTTATAAACTTGCCATGACAATATTTACCCCAGAGGAAAAGAGAGAACATAATTTAACAAAAAGAGACTCAAATACATCATTCTTAGAATAAGTGAGGCGAGATAAGAGTAAATCATGCAAAGAATTAATGATTCCAAAGAAGAAAATCAGAGTATAACTTACAGATTTCAAAATAACTTCAGCTTTGAGATTGAATCGTCTCCAAGTCTATTTGGATTTGAGGAATATGAGCAATCTTGTGCCACTCTAGCCAGCTTCCCCTGGTGCATCTTTCCTTCAAAATGGGACATTTGTATACAACCAACGAATGTAATTTGGCCAGGCGTCGCATTGCTTCCACTCCTGGCAGACTCATAAGCTTCCTGCAATCCCAAAGTCGCAGAGATTGAAGTGATGAAAGGTTACCAAGCCACTCTGGCAGATATTCCAACCCATCGAACTGGCGTATATGTAGATGATTTAAGGCAGTGAGAAGCTGGAGTTGCTCAGGCAGAGACTTTAGCTGTGGCCACCCGTATAATTCTAAAGTCTGTAGGGAGACAAGTAGATGTTGCGTGATAACATCGGGCCAGGGGAAAAAATCAAGCTCCTCAGAGAACCCACCTATCCCCAATTGTCGAAGGCCGGTTAGGAGGTGTAGTCCCTCTGGCCAGCAAGTCGTTAATCTTCCACAATCAGCGAGTACCAATGACCGAAGAGAACATTTCAATTCCCACAAATTTGGACCAGATTTCAGACAAGGACATGAACTAATTATCAGGCCCTCGAGATTGCAGACTTCTAGCCCACTTGGTAAATCAATCAAATTCTTACAGAATGTAATATACAGGCAACGTAGAGATGTGAGGCAGTGTACATCTGGAACTGCCCTTAGATTTGGGCATTTTTGTACCCTCAACAGCTCAAGGGACACAAGGTTTTGTAGTGAGCTCGGTAAACAAGTCAACTGCTGACAATCCCAAATATAAATCTCCACAAGAAACGTGAAGCTCCTGTTGCCTGTTATTAAATCTACCATAGATGTTAAATTACGGCACCCGAAAACATTAATCGAACAGAGATCCACAAGGTTGTTCAGGTCATTAGGGAGATATGTCAACTCATTACAACTACTAATACGCAAATATCTTAGCAACTGATTGTTTCTCAATAATTTTTCCAGTACAGAACTGACCTCTGATCCCGACACACTTCTAATATGCAGGGATGTTAGAGACGTCAGTTTGCTGCTTATCTGTGCTAGTGCCAGGCTATTCTCAATCCCATTGATCTTCAAAGACTTAATGCATGGAAAATGACTTGGAACAGCAATCAAATTGGGGCAATCTGAAATTACCAAATTCTCAAGGGAAGGATACACCATCCCAGTCGGCAGTGGTCTTGATACTTCCAACCATTCAACCAGGTTTGCCATAGATTCAAGAGTGAGTTCTTTCAATACCGGAAACACTACTATTGCTGACT
Source organism: Hydrangea macrophylla (assembly GCA_033977485.1). Lineage (NCBI taxonomy): Eukaryota > Viridiplantae > Streptophyta > Magnoliopsida > Cornales > Hydrangeaceae > Hydrangea > Hydrangea macrophylla. The sequence continues at coordinate 29,441,396 of CM066994.1, read as the reverse complement.
CACTGCCTCCAACATTACTACTACTACAAGTATTAGGCCCACCGTCGTCATTACTGCGACCATAGAACTCACTACCAATACATTTCACATTATCCATACCCTTTATCTTAATGAATTTAAGATGGGGAAGATGACCTAGTGTTGGGGTTTTTTCGCATCTAAAGCAGTTCTCTAGTTTGATCCTCACCAAATTATTTATGATCATTGTAGGACTTGCCATCATCATCCAGTGTGCAAATCTCTCACCCTCAAAGTTCCTAATTGTAAAATGCACACACACATGCATATAAGACGTGTATAGGTGCGTTTACCTAGCGGAATGACACGTCGGATCGTTGGAACGGCGTTGTTACGAACCCTTCTCTTGGACCACGAGATCACTGCCTCCGTGCACTTCTTTATCACTCGTACAGTCGCAGAGATGCTTCTTGAGCGATCTCCGATGATGCCACGATCTAAGACCCAAGCTTCTTGGTGATTAGCTTAGAGAGAGAAACCGTGAGTTAGAGAGAGAGAGAGACTAACGTGAGAGATGGAGAGAGCTGCTGAGATTGTTATCTCATGTGTCTATAGGTTTTTGTAATGCACATAACTATATATAAGCATATTACAAACCTAATGGGCTTGGACCCCCAAAAGCCCGTTGCTTTCGTGTCCAAGCCGAACCTCTTTGGACCCAGTCCAATGACATGTGGGTGCCCGTATGGCATGTCCACAATATTTGTTACATCTCCCACTCACCCACATAGGATTGATACTAAAACCAATCTCTCAACTCAACGGAACTTCTCAACTCTTCATACAGGGAAATAGAACGTGCGACCTTACGAAAAGAAAGTACAGCGACAGGAGTGTAATGCCAAATCATCACCATAACCAGCAAGACACATCACTCGGAAGCTTCTCGTGTATGCCTTAGACGATTCAACCACACCGGACACAGCATTCTCAATCCCTCGGTGAAAAGAATTGCTGCACCACCTCAATGTAATGTACTCATGACATATCAGTAACAAATTACGATTGTCGCAGGCCTGCTAATGAGTCACAAAAAACATGGTGTGTTATTGAATTGTCTTCCCTGAGCCCACATGCCAATCTGACTAACTTAACCGCTTGCCCAGACACACCCCATAGAACGGAATTATCTCTTCGTTCTAGGATAGCATGCTAAAGTAGCTGTCATCAAGCGTCCTCTTCATGACATAGTCTCAAGTCGTGAAGGCAACCAGTTTGTAGAATAACCAATATCTTGGATATGCTACATGGCTCACACAGCAATGAAGAGGAATCCATTCACTGCTCCACTGTCGATCGCAAAAGCACATACAGTATGATATGTATGCTATGGCGTTCTTCCATAAAAAAATGGGCATGTCACTCTGTGTTTGGAAAAACAAGTAACGCCATACGAATCTTAGTCTAGACGTTACACAAAACGTCTAACCTGAGTCTCCAGCACAGTCGCTCTTCTTAGCGCCCGTCTGAAAATTCACATTCGGCTGTAAACAGGCTACATAGAGTTGTGGGATATCTCTATGTACGACCAAATGTAAAAGGTCTCATCTTAGATCCATCTAAGGCGACATATAGAAAAATGGGATTTATATCTAGCTCGCTGTCCTTATACTGTGTAGATATAAGTGTTCAAGCTCGCTTTCTAAGCGCTATGGACACACATGTCCTAGCTAGCTATCTAAGCGCCATGAACACAAATGTCTCATCTTGCTCGCCATCTAAGCGCCGTGGACACGCATGTCCTACTTCGCTATCTCAGCGCCAAGGTGAATCACCCGTGTGAGCAGGTCAATTCAAGCCCGGTGACATATTAGAAATGTGCATTCATTCCATTCATATAACAATTATATATATATGGAAATCAACAAATTTATTATTAACTGGATAATAATAAGAATAATAATGTCAAATCCAATACAAGTGTCTAAGCATATCAAATCCTACGAAGTCCCATGCTGCTAATGTGGGACAGAAAAACATCTCTGGCAATGGGCTTAGTCAATGGATCAGCCACCATACTGCCAGTGGAGATATGCCTCAAGACAACTTCCCCTTGCGCAACCATGTCTCGAATGTAGTGATGACGGATATCTATGTGCTTTGACTTCCCATGGTATTTGGGGTCTTTTGCATAGGCCAAGGCTGATGTGCTATCGCTGTAAATGAGCACTGCTTCATCCCCATAAGGCGAAGAGCCTAGGCGTCGCAAAAACCTCCTCAACCAGACAGCTTCCTGAACAGCTGCCGAACAAGCCACATACTCTGCCTCCATCGTGGATAATGCGATGCATGACTGCTTCTTGCTACACCATGAGATTGCTCCACCTCCAAGTGTGAATGCGTAGCCAGAAGTGGACTTGCGTTCATCTTTATCGCTAGCCCAATCAGCATCACTATATCCTCTCAGCTTCAAATCTCCTCCATGATAACAAAGGGCAAGATCCATAGTCCCGCGAATGTATCGCAGGATCCGCTTCACTGCTCTCCAGTGATATGGACCAGGGTTACTCTGGTAACGACTAACTAGACCCACCGCATAGCAGATGTCTGGACGAGTACACAACATAGCGTACATCAGACTCCCTATTGCAGATGCATATGGCACGTTGGACATCTGTTCCTTTTCCTCTGCATTCTTAGGACAATGATCTAAAGTCAAGTGGAATGCCTTATCAACTGGAGTGTCAATGGGTTTTGAGTTATTCATGTGAAAACGCTCAAGAACCTTCTTTAAGTAAGTCTCTTGAGACAAACTCAGAAGTTTCTTTGACCGATCTCTCACAATCTTAACTCCCAACACATAGTTGGCCTCACCCATGTCCTTTATCTCAAACTGAGAGGACAGCCACTCTTTAGTGGCGACAATGGCACTCATGTCATTTCCAGCTAAAAGGATGTCATCGACGTACAAAGATAGAATCAGAATACTCTTCTTGGACTGTTTGATGTACACACAGTGGTCCTCCTCAATCATCTCAAAACCAAAGGAGGTGATTGAATCATGGAACCTCAAGTACCACTGCCTCGACGATTGCTTGAGACCATAAATAGATCGCTTGAGACGGCACACTTTGCGCTCATTCCCTTTGGTTATAAAACCAACAGGTTGATCCATATAGATCTCTTCGTCTAGTTCTCCATTGAGAAACGCAGTTTTGACATCCATCTGGAAGAGTTCTAAGTCTAAATGTGCGACGATTGCCAGAATAAGGCGTATGGAGGCAAATCTCACCACAGGGGAGAACGTGTCTCCATGGTCTATACCCTCTCGTTGGGTATAACCTTTCGCCACTAGGCGCGCCTTATACTTGTCAATTGATCCATCTGCCTTACGCTTGACTTTGAAAACCCACTTGTTTCCAATGGTCTTACGGTCAGGCGGAATATCAACTAACTCCCAGACTTTATTCTTGTCCATAGAGCTCAACTCCTCTTGCATAGCAACCATCCACTGAGATTTGGCAGCAGAAGAAAGCGCTTCCTTATAGGAAGCAGGCTCGTCGTCATCTACTGTACACATGAGAGCTTCTCCCTCAATATCGAAACGTCGACGTGGGACTTTTCCTCGTCTGCTTCTGCGGTGTGCTACCTGAGAAACTTGAATATCCAGTGGTGTACTCCCACTGTCTGGTACACTCCCACTAGTGTCTAGCGGCGTACTCCCACTCGGCTGAAGACTAGCACCATTTTCGACGATTACTGGATGTGGAATTTTAATTTCCCCACCCTCGCCTAAAGATGGTACGACGTCTTCAACATCCTCCATCTCATAGAGGTCAAGATCTCTCTTAGCATCACCAATATTGGGGAAGTCATTCTCAATAAAATCAACATCACGTGACTCAATCTCTGTCATTCCTCCATCCGGATGTTCTCCATACATAACATAGCCTTTTGAGCTGTCAGAATATCTTATGAAGATATGCTTTCTAGCTCTTGGGCCTAGTTTCCCATACTTATGGGAAGTACTGTGAACATATCCTGATGAGCCCCACGGGCGCAAATGCTCCAAATTGGGCTTTTCGCCTTTCCATAGCTCATAGGGGGTGGAAGGAACTGACTGTGAAGGCACTCTATTAAGTATGTAGGCAGCAGTTAAAAGTGCATCCCCCCAGAATGATATTGGGAGGTTAGCTTGCGCCATCATAGATCTAGTCATATCTAGAAGTGTTCTATTCCTTCTTTCTGCAACACCATTTTGTTGCGGAGTTCCAGGAATAGTTAGTTGTCTGCGTATCCCCTTTTCCTCACACAGTTCCTTGAACTGATCAGATAAGTACTCGCGTCCTCTGTCTGTTCGAAAAGTCTTTAGGGACTTTTCTAGCTGATTCTCAACCTCTGCTACGAAGCGTTTGAAACAATCTAGAGCTTCATAGCGGCGAGAAATCAAATAGACATAACCATATCGCGTGTAGTCATCGATAAAAGTAAGGAAATAAGAGGCGCCATGACGTGCCTTCACATTCATTGGTCCACATATGTCTGAGTGTATTAGTTCTAATGCTTGGGTAGCTCTTTTAGCCTTACCAAAAGGCTTACGGCATGCTTTACCTGCTAGGCAAGGCTCACACGTAGGTAGGTTAACCTTAGCGAGTGGGCCTAGAAGGCCTTCTCGAGCTAATCTAGTCATCCTGTCACGTCCTATGTGTCCAAGTCTAGCATGCCATGTTACAGAGTCAATATTTCTATTTGAATCAGCAACTAAAGAAGTAGAGGAAATGGAATCAAGCAGATCAATTTTAAATAGATTATTCCATAAAAAACCATGTCCAAAAGTAACACCATCCAAAACAATATCCAACTTATCATGTCCAAACTGAAAAATAAAACCTAAATCAAGAAGTGCTAAGACCGAGAGTAGATTATATTGGATTCCGGGTACGTAGAGCACATCATGAAGAAGTAATGTGCGCCCTGTGCGCAAATGAAGTTGGTATGAACCTACTCCCGCTGCTTCTTCACAAGTGCCGTTCCCCATGTATACCCTACTGGTGCCACTTGGAATCTTATGATAATCTACGAACCCCCCTCGATCTCTGGTCACATGCCTTGTTGCTCCTGTATCTGCAATCCAATCATGGAGCGAATGAGCGATTAGGACATGAGAACTCACAAAAGTATAGAGAGAGTTGGGTGGGAAAGTTACCTTCTTCGGCTCAGTGCATTCACGAGCGAAGTGTCCCAATCCTCCACAGTTGAAGCATTTTGATTTGGAAGCATTTTTCTTGCCAGCGCGCTTACCCCTGCGCTTCTTTGGTTTATCAGCCTTTGGAGCTAACTTATTAGCCCCACCCTTTTTCTGAGCCCTTTTACTCTTGGCATTGCGCTTGAACCCACTAGTCCCGCGCTCACCTCCACCTATGGAAGTTCTTGCCATGAGTGCAGTAATGCGGTTCGCCTCTTGGCGCTCCGCCTCCAGCTCCACATGTTTAGATATATCAGCAAAATTCTTGATACTATCATTATGTGTTAAAATTTGCTTCATATGGACCCAAGTTTCAGGCAGTGACCGAATCACCGCTTGAATCTGTTGTTCATCAGTGAGGATGTTCCCAGCAGCACCAAGATCTCGAATCATACCAGACATCGTCCTAAGATGTTCAGTCATCGATTGCTTGGGATCTTTCCGATACACCTCGAACCTCAACACCAGGCTCCTGAGCCTAGTGGTTGATGTCCCACCGAAAGCAAATTTTAGCTGGTCCCATAATTCCTTGGCACTGGAGTATTGGAAATACTCAGCAAGAAGGTCATCATTCATGCTGCTTAACAATATATTGCGCGTGTGATGATCCTTCTTGATCCATTCATTATAGGTTTCAAGGTCTCGGCAATATTGGGCCATGGGCCCATTTTCTGGCAATTCGGGTTGGACCATTGACTGAGTTAGATGGGGAAGCAATTCTTCCTCAGTTAACAGGAGAGTTACTCTACGTTGCCATGCGTCATAGTTTTTCCCATTAAACTTGTTATCTTTGTTCAAATCAGCGACAATTTGCTTTGAAGCCATTTCTACATTCAAAAAAACATGCGCAAAGGGTTTTTGACGTTATTATTTGCACATTTCAAAAAATTTTTGTTTTAAAAATCCAATTATAAACGATATTTCCCCTTTTTACAATTTTAAGACCAAAAAACTTGCTATTGCTTATTAATCAAATCCCAAATTTTGTAAATCAAGGAAAAAACTTTTATAACTGATTTTACAAACAAATATCAATTAGATGGTTCTTAAACCTATCTAAGATCATCCACAATATGTATAAATGCGCCATACAACAAAAACTGCGCAAGGGCCCCACGTGGGTCCGAATTGACAATGTAGAGCTCATGCTAAGATAATTCAAGTTTATGATATATAAACAAAGAAAAACCATCCCTTTACAAAATAGGCTTTTCCAATACAAAACTCTCGTCCTCACATTACATTTATAGCCCAATAAAAATAGGGATGCTTTGTTTATAAACATATACAAGAACGACCTTAAACATACATCGTGAGGACACAAGCTCTATAAATTGTCAATTATTGTCCATTCATTCAAGCCAGATTAAAATTTATTAATCACACACACCAAGCACTCATGTGGTCTTATTTTAAAAATGAATGGACTCATCCGTCACTCCACTTAAGGAGGAGGAATTAGAGGTCATAGGGTCAATCAATCACAAACAGCAGTAATTAAACGTGACCAACAATGCAATGAGCCTCTAAAAGTTGCAATAATTATAAATATGTAGCCCTGGATAGCTCCCATAAGCTAAGGAAGAATCATGAAAAAATCCTAGATTTTTCATCAATTATACAAATAATTTTGGGTTTTAAACTTATTTAAAACCAATTCTTTAAGGACCTTTAAATTACCAAAAAAAATTTAAAGTCCACATGGAAATTTTAAATACCTGAAAAACTTATTTTTCATTATAAAAAAAGTTCCATTATTTATGGGAGCATAAATCCAATATCAATCAATTTATTAAGTAAAATTGATTTTTGATAAAACTATTTAACAATAGTATGACAAATTCCTTAAAAAATATTTAAAAGGAATGAATCTTTCCATCAGTCTCACATGGCCCAAAACAGTGTCCCAACCAAATAATATTAATTTTAATAATTAATAAACAAATATGGATATTTTAAGCAATTAAAAAATGCCCAAAAAACACAATTTAATGCCCTAAAATATCATAAACATTGGAGATAAGCATGCAACAGTCCCACAACACCCCAAGCAGTGTTAAAAACACCACATATTAATTCCAAGAATTAATAATATTCATTGGGTATTTTAAGCAATTTAAAACGCGCACATTAACGCATTTTTATGCTCTAAAATACCAAAAACAATGGAGTAATTTCTCAAGAAATTATTCTGGGTCCCACTCAGTGCCCTTAACATAGGAAAAATTAAAAATAAATTTTTCACATTTTTCCAGAATATTAAAGTAATTAAAACAGATTTAAATAATTAAAAAACTTAGTTTTAATACACAAAAACTGTTTTAATTACAAAACAAATAATTTACTTTTCCATAAACATAATTAAAAAATATATTATGGACCGGGACCCAGAGGGGGACCCACACTCGCCGGACCCGACGTCGCCGGACCATTACTGACCGGCGAGTGGACCCCACTCTCCGGCGTGTGACTGGGGATGCCGGGTCATCTTCAACCTTAGAAAACCCTAAAAAACGCAGCTTTTTGCTGCGCGACCCCCCAACTTTGCACGCTTATATCTCCCTCGTCTGTGATCCGTTTTGGACAAACTTTATATGGTTGGAAAGATCTCGTGGAGTACTTGATGTTTGAACCAAAAAACTGACTGATTGCACGTCTAAATCATCCAGAAAAGTGGTTCAAAGTTTGGAAAAAATTTCGGCCAAAATTTTTTCAGAAATTAGGTTTTGAGTTTTCTCCTTCTACGGAGATATTTGGGCCATGAAACTTTATGGGTAGACTCCATAGACATGTTAGAACATATCCCAATCAAAAATTTCGAAAAATATTAGGGTTAACACGAAGACCCATTTTGAAATTTGATTTTGTAAGCTTTTAGCACAAAAACAATGTCCACCCATGGTGGATCTGTTTTGGGCTGATGTTTAGGTGAACAAACGTCCTAATGGCTCTGATACCAATGTAAAATGCACACACACATGCATATAAGACGTGTATAGGTGCGTTTACCTAGCGGAATGACACGTCGGATCGTTGGAACGGCGTTGTTACGAACCCTTCTCTTGGACCACGAGATCACTGCCTCCGTGCACTTCTTTATCACTCGTACAGTCGCAGAGATGCTTCTTGAGCGATCTCTGATGATGCCACGATCTAAGACCCAAGCTTCTTGGTGATTAGCTTAGAGAGAGAAACCGTGAGTTAGAGAGAGAGAGAGACTAACGTGAGAGATGGAGAGAGCTGCTGAGATTGTTATCTCATGTGTCTATAGGTTTTTGTAATGCACATAACTATATATAAGCATATTACAAACCTAATGGGCTTGGACCCCCAAAAGCCCGTTGCTTTCGTGTCCAAGCCGAACCTCTTTGGACCCAGTCCAATGACATGTGGGTGCCCGTATGGCATGTCCACAATATTTGTTACACTAATAGTTAAATCTTTCAAGTTCGAGTGAGGTTCTAGACCTTCCAAGACTTCTACATTGTTGGACTCTCCCCTTCTTTCGTTTCCCCAATGAAATTCCAAAGTACGAATATTTGACTTTCTACATAGATTTGCTTTCTTGGCTTCTTCCAAGTTTCTGACATGCTGAAGGCCAAAAATCTTTAATTTACCTCTAAGGTTGCTTAATCCCCCCAACTCTTCAATTTGACATTCCATATCTTGACTCACAACAAAGAAAGGTAAAGTTTGAAGACAGGTCAACTTCCCTATCCCCACCAAGCAGGGCATGTCGAATTTTGTATCTCTAATATATAAATGTCTCAAGCTAATCAAGTTCCCAAAATTCTTTCGAAGCTCATTCAAAAATTGGCAATTAAAGAGCCTCAAAGTTTGCAAATTATAAAGTTTTGTGACAGAATCAGGTAGCTTTCTAATATGAGTCCTTGAGATGTCAAGATATCTTAATTGTCTCAATTTGCTTACCGAACTTGGTAATTCTTCAATACGAAAGCTGGTGAGGATTAAAGCACGCAAGCATTTAAAGTTCATCAAAGTCTTCCCAAAGACATCACCCATTGAATAAAAAGTGCGCAATCTTTTTTTTTTTTTTTTTTTTTTTTTTTTTGATCTCTCTATGGACACACACACACACTACACTAATACAAGCCCAACAAGAATACAATGCAAACTTAAGCTCAAGGGGCAAAGAGAGGGGTATGACAAGGCCACCAAGTGGCAACACCCTCCACTCTCCCCTTAGGGAGAGTTGAACCCCCCACCTTCCACTTGGAGAAGTGGGGGTCACACCACTAGGCCACAAGGGCCTGGGTAAAGTGCGCAATCTTTGAGCAGTTTCTTTTGGATTTAAGGGCATATTATCTTTGCTAGATATCCATGATAAATGTTGAACCTCTAAAGTATCAATCACCTCACCATCATTCACAGTTAAGCAATAATTCTTTGAGGTATTCAGTGCAAGATCATGAACAAGATCATGCATCTTACAACTTGTAATATCATCATAGTCATCCTTTATAGCATCTTGCAATAAGGAGTTCCTCAACAAAATGTCAAAATAGTAGTTGCCTATATCCTCCATCAGCACATGACTTCCTTCAGAAGGCTGATGAAGAAATCCTTGAGCCATCCAAAGCTGAACTATATTATCCTTTTCAATATCAGAATCCTTTGGCAAGATTGAGCAATATGCAAAACTTAATTTCAGTGACGTTGATGGTAAATGCTCATAACTCAACCTTAAGGTGGTCAAAACGTCGTTTCTATCTTCTATTGAATCCCAAATTTCACTACTTTGGATTGACAACCACTCGTTTTCACACTTCTTTGAGTGCATTAAACCTCCCAATGCCTTTATTGCCAGTGGCACACCCCCACACCTTTTTAAAATCCGTCTACCTATCGCCACTAAATTTATAGTCTCTTTTGCACCTCCATCTGCGAATGCTCTTCGTTTGAAAATGGTCCAACTATCATCATTAGACAGTCCTACCAAACGATGAGTAACAGATGTTTGCATGGTGGATGCCACCCCCTCACTACGGGTAGTAACCAAAACTTTGCTTCCCCTAGAACCACTAATTCCTAACAATGAATTTCTCATGGATTCCCATTTTGATTCATTTTCATTCCACACATCATCGAGTACAAGCAAAAATCTTTTTTCGCTTACACTTTCTTGAATCTTTCTTATTATTGCTTCCATATTGGACATGTTAGGATTGGTTCTGGTTAGAGATTGTAGCATCTCGTGCAAAAGCCTTTTGACATCAAAGTCATCAGATACACAAACCCACATTTTATGATCAAAATATCTTACTACCTTATCATTTTGGTAAACTAGCTGAGCAAGGGTTGTCTTCCCTTGACCAGCCATTCCTACAATGGCGATAACTGACAAATCTTTTTCATTGTTTGAACCAATCAACATGTCCACTATATTTGATATGTCAGCGTCCCTACCCACCACTTCTGAATCATCCAGGTAGGGGTGAGTCTGACGGATTTCTCTGAGTTCGATTGTGGTATTTATCAGCTCCACTGGCCTAAGTCCAATCTCAGTTGCTTCTTTACATATTTCGTCGAACAATGAATTGACATTCTTAATCTTAACAGCTATCTTGATACAAAATGCAATTTTAGAGGGGGATATGAAGTCAAGTACCTTGTTTATCATCCCATCTTTAATCTCCACTTTCTGTCGAAGAACTTCATAAGCAATCTCATCCAGCAAATCATCAGCATCAGAAGCCACAACTTTTAGGTTTTTGAGCCAAAGTTGGACAGAGTTGAGTTTTACTTGCTTGATCTCAGCATCAGATAACAATGCTTTAATCATCTCTAACTTTTTACCTAACTGTTGGAGCTTCCACTGAAGGCCCCACACATAAGTAACATCTTCAGAAGCAAGTGAAAGTACCTTGCTTAAGATTTCAGAAGAAATCCAATATTGAGAAGTAATTTCTTGTATTACTCAATTGTAAGGTCCAATATTTATATACAATCTAGAGAACTAAAAAGGAAATAAAAATCATAGGAAATAAAATCATATTATAATCAAATGCTTAAACATAAGTGATATCAAATCATGGGATTTGAATGGGATTTGACTAGATTAAGATATATCTCCAACGATCCAAATATATCTCCAACACTCCCCCGCAAGTTGAGGCACGGAAATCTTTTGAAGTGTCCAACTTGAACTTGAAAGCTTCAGAAGATGAGAATTTGAAAGTCTTTGGAAGAGTGCTCCCGGACAACACTGGAAGCCCGAACAAAGATGGCACCGAAAAACACCGGTGAACCGAATAAGAATGCTCTCGAAAAACAACGAGAGCAAATCCCAAACTAGAATGGCATCGGAAAAACCATCGATAGCCATACATGCCTTTAACATGCCCTTGGGAAGACAGGCGCAACACTAATGTTGTGCAAAGAAGACCCTCAACGGAAAAGGCAATACTAACACTGTGCAAAGAAGACCCTCAACGGGAAAGGCAGCACTAACGCTACACAAAGAAGAGAGGCGCGCCACACAGGCTACACAAGAGAGAGGAGGCAGCCGATGGCTATGAATTGCACAGGACGGCCGGCTGGGCTGGCCAAAAGATGCGGACGAGGCTCTAGTGGGCTGGACATGGCCGAGAAGGCTGGCCGCAATTGGATGGGCACGTAAGTGCCTGGACAAGGCCCGAGAGAGCTGGCCGGTGAGTGGACAAGGCCCAGAAGCATTGGCCGGCGGCTGGACAGTGACCGTAGGGGCTGCCAAATAGGCCCTTAAAGTGGTTGAATTGATGGCAGCAGTGGAAGTAATATAAGAGAAGGGACCAAAGGAGTCATTAAGGAAAATTCAGAGCAATTCAAAAGGCCGGACGGACGGCATAAGGCCGACCGCCGGAAATGCAGAAGCACTTGAACTTTAGGCCAAATCGACCTGCTCTGATACCAAGAAGAAAGCCAATATTGAGAAGTAATTTCTTGTATTACTCAATTGTAAGGTCCAATATTTATATACAATCTAGAGAACTAAAAAGGAAATAAAAATCATAGGAAATAAAATCATATTATAATCAAATGCTTAAACATAAGTGATATCAAATTATGGGATTTGAATGGGATTTGACTAGATTAAGATATATCTCCAACGATCCAAATATATCTCCAACAATTTCTGCAACAACACTAAGGAGAACTTCAGCCATCTTGTTTTCCCTTCCCACTCGCTGGTGAAAGAATTGGTTGACAACTCTAGAGCTGTCTTGTGTAGACCCAGATAGTTTGACTTTGTATCCAGCTGGGTGTTTACAATGTATATGTGCTCGTCTATATCTATATCTATATATATATATATATATTGACATATACACACACTTGATATATGGGTGGGCACTAAAAACTCAAAAGAAGACGGAGAAACCCACCACAAAAACAAAGCGAAAAATTCAAAAGTACTAGGAAGGAGAAAACCACCCCAAAGACATCCCCATACTCTAAAATAGCTGGAGGCTTAACAACCTTTTTCGAGCATATTATCAAACACCTGAAATGCCCCTTTCCATTTCGTGTTAAAAACAAATACTTAGACAATTTCCGAGTGATTTCTTTGACAATTGGTTTGATAGAAGGATGATATTGGAAAAACTTACCAGTCATAGGACCAAATTGATAAATTTGAAAGTCCAGGACCAAACTGCCACAGACACAATGGTCCAAGGAGTGAAATTTGTAGTTAAGCTGGCAATTTTTTATTTTTTATTTTGGGTAACAAGTTAAGCCGGCATTTAAAAAAAAATATTATTTTGGTAACAAGTTAAGTGGGCAAATTATATAGATCTTTCTATGAGTATGTATCTAACATGCTGGTGGTTTTTCAGTGAGATTTATTATTTGGGATTGGCTCCGATTGGGAGTTTGCAGTGCAACTGTAGAAATTTGCGTGGTTCATTTTATGCTTTTGTTGTTTCTAATTTGCTTTTACTGATTCCTTTTTTGAGATTTGCTTTTACGAATGAAGTTTCATATTAAAAAAAAAAAAAAAACTTGAAGTGGTTTTATATCAAAATAGAAGACTTTGACATCACTTTTGGTGTTAAAATATTGTAACTTTGTGTGAAATGTGGTAATTTTGAAAACATTTTGTTATTTAAAAAACCAACTTAATTCTGAAAAGCATTTTTTTTTTTCAAAATTTTCTACATTTTAGCACTATATTCACAACATTTTAGTACCAAAATTATTAGAACATATGATACGTTAATTCTAAACTATATACTTGGATGTACCATAAAACTATGGATTTTTTTTTATTTGGAAGCATTATATATATATATATATATATATATTTGTTTCAATCCTTATCTCTTCTACTTCCCTTTCTATCTCATCATTTTTCTATTGGAAATTTAAAAATACTTTTATACATAGAATGTATATTAAATAAAGTAGTTATATATATATATATATCTATATATAATCTACATAAATATGCTGATGTCCATAATTGTTTTACATTTTTATTAATCATTGCAATTTCACTTAAGTATTTTCTTAGAGTTTTAATAAGCTTGGTATGCCAATTTTTTTTGGGTGTGTAAATGAGAATCCCAACAAATTTTTTTTTTGCTATATAATGTCTATGTTCATATGCCACGGTTCATATTTTGTTTTCTTTCTATGAAATAAAGTCCTACAAGTATTCCATCTAAAAGTTCATGAGAGGCCTAATTAAAATTTTTTTTTGGATATATCATCCTTTGTTCATATGCCACAATTCCATTTTGTTTTCTTTTGGTGAAATCAAGTGATCCTATAAGGACTATCTAAAACTACAATTAAAAGGCCTATATATTTTAACTTTTTTTTTCCTTACTACCTAATTGAGTCATATTATAATAGAACACTTCTTATTTCACGAACCTCTACATTATAGTTATGCCTTATTAGTGCAAGCGTGGTCACATTACTATTTTTTGGATTAGTAATACCAATTTTTATAATTATTGAAAGTTTGGTTATATGATATGATTAAAATCGAGTACAAAATTATTTTTCGAAAAAAGAAAAAAAGAAAAAGAAAAACCGGGTGCAACGTTTTGTTACGTACAGTACAATGTTTTGTTACACCATGGTACAATGTTTGTTATTTAAGCAAAACTTCTACAAAAATCACCCAAGTACAATATTTTGTGCTACCGTGTGAGTACAATATGTTATGATAGTTTTTATAGTTGTTTGGCTTAGGTAACAATATGTTGTACCTAGAATAATAAAATAGGATTGATTAGATTTAAGGACAATTTATATTACACAAGGTAGTTCTATAGTAGCTTTGTTTAGGTAACAAAATGTTGTACCAAAGGTCACAAAACATTATGCCTAGGCTAACAAAATATTGTACTAGGGATTGGTAGTATTGTATGACCAAACCACTTGGTCGTTTTATTTAATTCTTCCTCCGTGATATATTCTGCTTCCACTACTCTATAAAGTTTTTTTTTTATTCTTAAAAAATACCACCAAACGCCTCAACTATGACCCTTTTTCAAATATCCCTAAAAAATAAATGCAACACACCTTGACCTCCTCAAATACTACTTGCTTTTTATTACACACCTTTAGTGAGGATGTCGACGCTCCTGAATTGTGTGACCAGCATTGTTAGAGAAGTGTTAACAATATGACGTTTTTGCCCTTCCTTTGACTTGTCGAAAATTTTAAAATAAAAAATTTTGTGAACAACAATGGACAATTGCTTATGCAACAAAGGATTATTTTATCTGAAAATTTGCAATGGCTAAAAGGTGTAAATAATTATGACAAATGTTGGCAAGGATAAATTGGCTATAATAAAAAATTTTAAAATTTCAAACAAATATTTTATTTCAACGAAATTAGCGTGCCCCTTGAATCTTTAGATGGAAGAATGAAAGTAACCTTAAGTTTATTGGCAGAAATAGAAAACGTTGGATGTGCGCTCTATGATGTTTTCATTATATGCCTTTATCAGTTTAACTTATATTTGTTGTGTAAATTTTGGATACATGTCCAAAGGAGTTGGAAGTTGGAACAAAATCTTGCTATCTTTAGCATATTAGTTGGCCAAAAAAAAGGTTGGATGTATACTTTTCTATAATATATATTTTATTATCTATAAGTGCACTAACCCCTTTAAGTATTTTACGCTTTTATCAATCAGTGCACTTTCACTTAATTTATTTTCTTAGAGTTTTAATAGCTTCTTTTTTTTTGGTGTGCCACATTTTTTCGTCCATGAGATTCCTACTTTTTTTTAAATTTTTTTTTGTTCATTTGTTTTTATTTTTTTATTTTTTATTTTTAAAGTTTTCCCTAGCTCATTATTCTATTGTTTAACAATAGTTACATATAGTCTATCTTTTTTTTTTTTTGCTGGGAACATATAGTCTATCTATACTATATATTTTATGGTTTGCTAATATCTGCTTATCTTTTGGTTTCCTAATTAGGTCGGTCAATTCCACTTTAAGGATGAATTGTAATTTATTTTCGTTTATAAACTGTCATTTGCTCACGGTTCTTTTTCTTTTCTTTTCTCTCTTTTTTTTTTTTTTTTTTCTTCTTCTTCATGATGGAGCTCGCATTTCCTTGGCTATTGGCTAACTTTTTTTTGGTTAAGTGGACCTTTGGGTTATTCTCTTTATTTTTTTGTGGACAGCATAATTTGACAATAAATATCAGTACGGGTTATAGGACTCTAAGACTTACCTAACTACCGCTAAAAGACTAGTTCCCTAATATTAATCCTTATTGTCGTTAAGACTCTTACAAAACCAAGTTGGTTTACAATTGCTTTGTTTCTACCATTCTTTTTTTTTTTTTTTTTTTTTTTTTTTTTTTTTTTTTCCGTTTTTTGGAAGACTATATGAGTAGACAATAAAGATTTATCAAAAAAATATAGGACTCTAACTGAACTAATTATACCACAATATTAACTTCCATTAATATCTATTTTTAATATTGTAAAACTTTAGAAACCAAGTACCCAGACTCACTATTCATAACAGCTACCTTTAAACATCTTTCACCATCTCAACAGCATTCATTCTCCGTCAACCTGCATTCTTTATTTATTATTTTTTTCCATGTGCCTAATTTTAAACTTTCATTCTTCTTTAGGATATCAATTATGAGAATAATTTTCATTTAAGTTATATGTTGTACCTTACCATATGTTATATCTAGGTTCATATTGTATTACACATGCACTACTCTTGTACTACACCTGTACTACTCTTGTATTAGGTTCTCTCACTAGCCTATATAAGGGTGCTCTATGTATGATTATAATATATATCAATACAATACTATATTCTCTCTCTATTCTTTACATGGTATCAAAGCCATATCTAGATCAATCCTTCTTCAACCAAACAAGCCCTTCATCTTCGGCAAACAGCCTTTCACGATTGAAACAATCCCCAACTTCAATCATCATTACCTCCATTATCACGCTTGACCAAGACCACTAAAAATTTCTTCTTCACCAGACCTAACCAATCCACAGTCGCAACACACTACATCTTCTTCCACCAAGCCAAGCCGCAACACACCACAATCTGCCATCATCGTCATTCCAATCTGCCATCAACCTAACCTACCCCACCAAACCATTTGGAATAAATCCCAATCTGCAAACCCACCGCCGCGCAGAATCACCCACACTACCACTTATTCACCCGATCTGCAACACCAGTGGTCCAGCACCTCCAAATCAACCAATCTGCCAAACCCCAATCTGAAATTTCTTATCCACCATCACCACCACCACCACTCTCTTTTCCAATCACCTCCCACCGAAATACCCACCAACACCCACAACCAGACCACCACTTCCAAATCATCAATCCATTACCTACCTCACTGCAACCCTAATCCAACGCACATCGATAAGACCCCAATCTTGCTAACCAAGCCCTTACCTAACATATCCAACATACCCAATAATATACCCGAGCCCTAACCAATCCAAGACCATACCCCAGCCCTCCCAAAACCCAGAACAATCCCTTCCAATGGAACGCAACGACACTTCTCAACCCATTTCCATCACTATGGATGGAACGAACTGTATCGCTTGGGCCCAAGCCATGTCTAGTTTTCTGCACGGACGCAAGCTTTGGCGTATTACTACTGGTGATATTACCGAACCCACCCAGACAGTAGGAGAGGATAAAACTAAATTTGCAGACCGTCTTGAAGATTGGGATAGCAAGAACCACCAAATTATCACTTGGGTCCACAACACTTGTGCTACTTCTATTAGTCTCTAATTTGGCAGATTCACCACTGCCAAATCTCTTTGGGATTTTTTAGTCACTCGTTACACCACCGCTAATCTGGCTCATCAATATCAGCTCTTAAGGACTCTTCATCACATGACACAACAACCCGGGCAAATAATCAACAGTTTTCTCTCTGAGATTCTCTATATCTGGGATCAACTCACTTCTTCCGAACCAAACTTTACTGATGCCACCAATGCCAGTGATCGTCAGTGCTTAGTTCTATTCTTGATGGCTCTTATTGACGATTTTGAGTATGTTCGTGCATCTCTCCTCCATCGCAGTCCTCTACCGACTCTTGATCAAGCAGTCACTGAACTTCTCTCCGAAGAAACTCACCTTGGCCCACGCAAAACTCTAGCTACCAACAGTGTTCTAGCTACTCCCAAAGGACCACATTCTGATACTATCCTTGCTACTCATCGGGGGTATCCACCCAAGAATCGTTCTCAATCCAATTACCAGTCTAAGAATCATTCGCAATCCAAGCATCCCTACCCCTACCTCCGAGTCCTCTAAACCATGGTCAACTACTACAAAATAGGTGGACACACTCTCTTGGAATGTCTTGTCTACACTTGCAAATACTGTCAAAAGCAAGGTCCATGCCATCTTCAGTATGACTGCTCCCAATATCCTGCCAAACAACACTCCATGCCTCGAGGTAGTTCATCCAAATCTGCTACTACTAAAGTCGACCATTTATCATCCAATTCTTTTTTCGAAGGACTCACTACCTCTCACATGGAAGATATTGTCAAACAAATCCTCGCTCAATCTAGAAATCCCACTCCTACTGCTCTCTCCGTCACTTCAGGTAATTCATCTTGATTTTTTGACTCTGGCTGTTGTAATCCTACTGCTCTCTCCATCACTTCAGGTAATTCATCTTGGTTTTTTGACTTTGGCTATTGTAATCATGTGACACCAGATCCCATTCTTTTCACTACCACAAACTCTGCCACTCACACACCAACGATTCAAACCACTGATGGTTCTCCAATGACGGTTAGTCAAATAGGCATGGTTTCCACCTCTAATACTTCACTTCTTCACACTTATTGTATTCCTAAACTCACTCTGAATCTTATATCTGTTGGGCAACTGTGTGATCTAGTCTTACTGTTCTTTTCTCCTCATCTGGTTGTTGTGTGTAGATCCACGGACGGGACGGACTCTTGGGAGAGGCCTTAAAGTTGGACGACTCTTTGAGCTTATCAATCTCCATATCCCAACTCAATTCACCCCCTCGATTCAGACAACTGCTCCAGTCTCCTCCAGTTCTCCTATTAGTCTCTAGCACTCTTGTCTTGGTCATGCCTCTATTGGCCATCTACAACCTTTAGTTTCTAGTGGTCAATTAGGACTTGTTAATAAGCAAACATTTGATTGTCTTCCATGTCAACTTTCAAAACAAATAGCATTGAAATTCAATAAAAGTGATTCTTTTTCTCCTGCTCCTTTTGACTTAATTTATTTAAATGTTTGGGGCCCTCTCTAATTGTAACTATGGGAGGATCAAGATACTTTGTTATTTTTATTGATAACTATTCTCGTTATACTTGTATTTTTCTCATGCGTAATCGGTCAGAGCTGCCTCAACTATACTTTGATTTTGCTACTATGATTAAAACTCAATTTTTCTGCAATATCAAAGTTTTTCGTGCAGACAATGCTGCTGAGTACACTAATCGGAGTTCTTAATTTCTTACGACAACATGGTTATCTCCCAAATCGTTCTTGCCCAGGCATGTCACGCCCCGGAGTAGCCAAAAATAGGAAAATTTTAAAATTTCCTTTCTGGACCCATAGGGAATGACGAGTTACATAAAACTGACCTGTCCGTGCAACATTCTAACATAGATATATCAGAGTAAGTAATTTCAAAATGTCTAATGGTATTCATGGGGGAACTTTAAGTGTTTGCTACTTAGGCTATTACAAAAATTCCAAATGAAAACCACAAAATATAAGTTTGGGTAACAGACGCCACTTAAGTTATTACATCAACAAAAGATAGTTTAATTAAAATATAAAGGAAGTCTTAATACGAAAGTGGGCCAGGATCCTCTTTCTAACTGGCATACCCATGTCCTTCATTATCACACTCTTCTTGAAAGTCTTCCTCAAGATGACCTTCCTGATAGTTCTCCTCTTGAGAATAGTGGTATTCATTTTCGTAGTCACCTTGATGGTTTCCTTCATCATGACCTAGACATAATATGTCCAGGGCAAAGGAAAGAGCCGTTAGCTTTTGAAGCTAAGTGATTTCGTCTTACTGATCACTCCTAATACAATTAGTGGCATACAAGTACAACGAATATCTTTAACCAACATTAAATGAGCATATGGCATGATAATATGGTAACACAATGCAGTATTGATATATTCGACTTTACTCAATTACTTTTGACCGTAACTCCAAACTTCCTCGACCATAGTATCGGCATACCCCTTGACCTCTCTCGTGGACCAAGGCGGTAGCGTCTATATTACTTCATTAGATGTATCCCTTGGCCTCTCTCGTGGACTAAAGCAATATCATCGATGTAGCTTCTTTAGATGTATCCCTTATTCTCTCTCGTGGACTAAAGCGATATCATCGGCGTTACTTCCTTAGATGTATCCCTTAGCCTCTCTTGTGGACTAAAGCGATATCATCGATGTTACTTTCTTAGATGTATCCTTTAGCCTCTCTCGTGGACTAAAGCGATATCATTGATGTTACTTTCTTAGATGTATCCCTTAGCCTCTCTCGTGGACTAAAGCGATATCATCAACATACCCCTTGACCTCACTCGTGGGCCAAGGCGGCATAACTCTATCTCGCTACACTTCACAGCCATCATGACCAATACCTACCAACTCAAATCAATTCACCTCTTGGACCTTCGGGGTCCACTCAACATGTATGACAAAATGACTGGGTTAGTACCCCTGACTAACCATGCAAATGTCAACATTGACATCATGATTCGTTTACGTTCATGTGAATGTCCATGTGATTGTATCATTATGAAGCATAATAAGCATGTATAATGACAATTACTAACTAGGCATGGAGTTTGGATATTTAAACATGCGTTCATCATCTAAGCAGTAAATCTGAACGTACACATAAATAATACTCATCAGATATGTCCAGGCAGGACACACTAGATATTTACAAATTGTTCACAGAGTAATTCTATAATATACTAAGTGAGTTAGGGCGACTCACCTTGATGTGGGTGCGTAAAAGCAAGCGTAGCGGTGGTTCCTACAAAGTATATAAATTCATAGAACGTTGATTAATATGCATACTAAAATCAAGGGCAAAATGGTAATTTTTCCAGATGGGTTTCTAGACCTCAACATGATGATCTAGACATCATTCTGAGTCTAACGCCATTGACTAGACTCAAATCGGAGTCCGTTATATAAAAGGCTGGGTTTTCTATACCAGTGTGGGTCTTAAAGATAAGCTGTATTTTTTACCGAGTCGAAAGGTCACCAAACTTTAAGGGAAGATTCTAGATATCATTCTAAGACTCTAGGAACTGACCGTGTATTTTTCTGAACTACGGTTATTTATTATGCATTTCTGAAGTTCAAACTGTCTAATAATAGACTTAGGAACACTCTAATTATAAAATATGATTTAGGAAGGCATTAGGTCCTTATGAATATTTTTATTAAATACTAGTCTTCAAAATAAGCTAGTGGTATTTTTCTCATAATTTTCGGAGTTCGTTTGATATTTAAATAATTTAAATACAACCAAACGGTTCTTTATAAATAAATAAGGTGATATTAAAAATATCACTGTGAGGGTTTTATAAATAAAATTTAAAAAGCATTAGGCCTTAGGAAAGTTTAATATAATTTTCTAATATTTTAAAATGATCATTAGGTATTTATTACCTAATTATTTTAATTATAAACAATTACTTATTATTTATTTAGGCTTAAATAAACAATAAGTATCACACATAATGATTAAAATCTTATAATGTTAGAGTATAAAATACTTTATAATATATTTTCTGAATATATAAGTATTATATAAAATAATGTCTCATAATTTTTACAATACAATTTGGCATTTAAAATCTATTTTTGAAATAATTTAAGCTATTTAAAAACCATTTTATAACTATTTATAATTATTTATTATACATACTATATAATAAATAATTCATATACTAATCTTACTTAATAGAATAAAAGAAATGCTAATTATTATCAAAATAGTATATAAAATTATAAATTAGGATTATCAGATTAGATATGAATATAAAAATAATTTAATTAAGGATTAACAAGGATCCGCGGGTCAACCCTGATTTGACCTGAATCCAACGGGTTATCCAAAAATACACATAGCATGATCCAACTTAAAAAACCCGACCAGGCCCATATTAATTAATATAACCCGGATCCACTACCCACTTATACACACAATTAAATCCAAACCCAAGCCCATGACCCAACCCAAATTAATATAAAACGGGTAAACGATATATCCCGTTTACCTTTCTTCTCCGGCGAGACAAGCCGCCGCCGGCGAGGCGTGTTTCGCCGGAAAGCTCTAATGCTTATAACTTTTTTATTTCTCCATGTAAATGCTTCAAACTAACGCCAAAATGACCGGTTTGGTCCCTTCTATGACATAGTATAAGCCTAGGACTGGGTTATCTCGTGTATTATATCTACTGAAGGATTATTCTTTTGGGTTAAAATGAGAATAACGGCATGCATGGCCTACTAAGCAAGTCCTAAACCAAAGGTTGTTCCTATTAGGTCTATCTGGGACCAAGTGGGTCTGTTTGGTCTAGCTTTTAATGGCTATAGTTGTGTTTGAAAAATTGAACTCCGGTGAGGAGCTTTAATGGTGGTTTTGGGGTTGACCGAGAGCCTAGGCTCTGTTTGGGTGTGTATGGTGGTCTTTGTATGTGTGAAATGTCTTAACAAATACCGAAAATGAAATAGAGGGTGTGGGTATACCAAAATTAGTCTCGGGTTCTCTCTTTCTGTCACACCCGTTCCAAAAATTTATAGTTTTATCATGCATAATTGTAATTTGAGAGTTTATCAATGTTAATTGATAATGATGATGGGGTTGACTGTGAGTCAACGGTGAGGTGTCAATGAGGACACGGGAACATGACAGTTCACATTTCATGAGCATGATTAAATGACATTTATATGATTTAAATGTTATTTGATTTTATCTGGTATTTTTGTGAATAGTAATTTTACCTGTGTTTGGTAAATTCTGGTAATCTTTGATTTTATTATATCATTTTGAGAACTGTGGTGAGAACGTGAGTGATCGGGATATAAAAAGGTAGGTTGTGTAGAGATTCCACAGAATATAGTTTTCGGACGTTATTTTGGACCCAAACGAAACCTAGTCGAAAACTTTTGGAAATTATAGTTTTCACTCGTAAAGGCATAAAATGAACGTGTGCGAAGTTTCATGGGCTAATAAGAGGTTTGAGAAACTTGCGGGGAGGTAAACGTGATTTTCGCAAAGTTTGTCTATATATAGATGAGTATGAGATTTCAAATCTCATCCAAACTCACAAATATCTAGAGAGAGGAGAGAGAAAGGAGATTTGGTTGCCACGGGCTTTGCGACGCCGATCGACGACCTTTCGTCCGTCAGATTTCCTCC
This sequence comes from Hydrangea macrophylla, assembly GCA_033977485.1. Lineage (NCBI taxonomy): Eukaryota > Viridiplantae > Streptophyta > Magnoliopsida > Cornales > Hydrangeaceae > Hydrangea > Hydrangea macrophylla. The sequence goes on along the minus strand of CM066994.1, from coordinate 29,418,250 downwards.
AGATTTCATATTCGAACTCGTGGAGGTAAGACCTACGTTTTGGTACTACTTAGGTCGTGTTTGGCCAAGTTTTATAAAAATCTTAATTTTGAACTTTTGGGAAAAATCAGGTAAAACTCGTAGGAATCGCGTATAAAGTGAAATCCGACAATTATTTAGTTCCCTAGACGATCCTTCAAAAGAGATTCGCACGAGGTATGAATTATAGATCTATGAAATATATGGATTTTCATGTTTTGAACATCATCTTTGATATTCTTGGATCCGGGCGAAATTCATGTGTTAGTTAGGCCCGTTAATTATGCACGTGAAATTATGATAAAAGCACGTATAACTGTTTATGTGAGCATGTTATGTGTCTACTTGGGTCAAAGGGGAGTTTGGTGCAAATTCATCCGGGATAAGCTCCTCGAACCTTGAGGATTGTGATTGTGATTGAAATGGAATTGGAATTGTGGTTGTGTCTGGATTGGAGGTGGGCCCAACCAGTACACGGTACCTGGTATGGAGGAAGGCCCAACCAGTGTACGAGATGCGTGGGAGAGGTGGGCCTCCTACGACATCGACCGAATGAATGTGTACCACTCACTCTAGAGACTATTTTCTATGTGTTTTAGATGCTTAAACCATGAATTGTCATATAAGCATACATTTAGAATTGTACACTCAGCATATAGCTGAGCAGTGGAGATGTACTCCATTGCAGGTAAGAAGAAAGACAAGAAGAAGCATGATGAGTGAGGCCGATGAACGCCGGGGAAATCACATTGTATATGTGTTGGTTGTAAATGTTTTGGACTCTAAACCTTGTGTAAGGATTGGGATCTTGTAATATGTTGTAATATTAACATGGATTAGCTTCACAGTATTGAAATCTTGTAATTTAACGTCTGTAATTATGTTTTGAATGATGGAATAGAGTGAATATATGTTGGTTTGGTATTGGGAGAACCTTGATTTGTAAAGCTGCAGTTTTAGGCTCTGCTGATAGGAATCAGTCGACTGGTTTTTGATCCAGTCGACTAGATCACTGTGTCGTTTTGGTTTCTGCTTGTTTTCGTCTGAGGTTCAGTCGACTGGGTTGAGAAAGCAGTCGACTGGATGGAGCCCCAGGCCATGGCATTCTGCTGGTTAGGGTACCAGTCGACTGGACGTTTTCAGTCGACCGAAAATTTTGGGCACCAGTCGACTGGGTCCCCGATACAGTCGACTGAATGGGCTGTTGTACTTTGAAAACCTTTCTGTCTGAGGCCACAGTCGACCGGACCCTCGATCAGTCGACTGGACCTCTGTTTTCAAAACTGTTTTCTTTTGAAATGATTCAAATGGCCAAAACTTTTTATAACTCTGATTTCAATGGTTTTTACAAACTCAGAGGGTAATGTTCCCTAAGTTTTAAATACCCAGGGTTGTTTTAAAGTTCTTTCCGCTGCGTATAGTTATAAGATGTTTGGATGAGCCTTGGTGGCGTGCCACGTGTCCTATTTCCACGCGTAGTGGGATGGATCGTGACACTTTCTCTCTCCCGACTCTGACGAGCTCTCTTCTCCACTCTATCTCCTCTGCATCTTCTCCTTCTCTCTGCTGCGTGTGTGTGTTGAGTGTGGTTTGTGTGTGTGTAATGGTGAGGGATAGAGGGTGAGCAGTGAGGGTAAGTGTGGAGTTGAGTTTGGTTCTCTCATTCTCGGTGACTCTCTCCCTCTCTCAATAGTTTCTTCTATATACACAATCCCACATGTGCATACATACATATCTATATACTCAGATATGAACAGATTCTCAAATCTGTTCAGATTAGATGGAGCAATGTGATGGATTTGAGGGGATGTGGGTGAGTGTGCCGACGGTTAGGGCGGTATGGGTGATGATCTGGCGTTTCATGGAGGGTTGTTTGGGTAAAGCTATACACAATAGGTTTAAGTAGGTTTGGGTAGTACACTACCCATTTAGGGAAAGATTCTCATGGTACTAACATTCCAAAATTGTTTGGCTAGTCGTCACTAGGAACGCGTGCCATCCAGTCTAATTTCTACACAGATTATATGAGTTCACGTGCCGAGTCAGTTCGGGTTCATAACTACAGTCTAAGTTAGCAATTGATAATTATGTATATGTATAATGCGGGATCCCAGAAATTACAGGTCAAAATACGGAAATCATATTTTATTAACATAGAATTTATGGGTATTACAAGGCACCTCCCAACAAAATGGTCGTGCTGAGCGGAAATACCGAGATATTCTAAACACTGTCCGTATCCTCCTTACATCTGCCTCCTGTTCTGAGTGTTTTTGGGAGGAAGCCGCTCTTACAGCCGTCTACACCAAGACCCGTGTTCCATCCCCAGTCATTGGTAATCAATCCCCATATGAGCGACTCTATGGTCATTCACCTGATTATAGTACATTCAAGGTTTTTGGCAGTGCTTGTTTTGTTCTTCTTTAACCTCATGAATGCACCAAATTAGAGTCTCGTTCTGGCCTATGCTGCTTCCTTGGATATGGTATTGAATACAAGGGATACAGGTGTTGGGATCCTTACTTTAAACGTCTTCATGTGTCCAAGCATGTTATCTTCTGGGAACATAAGATGTTCTCCTCTATGTCCAAGTTCATCTCTCACCCGATACTACTCTTCTTCTCTTCACTGATTCTTCGGTAGACTTGTTTCCAGAAAATACAGTTATAGATCAACCTTCTACCACATCCACATCCCCTGAGTTACCTACTCCCATTGATGATGCTCCTGAGTTATCCACCTTATCCTCTCCTAAGCTACTTGGCCCGATTGCTGGCTTCTGCCCAAATTTCATCAAGGCAAATGCCTCTCGATCATCTCACTATGCTGCTATTCTTCGCATTCTTCGCTATATCAAAGGAATAATGTTTCCCAGTTTACACTTTTCTACTCATTCCTCACTCGAGCTCCGTGCTAATCTGATGCAGATTGGGTAGGAGACCCCACTGATTGACGATCCACTATAGGCTATTGTTTCTTTCTTAGAGATTCTCTTATCTGCTGGCGAAGTAAAAAGCAAACGGTTGTTGCTCGCTCAAGTACAGTAGCAGAGTATCGAGTCCTAGCTGATGCTACTCAAGAACTACTCTGGCTCTGTCGGTTACTTGAAGACCTGGGTGTTACTCATTACAATGCCACTATTATCCACTGTGACAATCAGAGTGCTATTCAGATTGCACACAATGATGTTTTTTCACGAACGCACTAAGCACATTGAGATCGACTATCATTTTGTGCGCCATCATCTCACTAGTAGCACCATTCGGCTTGTTTCGGTTTCTTCTGCTAATCAGACTGCTGATATCTTCACCAAAACTCATCATCCAGGACGTCTACACAATCTAGTCTCCAAACTCAAGATGATCTCGATACTACCACCTTGAGTTTGAGGGGGACTGTTAGAATAATTTCCATTTAAGTTATATGTTGTACCTTACCATACTTTATGTCTAGGTTCGTATTGTACTACACCTGTACTACTCTTGTACTACACCTGTACTACTCTTGTACTAGGTTCTCTCACTAGCCTATATAAGGGTGCTCTCTGTATGATTATAATATACATCAATACAATACTATATTCTCTCTCTATTCTTTACATCAATGATTGAGGTATGTTTCTCTCCTTTTTTTAGAGGTCTTTATCTTCGCTATTGTTGAGTTTAATTTCCTCTAAAGGTTTCTTTCTTGTTTGGCTTTAGATCATGTTTTTTTCTAGCATCCCATAATTGAAATCACATAAAAAGTAAATGTATTATAAGAAAAATCAGTTATGTCGCTAAAACTTCAAACTTATAGAATTTAGTTCAATGCATATAATGTATCTCTCATTATGATATGACTTTCACCAGTGTTTGATAAGTTATGAATTATTTCTATAAGTTTTAAAAATTAAATTACTAAACTAATTAAACAAATACTTGAAATTTCTTAAAATTCAATTGAAAATTTCAAATGGAGTACACAATGTGCTCAGGTTGTATAGGAACATATATAGGAAGATTATCATTTATAATAGATTTCAAGTTATAGAAGTTTCCAAATGTTGGAGTTAGGAAGTATTTTTTATTGTGCTTGATGGAGACTAAATCACATATGCATCACATTATCATCATGACCTCTTGCACTGATAGTATTGCATAGAAGAGAAAAAAACATCACTTTTTGTAATCAATTTTTTAGGCAAAGATAATGATCTGCAACAAGCTAATGAAATCTAAATTGGTAATTTATACATCATAGATCATACATGATATTTAATTACTCTGTGTTAGTTATTCATTGTTTATGTTTTTCAGCTCTTTTAAGAATATATTGAATGTCGAGCGGTTGTAGCCCAATTAGCATAGCCTCTCTCTTCCCAATGGGAAGGGGAGAGGGTTCGAATTCCCATAGGGGATTCTAGTTGTTTGCCCCCCCCCCCCCCCCCCCCCCCCCCCCAATTATTCTTATGTCGGAATGAGTGGCCCTTGTTGGGCTTTGCTGTGGGTCAGTCTAGGGCTTTGGGGTGGGTTGGGGCTGGGGCGTGTGTGCGTGTGGGGTGTGTGTGTATCCAGTCCGGATCCAAGTAAGTATAAAAAAAGAGAATATATTGAATAAGATATGGTCTTTGTTAAAGACAGTGATATAATTGAGTAATTGGATACGAAAACATCCACATAATCGTATCGTCCTTAGAGATTGTCCTTAAATGATAAGCGTTGGTGAGCTGGGGGCCTTAAGTGTTTCAATTAATTATACAAGGTCCAAAATAAAATTTTGGTGTAATTAACTTGTAGCCTTACAATTAGAAGACTCTAGGTGTGATTTTTATTCTCTTTTTATTGGTAACAATTAGAAGACTCTAATTATACTAAAACTAAAATATCGAAAGATTATAGATAAACAAATCTCTAATTTGACCAAATGAACCATTATCTTATATTTATTTCTTTTGTGAGGATAAAATATTATTTAAAGCATCACGTTTGTACTGTTTTTATTAAGCATTACTTCAACATAATTTCCTGAATGTGCCTATACTCCCTTAATCTTAGTTCATTATATTAGTTTTCCACTGTTTTACCAAATAATCAACACTTTCCAACGTCATATTACTTGCTGGTACTTCATATTTTTATGACTATTTAGAAAACTTGATAGGTTTTGGGAACATTAAGTTTTCAAAAGTCCTACTATTTTAGAACACTAGAATCTATTAGTTTTACTTCCATTAATTTAGGAAACCTTTTAATTTCGTGATTTTTTTGAGGCATGCGAATACGGTCATTTATATGTGTGCATACGTTAGTATTAGTATATGACAGGGAAAACTTGTAAATAAAAGGATTTGTAGTTAAAAAATGGATTTTAGACAAACTTAATTTATCTCTATTGTCCTTTGTTGGCCAATAAAAGTAGATTTAGTTTTTTTTTTTTCAAAGTAGAGACTATAAAATAATTTCCATCATTTTCTGAAACAAGTATTTAACAAATCCCTTCTTCATGTTATCGCAACTAAAATTTTGCTCATCAAAAAGTATTTACTATATAATTACTCATCTCCAATTAAGAATGGAAAATTACTTTTCCCTCTACATATCATTCATAAAAAGTATAAACACATAGAGCTGATTTTGGGTGGATCAAATCAGAGTTGATGCATTCAAAAAATATTTCATAAATTTCGGAATAGAGAAACTCATTCTCATTCTGGAACTTCAAAATTTCAATCGAATTCCAAAATTTTGGAATTTTATTGCAAAGATTTGGAAATCAAATTTTATTTATTGGAATGTTACAATAAAACCTTTCACGTCATAAGTATTGAAAATAATATATATATATATATATATCCGTATAAGCATATATTTAGTTTATGTCAGAATTCTTTGGTTGGAAGTTGTTTAGAATATTTTGGAGTTAAAATTAAAAATGTTTCCATCACCATTTTGATTTGAATATATATTTTTTTATAATTAAATTTTTTTTTTTTTTACATATTTTTAAAATTTTCAGATTTTTGTTTATTGCAATTCAGAATTAATTTTACAATTCCATAGTAACCGAACATAGAATTTTTTCAATTCACTTCAACACTTGAAATATATTTTATAATGTAAATAATTTAATATTAGGCGTCTGCTCCTAACTTTTAATACTTTTGAAAAGGATGTTAAAAAATGAGTAAGGGTGCATTTGATAAAGCTGAAAATTAAGTACTGAAAATTAAATGCTGAATTTTAAGTACTGAAAATTTTAAGCGATTGAATTTACAGTACTAAAAATAAATTTTCAAGAACTGAAATAGATTGCATTCAGTGATTATTTGTACTAAAAATTTTCCACTTAAAATTTTTAGTGGTTTTTTGACTGCTTTTTCAATTAAGTGATATGTTATCAAACGCACTGAAACAAAATAAGTGCTAAAAGTTTTCATTTTCACCACTTAATTGGGTTATCAAACACACCCTAAGTCTTGGGGCACCGAAATGGTGCACCGAATGATCGATGCCCTCCATTTCAGTGGGACCCATGCCCTGTATGTGTGGAGTCCACCGAAATGGAGGGCACCAATCATTCGGTGCATCATTTCAGTGCCTGCAACATTGTCATAAAAAAATTACTTTTACAAATCAAGTATTTAGCCAGTTGTCAACAACTACTTGCAAAGCACATCCTTTAAGACTAGTTATAATAAAAGGTGCCAAAGCAATCTTTAGTGAATGTGTGCTAGTACAAATTGACGAAAAAACATCTCTTTTTTTTGAAATCTCGTACGGTGCAAAAGGCAATATTAGGTACCATTTTCCTCTATAAAAAAAATAAAAAAAAATAGATACCATTTGAAACGCCAAGACTTATGTGGTATGATGGGCAAGGCTCCACTTTCCCTTTTGCGACGGTTGGGTTCGACTCCTGTGGGAGTTATTACGGGTGTGGGCTTTTTTCCCTCTCTTGTGTGTGTGCGTGCCCTAGGGGGTTTGCCATTAGCAAAAAAAAAAAAAAAAGAAGAAGAAAAAAAAAAAAAAAGATACCATTTGACACGGAGATGGTTTAGAAGCATGTTGATTTGACGAATATGGGCCGTTGGCCCAATTAACTGTCTAGGCCAAACGTTTTCCTTAGTTTTGTCATGTGTGAGTTAAGGGTGTCCATCGGTCGGTTTTTTCGTATTTTAAAAACCGACCGAACTGATCGGTTTAGTCGGGTTTTGTAAAACACTAAACTCATTGCTTTTCTTTCATCCAGAAGTTCACAAAAACTGTCTAGTATTATTTATTGAATGGAATGAAATATCTGAGGAACACTTCTATTTTTATAGGACAAAAAATAGACGTTAGGCCTTCATTATATCATAACGTAAATGACGCGATAATGGGCTGCTGTTACAATGAACAAATATGAACGTATAGAATAAATAAAGAAAAGAGTAATGCTATATACACTTTGAAAAGCACACCAAAATGCACAATCTTACTTAAAAATGTTGGACCTTGTGCTGAAAAGCCTGCACACACAAAACACCCACTTTTGTGTGTGCACACTTTTCAGCACTAGGTCCTACATTTTAAAGCAATGTTGTGCATTTTAGTGTGCTTTTTAGAGTGGTGTAGCATTGTTGTAAAGAAAACCCTGTTGAAAAAGGTTCAAATTTTAGAAAGAATTTTCAGGAAAAAGATAAGAGGCCAACCAAACAAGCCCAAGCCAACCCACGCCCGCCCAGCCGAAAATTGTAAACTTAATGCAACATTTTTACATCCTCAGCAATGGCAACACATTACTACAGTCAGCCATCTGATTACTAAATTTTAGCAATTTTTAATCATTCTAGTAGCATATATCTTGGATGAAAAGTATGAGCGATGAAGTACTTTATAACTTTCCAAAATTATAATTACCAAATGCAATGACATATATGTTAATACACATCTGCACATATATAGAAGCAGTAAGACACACATGGAAGGAATCTTAATAATGCTCTCATACATCTTGTTCTGATAAGTAAATTCTTGACCAACAAAGTGCAGGGTAAATTGGTACTCCCTCTACATTCAACAAGTTAATCGATAGAGTTAATGTTCAGATTTTCTATCCTATTTCCATACTAATCGACATTTTGAACACTTACAAACACTTTAAAGGGGATAGCAAGCATCACCAAAGGAGGTTTTAAGGCTTCTGTAGTAAGGGACTAAGCCAAATAAATACTTCAAACGATGACTTTAAACTTGTAACTTTGCAGGGCATTCGATTAGTCAGAAAAGTTGCGGTGGAAAATTCACGGTACCAAAACTTTGCAGGTAACGAGGTAGAGAGCAGAAGAGTGACAGGCACACCAATTTGCTGAGAGGTTTTGGGGCATGACTTTTTGATGTTGTATCCCATAGGTTACAAGAAGAGATTGAAACTCTTTGTCTTGATACTCACCGCCACCATCTGTCCTAGGATCTTAATTTTGCAAATTAAATTGATTTTCAGCTATTGAATCGGAGCAACCAACCCAAAACTAATTGGCAATGGGTGGAGTAGTCCCATGATCTTATATATTGAGTACTAAGGCTTTGTAAAACTTGTAAATTTTATTTATTTTTTAATTAATGGAATTTCTAATTTTCGGACTATAATTATAAATTGTAGTTTCTAATTTCAGTGTCGTTGACTTGATCATAGTTATAGTCTTTATCATGACCACAGAGAGGCGAACACGATAGCAAAGTAACCATGTTGATAGAAATCAATAGAGAAGTGAATAAACACAGTTAGCCTGTAAGGAGAGATTACTACTGTAGTCGCGACGACCAACGATAATAAAGTAAGTACCGTTTCGCAAATCGGCGATGATATTCATAAGGCAAGGTCCCGGAGACCTAGACTAATTGGTTAGCTTGTAAAATGAGATTAGTATTGCGCTCACGGAGAGGCAAATAATGATAGTAAAGTAACCATAGCTCGACCCACTGGGTGAGTTCCTCTAAGCCAACAACGTTACACTGGTAATGTAACAAGGTTAAGTGAGTTGGATGTTAAGTCAAGTGAAGTCGAATATATCGGTAATGCATGGTTCACGTACAGTCTAATTATAATTCATTCAACCATCATAACTAGTCGTTGTGAACTTTTGAATACGTATTTTATATTAGGAGTGTTCGATTAGGATGCTCACTTAGCTTTTACTAAAGCTAACGACATATTACGCCAGGGACATTCCCACGTCTAGACATTACAGGGTACGAATATTCGGAGGAGGACTATCTAGAAGAAGCCTATGAAGAGGAAGACTTCGAATGGGAAGCCCACAATGATGAAGGCTACGGAAAGGAGCGGTTCAAGAAAGAAGACTTAGTTGTTATTTATAGATTTTTGTTCATTTATACTAAGTTGTGAATTGGTGTCACACGCCTTACTTCAACGATCTTGCACTTTCTTTTGTCCTTACATATAAAGATGTAAACGTCGTCAAACGCCTTAATCTCTTTTGTTCTTTTATCTTTTATGAAAACTACAAACTCTGACGTAATAGGTAGTAATCTTTTAATGTATATTCAGTTTACGTTTCCGTTTAAGCTACCCTTTTATTTATCTAGTATGTTTGTGGACAATCAATTAATGTAACTAGTCATGGCTTACGGACCCAGAAAGGAAAATTTTATTTCCTCCTAATTTCTGCTACTCCGGGGCGTGACAGCTTTACATTCCCGATGTGGGATTATAATCTCAAGATCAGCAAAGGTTTTGATGAACTGAGTAAATGCAGAATATGTTGGTGATTTATGGGTGAGTGGATTAATCCAAGTGAATCTACTATAGACGTCTTCTATGAATGAAATGTAGTACTTAAACTTTTGAATGGACTGATAAGGGGCATGTCCCAAGAGATCACTATGAATTAATTATCTATAAAGGAGCACAAGATGTGGATGAAAAATGAGAGAAAGGTAACCTAGACATCTTGCCAAACTAACAGTGTTCACAAAGTTCATTACTAGAACTACATAAATGAAATGGTTACGAAATAGAAGAAAGAATCTGTTGCAGACTCAAAGTTGGATGAGTGATCCAATCTGTTGTGCGAAAAAATATTCGAACATTCCTTCTTAGATGAGCAGAGCTTCTGCTAGGTGAAATACTGATGGTGGACTGAGGCTAATGTAAGGATTGAGGAGGCTGGAATGAGTGGGATTTGAAATTCTTTCTCAACTGTGAGGTTGTAGTTCATGATACTACCATCATTAGAGTTGTTATTGCTGAATAGAAAGTTGTTTCTACCATTGAATCTGCCTCCTCTTGCCATCAAATCTTCCTCTTCCACGACCTCTAAACTGACCATTTCAATTTTGTTGAAACTGATAATTGGATTGAGATTGATTTCAAGGTAGAGATGCCATAATTGCCGTGTTTGTGTGCTGATTCAAATCATTTGACTGAGTTATGAATAAAGATCTTCAAGTGATGATATTGGTTCAGGCCTAGTGCGAATTGAAGCCTCTTTTTTTAAAAAAAATTTGAATATTAAAATGTATTCATTGTTTTTAAAAGGCATGATATACATTGGAAGTCTATATATACCATTTAAAAAAAAAACAAAAACAAAATACTTCATCTCCCTCCCTTGTACCTCCTGTATCCTTCATACAAAACAAGAAGAAAAAACCTCAGCAAATTCTGCTGTACACTGTTGAGATTGTCCCCCATCGGGGACTTATTCAATATGTAAGTTCAAGGGGATACTCCACCCATTGCCAATTGATTTTGATTGGATGCTCTAATTGAACATGGTATCAGAGCAGGCTATTGTTGGGCCCAATTTGTGCACGTGTGCTCCATGTCACCCTATCTCAGTAATACACGTGTTTGGCTCCCAGTCATGCCATACGTGCAGGGGCGTGTTGAGATTGTCCCACATCAGGGACTTATAAAGTTATAATGTACCTACTCAATATATAAGTTCATGGAGCTACTCCACCCATTGCCAATTGGTTTTGGGTTGGATGTTCCAATTTAACATGGTATCAAAGCAGGTTATTGTTGGGCCCAATTTGTCCATGTGTGCTCCACATCACCCTATCTCAGTAATCCATGTGTTTGGCTCCCAGTCATGCCACACGTGTGGGGCATGTTGAGATTATCCCACATCGGGGACTTATAATCTAGCTACAGAAGCTGAAGCAACAAAAAATCCCAACAAAACTGTGTATTCCATTTGGTTGTGAAATCTAGAGTATAGCTAGCAAATTTATTGAATCCACTTCTTCAAAAGCTACCGAAATGCAATTGACAATCTGTCTACCTTTCAGGAAAGCTGACTGATACTTGCTTTTAACAATGTCCATCACAACTCCCATCCTGTTCACTAGCATTTTGCATAAAATTTTGTAAATACAACCTATCAGACATATAGGCCAAAACTCTGATAATTTGGTAGGGGATTGAGTCTTGGGAATCAATGTAATGAAATATGCATTTAAATCTTTCACCAAACAACTAGAAGAGTGGAACTCCGAAAATACGCTCATAATGTCATCTTTGATATTGAAGCCATATGGGGCTGGTGCTTTGCCCCCATCGCAACCACTAATAGCTATCCACACTTACAGTAAATACAACTTATCTCTAGCACTGTCTTCTTCCTCGGTGAAACCATCCGGGCTTGGTGATACGGGTCTAGAGACCTGATCTCAAGGTTTTCCTCTTTGGGTTTTCTTCTGAAACTATCTTTGAAGTGACTCTTAAAGAACCGAAACACCTTTTTCTTTATTTTCCCTAGCTTCGAGGACAGTTTCCCATCTATCATCAATGAACCCAAAAAATTTTCCCTTCTTTTATTAGCTGCTATGGTGTGGAAATACTTGGAGTTCTTGTCCACTTCTTTTAGTCTGTATTCCTTCCAAAGATTGCACGTGGCTTTATACATCTCAAGTCTTCCATCTTCATTCAGCATTGAAATCACTTGTTTCTCTTCCCAATTCTTGAGTTTTCTCTCTAGAGACTTATTCTACAGGTTATTCCTACCTACTCTATGTCTATGTTCGAATATCCTAAGGGCGTTTGCCACAATCTTAATGCAAAATATCTAAGTTTAGTTTGGAGCATTTAAGCTGCGCCAAAGATTATGCTTTTTCGTTCGGAAAGCTTGTAGAAAATATAAATGCTTTGCCTACAAAAGAAAACCTGTTAAAGAGAAAAGTACTCTCTGGGTCCTCCGCTACATGTCCTCCGTGGACTCGCTGTGTTTGGTTTGGGTCTGTGCTTCAATTGTTCCCTCAGTCCACAATGTTAGCAGATTTGATATCTGGCTTTCTGCTACTCAGAAAAAAGTTCATGAAGTCTATATTGATTGTGAATCCTTGATATCTTGTTTAGACTATACTTGTTGGCTGATATGGAGGAGAAGAAATTCTTATATTTTTGAAGGGACTAAGCTCAATCCTTATGAGGTAATCTCTACTGCTGCTATGAGATCCGACATATATTCTGATTTATCTAAAAAAAAAGCTTCAGGATTTGGTTTTACTACTAATTCTCACAAGCAGGTTAATCATAAAGATTTAGCCAATCCCAGTAAGCTAGAGTTGGTTGATATCTGTTTATCGTAAAGGTAATCGTGAAACTTTGGCATTATTAATTATTGTATATTTTAATATACATTAATATAGTTTGTAATATTAAAATGTGCATGAAGAGAATAATAGATAAATGTGAAAGACACCATTCAAGGAGTGCCTTTTGGGTCAAAGGTCACTATCCTTTAAGAGGTGTCTAATTCAGATACCTATTAGAAATAAGTGTCTAATAACCAAAGGGTGCTATCTTTTGGAAGAGGCACCAAGTGGTCAATTTAAGACAAGTGGTATTATTCATTTAATATGTAAAAAATACTAAGTACACATTTTCTTGTGTCAGTTAAAAACCAATTTCCTAGAGACTTTCCTGAAAATCTTCAGAATTGCTATCTGGTAGATATTTCAGCTTTGTTGTATCTTGGAGGGGATTTGCTAGGAACCCTGTGGCAAACTCTTTGTGAGTGGGGGCAAATAACTCCTTAAAGAAAGCGTTCCAAACACGCCTTAAAGCTTTACAGATTTCATGTTTATTTGTTGATTCTTTTCCATGGCGATCCGACCCCAACAATTTTAAGGAGTTATTTCATTTTATGGAGGATGATTTAACAGACTGCTTCGGAAATATCATGCAACTTTCATAAACTGGTTAGTAATTTGGTTGTTTATATATTATAGATATTGTATACATCAAATGATGATGTGTCACACATTCAGTGTTAGAGTTTTAAACTTATTACACATGAACAGTGTAATAGTTGGAAACATACTTCAGTATACAATTAATTTCAAAACAGTGAATATATATAAGCAGTGCACATAATGTTAGTAAATTATTGGCGTAGATTTTCTGGACTTAAAGAGTAATGGTCTATATGCAAAACAGTGACCCAGTTGGAAATATTATTTTATTCCTCTGCTCTGGTTCAGGTTTTTTGAACAATGCATGCCTCAAAATTGATTCTTTAATTTGGTTCGTTTTAAAAAATCTGGTGCTGTTTTTGGTGTTTATTAAAACTGGTTTTGCACTTAAACTGGAATTCTTTAATAGAGAATGTGTCCTTGGTAATTTTCCACTCATAAAATGAAGATACAAGTATTTGGTTTTCATTCTGGTGAAGATACAAATATTGTTAAGACATCAATATTTGTAATCATCATGTTTCTAGTTGATGATATATATATATATATAGCAAAGGTATTTACAAAGCATGTCTGGTTTGTTGGTGAAAGATAATAAGGGCAAACGTTAATTGGTTTACTACAAGATCCAAACAGCCCCTTGTGGAGCGGTGCCCTGTTTAATTTGAACCAACACAACTCTTTCTTGATTAGTCAAAAAAACTATTCATATACATTTTAACCACACACATGAGTTGCAATGGGTTTGTCAACCGGACTCTAACATTGTAGGTGGAAATAAATTTCAGTGGTTGAAATTTATTACTCAAAACATAGAAATTAAGGTTTTATTTTCCAAAGGCTTCATTCAGAAATATTGACTACTTCGATCTTAATTAATGATTCTGGGTCATACACTTTTGTAATTGTTAATAATTGCATGCAAGCCTCCTTCATGCTTTCCTATTGTGAACATTTTGGTTTATTTTTACACATTACCATGTAATTCGGTGGACACAATTAAAAAGTTTTGACACAAGACAAGGGTAGTTGTAAAGTGTTCATATTAACATGCGATCATCTATACCTACAAATGTAGGGTATATATATATTGAAAAAAAATATATGGAATGTTTTGTAACTATGGAAAACTTGAGTATTTCTCTTGTGAATTTATTGTGTATATGGAATAGTCTATGATTTAACCCACGATAATTGAATGTGGTAACCTAGCTAAGATATTAGTCATTATGATTATTGGATTCACATTGAAACTTAAAGATAATGCCTTTAAGATTAGCAAAGATAAAGATGATTTATGAGTATGTGAATTGGTAGAAATCAAAGCTGGAACAATTATAGGGTTACTTGTTCCAAGGCAAGTATGCAAGTGTTCTAATTTGAGAAATGGTCACACTTCACATTTTATATATGTACTCACAAATGTGGGGGCTTTAATGTGTTAATATACATATGTATAAGTTAATTTGCTTCAAACTTGGAAAGTATAATAATACTCTTGAATGTTGAGTATATGTTATTGAGCATGTGCCACTGAGTGCATTAAGTGATTATACGTAGTAGACAATCACACGTTCTTAAGTAAGAAACTACAAAGTAAATATGCCTCTTAGTTTAGTTGTTGAAATAGATTTTGTAAAATAATTTATGCTATAATGGATTATCCAAGGTGGATAATTTTGGTGCCTGTTAAGTAAATAGCATAACATTATAAGAATGAATGAAATCTATTTTTAGTGGGGGTTAATCTTTTGAGATTGAAAGAAGTTCTATTGATTTTTGAAATAGAGTGACTGATAATTAAATTGGAATGAAAGGGTTGTGGTCACAACTGAATCATCTATTTCTTTATAAAGTGCGACTTCTAAGTGATTTGATCTAGAAGCCATAGTGATACCTATGGTGCTAAAGCTTTGACATATTTGTCGGAGAAATAAAATGTGAAGTAGTTGGAATAATTTTTATTGCCAACATAGTTATTTGATCATGATAATGGATCAAATAAGGAATTTTAAAGAATTTTATAGCTAGCTAATTGATTGGGTTGTGAAACTTATGTTGATAGAAGTCAAAAGGAGGCTGCAGTCCTTTGACTTTGTACAAAAAAGCATCTAGTGGAATAGGACTGAAACTCGATTTTCTATTAGTCACCGGTAATGGTAACCCGACCTTATTTTAGAACATCACTAATTTCAAGGTTTAATGGGTAATAATAAGTTACTGTTATGTGACCGTTTGGACTCTGAGAAATTATTTGTAGTCCATTCCAGGATAATCAGTGTTGATTGCTATGTTTTAGGAGGATGAGTTATATGCTCTTAATGAAGTACAGATTATCTAAAGTGTCTACAGTAGCAGGGACACATTGATTGAACTTCACCTATGTGAACATAAAAGTGGTGCCGCTTATAGCAAGAATTTGAGTTTATTCTTGTAAATATTCATGAAACCAGGATTTAGCACATGGCCATAATAGTGCTAAAAGATAGGAACGTCTCAAAAGAAGCTGGATAAATACATGTGTGTGACATTTTCCGGGTTTAACATAAAGAAGATGTGGTTTAATCGATTTGACACCATATGCTTAATTAGAACTTTGAAATGTTTGCTTACACTAATTGAAGGTTTAAATCGAAAGATACCTTTATGTATGCATGTCTTTATTCTTTAACTGACAAGTGGTTTTAATATTACAACCTAGTGGGGGATTGTTGTATATTTTAATATACATTAATATAGTTTGTAATATTAAAATGTGCATGAAGAGAATAATAGATAAATGTGAAAGACACCATTCAAGGGGTGCCTTTTGGGTCAAAGGTCACTACCCTTTAAGAGGTGTCTAATTAAGATACCTATTAGAAATAAGTGTCTAATAACCAAAGGGTGCCATCTTTTGGAAGAGGCACCAAATGGTCTATTTAAGACAAGTGGTATTATTCATTTAATATGTGAAAAATACTAAGTATCATTTTCTTGTGTCAGTTAAAAACCAATTTCCTAGAGACTTTCCTGAAAATCTTCAGAATTGCTATCTGGTAGATATTTCAACTTTGTTGTATCCTGGAGGGGATTTGCTAGGAACCCTGTAGCAAACTCTTTGTGAGTGGGGGCAAATAACTCCCTAAAGAAAGCGTTCTAAACGCGCCTTAAAGCTTTACAGATTTCATGTTTATATGTTGATTCTTCTCCATGGCGATCCGACCCCAACATTAATATCTGTTTTTCTTGCCCTTAGGATGAGGGGTCCCCAAAGTTGTTATTGAATGTGATTCTAGTATTGTGGTTGATGCTGTCAACTGGTTTCCTGCAAAAACTGCATGGGAAGTTTATGGGATATGCAGTGATATCTCCTCCCTAGTGTTGTATTTTGATGAAGTCTCCTTTTTAGCAGTTAAGAGGCAAGCTAATCAAAGTGCTGACTGGGTTGCAAAGGCAGCTAAAGCTGGGTGTTTGGCTGAAGACTGGACTAGCTCCCTTCTTTTAGCATTGTCTTCCATTGTTGATTATGATTTTTGGCCTTACGGGATTGGCTAATTGTAATGTCTCTATTGTTTGTGATAATAAATTCTCTTTTCTTTAACCTGAAAAAGAAAATAGTAGATGGAACTCTAATACTCAGCCTCCTCAAGAAATTGAAGGTGAAACAGGCGATACGGTTCTTGTTTGTAACATTGATAGACAGCTTGGTAGTTGTCTTAATGCGATAATTTCTCCTGCGATACTTCCTCATATTCTTGGCCTTAAACACGAATGGCAGATCCGGAACTACTTAGAGATCAAGTTACTGAATGCTAATAAGAATCAGAACTCAATGAATTGTCACAAGAATATTCTTCTCTAAAGACCACATTGAGAGTTACTACACCTACCTACCATATCATTCTGTGATCTACATTTTCTTCTAAGATCAGAAGAGATACATATGACTCGAGAGATGAATGTAACAAATCCAATTGATAATGCATCAGCTCTTGCTGTTATGGGCAGTAACAAGATGGATTCAGAAAATCTGTTATCAATTCATCAAATCCACCCAGTAATACTCAGCATCAAGAATACTAATCAAGGCTATAATTCCAATTTCAGAGGAGGAGGGAGAAACAGAAACACTTGACTCGAGGTAGAGGATATGGAAGGAACAATCACATCAAGTTGTATTGTCAAGTATATTGGAAGAGCAACCACACAGCTGCTGATTGATTTCAGAGGTATGATCCTTTTTATCAATAGGCTATAATGGTGTAAATCTGAATCCAGAATATAGTCTACAATCGGTTGCTTTACCATGCATTTCGAAAGTGTATGTTTCAGATTTAATTGCAAAAATATTTTTGGAGAAAGGTTTTATGCTATTGTGAAATTTTCTTTGAAACACGTACTTAATGGTAGTGATGATATTCATAGGTTGGCCTATTGTAATCTTTCCAAGGACCTGCAATTTTTTTCTTAGTGTTGTCAAATAAATAACTGCAAATGAAGCTTAGTACTTATTACGGCTATTGAGTTTATTTGCAATTGGCCCTTCATATGTAAGATTGCTTGTATACGCTTTATCAAATGGGTGTGCAGATGGCTAGGCAGATACTGCGATTGACCATAAAGGTCACTGCAGAGTGTGTTTATAACTTAATTCGACTATATATCAATGAGCTGCTTATTATTATGCATGCTGTCAATCATATGAAAAGAGTTCCTCTTATTTTTACAGTAAAATTCATATTTTTAATTGGGCCTTCTCTCAATCCTAGGTGGAGCATTCAGTAACTTATTTTTACATTTTTACAGTAAAATGTAAGCATTCAACAAGACACTTTACCTTTAACTGAATATTAGATAAGTTCTCCTGTAGTTTATCATCAAAATTGATTCCTAATTTATTCTAGCAAACAGAGCATGCACATGGTTTGCTTCTGCCCCCAATAATAACTTAGTATTATAAACATTAAGGTTTTTTTCCCCCTCATAAGCTTATTTTGGACACCCCCTGATCCCTCCCCTCCCCCCCCCCCCCACAAAAAAAAAAAAAAAAAAACAAAAAAAAACAAAAAAAAAAACAAAAAAACAATTAAAAGTAGCACAAAAAGGAGTCTTTTACAAAAATAATCTCTTTCCCTATGACGGAATCACATAATGAAGGTTTACCACAATGATTTACATCAATAACAAACTAATTCAGGAACCTCTGATAGTTTCAGAAAGTAACAAAACCAAAAATCAAGCACAAGAACTACTACATATGCATATTGGGTTTTAGGGGGATTTGTGAAACTAGCTCAATTCATAAATTACAGACTTACTCTGCAAATAAAAGCAGCTGCAGCCAATTCTGAAGGTACCCATTTGCAAAACCTTGTTCTCCATACCATAGTCCATTCCCATTGTCAAAACCAACACCATTCCGCAATTTCGCTGCATAACCATTTTATTTCACACGAAACGTTGAACTCATGAACCCGATAAGAAGGAATGATACTACTACACTTCATTGCAGAAATCGGCTGAGCCAGTTAATTTGGTAATTAACTTCTTTCAAGTTTTCTTAAGTGTGTAAAATTACACAAGGTTTGAGTTCATTTTTGAGTGTTCTTCAAAGGAACTGCAGTCCATATGCAACTGAAAATGCATCAAATGCATAACAGATTTACATCCTGCATCCAACATGTATTTAACAAGATAATTAAAAGAAGGGTTAATTACACTCACCTCCCCTATAGTTTGCCTTAATTACACGGACCTCTCTTGTATTTTAGGAAATTACATGGACCTCCCTTAAAATTTGTATTCTGTAACACTTTCCTCCCTTAAAATTAATATTCTGTAACACTTTCCTCCCTTAAAATGTTACAAAATACAAGGCATAACGGAGGTCCGTGTAATTTCCCAAAATGCGAGAGAGGTCCGTGTAATTAAGGCAAATCACAGGGGAGGTGAGTCTAATTAACCCTTAAAAGAAATTTGAACAATGAGATATGCGAGCATTTCAACACATGGATTCACAAATCCCCTCCAAATGAGAGTACTTTGGTGATTAAATTTTCTGTAGTCAAATCAACTCAGACACTGCAATACTTAATGACAAAGCTGAACTTACTGAGATTCGGTAGAAAGGACAACGGGCACGTAACATGTTACGTTTCGAAAGAAAAGTTGTCCTCCATCTGATTGAAGCCTGAGTTTCTTGAAACCAGAACTTTAAACCTTCATATTCAACCTTCTTGAAGCCTGAGTTTCTTGAAACCAGAACTTTAAACCTTCATATCCAACAGTGTCTGCAGATTTTCACAAGTGGGTTCTTGAAAATTAAAGCTTACAGATTTGAAGTATAATTCAAAATAGGGTCATATGCAACTGAAACACAAGTCTAAGCTATGGCTTGTATTTCATTTGGTAAAGCCATCCAAATAAATCTCATAAACTCACTTGTCTTTGTTTGGTGAATAAGAAAAAAGGAGAGAAAAATAGGAAGTACAAACAATTATGGTGAAAAATAAATAAAAACTTCGAATTTTATGAGTCAATTCACATCATCTTTTCTTGATTTCCTACTACATATATTTTGAAACATTTTAGTTTATAATTCAATTGAAGCACGGAGTAAAACACAAGGAAAAACTGTTTTCCTTTCCTTTTCCTTCTCTAAAACATCAAATTAAACGCAGCCTACGGTGAATATCATCACCTACAAGAAACTGTGGAAGTGTAACTCATTAGATAGCAATGATAATTATAGCTAACTTGTAATCCCAAATTACAGAGAAAGGGTAAAGAGAAAATAATGCAAGGTAAGCAACTAGATGGAACTTAAAACATAATTGAAGAGGTGGCCTGCAGCTTACAAGATCTGAAGACGAGGCCGAAATGTCAAGTTCTATGTGTACTTGCCTAGTTATTGAAGGCGCAAGGTGCACATAGGCAGGCACAAAAAAAAAAAGGCGTGATCCTCTAAGCGAAGTAAGGCATACTTCAAAATAGTTCATATATTATATACCTAAAATCAAATACAAAGAACTTAAAAATTAACATATTCATAAAAAATTGCTAAAACATCAAAGTAAACGTTTTGGCCTATTAGCCCAATTGACAACTTAGTAAGCTGCCTTTATGATGCTTCACAAAATGGAGTATCTTACTAGTGACATCGTAATCACCTAAGAAAGTATGAAACTTTCAAAAACTTTCAAAACTTAATTCCCATGTAGATTATTTGTGCAATTAGGCCTTTTCCTTCTTTTCTTCTCTAAATCTCTGAAGCACATGGAGAGTTAGTCTTGGTCACACAGAAAAATATTCTTTTGTTCTAAAGAATGTGCCTTGTGTTGGAACTGGGATGTTGTAATGGGACCAAAGCCAAAAAAAATTGGGCCATGAGTTGGGTCTAAAGCTATGAATTAGTTAGGTCTGAATATAGTCCTTAGTCTGATGGCTAATTAAGTTGCCGACACATAATTTTACAAATGTGTAGGCTATGTGCCTTGGGCTTTTATAAAAAAAGCACTAGAAAAGCGCGCCTAGGCTGGACCAAACACTATACCCGCCTAAGCCTGAACCTGAACCTGACGCGCACCTTTAACAACATAAGCTCTATGAATATGCTGGTGAAGTGTTTCGCATAAGCCTGGTTTCGGCAGGGCGTGTGGATCTTTTTAAACAAATAGAGCATATGAAAGTAGTGATATCACATCTTAGTTTGATTTAAGACCGCAACACTGAGATTAGAATACTTCATTGAGTTATGTTGGAATTAGGAAATAATATATTAGTATCAATCTACATTTATTGGTCATGTTGACCATTTTGATTATTTCTTTTTCCTTTTTATTCCCTCTTTATTGTCTTTTAATCACTTTCCTTTTTACTGCTCTTCTGTTTTCTATATAAGATGTACATACAGTGATAATAAAATCATCCCTTTCTCTACATTCTTTTGGTATGAGAGCCAAATTCGATTTTGGCATTGTTTCCTCGCTTCCACCTTCGGCGGGTGGCGACCCGTCGCCCGCCGGACCTCGCTTTGCTTTCAGCTTGAAGCCTCAGTCCGAGGACCCTCCATGCACCAACTTCACTACCCCCTACGGGTCTCGTCCAGCCACCGGAAAGCCCCTACGGGGCTCTTCCAGCACCTACGAGCCATGTCCAGCCCTACGTGAGCCCTAGGCCAGCCCCATTTGGGCCTTGTCCAGCCTTTGATGGGATATAAGTTTGGTTCATGAAGTTTTTAAATAGAAACCATATAAATTTGTTGGAATTCACCCATTGATATGCACAATTATGCTAATAAGCATTGTAGAGAGATTGGTGGTGTTCCTTTTTTGTCCCTAAAAAGTGTGACAGAGCATACCATATGAATAAATTTTGTCGACTTTACAACCCCAATGTCTCTTTTAAAAAAAAACTTTAGGAACCAAATTGATGCAATTGAAACTACAGGGACTATAACGAAACAGAGACCAAACTTCAAGGTATATTTTGTATTTAAGCCACCATTGAAAGGACACCCACATTAAGGATGCTAATACCCTTGCCATGACAGTAGGCTTAATTACAAAATATACCCTCGAAGTTTGGTCCCTGTAGTTTCAATTGCATCAACTTAGTCCAATTTTTTTAAATAGAATCAACGTGGTCCAAATGTCTCATTCTATGAGAAAGTTGACGTAATTTATTCACATGCTATGCACTGTCACGCTTTTTAGGGGCAAGAATGGAACACCACCAATCTCCCCGCCCGCTTATCCAGTGTAATTGTGCATAGCAGTGGGGTGAATTCTGTCAAATTTTTTTACAGAATGAGACATTTGGACCATATTAATTCTATTTTAAAACTTTAGGGACCAAATTGATGTAATTGAAACTACAAGGATAAAAATAAGACATGGACCAAACTTTTATTTTGATCTTAATCCCACGAGAATATTTAGGTATAAGGAAAAGAGAGAAAAATAAATTAACAAAAAAGAGAGTCAAGCAGAGTATGGCTTACAGATTTTAAATAAACTTCAGCTTTGAGATTGAATTGTCTCAAAGTCTATCTCGATTTGAGGAATATGAGTAATCTTATGCCACTCTGGCCCGCTTCCCTTGGCGCATCTTTCCTTCAAAATGGGACATCTGTGTACAGACAGCAAATGTAATTGGGTGAGGCGTCGCATTGCTTCCACCCGTGGCAGACTCGTAAGCTTCTCGCAATCAACAAGCAGCAGAGATTGAAGAGATGAAAGGTTACCAAGCCACTCTGGCAGATATTCCAACCCATCGAATTGGCTTATTGACAGATCCTTCAAGGCAGTGAGGAACTGGAGTTGCTCAGGTAGAGACTTTAGCTTTGGCCACCCGTCTAACCCTAAACTCTCTAGGGAGTCAAGTAGGTGTTGCGTGGTATTCTCTGCAGCATCGGGCCAGGGGAAAAAGTCAAGCTCCTCTGAGAACCCACCTATCCCCAAAAATCGAAGGCTGGTTAGGAGGTGCAGCCCCTCTGTCCAGCAAGTCGTTAGTCTTCCACAATCAACGAGCATCAATGACCGAAGAGAATGTTTTAATTCCCCCCAATTTGAACCCGAAATCAGACTAGGACATGATTTAATCATCAAGCTCTCAAGATTGCAGACTTCTAGCCCACTTGGAAAATCAATCAAATTCTTACACGATATGATACACAGTCTCCGTAGAGATGTGAGGCAGTGTATATCTGGAATTGCCCTTAGATTTGGGCAATTTTGTATGTTCAATAACTCAAGGGACACAAGGTTTTGTAGTGAGCTTGGTAAACAAGTCAACTTCTCACAATCCCAAATAACAATTCCCCCAAGAGATGTCAAGCTTCTGCTGTCTGTTATTATATCTGCCATAGATGTCAGATTATGGCACCCAGTAACTCTTATAGTTTTGAGAGCCACGAGGTTGTTCAGGCCATTAGGCAGACATGTTAGCCCATCACACCTTGAAATATCCAAATACCCCAGCAATTGATTGTTTCTCAACAATCTTTCCAGTAAAGAATCGAACTCTGATCCAGACACACTTCCGATATCCAGGTACGTTAGAGAAGTCAGTTCGCTGCTTATCTGCACTAGTGCCCTGCAATTTTTGAGCCCTTTGATCTTCAAAGACTTAATGGATGGAAAATGACTTGGAGCAGCAATCAAATTGGGGCAATCTGAAATTACCAAATTCTCAAGGGAAGGAAACACCATCCCAGTCGACAGTGGTCTTGATACTTCCAACCATTCAACCAGGTTTTCCATATCTCCAAGAGTGAGTTCTTTCAATACCGGAAACACTGCTATTGCTGACCCACTCCCACCAAAATTACTACTACTACCAGTATTATGCGCACCACCATCATTAATGTGACCATAGAACTCACTAGCAATACATGTAACATTCTGCATACCCTTTATCTTAACAAATTTAAGATGGGGAAGATGCCCTAGTGTTGGGATTTCCTTGCATCTAAAGTTGTTCACTAGTGTAATCCTCACCAAATTATATATGATCATTGTAGGACTTGCCATCGTCATCCATGATGCCAATCTCTCACCCTCAAAGTTAGTAATAGTTAAATCTTTCAAGTTCGTGTGAGGTACTAGACCTTCCAAGACTTCTTCATCATTGGAGTCTTCTCTTCCAAAAGGAATATTCGACTTTCTAGATAGATTTGCTTTCTTGGCTTCTTCCATGTTTCTGACGTGCTCAAGGCCAAAAATCTTTAATTTACCTTTAAGGTTGCTTAATCCCCCCAACTCTTCAATTTGACATCCCCTATCTCGACTCACAACAAAGAAAGGTAACGTTTGAAGACAAGTCAACTTCCCTATCCCCACCAAGCAGGGCATACCGCATTTTGTATCTCTTATATAGAAATGTCTCAAGCTAATCAACTTTCCAAAATTCTTTGGGTGCTCCTTCAAATAGTAGCAATCAAAGATCCTCAAAGTTTGCAAATTATAAAGATTTGTTACAGAATCAGGCAGCTTCCTAATATTAGTCCTTGAGATGTCAAGATATCTCAAGTGTCTCAATTTGCAAACCGAACTTGGTAATTCTTCAATACGAAAGCTGGTCAAGATTAAAGCACGCAAGCATTTGAAGTTCATTAACTTCTTACCAAGGACATCTCCCAATGAAAAAAACGTGCGTAATCTTGGAACTCTTCCTTTTGGATTTAAGGGCATGTTTAATTTGCTAGATATCCAAGATAAATGTTGAACCTCTGGAATATCAATCACCTCACCATCAATCAAAGTTAAGCAGTAATTCTTTGAGGTATTGACTGCAAGATCATGAACAAGATCATGCATCTTGCAACTTGTAATATTATCATAGTCATCCTTTACAACATCTTGCAATAAGGAGTTCCGCAACAAAAAGTCAAAATAGTAGTTGCCTATGTCCTCCATCAACACATGACTTCCTTCAGAAGGCTGATGAAGTAATCCTTGAGCCATCCAAAGCTGAACTATATTATCCTTTTCAATAACAGAATCCTTTGGCAAGATTGAGCTATATGCAAAACAAAGTTTCAGTGGCGCTGATGGTAAATGTTCATAACTCAACTTTAAGGTGCTCATGACTCCGTTTTTATCTTCTGTTGAATCCCAAATTTCACTGTCTTGGATTGACAACCACTCGTTTTCACACTTCATAGAGTGCATTAATCCTCCCAATGCCTTTATTGCCAGTGGCACACCCCCACACCTCTCTAAAACCCTCTTAGCTATGGCCACTAAATTTGGAGTCTCTTGTGCTCCTCCATCTGCAAATGCTCTTCGCTTGAAAATGGTCCAGCTATCATCATCAGACAGTCCTACCAGACGACGCGTAACAGATGTTTTCATGGTAAATGCCACCCCCTCACTACGGGTAGTAACCAAAATTTTGCTTCCCCTAGAACCACCAATTCCCAGCAATGAATTTCTCATGGAATCCCATTTTGGTTCGTTTTCATTCCACACATCATCGAGTACAAGCAAAAATCTTTTTCCGTTTATACTTTTTTGAATCTTTCTTATTATTGCTTCCATATTGGATATATTAGCATCGGTTTGGGTTAGAGATTGAAGTATCTCGTGTAAAAGCCTTTTGACATCAAAGTCATCAGATACACAAACCCACATTCTATGATCAAAATATCTCACTACCTCGTCATTCTTGTAAACTAGCTGAGCAAGGGTTGTCTTCCCTTGTCCGGCCATTCCCAAAATGGCAATAATTGACAAATCTTTTTCATTGTTTGAACTAATTAACATATCCACTATATTTGACACGTCAACGTCCCTACCCACTACTTCTGAATCATCTATGAAGGGGTGAGTCTGCCGGAGTCCAATCTCAGCTCTAAGTTGGACTGTGGTATTTATCAGCTCCACTGGCCTAAGTCCAATCTCTGTTGCTTCTTTATAAATTTCATCGAACGACAAATTGACTTTCTTAATCTTAGCAGCCATCTTGATACAGAATGCAAGTTTATTAGAGGGGGAGAAGAAGTCAAGTACCTTGTTGATCATCCTATCTTGTATCTCTACTTTATGTCGAAGAACTTCATAAGCAATCTCATCTAGCAAATCATCAGCATCAGAAGCTGCAGCTTTGAGTTTTTTCAGCCAAAGTTGGACAGAGTTGAGTCTTACTTGCTTGATCTCAGCATCAGATAACAATGCTTGAATCATCTCTAACTTTGTACCCAATTGTTGGAGCTTCCCTTGAAGGCCCCACACATCAGTGAAATTTTCAGAAGCAAGTGAAAGTACCTTGCTTAAGATTATCTTTGCAACAACACTAAGGAGAACTTCAGCCATCTTGTTTTCCTACTCACTGGTGAAAGAATTGCTTGATAACTCGAGGTGTTGACTTTGTAGTTAGGCCAGCAAATTACATAGATTTTCTATGAAGCCTAGTGGTTTTGGATATATCAATATAAAAAATAGCACACTTTGACAACTCTGGAGGTGTGAATACGCAGATAGTCTTGACTGTGTATCCAACTAGGTGTTTACTGTTTATAATGTATACATACAAACTATTATACATGCATAACTATGGGCATTAAAAATTCAAAAGAAGTCATAGAAACCCACCATCGTCTAAAAAGTTGAATTAGTAAGCTTCAACTTTACCTGATTTCTTCACGATTTTGCTTTTCCACTACCAATCTATTGAAAGCTTTACTTTCGCCACTCTCATCAATCAAACTGTGAAAAGCTTACATTTTTATTTTTATTTTTTAACAAGAAGAGTATTTTATGACAAAGTTCTGGCTATACAAAGACCTATGTGTAAAAAATAAAAGATTACATTTTTGCCGAGTTTCCTTTCCGGTTTAGTATTTATTAAACGAGAATTAATTAATGGTGTAAAATAATGAGCCTCAATGCATTAGTCAATGAAAGAGGATAGTGAACAATTTTGGAGTAAGCAAAGCACCCCACACAAAATTCCACAAAAAACAATCTTACTACTTGATTCCGGTGAATCTTGTGGGACCCATATATTTCCCACTTGAGAGAAACTGGAATTAGATGTCAGAATTGTTTTATGTGAAATTTTGTGTAAAATCTTGTGTGGCTCGAACATCACTCATTCTAAAATAACTGCAGACATAACATAAGCAATTCGAAAAAATTACACCCAGATTCCCATTACATCTAGGAACAAAATTGGTAAACCAAGAATCCCCACCAACTGAAACATCCAGGAAAGTCGTCCAAATAGGACATGACAACCTTTTTTCGAGCATATTATCAAACACTTGAAATGCCCCTCTGTCCATCCACTCCGTGTTAAAAACAAATGCTAAACGATTTTTGTGTGATTTTTTTTGACGATTGGCGCCCGAAGGATGATATTGGAACAATTCGAAAGTCAAAGGAACCCAATTGACGAAATTTGAAAGTCTAGGGACCAAGCTGACATAATGGTAACTGGTTTGGTCCGGAGTGAAATTTGTAGTTAGGCCGGCGAATTTGGTTTTGGGAACACTTTGACATTAGTTTTGGTGCTAAAATATTTTAGGATAGCATAAAGGTACATTCATTTTTTAATTAGGGTACTTAATTTTAAGTTAAAAATTCATTTTTTTACCTTTAACTTTAATTAGTAAAGGCACCTCACTTATTTTACATTGTATTATAGGCTTAACACCCTCTTAGTTTGTCCTTTATGTCAATTGGTCCCTGTAGTTCAGAAAGTGTCATTCTAATCCTTATAGTTTCATAAGTGTGTCATTTTAGTCCCTCAAACACTTTTTGTGACAAATTTTTTTACTTTCAGTGACAAGATTATTCGTCACTAAAGAATTTGAACAATAGTATGATATTAAAAAATACACCACTAGCTCTTGGAACCAACAAGAAGACTGAATATTATTGTATTCTAATAACTTGAATTAACTTAAAAGTGAAGACTGAATAGAACATAAAATAAAATAAAAAATTAAAATAAAAAACTATTAGAGAACTAAAACAAATAATATTGAGGCGATAGCTTCATGTTAGCGTTAGCGTGAGCGTAAGTAGGAGAATCGAAGGCCACGTACAAACCCACCAACTGGGTCATCATCTCGGTGTCCTCTAAGAGACCTCTCACTATGATTTGCTGATTGACGCGCTTGGCATCGATCAAGGACTTGCATTGTTTCAGTAAATTGGTGTTTATTTCACTTGTTGATGAAGTAGAGAAAGAACAGAGCTTCACTGAAAAATGGTGATTTTTTCAGTTTTGAAGACTCAATAGGAGTAATACTTAGGAAGTTAGGACACATCCAAATACACAATTTTTGGGAAACAACATGATTAATGTGTCTATCTCTCTCCTGTGTCACTGTGGGATTCAGTGACATCACAGGAGAGATACACACATTAATTGGGTTGTGTCCCAAAAGTTGTGTGTTTGGGTGTGTCCCAATCTTTACTCATATGGAGTATTTGTTTTAGCTCTCCAATAATTTTTTTATTTATATTTTTTCTTTTTATTTTATGTTCTATTCAGTCTTGACTTTTAAGTTAATTCAAGTTATTATAATACAATAATATTCAGTCTTCTTGTTGGTTCCAAGAGCTGGTGGTGTATTTTTGAATATCATACTATTGTTCAAGTTCTTTAATGACGAATAATCTTGTCAATGAAAGTAAAAAAATTTGTCACAAAAAGTGTTTGAAGGACTAAATGACACACTATGAAACTATAAGGATTAGAATGACACTTTTTGAATTACAAGGACCAAATTGACATAAAGGGCAAATTAAGAGGGTGTTAAGCCTATAATATATGGTAAAATAAGTGAGGTGCTTTTACTAATTAAAGTTAAAGGTAAAAAAAACTAGTTTTTAACTTAAAATTAGGTGCCCTAATTAAAAAGTGAATGTGCCTTTATCGCCAACCAATATTTTAACCTGGTGTGAACAGTCAGCTCTAAGGAGGGCGCCCTCTCTTTGTTACAGAGAGAGCCTCTGTTGTTGGATCATGCTTTCATTAATGACAATTTTAATAATATTTTAGCACTACAATTACAATATTTTAGCATCAAAATTATTAGAACATACGATACACTAGTAGTAGAGGCACACGCGCTGCGTGTGCAACTTGTTGGTTTGTTATGTAATCTTGCACTAAAAATAATCATTTTGCTTGCAAAGTGAGTAGCTCGTCTGGTTCGAGTTGGATCTTAGGCCCCTCGATTGTTTGACTCCCAACTCTTCCTCATAATCTGAAAAAAAAAAAAAAAAAATAATTGTTGATATCTAGGTTGAGAAAAATCTTGACATTAAAATAAAAAAAAAAACATACATTGCATATAGGAAGTATTGTCTTTTGTTTTTCTTTCTGTTAGTCCTTGAGTACAGGAAGCATTAATACATAATCTAGTGAAATCCAGCAAAATTGTGCATTTCACCACTTAATTTTTCTGATAGTCCATGCAAGTATATATCATCATCAAACAATGTGCTCATAACAAAAAGACAGATATCAATTAAGGTAAAAAGACAACATAACCTGTAATAACTTGCATTTTCATTTAATTTCTTGTAATTGCATTTGACATATTTAAATTCAATTTGAATTTCCATGATTAATCTGTATTGTTAATCTCATTGTTATTCACAATTCTTATATATTAAATCTAATTTCTTGTTTTATTTCATAAATTAAAATTCTTTTGGGGTCAAACTGCGATTATATGAAATTTAGCAACACCTGTATTGAATTTCAAATCTGTATTTCAAAACGGTAGAAGTGTTCTCTTTTAATTCAAGCTGTATTTTTATGAAACCAGAAAATCACTTCTTACACTAAAATGAATTTTCTGTATTTTTGTGGTGGACACCGCACCCTGAAAATACCAGTTTATGTTCAAAACTGTCCGTGCCGCATTAAACTTGCACGGTTTGTGATTTGGACGTAAAGGTTGAAGTGACTATGCTTACTTACCAATTATGGCAACTCATGATTTACTTGTGCCTTGTTTGAATATTGCAATTTTGTATGTGTATTCTTAGGCCACAAGTTGTTTTTCCCAAACAACTCAAGCTTGCCCCCTACTAGCCTATACTTGACCCTTGGTGTAATTGTGGAGCTAAATGCATCAGTGAAGCAATGTGTATGTATAATTCAGTATGGATTAACCCTCTTAATCTGCAATTGCTTAGAAATTAGTATGGTTAATCAATTTGTTGAGTGAGAGAGGTGGTTCTTGGCCCCCAAGTTTGATACTTGCATCTATACACTCACATGCTCTCTTAAACACACACATCTACACATTTGTAAGTTCAGTAAATTGAGAGAGTTAGAGAGTTACACAGAGAGTTCTACAGATTTCATATAGAGAGAGAAAGCTTCAATCCACCATACCCAAGCTTAAGTGGATTTCTTTATTGGTCTTTCTTTCTCAACATCTATTTGAATCAACAATCCCAGTGAGTATTTTAAACCCACCTAGAATGTAATTTCATAGTTCAATTACTGTTTGTATGCTTGAATCATGAAACACCATGGTTGTTTTCACGTATGCACTCCATGGCTTTGAAAATCAAGATTTTTCAATCTTAACCAAAATCTGTTTTCTTAGATAATAATGAAAGATTATGATTCATAGATGTCATGTTTACATTAGTAGAGCCTAATTTACTCACATGAGAAAGTATATAAGAAAATAAGTTTTGACATGTTGTGGTTTTTCATAAAATTGGAGAGCTATAGTTTGAATCATGTAAAATCGTTTGTAAATTCTTAATCCTTGTTGAAAAACAAAGAAATCCATATATTATATGTCTTATATACTTTAGAATTGCAAAATGGGTCAATTTGGACCCCTTAAGCTGAAACAGATCAGTTTCTGCGGGGAAGAAGAAGCCTCAGTATAAACTCGCGCCACGATCGCGCGAGCGGCTCGCGCGAGCGACCTTTCGCGCGAGCGGCCCGCGCGCGCGATCCTTGCTACCCCAGGCAGACAGAAGAGTATATATATATAAAATAAAATTTAGGCTGGTCGCGCGCGCGAGGGTCGCGCGAGAACCCTTTCGCGCGAGCGATCCGCGCGCGCGACCCTGGCTGTTTCAGGCAGACAGAAAAGTTTATATATAAAAGAAAAATTGGGCATATCGCGCGAGCGACCCTTCGGGCGAGCGGCCCGCGCGCGCGAATTCTGGCAGTTTCTGTTTTTGTCTGTTTTCTGTTAAGGGACTGTTTGGTTCAACTTTTAAGTACTGTTAAGGTTCTGTTTGGGAAATTTAGTTAATCAGAACTCTTTTGGTTATCTTTGAATGATTAAAACATTGTATTATGACTTATCAATCCCCGTACGCGCGTTGTTCTTTTAATTCAGCGTTTTGCTTAGGTTTAAGTGCATATCATTCATGTGGGGTCAGTGGTACATGCATGTGGGTGTCAGTCAGTGTGGAAAAGAGTAATGGTCAGTGTGGAAAGAGTACGAGATTGTGGTTGAGACTGTGTTTGTGGTTGTGGTTGTGGTTGTGGTTGAGATTGCGGTGAGGGTATCTTTGAAATACGACGGTGGCAAATATGGACACTCCCTGACGCCCATGGAAGCGTTAAAGTGTGTGACGCCGAACTTGGACACTCACTGGCACCCATGGTAGTGCTAAAGTGTGGCCTTCGGACACTCCCTGATACCCGAGTCTGGATACTGCGTGAGGTTGCTCCGGTATTTGCATGGCGGTTTAGGTATTCAAAGTGTGAGGCAATGGACACTCCCTGGTACCCCGGACCAAAGTGTGAGGCAAACTGGACACTCCCTGGCGCCCCGTTGCTAAAGTGTGGCTATCTTAGTGTTTCAAAGATACTAGGAGTAAGATAGTGGGTTGTTGTGGCTGTCGAGAGAAAAGAGTCGGCAAGATGAGTGTGGTGCATTGTCTCATACACGAGTAACTGTTTTTATGAATGAACGACTTTTAATATACTCCTTGTGTTTATAAAATGAATTCTTTCTGCGGTTTAACTATTGTGTTATACATATTGAAAATGGAAAAAGGTAAATGAGTATGTGTTACATTTAAAGTCATGTTTTTAATACTCACCAGCTTCTTGAAGCTGACGACGTTGATGCGTCCTGGACATTCGTGTTCAGGCTTTTCAGGTTATAACCAGGAGGAATCATATGACTATGCTAATTGAGAACGGCTGCCCTCGGACGAGAAACTGTTTAATTATTATATGCTTTAAGCTTATATGTTTTAAGTTATGGACCGTTTTGTAATAAGGATGACTGTAATAGACATTAAGCTATTGTTTTGTTTCAAGGCGGTCTGTGCCTTTAGATAACCCGTGCTGTAATATTGTTTAAGTTAGGAAAATTTTTGTAAGCCTTGATTGCTCTGCTCTGATTATTTTGTTTTGTTGTTCGACGTTTGGGACGAAATCGATCCTTCAAACTGTCGCGACCTACGGGTCCATAAAGGAAATTAAACGCTTTCCTTATTTATGCTACGTCGGGGCGTGACATAACCTCACTGTTGAAACCGTTAAAGGCTAGAGAGAGGAGGGAACAATACTCACCCATATTGTTGTACTGTTTTGCACATTATGTTGCAGGGAATTGGATGACAATAGCCAGGGAAGAGGGTCATAAGGGCATTGGGGGGGAAGGAGAGAGACGGTAGGGACGTAGTCTTGTAGAATGTGAGGGAGACACGTTTTTTTTTTTTTTTTTTTTTTTTTTTTTTTTTTACAGTTAATTGAGTTGCATGAGATTTTTGGTTTTTTGTTTTGTAATTTGAAATTCAAATTGTCAATAGTCAATAACATTTTAGTCCTTGTAAATGGTGTTTTTGGAGAATTTTTTTTTTTGGTTTTAATGTAAATATGAGTGAGTGTGAAAATAAATTGGGTACCCTTATCTTTCTTTTTATAGAATAGTATAGATGACCATCTAACCCTCTAATTTTTATTTTAAAGGGTAAAAACATATTAGTTTTAATGCAATTAAGGATAGTAGTAAAAAGAGTTTGGGTACCCCTTCTTCTCCCTTTATAGAATAGTAAACAACTTGGATGTACCATAGAAATTAGAAATTTTTTTGATACATCATATTGGTTTCCCCAGTCTTTTTCGGAGTATCTTTATCTTCTTCTTCTCTCTCTCATCATCTCTCTATTGGAAATTTAAAATTCCTTTTGTACATGGTCAATAAAGTATTATTTTAACTATTACTAGGAGGATGCGCGTGGTTTAGATTTGATAGAAAAAAAATACAATGTATATATTTTTTTAATGTGTACACGAAAGAGAAATAAGTTCTACTAATTATTAACATGGTGTTAGAAAAAATATTATTGAACAACAACTATATTAATTGGCGTTAAAATTTCCAAAAATTTAAAGTGAAGAATTTTATAGATTGACATTTACTTGCTATTTCTTTGACCAGTTTAGAAACTCTGTTCGGAATTCGTAAGAAAAAAAATCTTGAGTCGAAGAAGAGAAATAAAATTTAGTTGTGTTTACTCTGCATACATTTCATATATTTATGATTTGAAAAATATTAAACCCTAAGTGTGTTGAACATGCACCGTCGACAAAAGAATTGAGTTATTTGGGTAATGTTCATATTCAATATACACTTTAAACATTTACAGAAGGGTACTATATACATGATAAAAGGGTAATTAGATAATTCAATTTATAAGTGTACGCTCTTTAAATTTTATGGCTCATTGCTTAAAAAATGAAAACAAAAACAAAAAACAGAAACCCACAATGTTACCAAACGAGCCCTTAGATTTTCTATCCTATTTCCATGCTAATCAACATTTTGAACACTAAGCAACACTTCGAAGGGGATAGCAAGTATCCACCAAAGGTTTTAAGGCTTCCGTAGTAGGGCCTGAGCCAAATAAACACTTCAAAGTGTGACTTTAAACCTGTAACTTTTCTGTCAATGGGTGGAGTAGCGCCATGATCTTTATATATTGAGTAACAAGGTTTTACATTCCCGATGGATTATAATCTCAAGATCATCAAAGGTTTTGATGAACTGAGTAAATGCAGAATATGTTGGTGATTTATGAGTGAGTGGATAAATCCAAGTGAATCTACTATAGTCTTCTATGACTGAAACGTAGTAGTTAAACTTTTGAATGAACTGAGAAGGGGCATGTCCCAAGAGCGTACTGTGAGGTTATAGTTGTTATTGCTGAATTGAAAGTTGTTTTTACCATTGAATCTGCCTCCTCTTGCCATCAAATCTTCCTCTTCCACGACCTCTAAACTGACCATTTCAATTCTGTTGAAACTGATAATTGGTTTGAGATTGATTTCGATCGAGGCAAAGATGCCATAATTGCTGTGTTTGTGTGCTGATTCAAATCATTTGACTGAGTTATGAATATAGATCTTCAAGTGATGAAATTGGTTCAGACCTAGTACGAATTGAAGTCTCTCTCTCTCTCTCTCTCTCTCTCTCTCTCTCTCTTTTTGTTTAATTTGAATATCAAAATGTATTCATTGTTTGCAAAAGGCAAGATGTACAGTGTTGGAAATATGTTTTGGTTTAATCAGATTCTATCTTATCCTGTCACGATGCCATGATTTGAGGATCACATATCATTAGGAATTTGATTGTAATATGCATTTAATATGCCTTTATTAGCTTTGATTTTATTTCCTTTTTCTTATTCACTCGTTTGTATATAAATAGAGAATCCCCTTTGAGGACGATTATAAGAAATTACTTCTCAATATTGGAATTCTTCTTGGTATCAAAGCAGATCGATTTGCCCTAAAGTTCAAGTGCTTCCGCTTTTTCGGCGGACGGCCTTATGCCGTCCGTCCGGCCTTTTGAATTGCTCTTAATTTTCCTTTACGACTCCTTTGGTCCCTTCTCTTATATTACTTCCGCTGCTGCCACCAATTTAGCCGCTTTAAGGGCCTGTTTGGCAGCCCCTACGGTCACTGTCCAGCCGCCGGTAAACCCTTCTGGGCCTTGTCTAGCCACCGGCCAGCTCTCTCGGGCCTTGTCCAGGCCTTTACTGGTCCATCCAACTGCAGCCAGCCTTCTCGGGCCATGTTCAGGCGTTGGCCAGCCCACTAGGGCCTCGTCCGCTTCTTTTGGCCAGCCCAGCCTGCCGTCCTGTGCAATTCATAGCCATCGGCTGCCTCCTCTCTCTTGTGCAGCCTATGTGTGGCGCACCTCTCTTCTTTGCGTAGCGTTAGTGCTGCCTTTCCTGTTGAGGGTCTTCTTTGCGAAGTGTTAGTGCTGCCTTTCCCGTTGAAGGTCTTCTTTGCACAACATTAGTGTTGAGCCTGTCTTCCCAAGGGCATGTTAAAGGCATGTATGGTTATCGATGGTTTTTCCGATACCATTCTGGCTTGGGATTTGCTCTCACTATTTTTCGGGAGCATTCTTATTCGGTCCACCGGTGGTTTTCGTTGCAATCGTTGTTCCGGCTTCCAGTGTTGTCCAGGAGCACTCTTCCAAAGACTTTCAAATTCTCATCTTCCGAAGCTTTCAAGTTCAAGTTGGACACTTCAAAAGATTTCTGAGTCTCAACTTGCGGGGGAGTGTTGGAGATATGTTTTGGTTTAATCAGATTCTATCTTATCCTGTCAAGATCCCATGATTTGAGGTATCATTACGAATTTAATTGTGATATGCATTTAATATGCCTTTATTAGCTTTGATTTTATTTCCTTTTTCCTATTCACTAGGTTGTATATAAATAGAGAATCCCCTTTGAGGACGAATAAGAAAATTACTTCTCAATATTGGATTTCTTTTCACTGGAAGCCTATATATACCATTTAAAAAAAAAACTAAATACTTCATCTCCCTCCCCTGTACCTCCTGTATCTTTCCCACAGAACAAGAAGAAAAAAGCTGAGCAGATGCTGTACACCAATATCACACTGAGCACAAAAGGGAAGCTGAAGCAACAAAAAATCCCAACAAAACTGTATATTCCATTTGGTTGTGAAATCTAGAGTTTAGCTAGCAAATTTATTGAATCCACTTCTTCAAAAACTACCGAAATGCTATTGACAATCTGTCTACCTTTCAGGAAAGCTGATTGATATTTGCTTTTAACACTGTCCATCATAACTCTCATCCTGTTCACTAGCATTTTGGATAAAATTTTGTAAATACAACCTATTAGACATATAGGCCAAAACTGTGATAATTTGGTAGGGGACTGAGTTTTGGGAATCAATGTAATGAAAGATGCATTTAAATCTTTCGCCGAACAACTAGAAGAGTGGACTCCGAAAATACGTTCATAATGTCATCTTCGATTGAGCCCCAATACTTTTTGCTCTTCTATTAGCTGCTATGGTGTGGAAATACTTGGAGTTCTTGTCCACTGCTTTGAGCCAGCTAGTTCTTGATTTTTGTCTCCACTCGCTTTCTTTTAATCTGTATGCCTTCCAAAGATTGCAAGTGGCTTTACACATCTCAAGTCTTTCATCTTCAGTCAGCATTGAAATCTCTTGTTTCTCTTCCCAATAGTTGAGTTTGTTCTCCAGAGACTTACTCTACAGGCTATTCCTACCTACTCTATGTCTATGTTCAAATATCCTAAGGGCATTTGCCACAATCTTAATGCAAAAATATCTAAGTTTAGTTTGGAGATTCTGATTTTCGTTTGGAAAGCTTGTAGAAAATATAAATGCTTTTCCTACAAAAGAAAACCCGTTAAAGAGAAAAGTACTCTCTGGGTCCTCCGTGGGTCAGTCCATAATGTTAGCAGATTTGATATCTGGCTTTATGCTACTCTGAAGAAATTTCATAAAGTTCGCATTGATTGTGAATCATTCATATCTTGTTTAGCCTATACTTGTTGATTGATATGGAACAGAAGAAATTCTTATATTTTTGAAGGGACTAAGCTGAATCCTTATGAGGTAATCTCTACTGATGCTAGAGATACCAGATCCTACATATCTGCTGATTTATCTAAAAATGCTTCAGGTTTTGGTTTAGTATTAATTCACTCCTGCAGGTTAATCGTATAGATTCAGCCCATCCCAGTAAGAATCTCACTAGCTAATCAAAGTGCTGACTGGGTTGCAAAGGCGGCTAGAGCTGGGTGTTTGGCTGAAGACTGGACTAGCTCCATTCCTTTAGCATTGTCTTCTGTTATTGTTTCTCATTTTTGGCCTTCTGGGATTCGCAAGTTATCATGTCTCTTTGTTTGTAATAATAAATTCGCCTTTCTTCGACCAAAAAAGAATTAAAAAATTGTAGACGGAACTAATATTCAGCCTCCTCAAGAAATTGAAGGTGAAACAGGAGATATGGTTCTCAATCCTTATTTCTCGGCACAGATTATGCGATAATTTCTCCTTCAATACTTCCTCAGATTCTTGGCCTTGAACTCGCATGGCAGATCTGGAGCTACTAGGCCAAAAGATATCCAACTTCTTCTAAATCGCATATTCATGAATTGAAGATCAAGTTACTGAATGCTTTAGTGAAGAATATTCTGCTTTGATGACCACGTTGAGAGCTACTACACATTCTAATATCAGTTTGTGATCTTCATTCTCTTCTTAGATCAGAGAAGATACATATGACTCGAGAGATGAAGGTAACAAATCCAATTGATAATACATCAGTTCTTGTTTAACAATATAGAATCAGAAAAGTCTGTTATCAATTCATCAAATCCACCCAGTAATACTCAGCATCAAGAATATTAATCAAGTGTATAATTCCAATTTCAGAGAAGGAGGAGGGAGAAACAGAACTTCGACTCGAGGTAGAGGAAATGACTCAAGTCTATTGGAAGAGCAATCACACAGCTGCTGATTGTTTTCATAGGTATAATCCTTCATGTCAGATCTCAAATTCATCATTTTATGCACCTTCTTTTAACTCTCATAATAATGCTCAGATTTATAATCCCACGCAAAGGAATTCTCTGGCCTATTTAGTTCCAATCTGTCCACAGATCAACAAAATCCACCTCTTCTTCCTACTCCACACACTCAAATCACTCAGCCTATTTCTTCCTCAGTACCAAATTGTCATTCAGCCTACGCAAATCACTTGTGTTAAGTTGTTATTTTGGTTCATCTTAAGCACTGTACATGTGATTTATATGACTCTATTTTCTAAACAAAGTGAATATTATGATTCACAATTCCTTGTTTCGACAAACCAGTTCACGATTCGACATCAGTGTATATATAGATATTTAGGGGTACATCTTTTCCCTTAATGTATGAAATAAAACTTTTGCAGGTTTCATCCTCCTTGTATGGACATGACCATTGAAGAATCCACGAAATTGGATCACTTCTTGTCTTCTGACTGCTCATCAAATGATGATGCCAACACCCATTTCCAGTGTCACCATCTGTTGAGGCCAAGGTGAGAATGCTTTTTTACTCCCAATTTTTGATAACTTGATTTGGAAGGGTTGGTCAATCTTTTGCTGCAAAATGTGTCATCCTTTTAATGATCACCTAGACATAATAAGATCTCTACTAATATTGTACTACTGCACCTTCATTTGTATCTTTATTGGCCAGTTGACAGTACTCAGTCCACCAAGGGATTATATGACATTTACTTAATTGCTCAAATATTCACACAACACATTCTAGTTTCCATATTTCATGTACAAATGCAAGTCTGGATATCTAACCAGCAATGTTCTAAGAAATTTTGTTCTGAGTTCAAGATGGAGAGTTATCTGACATAATGACAATTCAGCGATGAACCATGTCTTCAAATTTAGGAATTAGACAAATCCAACTTCAAGGTCAGTCCTCAGTCCATTCACATGCATACATGCATCAGTCAATTCACTAGATGTATTTCCTCATTTAAACATTGTATATTGATCCTAGAAATGTGATCAATGGTAAGATTGCTCCATTATCACTAGGGCATCGTGTGGAAACAAGGAAACAGCATCTCTGCATTCAGGGTAAGGCTGCATAGACCTCCCTTGACCCTCAGTGGGTTTAGCCTCGTGCATTGGGTTTGCCCCAAAGGCTCAGGTGAAATGGTCGTTTCTTCCAGTTGTGAGTGATCCAGAATGTGGCATCTACGATCAGTTGGTACGGGGTGTACTTGGTATCTAGATATACACATATAGATATGTACTCGCACATTGCCACACTAATTCTATGTTTGATAGAATGAATGAAAAAAATGGAAGTAATGGAGGGAAGAGGTATCCTTGGGGAAAGGAAAGTAGTCTTCCCTCTTTTTATTTGGTTAAATAAGAAGGAACAAAATGGATACTATGGAAAGAATTTCATCTCTTTTGAATGGCAAAAAAAGTTAAAAGAGAATAAAACTTTTGGATGGATTCAAATTTGTGGGCATTGAAGGAAGTGACATCCCTCCCGTCTTCTTTTTCCTCATCTCTTTCTCCATACCAAACAAGTGATTCTACTCACTTCCCTCCACCTTTGTCCTTCCTTCCTCTCTTCTGTAAAAGTATAAGTTGCGAACATCAAAGACTGATTAGATAGGGGTGAACCAAAAGGTTCCTTTTTGTTAGTCTTAGCGGTCCCCCTGTACGTAAGCCTCTTGATCCCTTTGTTTCCTGATTGTAGTGGAGTCAGCTATCCTAGAGGAGTATAATGTTTCTTTGTTTTCCATCGAACCCAAAAAAGAAGAAGAAAGAAATAAAAAGATAGGTGCAGTTCTCACAACCCACAACCCAGAGTGGCTAAACATGTGTGAATAATACATTTCTTTATAGCACAGAGCATTTACAATCACTAGCAATGGGACATCCCATTCACAAGTTGCAACCAATATAACTGTTATTACACAACACACATAAATAAGAGGGAAAAAAAAGTTTGCAAAGTCAGCTTGAGAGTCTTTGATGATTAACTAAAAATACATGTTTCCTAGTTTTGTCGCCCTCAAGAACTAGTCATACAAGAGCTGAGCCTGTGTTGCTTCCACGTACACCACCATCCATATCTTATGTCTCTCAATTTGGAGTCAATGCAGCTGAAAAACACAAATTGTGAAGTACTTGCTTTTAGATGAGGCAACACAAAATTGTTTACTCCCTTCGTCTGATCAAAGGCCATCACAATTCTTAGATCCCACTTGAAAATGTATCCTTAGATGATTAGATATATGAAGATCTAAGTTTCAAGTGGGTTTGCAGCAAAATTTGAATTCCCAATTCGTCATAATATTGTGTTATAAAGCAAATATTCACACTTGTCAAATTCTTTTTTTTTTCTCGAGAAAATTGAGGATTCCACATGTTTTAACACCTTGAAATGTATAATCCCAAAATTTTCATTACGTTCTTCGAATTTGCTTTGTCCAATGTCCTCAGACATCTTTGGTAACCCCAAACACCAAATAGGAATTGAACATATTGAAAGAACAGAAGATATATTCAATATCATACCGAGTAATTTGTCTCCTTGTCCTTGCCCACGACATTCAGTAGAAACAGCAATAATATGACCTCTTTCCACAACAACGAAAGAATCCAACGCCTTGAGTAACTAACAACACAAAACAAAACATGTGAGAAGAACTATAGGTATAAGTTCCTCTCCCAAATTATAATTCCAAATTTCCAAGAAAAAAACATGATTAGAAACTCTTGATGAGACCTCCTGATCACTGTGGAATTTCCATTTGGGAGTTATAATCTCGCGTAGAACAACAATTCAACATACACCATTCACTCATTCAGAGCCCATTTGGATCAACTTATTTGAGACCAACATTCCCTTGTTTGGAATTATTGAGAGATTTGAGTTTGTTTGGCAAAGAACTTTTCGAAAAAATCTGTTCCACTTTAATAAATGCATTATCTGAACTCTGAATGGTTAACAACCAGAATCACGTTTCAAACTAAAGAACCAAAACACGGGAAATTTCGAAAGCTGAATTTGGAGGGAAAAAGACCAATTTTGAAAGTAGCTTCTCCAATTCCAAAACTTTTACATCTCACCTACTTTTAGAAAAAATACCACGTTAATTGTAAAGGTTTCCTTCACAATGAAAAAAAAAATGGTGTACACAAGAACGAATGCTTCAATGGAATGAGGAAATTCAGTAAGAGCATTGACAAC
This sequence comes from Hydrangea macrophylla, assembly GCA_033977485.1. NCBI lineage: Eukaryota > Viridiplantae > Streptophyta > Magnoliopsida > Cornales > Hydrangeaceae > Hydrangea > Hydrangea macrophylla. The sequence goes on along the minus strand of CM066994.1, from coordinate 29,377,529 downwards.
GCCATGAACGGGTGCTCAGTTTTGGTCCCAAAAAGAAATGGGTCAAATGCATTTTGGTACCTTGTACTTATAGCCAAATTTCACTTTGGGCCTACATTTTCAATTGCAATACTTTGGGCCTACATTTTCAAACTTTTTTCAATCAAGGACAATCGTTAACGGCGTTAAAAAAGTATAACAGAATGGACCTTATGGAGTTTCAATTTGGGCCATGTACTTATTGCGAAGTTTCACTTTGGGCCTTGTACTTATAGCGAAGTTTCACTTTGCACCCTCCATGTGGTCCATTCTGTTACACTTTTTTAACGCCGTTAACCATTATCCTTGATTGAAACAAGCTTGTAAATTGAGGGCCCAAAGTGTTGTAATCGAAAATGTAGGGCCCAAAGTGAAACTTCACTATAAGTACATGGTACCAAAGTGTTTTTTAGCCAAAAGAAATTCATCAAGGGCACACCACAATTAGTAAACATCAAAATAGCTTTGGCCCCAAAAGAAATTCATCGAGAGCACACTACCAAGTAATAAACATCAAAATACAGCATATGGATGATGCTTGCTAAAAAGGATAGCATACCTTGCCACCACTGTCCCAACTCCATCTCTTTGAAACAATCCCTTCAACAGAACTCCCACAATAGTACTATATGTAATAGATGAACTTTCTGTTCACCTCCCTGAAAGAAAAAAAAAAAAAAACAGAAATTATTGAGTGGGTGATTGACATTAAAATGCATAAGCATTCATCACATTGGTATTAAGCAATTCTTTAGTAACCCAACAAGAAGAAATACCTAAAAAAAACTTAATATCAGTATTTAGGCTGTTGAAAAACAATCCTTGTGTGAAATAATATGTATTATCACCATTAACAGACAGAAAGAGACTGACTAAAAAAATAAAAGGGAACCAAAACTGGTTATAAATATTGTGACAAATTATTGGTATTTCAACAACTAATAAATACATTCGTAAGGCATATTTCTAAAAACAAAGCCTACACAACATAATGGAATTCATTTCTACACTGCTCCATACACAATTATATAGCTACATTCAACCATTTCAGATCATAATATGTCTATGACCATGAAATTGCTGTCTACCACTGACCACGACCTTGCAGACATAAAGCTAAACCAACTTAAAGAGTTACATATCTTCGAGAAACTAACATATAAACATTCGACAAGAAACTTTACCTTTAACTGAATATTTGAGTAAGTTCTCTAATATTTTATCATCAAAATATCCAAAAATCAAGTTGGAATTATTACTATCAACTAAAATAAATGAAAATGGTATATCGAGGTTCTGTTCAGTGAACATGATAAGTAGATAAGTGATGCTTAGCAGAAGGGGGCACAAGAAGGCCAAGTGCCAAAATTCAAGTATGGGTTCAGAATGGAAATGGACCACATTTTTTAGTCCTTCGTTAATTGACTTCCCTATGAAGAAGAATGAACAAAACATTTTCAAGAATATAAGAGGTTTAAACCTTCTTGAAGCCTGGGTTTCTTGAAAGTAATGATATCACATCTTAGTTTAGTTTCCTATAAGTTTAGTTTTGCTAGGGTCTTTGGATCTTTATAAACAAATACAGCATGTGAAAGTAAGATCTCACATCTTAGTTTGATTAAAGACTGCAGCACTAAGATTAGAGTACTTCAATGAGTTCAGTCAATAGATTGTTTTAGAAATATGGCCATAAAGAAAAATAAAAACAAATTGATATACTGATATTGATGGCTTGCTTTTTTTTTTTTTTTTTTTGGGTGACAAAGAAACTCAGAAGCCGTAATTCATTATTTCAAGTGACAATTTTATATTTTGACTTGTTTCTGTACTTTGAGACCATCCTCCCTGTTGGCCTACATGAAGGAAGTTAATATATTCAGCTTATTTCTTGGAAAAGATAGGGATCTAAAGCTGAAAAAATTGAAAGGAAAAGCGTAATAAGAAGTCTCGTCTACCAAGGCAAATTTGAATGTTATTTTGTCATTTTATGCAATAATGAGACTGTTCCATTCCGACCTGGTTATTTTAAAACCAGGCGAGACAGTATAAGGCAAAATATTGAACTTATGTAAAGATTAAACTTATAAGAGCAATACATATTCTCTAAGGAAGTTATACAGTGAAACTCTGTCTAAGAAACTTGATTTATTCAACCATTGAAGGGATACCCACATTAACGATGCAAATGACCTTGCCATGACATGACAATATTTAAAAACTTTAGCAATCAAATTGATGCAATTGAAACTATAAAGACTATCCAAAAAAAATCAAGGACTAAAATGAGAAAGGACAACAATTCAGTGGTGTATTTTGTATTTAACCCCGTGACAATATTTTGGTTAAAGGAAAAGAGAAAAAAATAAATTGACAAAAAGAGAGTCAAATAGATCATTCTTTAGGATATAAGTGAGGCGAGATGAGAGAATATATGATGCGAAGAGTTGATGATTCCAAAGAAGAGAAACAGAGTGTGACTTACAGAATTTAAAGAAACTTCAGCTTTGAGATTGAATCATCTCCACGTCTATTTCGATTTCAGGAATATGAGCAATCTTATGCCACTCTGGCCCGCTTCCCTTGGTGCATCTTTCCTTCAAAACGGGACATTTGAATATACCCAACTTATGTAATTTGGTGAGGCGTCGCATTGCTTCCACTCGTGGCAGACTCATAAGCTTCTCGCAATTACAAAGCTGCAGATATTCAAGCGATGAAAGGTTACCAAGCCACTCTGGCAGATATTCCAACCCATCGAACTCGCCTATGCACAGACCATTCAAGGCAGTGAGGAGCTGGAGTTGCTCAGGTAGAGACTTGAGCTTTGGCCACCCGTATAATCGTAAAGACTGTAGGGACACAAGCTGGTGTTGCGTAATAGAATTCTCTGCAGCATCGGGCCAGGGGAAGAAGTCAAGCTCCTCAGAGAACCCACCTATCCCCAATTCTCGAAGACCGGTTAGGTGCTGCAGCCCCCCCTCTGGCCAACAAGTTGTTAATCTTCCACAATTGGCGAGTGTCAAAAACCGAAGAGAACGTTTCAATTCCCCCAAATTTGGACCAGAAATCAGACTAGGGCATGAGCTAATTACCAAGCTCTCGAGATTGCAGACTTCTAGCCCACTTGGTAAATTAATCAAATTCTCACAATTAGAAATAAACAAATGCCGTAGAGATGTGAGACCGTGTATATCTGGAATTGTCCTTAGATTTGGGCAATTGTGTACCCACAATCTCTCAAGGGCCACAAGGTTTTGTAGTGAGCTTGGTAAACAAGTTAACTTCTCACAACCCCAAATTGTAATTTTCGCAAGTGATGTGAAGCTCCCGCTCCCTGTTAGTATATCCGCCATAGAAGTTAGATTATTGCACTCGAAAACACTAATATAACGGAGAGCCTCAAGGTTGTTCAGGCCATTAGGCAGATATGTCAACCCATCACAACTTGTAATATCCAAATTTTCCAGCAATTGATTGTTTCTCAACAATTTTTCCATTACAGAACTGACCTCTGATCCCGACACACTTTCGATATACAAGGATGTTAGAGACGTCAATTTGCTGCTTATTTGTGCTAGTGCCAGACTATTCTTGATCCCTCTGATCTTCAAAGACTTCACGGATGGAAAATGACTTGGAACAGTAACCAAATTGGGGCTATAAGAAATTACCAAATTCTCAAGGGAAGGACACACCATCCCAATCGGCAGTGGTCTTGGTACTTCCAACCATTCAACCAGGTTTGCCATAGATTCAAGAGTGAGTTCTTTCAATACTGGAAACACTGCTATTACTGACTCATTGCCTCCAGTATTACTACTACTACAAGTATTAGGTGCACTGTCAGCACTACTGTGACCATAGAACTCACTACCAATACATTTCACATTATCCATACCCTTTATCGTAATGAATTTAAGATGGGGAAGATGCCCTAGTGTTGAGATTTCTTTGCATCTAAAGCAGTTCTCTAGTTTGATCCTCACCAAATTATTTATGATCATTGTAGGATTTGCCATCATCATCCATGGTGCAAATCTCTCACCCTCAAAGTTCCTAATAGTTAAATCTTTCAAGTTCGAGTGAGGTTCTAGACCTTCCAAGACTTCTACATTGTTGGACTCTCCCCTTCTTTCGTCTCCCCAATGAAATTCCAAAGTACGAATATTTGACTTTCCAGATATTTGACCTGCAAAAAAAATATTCCAAAGTACGAATATTTGACCTGCAAAAAAAAAATTCTTAGTGCTGTCAAATTAATAACTACAAATGAAGCTCTGTACTCATTACGTCTATTGGGTTTAGTTGCAATTGGGCCTTCATATGTAAAATTGCTCGTATACGCCTTTTCAAATGGGTGTGCAAATGTTAGGCAGATACCACGAAAATCTCTTGACCGTACAGGTCACTGTAGGTGTTTTGTATGATGGTGCAGAGTGTGTCAAATCACTTAATCCGAATATACATGTACGTACTAGAAATTGCTTGTGCCTAAAACATATATCCAGAGTGGCTACACATGTCTAAACAATACATCTCATTTCTTTATACAGTAACAGGGCATTACAAGCACTAGTAATGGGTCATCCCATCAGGTCGTCACAAGTTGCAACCAATATAAACAGGGCCACCAAACAAACACACATAAATGAGATGAAGAAAAAAAAACAAAATAATTACAGTCAGCTTGAGAATCTTTGATGATTAACTAAAACTACTTGTTTCCTAGTTTTGTCCCCATCAGGAACTAGTCCTACAAGAGCTGAGCCAGAGTTGCTTCCACGTACACCACCATCCTTCCATAATATCTCTCAACTTGGAGTCAACGTGATGCAGCTGAAAAACACATATTGTGTAAGTACTTGCTTTTAGATGAGGCAACACAAAATTGTTTACTCCCTTTGTTTGATTGAAGACCATCACAATTCTTCGATCCCACTTGAAAAGGCATTTTTAGATGATTAGATATTTGAAGATCTAAGAATTTCAAGTGGGTATGCAGCAAATTTTCCCAACTCCTCATAATCCCGTGTTATATAGCAAATATTCACACATTTCAAAATCAAAATTCCTTGACAAAATTGAGGATTCCACATGTTCCAAATGTTTTTACACCTTGAAATGTCTAATCCCAAAAATTCATAAACCTCAACTAGCTCCCTGATTCCCCGTTGTTTTGAAACTACTCATTTTCATTACTTTCCTTCGTATATGCTTTGTGCATTCTCCTCAGACATATTCTATAACACAAACACCAAATAGAAATTCAAATGGAAAGCAAAAATATAGAAAGAACAGAAGATATTCAATATCATACCAAGTAATTTGTCTCCCTGTTCTTGCCCACCTCATTCAGTAAAAACAGCAATAATATGACCTCTCCACAACAACGAAAGAATCCGTTGCCTCAAGTAACTAACAACACAAAACAAAACATGTGAGAAGAACTGTACCACGTATGGATGATGCTTGCTAAAAAGGATTGCATACCTTGCCACCATTGTCCCAACTGCATCTCTTTGAAACAATTCCTTCAACGGAACTCCCCAACAGTACCATCTAATAGATGAACTCTCCAAACACCACCCTTTATTAATAAAAAAAAAAAAAAAAAAAAAAACAAACGTAGACAATATTGAATGGGTGTTTGACATTAAAATGCATAAGCATTCATCGCATTCAATTTAAACAATTCTCTAGTAACCCAACAAAAAGAAATACCTCAAAAAATCTTAAATATAAATATTTAGGCAGTTGAAAAACAATCCTTGTGCGAAATAATATGTATTATTACCATTAAAAAACAGAAAGAGACTAACTCAAAAAAATTAAAGGGAACCAAAACTGGCTATAAAAATTGTGACAAATTTTTGGCATTTCTACAACTAATAGATACACTCATAAAGCATAGTTCTAAAAACAAAGCCTGACAAAGCACAACATAATGGAATCCATTTTTACACTGCTCCATACAGAATTATATAGCAATATTCAACCATTTCAGATCATACTATGTCTGTGACCATGAAATTGCTGTCTACCCGTGACAAGACCTTGCAAACTTAAAGCTAAACCAACTTAAGTTCTCCTATATTTTAAAGTTGATTCCTAATTTATTCTAGCAAACAATGCATGCACATGGTTTGCTTCTGCCCCCAATAATAACTTCAGCATTATAAACACTAAGGGTCCGGTTGATAAAACTGAAAATTAAGTGCTGAATTTAAGTACTGAAAATTATAAGTGATTTGTAGTTGCAACACTGAAAACAGTGTTTCAAGAACTAAAATAAAATGCATTCAGTGATTATTTTCAGTAGAAAATTTTCACTTAAAGTTTTCAGTGGATTTTTCACTGCCTTTTCAATTAAGTGGTGCATTATCAAACGCACTGAAAAGAATAAGTGCTGAAAATGTTCATTTTCACTACTTAATTAGGTTGTCAAACACACCCTAAGTATACTTGTTTTTCCATAAGCATATTTTGGAAAAAAAAAAAAAACAACCAAAAGACAATTAAAAGTAGCACTAAAATGACTAAATAAAAAAAAAAAAAAACCATCTCACTTGTTTTCCCCATGGAGGAATCACATAATGAAGTTCTACCACAATGATTTACATCAATAAGAAACTAATTCAAGAACCTCTGATAGTTTCAGAAAGTAACAAAACCAAAAATAAAGCACAAGAACTACTATAAACGCATATTTGGTTTTAGGTGGATTTGTGAAAGTGGGTGGCTTGGAAAACTAGCTCAATTCATTAATTTCAGACTTTGCAAACAAAAGCGTGTGGAGAGATTGGTGTTGTCAAATGTATCAACTTAGTCCCTGAAGTTTTTTAAATAGAATCAATGTCGTCCAAAGGTCAAATTTTGTGAGAAAAGTTGACAGAATTTACTCACAATTGAAACTACAAGGGCTAAGGTGAGACAGGGACAAAAATTCAGGGGTGTATTTTGTATCTAAGCCCATGACAATATTTTGGTAAAAGCAAAAGAGAGAAAAAAAATTAACAATAAAGAGAGTCAAATAGATCATTCTTAGGATAAGTGAGGCGAGATGAGAGAATAAATCATGCAAAGAGTTGATGATTCCAAAGAAGAAAAACAGAGTATGACTTACAGAATTTAAAGAAATTTTAGCTTTGAGATTGAATCATCTCCCCTTCTATCACGATTTGAGGAATATGAGCAATCTTATGCCACTCTGGCCCGCTTCCCTTGGTGCATCTTTCCTCCAAAAGGGGACATCCGAATATATACAACGAATGTAATTTGGTGAGGCGTCGCATTGCTTCCACTCGTGGCAGGCTCATAAGCTTATCGCAACTCCAAAGCAACAGAGATTGAAGCGATGAAAGGTTACCAAGCCACTCTGGCAGATCTTCCAACCCATCAAACTGGCATATGCGCAGATCATTCAAGGCAGTGAGGAGCTGGAGTTGCTCAGGCAGAAACTTGAGCTTTGGCCACCCGTATAATTTTAAAGTGTCTAGGGAGACAAGTAGGTGTTGCGTGGAACTCTCTGCAGCATCGGGCCAGGGGAATAAGTCAAGCTCCTCAGAGAACCCACCTATCCCCAAATCTCGAAGGCCGGTTAGGAGGTGCAGCTCCTTTGGCCAGCAAGCCGTTAATCTTCCACAAGCAACACGTGTCAATGACCAAAGAGTACGTTTCAATTCCCCCAAATTTGGACCAGAACTCAGCCTAGGGCATGACCTAATTTCCAAGGTCTCGAGATTGCAGACTTCTAGCCCACTTGGTAAATCAATCAAATTCTCACAATCCATAATATACAACTGCCGTAGAGATGTGAGGCCGTGTATATCTGGAATCACCCTTAGATTTGGGCATTTTTCTACAAACAATTTCTCAAGTGCCACAAGGTTTTGTAGTGAGCTTGGTAAACAAGTCAACTTCTCACAATCCTCAATAACAATCTCCACAAGAGATGTGAAACTCCCGCTGCCTGTTATTATATCTGCCAGAGATGTTAGATTATTGCACCCCCAAACCTTTATAGTTTGGAGAGCCACAAGGTTGTTCAGACCATTAGGCAGATATGTCAACCCATCACACCTTCCAATATTCAAATGCCCCAGTAATTGATTGTTTCTTAGCAATTTTTCCACTACAGAACTGACCCCTGATCCCGACACAAGTTCTATAAACAGGGATGTTAGAGCAGTCAGGTTGCTGCATATCTGTGCTAATGCCAGGCTATTCTTGATCCCTTTGATCTCTAAAGACTTAATGGATGGAAAATGACTTGGAGCAGCAATCAAATTGGGGCAATCTGAAATTACCAAATTCTCAAGGGAAGGAAACACCATCCCAGCTGACAGTGGTCTTGGTACTTCCAACCATTCAACCAGGTTTTCCATATCTCCAAGAGTGAGTTCTTTCAATACCGGAAACACTACTATTGCCGACTCACTGTCTCCAGCATTACTACTACTGCTACAAGTATTAGGCCCACCGTCATCACTAATGTGACCATAGAACTCACAACCAATACATTCAACACTATCCATACCGTTTATCTTAATGAATTTAAGATGGGGAAGATGCCCTAGTACTGGGATTTCTTTGCATCTAAAGCAGTTCTCTAGTTTGATCCTCACCAAATTATTTATGATCATTGTAGGACTTGCACTCATCATCCATGGTGCAAATCTCTCACCCTCAAAGTTTGTAATAGTTAAATCTTTCAAGTTCGAGGGAGGTTCTAGACCTTCCAAGATTTCTTTGTTGGGCTCTTCCCTTTTTTCGTTTCCCCAATGAAATTCCAAAGTATGAATATTTGACTTTCTAGATAAATTTGCTTTCTTGGCTTCTTCCATGTTTCTGACATGCTCAAGGCCAAAAATCCTTAATTTACCTTTAAGGTTACTTAATCCCCCCAACTCTTCAATTTGACATCCCCTATCTTGACTCACAACAAAGAAAGGTAATGTTTGAAGGCTAGTCAACTTCCCTATCCCCACCAAGCAGGGCATGTTGAATTTTGTATCTTTGATATAGAAATGTCTCAAACTAATCAAGTTCCCAAAATTCTTTCGAAGCTCGTTCAAATATTGGCAATTAAAGAGCCTCAAAGTTTGCAAATTATAAAGTTTTGTAATAGAATCTGGTAGCTTTCTAATATTAGTCCTTGAGATGTCAAGATATCTTAAGTGTCTCAATTGGCTTACTGAACATGGTAATTCTTCAATACGAAAGCTAGTCAAGATTAAAGCACGCAAGCTTTTGAAGTTCGTTAACTTGTTCCCAAGGACATCGCCCATTGAATATAACGTGCGCAATCTTTGAACTCTTCCTTTTGGATTCAAGGGCATATTTTCTTTGGTAGATATACACGATAAATGTTGAACCTCTGGAATATCAATCACCTCATGATCATTCAGAGTTAAGCAATAATTCTTTGAGGTATTCAGTGCAAGGTCATGAACAAGATCATGCATCTTGCAACTTGTAATATCATCATGGTCATCCTTTACAGCATCTTGCAATAAGCAGTTCCTCAACAAAATGTCGAAATAGTAATTGCCTATATCCTCCATCAGCACATGACTTCCTTCAGAGGGCTGATGAAGAAATCCTTGAGCCATCCAAAGTTGAACTATATTATCCTTTTCAATAACAGAATTCTTCGGCAAGATGGAGCTATATGCAAAACATAGTTTTAGTGACGCTAATGGTAAATGCTCATAACTCAGCCTTAAGGTGCTCAAGACTTCGTTTTTATCTTTCGTTGAATCCCAAATTTCACTGTTTTCGATTGACAACCACTCATTTTCACTCTTCTTAGAGTTCAATAATCCTCCCAGTGCATTTACTGCCAGTGGCACACCACCACACCTTTTTAAAATCCTTCTACCTATGGCCACTAAATTTGGTGTCTCTTTTGCTCCTCCATCGGCGAATGCTCTTCGCTTGAAAATTGTCCAACTATCATCATTAGACAGTCCTACCAGGTGATGAGTAATAGATCTTTGCATTGTTAATGCCACCGCATCGCTACGGGTAGTAACCAAAACTTTGCTTCCCCTAGAACCACCAATTCCCAGCAATGAATTTCTCATGAATTCCCATTTTGATTCATTTTCATTCCACACATCATCGAGTACCAGAAAAAATCTTTTTCCGCTTACACTTTCTTGAATCTTTCTTATGATTGCTTCCACATTGGACATGTTAGAATCTGTTTTGGTTAGAGATTGTAGTATCTCGTGTAAAATCCTTTTGACATCAAAGTCATCAGATACACAAACCCACATTCTATGATCAAAATATGTCACTACCTTATTGTCTTGGTAAACTAGCTGAGCAAGGGTTGTCTTTCCTTGACCGGCCATTCCCACAATGGCAATAACTGACAAATCTTTTTCATTGTTTGAACTAATTAATATGTCCACTAAATTTGACTTGTCAGCGTCCCTACCCACTATTTCTGAATCATCTAGGAAGGGGTGAGTCTGCCGGATTTCTCTAAGTTCGACTGTGGCATTTATCAACTCCACTGGCGTAAGTCCAATCTCAGTTGCTTCTTTGTAAATTTCATCGAACAACAAATTGATTTTCTTAATCTTAGCAGCCATCTTGATTGAAAATGCAAGTTTATTAGAGGGGGAGAAGAAGTCGAGTACCTTATTGACCATCAGATCTTGTATCTCTACTTTCTGTCGAAGAACTTCATAAGCAATCTCATCTAGCAAATCATCAGCTTCAGAAGCTGCAGCTTTGAGTTTTTTGAGCCAAAGTTGGACAGAGTTGAGTCTTACTTGCTTGATTTCAGCATCAGATAACAATGCTTGAATCATCTCTAACTTTGTACCCAACTGTTGGAGCTTCTCCTGAAGGCCGCACACATAAGTGACTTCTTCATAAGCAAGTGAAAGTACCTTGCTTAATATTGTTTTTGCAACAACACTGAGGAGATCTACAACCATCTTGTTTTCCTTCCTGCTCTTCACTCGTGAAAGAATTGCTTGACAACTCGAGGTGTTGACTTTGTATCCAACTGGGTGCTTATAATGTATATATATATATATCTCTATATATAAATATATATATACATATGTCTGACTATGTATATATGGGTGGGAATTAAAAATTCAAAAGAAGACGTTCGTAGAAACCGCCACAAACAAAAAATTACTACTCCATTTTTTTGCCTTGCAAGTTGCAAGCATAACATAAACAATTTGAAAAATACACCCAGATCCCTATTCCATATAGGAACAGCTGAATTGCCTCTCTGTCCATTTCGTGTTAGAAACAAATAAGACAATTTCCTTGTGATTTCTTAGACGATTGGTTGGCCGAAGGATGATATTGGAACAATTTAAATATCAAAGGACCAAATTGATTATATTTGAAAGTCTTGAGGGACCAAACTGATACGAACACAATGGTGCAAGGAGTGAAATTTGTAGTGGTTCACTGGTTGTGGATAACACTCACACACTTTTCTATACACTTTTTGACACACAGCTTTAAATGCATGTACCCTGTGTTGTGTGAGTGGTGCACAGAAAAGTGTGAAAAATTCAAACAACACAAAGTTATGCATTAAAATCATAGTGTGTCAAAAAGTGTGTAGAAAAGTGTGTATACTTGGCATTATTGTTTCAAAATTAAGTTGATTTTTTCAATAACAAAGTAGTTTTTAAATTTATCACATTTCACACAAAGTTATACTCCAATATTTTAGCATCAAAAAGTGATGTCAAAGTCTTCTTTTTTTTAATGGAAAATGCTAGACCCACACAGAAAACCACACATTTTTTTCACACACAGTTTTAAATGCATGTACCCTGTGCTGTATAAGTGGGGCACAAAAAAGTATAAAAAAATTCAAACAACACAAGATAAAAGCATTTAAAGCTGTGTGTGAAAAAGTGTGTGATTCACTGTGTGGGTCTAGTAGTGCTCTTTTTTAATACAAAAATGATGCACTCACATCTCTAATTACACATTCAACCACAATTTTGCTTTGAATGCATGGACCCTGTATTATGTAAGTGATAGGCAAAAAAGTGTGAAAAAATAAAACAGCACATGGTACATACATTTAAAGCATAGATGTGATTGAAGGTGTGGTTGAAGATATGGGTGTATCATTGTTAATTTTGAAAACCACTATTTTCGAAAAAAATTTACATTTTAGCATTACAATCACAACATTTTAGTACCAAAATATTATTAGGACATATGATACATTCTAAACTACGTACTTGAAAGTACCATAGAATTTTCATTTTTATTTTTGGATGCATCATATTGGTTTCCCCAATCCTTATCTCTATCTTCTTCCCTTTCTCTCATTATTAAAAATACCTTTATACATAGTATGTATATTTATTTAAATAGTACGGAGTATATATTATAATAAAAGGTGTCAAAGCAACCTTTACGAGTGGTAAATTTTTTGGGTGTACTATTCAAGAGATTTAGTGTTCGAGTTATGGGGAGTGTGGCCACTGAAGAATTCACTCGGCGATTCTAAAGCCTCGAAGGATTAGTCGAAGTGGGCGTAAGCTGGCCCCGATTACCCAAAAAAAAAAACCTTTAGGATGCGTTTGATTGCACTTATTTTCCATGAAAAACATTTTACTAACCAATTTTTCACCAAAATATGGTGTTTGATTGGGGAAAATTTTTCCATAAAATTTCTATGGAAAAATTTTCCCCAAATCAGTCACGTGATATCATTTTCCCTCCTTTTCACTCATTTTTGTGGAAAACAAAATCCTACCCCCACCAAAGAAATGATTTCCATGGAAAATGTTTACGGGTCTCATCGATCGACCTGAGCTCTCTCTCGACTCTGGCGGTCTGTTTCAGAAATGGAGATCATCTCTCTCAAATCGGTACACACACACACACTCTCTCTCTCTCTCTCTCTCTCTCTCTCTCTCTCTCTCTCTCACACACACACACACACACACACACACACACACATACACACACACACAGATATACCGATGCATAGATATACATATACCGATATATAGATATATAGATATACCGATACATATATATACAAATATATAGATATACCGATACAGACATAGATGCAAATCTGTTTCTCTCTGTCATTCTGATATATATACATATAGATATACAGATACAAATTAGTTTTTCTAGGGATTTCTCTTTGACATTGCTTGATTTTTGATTTATTTGGTAATTTGGGGGTTTAGGGTTTCCATGTGGTAGAGGAAGAGATTCAAAAACTGATTTGGGGGTTTAAGTACCCCTGTCGCACGCGCACTGGTGATTTTGGAAAAATTACAGAACTCTCCGCACTCGCATCCCCGTACTCGCGTCCCCGTATCCGCACTGATGCTTCCTAGGCTGAGAGGCAGAAATGATGAGTACTTTTGCTACTGCTGTCCTCGGATGTTTTTGCTACTGCTGTCTTACCTTTCATTTACTGCTACTTTTACTACTACTGCTTTTACTGACATGATTTGGTCAAAAATCTTTAGGGATCCAAGTATCCAACCAAAAATAATTTATGCCTTCATATATTTAGTTGCTTGTTTATTTGTTTGATGTTTATTGGGTAAGTCTAATCTCAATTAGTGTCTGGAGTGTATTGTCATGGGGCGTGTAGGCTAGGTGTTTTTTATTTATGCCTTCAAGAAAGTGGCTGTGTATGTGGTTTTTGTTTGTGTAATGTGTACTGGATTGTAAGGGGTATATGTCCAAGTGGGTGTGGCTGTAAGGGTGGATACAAGCTGAGTGTTTGATCCATTGCCTATTGATATTGATCAACAAATATTATCTTTCGAAAAAAAATTTCTAATAACTTGCAGGCTACACGTATTGATGCTTGGGTTAGTGAAATCCTAGGAAAAAACAATGCTCAATACCCTTTGAACACTACTTTCATTAGCTTACAATTAAAAAATTAATTCACAGTTGGTTCGATAGAAGATGTCATTATATATCACTATGTATATAACATATATATTTAGTAACTTTAGGGGAATTAATGATTACTATTATATTTAGAATCAGATTTATGTTTTCATGGATAAAAATTGATACAAGATACATTTTTATGTCCTAGAAAAACCAACAATTATTGCTCGGTTGTTTAGACCAGTATAGAGTAATCATTATGCTTTGCTTGTATTTTATTGTTATCTTTATGGTTTGCATGTATTGTATTGTTATCAATATGTTTGTACTATGTAGTGGATGACAATCTTATTCAGCATCTCTTTAAAGTTAGCTATATGACTCAACTTGATTTTAAATTTTTTTTTCTTTTTCTTTTTTTAAATGTTGTTTTAGGATAAGCCGGATGCAAGAAATATAAAGGGAAAGACTTGATTATCATTTTTGACAATGACTACGCAACGAGAGACCGGACAGTCACGGGGAATGACTTTCCCACAGTGAGTGAAGTCAATATCAACAATTCGGTGGATGCCGCCGGCTTGGAGGATGAAAATGAGATGGAGGAAGCACAACCAAGTCATTCAAGCACATCCAAGTGATCCAGCAAATTAATTTTGGTTTTTAGTACATTAAAACAAGGGTAATACTTGGGGCACAATCTTCATACAACTTTCATACAACCTTTCCAAAAGATGTGTCTATCTCTTTCCTGTGTCACTGTGGGATCCAGTGACATCACAGGAGAGAGATAGACACATCTTTTGGGAAGGTTGTATGAAAGTTGTATGAAGGTTGTGTCCCAAATATTACTCTTAAAACAATCATGGAGACTTTTTACTTTGATGAGTACTTTTTATTTATTTATTATTTTTTTTTATGGAACTTTGATGTAACTTTGGTTTTTAGTACATTAGACAATCGTTTGTGAAATTGACTATTGATATGAGTAGTTCTCTCAATTGCTTGAATTTGTATCATTTTTAGACTGTTTGTTTGTGATTCATAGGTTAATTGCTTTAAAACAGCTAAGTTTTGAATGATTTTGCATGGAAAATTATTACAATCAAACAATAAAAAAGTTATTTTCCATAGAAAATGACCATTTTACACTGAAAAATAGTGACAATCAAACAACAAAATTTGATTTTCCACGGTAAATGTTAGATTTTCTAGCCAGAAAATAATTGCAATCAAACAGTCCCAAAAATTTTTTCCATGGAAAAAATTTCAAGTAAAATAATTTCATAGAAAATTTTTCTTTTCAACCCATTTTTTACATTATAATCAAACGCACCCTTAGTAAATGTGTGATAGGCACAAATTGAGGAAAATGCATCATTTCTTTTGAAATCTCAGACGGTGCAACAGCCGCTATTAGATACCATTTTATACGATGCTGGTTTAGAACTAGAAAAAGCATCCTGATTTGACGAATGTGGGCCGTTGGCCCAGTTAACTGTCTGAATCTACCAAGCGCTTTCGTTAGTTGCGTGTCCGTCTAGGATTGACTTTCATTTTTTTTGTCACATCAACATCTTTTAGTTCATCGTTTTTTTATTTTTTATTTTTTATTTGGTTATTAAAAAAAAAAAAAAAGCTAATCGTTTTTAAAGAAGAATTGTGGACCTGGACCTAGGTCGAAAAGTTCTGCCCCATTCATTGTCGTGTAATGCTATGTCTTTCAAATTTAAGTCTTAGATTGTTATTTTAAATAATGTGATATTGAATTTACTGAATTTTGATTGAAAGATTTTGAATGGACTCCACAGTTGTCAATACGCCTACTAGATTTTAATTGGTACTACATCATTTGATATGGAGATTTGATTTTGAATTTGAAAAGCATAGTATTATTCTTCATTTTCTCTTTCCCTTCCCTTTTTCTCAGCCTTCTTCTCCTTGTCTCTCATCTTTGTGGCTCCTATCGCTCTACCTCACTCCCATGCCATTGCTCTCGCTACTCAACCATCCCGGGTTGTTTGGCGAAGACCGCCCGGTCCGAGCCCACAGCTCGAGCGTACGGTACAGGCTCATCGCACGGTAAGCGCAGCCCGGGCGCGTCTCGTGCCTTGCCCCGCAAGAATCCAGACAGTTTCCCATCTCAACTAGAAGACTAATGGAAAGCACAAGTTATTTCCTAATCCACTTAGGAAACCCCCCATGATTTGTGTCAATTAATCGTAGTTAGATTGGGCTTCCTAATCAGTGGACTTACCTTGCACGAGTGGCCTCTTGTATCTATAAAAGAGACCCCTCACCCTCAAAAGGGGATCGCATTCTTATTCCATAGAATTGCAATACATAATACTCATACACATATACCCGGCCGGTCTTTGGTAGTACCGCCTACCTTGTTGGTTCACCAAAGGCCGCCGGTGATTTGTTAGTACAAGTGCTCCGACACACCATGTGGATGTAGGTCTCTTAATTAACAGGGCCGAACCACATACAAACCCATTGTCTTCATCTTCTTGTTCTTTTACCAGTTTTTGGCATCATCAGTTTGGCACCGTTTATGGGAAAGAACAGATTTCTCCCGAAAAGCAAATCTTTGACTGATCATCATTCCTCCAAAGAAGAACAAAAAAACTGCTCAGCCGACGGATCAGGCGGATCCCCTAACCGACCAGTTAGTGATCTCCATGACTCACGAGCAAGTCACTGCAACTTTGGAACAACTCCTAGAGGGCCAGCGCCGGACCCAACGACAAATTGAGGCTCTGTTGCCCCGATAGAACAAGCCCCCACAAATCGAGGTACAACTCGGGAATGATGATCTTAGTTAGGTACCCTGGCGTACTGGACGACGTGCCCATACTGCACCAACGTCTTCTAAGGAGGTTGAGTGGCTTGGGAACGATGAGCAAGGCTGAGATCCTATACAGACCAGGCAACGTGCCTGTGCCGATCTAAACCGCACGGGGGACGCTAGAGATATTATTAACAACAACGCGCAGCCAAAGGGGAAGGGCCAGAGCGACAGGCCCGGGAGTCAGCCAAGGACCGCTCGGCCAAGAGCCGAAGCAATCTAAGGCACACGATTAACCGAAGCCAAAGTCGAGCCCTATCCCAAAGGACGGCGCACTTCGAAGAGGAGGCTTCCTCGTCTGACCCGATCTACACATTGAACCTGCGCACGACGCCAAGCGTACAGAGCACGCGCGTGACGAAAATTGGGAGGGCGTAGAAGCCCGGATCAAGGACCTGGAAAAACAGATAGAGAAATCGAAGAAGCCAGATCAAGGAACGGATTTGCCATCCCGCGTAAATTTAAATAGCCTTACCTTGACTCGTACAATGGTTCGGGCAGCCCAGTCGACCATGTTCGGACACACAAGGCCCAAATGGTATTGGCAACCAATGCTGATGAGCTGTATTGTTTGGCTTTCCCTAGCACCTTGAGGGGCCCCGCAGCGCAGTGGTTCCACTCCTTGAAGCCCCAGTCGGTCGACAATTTTAAAGAACTCATTAAACTCTTTGTCAGCCAATTCATAGGCATGCTTGGTAGGCCATAGCAAGACCTCCAACTTCTTACTGTGAAGCAGCGGAAGGAGAGTCTCTGAAGGATAATGTCGATTGATTCAACCGATAGAAGCTCCAGATCCATGACCTGAACGAGGCGATCGCGATCACTGCCTTCTGCTCGGGAGTTTAGAACACCAAGGTAGTCACGTTGTTCCACCATAACCGGCCGATCACTTTGGTAGAATTCTCGGAGAGGGTGGGAAAGTACATTGACACCGAGGAGTTCCTGAAGTCTAAACGTTCAAGCCAATCGGAGGACGGTTCCCCGAAGCCGAAGCGGAAATGCAAAAGTTCTGAGAAGGGCTTGGGAAAGAAGCTGAGGTAGGATCAACAGTGAGGCGATTGGGATCAGGCCCCGATTGCCTTCACACCTCTTTCCTGGCCTATTCATGAAGTCATGGCCACCGCCGAGGCTTAGAGGTTGCTCAAACAACCGACGAAGCTGAAGAGCCTGCCCGAGAAGAGAAACCGGGACAAGTTCTACCGGTACCACAAAGATCATGGTCACTACACGGATGACTGCTTTAAGCTAAAGATCGCCATTAAGAAGCCCATCGAGCAAGGTCACCTCACCGAGTTCGTCATCGTAGATAGACGACCTTGGCCAGATGCCCAAGCTCTCGAGCAGCCACAGCCCCTCAGTCAAATCAACGTTATCTCCGGAGGAACATCGGGCGGAGGGGACTCACAGTAGGCTAGAAAGAGGCATGCTCGAGCATCCCAAGCAGATGTCCTGCACGTCCAATCAGCCAACTCTCCACCAACCGATGTG
This sequence comes from Hydrangea macrophylla, assembly GCA_033977485.1. Lineage (NCBI taxonomy): Eukaryota > Viridiplantae > Streptophyta > Magnoliopsida > Cornales > Hydrangeaceae > Hydrangea > Hydrangea macrophylla. The sequence continues at coordinate 29,359,297 of CM066994.1, read as the reverse complement.
CCGACGTTTTCTTCCGACGATGCAAGGGACCTTCACTGCCCCACGACGATCCGCTGGTGGTGACGCTCTTTATAGCCAATTACATGGTGAAGAGAGTGTTGGTAGACACCAATAGCTCATCGGCCTTTGATCAGTTCAGGATATTGAGGGGCCGGCTCTGACCAGTAGCCACTCCCTTAGTAGGGTTCAACGATTCCAGCACACAACCGCTCTGGAAGATCGAGCTGCTGGTTCTGATGGGAACCTACCCACAGCAAGTCTCAGTAATGGCAAACTTCGTGGTAGCGGAGGCTCCATCCGCGTACAACGTCATCCTTGGAAGGCCCACGCTCAACAAAGCCAAGGCGGTTACGTCAAACTACAACTTGATGATCAAGTTCCCAACCACCCGTAGTCCGGGAAGTTTGCGTGGAGATCAAGCAACCGCTCGGAGCTACTATGTCAGCTTCCTATGCAGAGAGGTAATCACAGAAATGCTGAGCATTCAGGAGATGGACCCGAGGGGCGTGAGGGATGGAGTGGGCCCGGTAGAGGATCTAGAGCAAGTGCTGCTGGACCCACAATTTCCCAACCTGTCCGTTAGTGTTGGCTCTCTCCTAGAACCAAGTCTTAGAGAAAAGTTGATCCAGTTCCTGAGGAGAACCAGGACGTCTTTGCCTGGTACCATGAAGACATGCCTGGGACTAACTCCCGGGTCATGTCCCACCGTCTCAACATCGACCCGAACTCCCTACCGGTTAAGCAGAAGAGAAGGGGCATGGCTCCCGAAAGGTAGGAAGCAGTGTGCGAAGAAATCAGGAAACTTCTCAAAGCGGAGTCCATTAGGGAGGTGCAGAATCCCGTTTGGTTAGCAAATGTGATGCTAGTCAAGAAGAGCAGCGAAAAATGGAGGATGTGCGTGGACTTCACCGACCTGAACAAAGCTTGTCCTAAGGACTGCTATCCGCTGCCTAGGATAGACCTCCTTGTGGACTCCACGGTTAGCCACGCACACCTCTCCTTCACGGAAGCCTACTCAGGATACAATCAGATCAACATGTATCCCGGGGACGAAGAAAAGGCTTCTTTCATCACCGACCAGGGGACATACTGCTACAAGGTGATGTCCTTTGGCCTCAAAAATGCTGGGGCAACTTATCAACATCTGGTCAATTGCATGTTCAGAGATTTGATAAGGAAGTCAATGGAGGTGTACGTTGACGACCTTTTGGTCAAAAGCCGAGATGAGTTCGACCATCTCGAGCACCTGGCCGGGGCCTTCAGCATCTTAAGAAAGTACCGGATGAGGTTGAACCCGGCTAAGTGCACATTTGGAGTCTCATCCGGGAAGTTTCTAGGACACTTAGTCAGCAGACGGGGGATCGAGGCAAACCCCAAAAAATTCAGGCCATCATTAACATGCGGTCACCCAGGTCAACCAAAAAAGTACAGAGTATGCCCGGATGGGTAGCTGCACTGAACAAGTTCGTTTCCCGAGCTACCGACTGGTGCCTTCCATTTTTCAAAATCCTCCGCAAAGCATTTCAATGGTCAGAAGAGTGTGAAGAGGCGTTACAGGATCTCAAGAAATACCTGACATCGCCTCCCCTCCTCTCAACGCCCGTACCAGAGGAAGTGTTTCTTTACTTGACGGTGTCACCTTCAACAGACACTTATTCGAGAGGAGTATGGGATACAGTTCCTGAATTATTACACAAGTCGGGCACTTTAAGGCACGGAAAGCCAGTACTCCCACATCGAGAAGCTCGCCTTTGCCCTCGCCACATCTGCCCGAAGACTCTGCCCATACTTTCAGGCCTATGTCGTTGTGGTCCTCACAGACCAACCCCCTCCGCCTGATCCTGAGTAGGCCTGAGACGTCCGGAAGGCTTATCAAGTGGGCATTGGAGTTGGAGGAATTTGAAGTGGTCTATAGACCCCGAACGGCAATCAAAGGACAGGTCGTAGCGGATTTTCTCGTAGAGTTCACATACCCAGAAAATCCGATCGAGGAGCTTGCCCCGCCCGAATTACTGCCCGGTCTACAATCTGGTACCCCGACCTGGGTACTGTACGTGGACGGGTCTTCCAACAAATGAGGCAGCGGGGCGGGGATCATCCTAACTACACCCGATGGGATTCAATTGGAGTGCGTACTAAGGTTTGGGTTTCGGGCCTCTAACAACGAGGCCGAATATGAAGCCTTGTAGGTTGGGCTGCAGTTAGCCCACTCAATGGGCGAGCAGCAAATCCAGGGGTACAGTGACTCCCAGCTCATGGTCAATCAAGTCAATCAGGAGTACGAGGCTTGGGAAGACAACATGGTTGCCTACCTAGCCCTCGTCCGCACAATCTCAAAGAAGCTTAAGGGGTTCTCCATCACACAGATCCCGAGGGAAAAAAATACGAGGGCCGACCGGTTAGCCCGCCTTGCTTCATCCTCTGAGTCGGATCTACCCGGGATAAGAATAGAATACTTACCTGAGCCTAGTATGGCCAACTCAGGAGGCATGGAGGTCGAGTTGGCCACCTTAGGGCCTAGCTGGATGGATCCGATCACGATGTTCCTCACAACTGGTGCCCTACCGGACGAAAAGGATCAAGCCCGACGGGTAAAGTACCGGGCGGCCAGATATCACCTCGTTGATGGCGTGCTCTATAAAGGGGGGTTCTCCATCCCCTATTTCCAATGCGTTCATCCTGCCCAAGTTCAAGGAATCTTATATGAAATCCATGAGGGGGTGTGTGGAAACCACGTTGGAGATCGAGCACTCTCTCACAAAGCTCTGTTACAAGGGTATTACTGGCCAACGATGGCCTGGGACTCTCGAGAGTACGTCAAAAAGTGTGACAAGTGCCAGAGGCATGCCAAATGATCAACCGTCCGGCACAGTTCCAAACTCCAATCCTCAGCCCCTGGCCGTTTGCTCAGTGGGTCATTGACATAGTCGGACCTGTACCTACGATAAGGGGGCAGGTCAGACTTGTCGTGTTCGCTATGGACTACTTTACCAAGTGGGCTTGGCAACTATAACCGAGAAAAAGATGGAAGGTTTCATTGTGAAAAACATCCTCAGTAGGTTCGGCACCCCCCAGGTACTAATCAGCGATAATGGCAGGCAGTTCGACACCCCGGTATTTAGGCAATTCTGCTCGGGCTACGGTATATCAAACCACTACTCTTCTCCCGAGCATCCCCAAGCCAATGGCCAAGAAGAGGTGACAAACCAAATAATTCTGCAGTCCGTTAAAACAAGACTTGAACAGGCCAAGGGACTTTGGGCTGATGAACTACCGACACTTTTGTGGGCTTACCGTACCACTCCCCGAGTGGCGATAAGAGAAACACCGTCCTCACTTACCTATAGCTTTGAGGCAGTGGTACCCACAGAGCTCGAATTACCAACGTTTCGGGTGGCGAATTTCAGTGAGCAAGGCAATGAGGAAGCACTTAGAGAAGAACTCGACCTAATCAAAGAGAAAAGAGACCAGACATATCTAAAGGTGGCAGCATACAAGCAGAGGGTCGCACGGTACTTCAATAGCAAGGTAAAGAATCGCAGTTTCTAGATGGGAGACCTAGTCCTTAAGGCAGTAAACTAGTCTACCAAGAACAAGAGCCACGGGAAGTTGGGGCCAAATTGGGAAGGACTCTACAGGGTCACCCGAGTCAACCGCCCGGGGACCTACTGGTTGCAAACTTTGGACGGACGTGACCTGTCTCACCCTTGGAACGTGCAGCACCTTCGCAAGTACTGTCAATGAGGCACGACTTAGTGTTAGGAACTTTGTAGCTCTTTATGGGCAGTTTTATTTACATATCAAATAAAAATTCTTTGTGCAAAGCAATCCTTCATCCTGTCCCATCGAACCAAAAAGACCTCGGGATTACACCTGAGGCACAAAAAGAACTCAGGATTACACCCGAGGCATAAAATGACCTTGGGATGACACCCAAGGCACAAGTTTTGCTTAGGCCCCGAAACTACGATGGGGGGCAAACCCTTTCTAGGTGGCTAATGATAGCAAACTTAAAGGACCCCGGAACTACCAACATTCCGGGTCGATTCCCTACGGTCACTCCCTTCACCAACACCCGCCTTAACAAAAGCTTGGGGGGTAGGGGGAACTAGACTAAAACAGGGAATCACACTAAGCACTAATAGGACTTGGAATTCCAAGACATTCCTAAGTACCTACAGTGCCCAGAGAAACTGTTCGGGTAGTAACAGGGGACCAAAACCCAATACAACACCGGACGGGACCTAAAAACCCCCAAGCCGTCAACGGTTCGGGAAGTTTGAGAGTACGGCTCCATAGAAGACCAAGTGTTCTCCACTGGTCACAGTCCCATAACTTTTACTAAGGCAAGATTTTGGCAAGGCTTACAACCGATCGGGCACAAGCAATTATAAACACAGGCAAGTACAAAAATATAAACGGTTAGTACAAAAGGCTGCCTCGAAGGACCTTTTCTTTAACAGCAAAAATATGTACAATGCCTGGGGGGCAGTTGTAGTAGCCTCCCAAAAAAAAAAAACAACGGTAATACATGTAAAAGAAAGACACCAGATAAGAAACTAAACGTCGTCGACAACGACCACCTCCTCGGTCTCTCCAACCTCTCCTCCCGAGGTAGCATCCCCGCTCAGAGCAACATCCTCAGCCGGTTCAGCCTCAACATCAGTACCTTCGGCAGCAGAGGGCCCCACGTCCCAGTAGTCCGAGTCCATCCCTTCATAAGACGAGATGTCCCACTCGGGATGGTCTCGGGCGAACTTTCTCTTCAAGTCCTCGTAGCCCTGAAAGAAGCCATCATCGAAGGCCTCCTCGGTAGACCCTGACGCCGCTGTCTCGGCCAGAGCCTTTCCCTAGCCTCCGCTACTTCCAGACTTGCCCGGACGGTCTCTAGTTCCACTAAGGCGGTCGCCAACTTCGCCTGCGCTGCACCCAGGCCCAAAGCCAAGCCCTTAACCTTGTCCTTCTACATGGCGAGGGCGGTCTCCTTAGCCTCCAAGGCTGCCCGCTCCTTTGACAGGGTAGCTTGAGCAGTGGTGGCCCTCCTAGGTAGGCAGGGCAGGAATGACTCGGCTCTAGCAGCCATGCAGCTGACCAGCAAAAAGTAAGCATAAACCGGTCGGTCAATGAAGCAGACAGAATAAAAAGGACGAAGAAGGAGGTGGTGGAATTACTTATAAAGTGGGAGAGGCTGTACAGCCACCCTTGGAAAGCCTGGGGAGGCATGTTGGTACACATCTCCACTTGGCTCAGGAGAAGGCCCGGTCTGACCTTCTCTCGGATTTCTGCCGACTCTCCCAGCGGTGTCCCGGATGGTGGATCCGCCCCGGGAGCGGTGTCCGGAACCACCACCACTCAGGGAACCGACGTCTCCCCCGGGTCCTGGTGAGCCGTTGTTCCATGCCTTAGCCGCCTAAGCGGCTGGTCGCCACCCGCGGCCTTGACAGCCGGTCTTTTTCCTCTCTTTGCCATCCAGGCAGCGGTTGTGGCCTGTCTGGCCCTCAGCAACTCCGGATCTCTCCTGGGACCCATTTCTGCGAAGGGAAAGATCAAGCGGTTAAGGACTGGAAAAGCAATGAAAAATAGCCGAGGCTAAGGAATTCTCCCGAAAGCTTACCAGGGATGATTGGAGGAAATACAGGGGCTTCGACGGGCTGATCTGGATCGTAAGTTAACTTTCGATCTCCCTACTAGGTCAGCACGTTCCAGACATTCGTAGGCAGGTTCGCCAAGCGCCTGATCCTGTTCTAGCACTCCTCGGGGATGCTCGGTGGGTCAACCAACCCCATTGCAAAACAAAGCCTGAAACGGTTAGTCCCATGATTGCAACAAAAAACGAAAGAAAACAAAAAAGAGATGACAGAATGGGCTTATACCTCAGCTCCCCCGCCCAGGAAGTCTTCAATTGGATTTCTGGGGCTTTCTCACAGAGCCCGGGGGTAGACACTTGGAAGAATTTGTTCTTTCACCCCTTGTTATTGCTCGGGCAGTTGATGATGATTTTTCTCCCCTGCCAGGCCCCAAAAGAGAAGAATTTGGCCTTCCCATGCACTGGGAACGATCGGTGGGTCCACAAGAACTCTTGAAGGGTGAGTTCGTACCCGAAGACTTGGGGCTACAGAGAGATGGACCCCATCAGGAACCTCCAACAGTTCAGGACTAATTGCCCGGGGGCGATCCTGGCCTAGGTAGATCAGAACATCCCTGGCAACCGAATGGAGGGGGATACGGAAGCCAGCCATGAGGGCATCCTCATAGAGAGTAACAAAACCCGACTGGTGGAGGTGAGCCCCGCCGGGGTGTACGGCCAAGGAACAGTGGTCGGGAATGGCGTACCTTTCCCTAATCCGACTAAGGTCTTGGGTACGCAAGCTAGAAGGAATAAACTCACATGCGAATGCCACTTCAAGACTACCCGGGATCGGCGCTTCATCGCCTGAGCCCCGAGATACGAAGGCTACTGGGGTCTCCTGACCCGCCTCATCGTCTGACACTCGGATGGGAATCCTACCCTCACTGTGCTGGTCAGACGGGGTCGTAAAAGGTGGGTCTAAACTTGTGTCTGGGGTCCCTGACAGTGACTGCTCATCCTCTGACCGGGAAGACGAATCAAAGCCAGAATGGCACATCTCTAAGGCTCCTGTGACTGGATGAGGAAATAACCGGCGACCTAGGTAGAGGTCAGGGACTCCAAGTCTGAGGTATAGGGGAGGCAAGGTTAAAAGCCTAAAAGGCAAAGTATACAAGGTTTTCAGGGACTCCAAGTCTGAGGTATAGGGGAGGCAAGGTTAAAAGCCTAAAAGGAAAAGTATACAAGGTTTTCAGAGTAAGGTGGCACTCGGTTAGAACTTTCCCTGGACAACCCGATCTATTCAAATGCCCTGTTGCACTACTTGATCTGAAGTGGAAGATGAACCTAAGAAAGAAAAAGTCCCACTCCTTCACAAAGCCCTAACGGATTCCTATTCTCCAGTCTCACTTGGGAATGAAAAGAAGAGAAGGAGAGAAAATGCAAAGAATTACAAGACTGGAGGGGTGAAGACTTACAAGAAGTAAGCATAGAAAGAGCTCGGGAAGCTTGACCGGGGGCTTGTTTCTCTTAAACCGCTCGGTAATGTCTATCTCTGGACAGCAAGAATAGAAAAAATGCACAAGTACCCCTTATATAATCAGCACGTACGGTTCAGATCAAATCAGATCCAACGGCCAGGAATTTTTCCTACCTAAATCGTCCGATAGTTGTCACCTCGGGCACGTGAAGCGATGCCTTAAAAGGTGCGCGCATTGAATGCCCGGCGCGATGGTTCAGTTATGATGCAACTGCTCGGTTACGCTTATACCAACCTCGTTGGATCCTGACCAAACTAACCACTCCCTGACACGTGGCAACTACCGACCCCAGGTCCTCGAGGATACCGTCAGGTTCAGTCCCCGGCTGGCCAAGGCGGTGGGTCCCGCCCCGAGTAACATCCCGGATAGGGTCCCGAGCAGTCTACCGGGTTGCACAGATTTTCAATCCTTATCTAATATAGCATCACATCAGCCTCAAAAATGGGAGGCAGCTGATAGGTACAAAAATATCAGGTCAAAGTCAAACTGCCACCTCAGCAAAGAGATGCCGAGTCATCCAGAAAGGGCACTTGCTACTAAACCATCCCAGGTTGTTCGGCAAAGACCGCCCGGTCCGAGCCTACAGCTTGAGCGTACGGTACAGGCTCATCGCACGGTAAGCGCAGCCCAGGCGCGTCTAGTGTCTTGTCCCACAAGAATCCAGACAGTTTTCCATCTCAACTAGAAGACTAATGGAAAGTGCAAGTTGTTTCCTAATGCACTTAGGAAACCCCCATGATTTGTGTTAATTAATCATAGTTAGATTGGGCTTCCTAATCAGTGGTCTTACCTAGTACGAGTGGTCCCTTGTATCTATAAAAGAGACCCCTCACCCCTCAAAAGGGGATCGCATTCTTATTCCATAGAATTGCAATACATAATACTCATACACATATACCCGGCCGGTCTTTGGTAGTACTGCCTACCTTGTTGGTTCACCAAAGGCCACCGGTGATTTGTTAGTACAAGTGCTCCGACATACCACATGGACATAGGTCTCTTAATTAACAGGGTTGAACCACGTACAAACCCCTTGTCTTCATCTTCTTTTTTCTTCTACCAATTTTTGGCATCATCATCATCAACATAAAGGTTTAGACACTGTTCTTCTCTTTAAATCAGTAATACAATACGGTACAATAGTTACGGCAGAAGGTACAATAGTTTTAAAACATAAAATAGAACTTTCATAAAAACGGTCCCTTGATCGATCATCCCTTAATCGATCAAGCCCTTTGTTTTCAATACTCAACTTCTCTGTTCTAGTGGGCATTTTGAGTTTTTGATAACTAAATCAAACAGGGGTTGTAATATACCATTCTCTTCGTATTTTCGTATAGATTACGAATATATATGTCTTGATTATTAATTATTACCGTAGCTCTAATTATATGTAAAAATCCGAGAGTCGCCAAAACTTGAGATTGATCGTACGTTGCAACCGTTATGAATTAATGGCTAATACTTGAAACTGAACATATGGAGACTGTAATCTACCATTTCCAATTTACATAATTAATTTATGTTGACATTTTCGGTACCACTAATTTTGGACCTCCATGGCTATATATATACATATATATATATATGTACGCATTCATTTACTTTTGAAACCCACGGATTGTGCGTAATGACTTGTACTACATTAAGAGTGGGTTCAAGAGACTCACCAGTTTCTAATTTGGCGGGACTAAGGCTCCTAAAGAATTCTGAGAAACCGAAATAAAAGCTCCATATTAGGAAATGTGGCTATGGCTTCTTAAGCTTCTTCTCCTCTACTGTGATTCCATTTTTGTATTCCTTTCTTCTTCTTAGTATTTATTTTTCTTCCTCTCGAATACCAGAATGTATATGTGTGAATGGAGAGTGATTGAGAGTGAGAGATCAAATGAGAGGGAAGAGCTTTTGGAAGTGTATGTATGTTTGTATTAGTACGTAAGAGCGTGTTTAGGTGTGTATTTAGATGTGTGTTTGTGTCAGTACGTAAGTGTGTGTTGTGTTTGCTTTGAGAGTTTGAGAGTGATGCGTGTAATGTTATGTGTGTGTATGTGTGTGTATATATAACCTCAATTAGTGAAATCACTTGGTTTAAAAGGAAGCACACACCTCCACCACACAACGTTTACTCAGTACACGTAATCATTTCACGGAAATGATTTGCATCAATAATACAGCTAGTTGATTGCTTTCAATCAGTCCATAATGCAGCTGGCTGATTGATTGAAATCAATCAGTTAACTTGGTTATTTCGGTTTGGTTTGGTCAGTTAGGCTAGTTTAGTTGGTTCGATTTGCTTTATCAAATATCCCAAACATAATCATTAGGGACAATAACGTAGGCGATGTGACACTGTATTTTATTAGTGGCTTTTATCCTAAATCTTAGGGTATCTTAGGAGCACAGTCTTTACGTGATAATACAAACAAAACTACTAAGGGTTATAAAATTAAAGGCATTGCATTTACAATTAAAAAGCAGGTACTAATTATTTATTAAAATAATATCATTGCTAGGAATAATACACAGTATTAAAATAAAACTGGCATTTTATTTAATGTTGTGAAAATAGAATTTACAGGTTGCTACAGTTTACTACCTTACCCTTCTCGTTTCGTATCTTATTCACTTAGGGTGCGTTTGATTGCAAGGTAGAAAATGGGTTGAAAATAATTTTTTTCCATGGAATTATTTTACTTAGAAATTTTTTTCATAATAAAATTTGGAGCTGTTTGATTACAATTATTTTCTGGCTGAAAAATCTAGTTTTTCTGTTTGATTGTTACTATTTTCCAGTGAAAAATGGTCCTTTTCTATGGAAAATAACTTTTTTGCTGTTTGATTGCAATAATTTTCCATGGGAAATTAACATTTTTCATTGGAAACTTACTTTTTGTTTTTCAAGCAATTAACCTATGATTCATAAGTAAACAATTTGAAAATTATACAAATTCAAGCAATTGAGACAACTACTCATATCAATGGTCAATTTCACAAACGATTGTTTTAATGCACTAAAAACCAAAGTCTCATCAAAGTAAAATTAGAAGTACTCATCAAAGTAAAAAGACTCCATGGTTGTTTTAATGTACTAAAAACCAAAATTAATTTACCGGATCTTTTTCAAGCTTACGATAGACCCAAGCACACATAAAAGCATCATCATTAATCCCAAGGAAGAAATGTCCAAATTTTTCATCTTGCTCAAACAATTGCATAAGCTCCATTGAATCCCCCTTCTCTATACCCATTGCTCGGAGTTTCTCTAGGATCGCTTACCCATTGACATGACTTTGAGTTGCCTGCTTTTCAAAAGTGGTGGCTTGATATTCGAAGGCAATGGCAATCTTTTCGGAATGGGTAATATGTGATTACTCTAATAGAGCCACGTATGATGTTTATAGTACGGTCCAACGGATCCTTTCCATAGAGAGCCTTGGGAACACCAAGCCCCCATTCCTCCCCATGTGCATCAAGTCTACCACCACCCTCAAAATCCAAATCAAGGGCGAACGATGGGTGATTGGCTGCAACCCGAGACCACTTCCACTCCATCATGCATTACATACCCGTACAATGCGAGAATGTTTTTTAGATCGGGCATGATCACACTTTTGCCTCATTACTCCGGGACAAAAAATGAGGATCCATATCCTCACATTAGAGAATTTGAAGCCATTTACCACACATTCGATGACCAAAATTGCTTACCCGAGCTTTCAAGGCTCAAACTCTTTCCTTTTCCCTTAAGGACAAAGCCAAAGAGTGGTTGGTAAATCTTCCCCCAAATTCTATTGGGTCATGGCAAGAACTCCAAAAGCGATTCTACAAAGAGTTCTTTCCCATGCATCGCACACAAGCATTGGTCAAACAAATCCAAAACTTCTCCCAAGGACAAAATGAGACCTTTGCTCAATGTTGGACTAGGTACAAAGAGCTACCTTGTCGTTGTCCGCTCCATGGTTTTGATTACGGGTGTGTTTCGGCCGGAACGGATCGAAATACCCTCTTCTAGAAAAAATTCTGAAAATTTTAGAAATTAAATAGGTGTTCTGATTTCCGTTTTGATTTTTTCAGAATTTCATTTTCCTTCGATTTCACAATCTCGGAATTTTCAAAAATTTTCAGAATCAGAATTCTTCGGAAATTTTTGGCATTTTTTCGGAATTTTCGAAATTGGAATCAGAAATTTTCATAATTTTTTGGAATTTTCGGAATACAAATACTATTGAAAGGGTAAGTCATGATTTTATAGAGAGTCCCCTACTCTTTCCTTTCTCTTCTTATTCGATGTGGGACAAACAAGTCCACATTCTTCCAAATTTCGGAAAATATTCGAAATTTTTCGAAAATATTTTCGGAAAACATTTTATCGGAATATTTTAGGAATTTTCGGAATTCTCAAAACAATTCCGATTCTGATCCGATTTTTTTTTTTCGGAATTTTTAGAATTCGGAATTCAATTTTTAGTGCCAAAATTGAAAATGGATCGGAATTGGAATTTCCGTTCCAAATGGCACCCCTAGTTTTGATAAGTTTCATCAAATCTCCATATGCTATGGTGGTTAACTCCATTAACCAAGCAACTAGTCGAAGCCATGTGTAATGGGAGTTTCTTGACTCCAGAGGCCGAAGCTCACTTTGAATATGTGTACGAAACCTCTCGTGGGTGGGTAGAGGTGTCAATCGGGTCGGGTTGACCCGGCCCGACCCAATTATTTCAAGGCAAAAGCCCAGCTTAGCCCCGTTATAGGCCTTGACCGGTAGGCCCGAGCCACAACGTCTGGTCTGGGGTGGACACCCCCACCGTCGTCCACGGTCCGGCCCAACCCGAAATGAAGTGAAAGCCTAGCCCGGCCTGAAGCCCTCTAAGGCCCGATCCAAAATATAAAGATAATTGAAGTGGCCCGCTAGCCTGGCCCGGCTTGGCCTTGTGGACCATGGCCATTGGTTTGTGGCGGACAACCCCCTTCCCCTCCCAAGCCCGCTCCGGCCCAGTATTAGGTGAAGTGCGGCTCGGCCCTGCCCAGCCTTCTAGCCCTGTTGGGCCTGCTTTGACCGAGTCTGACTCGGCCTAGCCCGTTTGACACCTCTATGGTGGGTTACATCCAACCCAAATGACCGAACCCCTCCGGCTCCTCCTACTCCAAAAGTCCAACCTTTTTTCTAAGTGTCCAATGAAACCTATCTAATATCAGAATTTCTCAACTTATGAGGAAGGTTGAGGCCTTGGAAACCAAACAAGCTCAGGAAACAAGTCGCTCCTCCCCCAATGGACGAGGCTTATGTTCTCTATGACATTTTGGGTCACCCCACCAGTGAATGCCCGACCCTTCCACTCTTTAGGAGCACGGTCATTGAGTAAGCTAGTGCTCTGGGAGCCTTCAGAAGGCCTTATAACCCCACCCATGGCGAAGTCTACCAACCTCCGGGAAGGTGGAGTTCCTTGTGATTCAGTTATAGAAATGAGAAAGTGGCTCTTTACCCGCCACCCCCAAAAGTCCAAAACACATTTCAACCCCCACCACCTCAAAACTTTGGTCCATCCACATCTCATTCCCATGGACCGCCACTAGTCCAAAATCAAGGGGCACCTCATCCTCCACCTCCTCATAAGAAACATTTTGAGGACCCTAACCATGGCTTGACTCAAAGGATGAGCCAACTTGAACAATCCTTGCATTCCATGCAAACCTTGCATGCGCAACCTATGCAAGCCCAATTGGCTCAAATTCTCCAAAATCAACAAGTCATCATAAAGGGAAGCTTTCGGATCAACCCATCCAAAATGCAAAAGGTCAATTGGAACTTCCAACTCCAGTGACCCAAATGTCGAGCAAGCCAAAACGGTCACCACCCTTTGTAGTGGCAAAGTTGTGGACAGCAGGTCCAAATGCCTCCTCTTAAGTCAACTTTGATAGATATTCCGATTAGAGTTGAGGCCGAACTCGATGTTAGGGAAACATTATCCCCAGAAATCTTTGGCCTTGGAGAGGACTTACCACAAGTCTTGGGGTTTGGCAACCCCGCCTCTCCCCCATTCCCTCAAAGACTCAAGAAAAAATTGAGAACTCGAAAACTAGTGAATTCCTAGAGATGTTCAAACAAGACCAAATAAAGGTCTCGGGGTCAACCAATAACAAACAGCAGTAATATAGACATGACCAACAATGTAGTGAGCCTCTAAAATAATAAAATGCAACAAACTAATTCATTGCTAAGCCCAGATAGCTCCCATGAGCTAAGAAAATATTTAATGAAAATTCCTTGATTTTTCACTAATTTAAAACAATTTTAGGCCTTAAAACAAATTTAAAACCAATTTAATTAGGGCCTGTACATTAAGCACAATAATTGAAAACTCATGGAAAAAATTTAATAACTGAAAAACTGATATTGTTTTATAAATGAAATTTTCCAAAATTTTAACATAGCCCAAAATCATTTTTAATCAATTTAACAAATTAAATTGATTTAGTTAAACAAATTAACTATGAACAAATAATTCCCAAAAATACAAAACTTTTGAGGAATTTGTTCTCCAAGAATTTTTAGGGGTCCAACATGGTGTTCTAAAGAATCTAAACACCCAATATTAATTTAAAAAAATTAACAATCTATTTTGGCTATTTTAAGCAATTAAAATAGTGCCCATAAGCATAATTTTATGCTCTAAAATACCAAAAATATGAGGTAATTTACTAAAAAAAATTTCAAGTCCCCAAAAAGTGTACAAAACACCATAACATTCATACATAACATATGTGTTAATTCCAAAAATTAATTACCAGTTTTGGATATTTTAAGCAATTAAAAATACGTACATAACATATTATTTATGCTCTAAAATATCAAAACAAATATAATAGCCAAAAATTTGAAAAACAATGAAGTTTTTACGTAGACCCATCAATAAAAACGAATTTTAAAGTTTATGAGAGAAAAAGCTTCAAAAGTTTTCATGGCAGATCAATATAGGACCTTATACGGGCGAATCAATAATCTAAAGGCTTTGATATCAATGTAAATATGCAATCACACATGCATACGAGTCAGGTATAGGACATACTTTGCGGAATAACCCGACATATCGTCTTTTCAGTGTTGTTACAAGCCTGACATCTTCACCTACGAATTGCTACACTTTGGTGCTTCTGTGTACGCTCTTGTGTTTTGAACCGGTCGTGAGAATATATCACTCCCCGAAGTAGCATAAATTAGGAAAGTGTTTCATTTCCTTTATGGACTCGTAGGTCATGACAAGTGAGAGTAACCAATTGTCCCTGCAAAATATAACTTAACATCATATCTAAAGAAAAGGATACTAATAAACATAAAGCTCCAAAATTAAAAACTTACTAACTATTACATCAGTCAAGGTCTTAGACACAAACCGCCTTACTCAAATTCTAATATTGAGTTTATTGCATCTCTGGAATGCAAAACATAAGTAAAGGTAAAACAGTTCTTCTGGACACCCTCTGGTCTCTAACTAGCATAGTTGAAATACTCTAGTTGCTCCTGACCTAGAAAATCTGGACATAGAAATAGGACGCATCAACGCCATTAGCTTATGCAAGCTGGTGAGTAAAACAAACATATGCTCACAATGGATATATAGGTATATATATAACAATGCCACGAAACAACAAATCAAGGTACCAACTTCAACATGAATAACATGAGAATGTATTGAGCAATAAATATGTGACCGTGTATGAACAATATATCATCTTATCTTGCTGACTCTTTTTCCTCGACAAACTCGATTCATCATTACCACTACCTCAGATACCAGGAATAATATCCGCTAATTATCTGGGTCGTACACCATACCATCGATTCGGATACCAGGAATGATATTCGCTCAGTATTCGACCCGCTTCCCTCAGATACCAGGAATAATATCCGCTCAGTATCTGAATCGTACACAACACTGTCGCCTCCAATACCAGGAATAATATCCGCTCCATATTGGAGTCATACACTACGCTATTGCCTCAGATACCAGGAATAATATCTGCTCGATCTCTGGGCCAATCACTACAACGTCGCCTCTGATACCAGGAATAATATCCGATCGATATCGGGGTCACACACTATACCGCTGCTCTTTACTCTTTTCTCTTTTCACACTTTCTCACATACCATGCATGTCGACTCCACCTCGACCCTATCATACATGTCAATGTTCATGAAATTGTAACACCAAACAAACGTACGAGAAATCAAGTCTTTTTATCTTTCTTTTTTTAACGTAATCTTTCAAACAGGGTTCTGGACAAGCTTATTATTATTGATTAAATCAATTTATCCAAATCTCGCTTTTATAATCTGCTTTCCTTTTCTTTATTAACAAGGTACAACGTACTTAGAATCATTGGGTTAGCACCCACGATCTAAATTATCAAGTCATATATGAAGCAACAGTTAAATTCATTAAAGACTACTTTAGTATGCTTTTACAGCTACTAGTACACAAGCAGGGTCACTTTGAAGCAATGCCCTTAAAAATGACTTATACTTTTTGTGGATGAAGTACATATCAAAAGAAAGGTCTTTGAGTCTAGTTTCCAACTCTTTAAACGGTGCGCGTTTTCGAGTTTTCTAGAGGAAGTTATGATCGTTTTACTAAAAGTCGTCAGTGTTGAAAAATGGCAATCGATTGGTAAAAGTGGCAATCGATTGGATGACATCGCAATTGATAGTGGCGATCGATTGGATGAAGTGGCAGTCGATTGGGTATGTTGGCAATCGATTGGAACTCCGTCTTCTTCCTCAGTTTTGAAATTGAAAGGTAGTTTTTACCCATTTTGTAAACTGAAATCAAACTAGTCATGTAATATATGGATTTCTTCAGTTTTCTGCGCAGATTAAGAATACACGATCGGATTAAATTGATACGGATTGTATCTCTCAAAATTTGCGATTAAAGTAAGAGTGACAAAACTTTAAATCAACAATATGTCGCGATACGGATGAATTACTTCGTAGTATTCGAACGCAGCTTATTGGGACTAAGATCTTTCATTTTCAATTCACGGAATTGATTTTGGTTGAGTTTTATAAAACTCCAATTTTCAATCTCCCATGGTGATTACACATATATACGTATATGCACACATACATATACTGAAATATACATATATAAACATGGGGAGTGAGTTTATACTATTCGCAGAAGGAAATAGGACTGAATTTTAGGGCGCCGAGAAAACCGCCGTAAATTCCGTCGTCTTAGAAATTCTTCTCTTCTCTCTTGATATTGATATGTATACATATATATAACTATGTATGTAATTGTGCATATATATATGTATCTTTTGTTTGTATGTGTGTGTAATCTTGAGAGAGAGCAAGAGAGAGTTGAGAGAAATTGAGAGAGTTACAGAGAGTTAGAGAGAAGAATGAGAGACTATGAGAGTTTGAGATATATATATATACTGTTAGCCCAATTTGGGCTCCAAGCAACCCGTAGATTTTATCCGGTGAGGTCGAGCTCACAGGCTCCCTCACCCAAGTCGCGGTATAGTCGCAGTTTAAAATATAAATTGGTATTTACGCGGTGCCCGCGAAAAAAAAAATTAAATACAGAAAAATAATAATAGCCTAGGAAATAAATATTTATAAATAGAAATGAAATATCCATTTATTAAAGAAAATAAAATTACAGGGTGACAAAATGCCTACTAGAGATATCCCCTTTGGTTCCACGCACTAAATTGCAAGATGCAAGCCCTAGAGTGATTTGGCTTTGAGAGAGAGAGAGAGAGAGAGAGAGAGAGAGAGAGAGAGAGAGAGAGGAGGAGGAGGAGGAGGAGGAGGAGGAGGAGGAGAGAGAGGGATCGAGAGTTAAATCTCTTGTGTGTATCCACCCTTGTGTAGCCCTATACACCCATCTAGGCACACACTAGTAGGGTTGGACTAGGGCTACCAAGGTTAGTACCACTAGGTTTACTTGGAGCCTAAGATAAGCCCATTGGACCTGATCCATAACATATATGGGTGACCCATAACCCACAAAATGCTAACATATAGGACAAAAAATGCATGTTAATTGGGCCTTCAATATATCAGAAGATTCAGAACGTTGGGTTTTAAATGATGCGATAAGGGGCTTCTATTTACATAGAACAAATATCAACGTTTGGACTTTAGAACTAACATGAATGTTTGGAATAAATGAAAAAAAACGTGTTGAAAACTGTTCAAATTTTAGAAAGAATTTTCAAGAAAAAAGATAAGGGGCAATCAAACAAGCTCAAGCCAACCCACGATTCCCGACCGAAAATTATAAACTTAATGCAACATTTTTACATCCTCATGAGGGATTCTAGTGTATCAACTTGATATGCTTTTTTCAACACATTACTACACTCTGCCATCTGATTACTAAATACATGACTATAGTGTATCTGTTAGAACATGTAAATAAGATTGGAACGGAATTACCAGATCACTAGCCTCTTTAGCGAGTCATGGGCCGAGTCGCGGATCTCGCTCTCTTTAAGACGTTTCGCGGCTCTGTCCAAATGTGTGCAAGCAGTTCGTACATGCCACACTGTCCCCCAGGATAAAACAGCCCAGAATCTCCTCTGTCTCAATTTCTCTTGCACATCGATAAACTGGAAAACTCACACCTTTTAGATTTGTTGTTCGGTAACTACAAACTTTTGAAAGAAGACAATTTCTTTGCTGACTCAGACCCTCCGTTTCTCTCGTCCTCATTACCATGACTCTCATACTAATATATTTAAAATACACTGGACAACATGTTGAAGAGAAACTAATAATTTTAATATATGTACATGATCTTGGGAAATGGAAAAACAAGAACAAAGTACACATGACTTTTGAAGATTTTTCATTGCAAAATGATTTTTGAGATCCTAAGGAGCATCATGGTTTTGATAGTGGAAAAAAGTCTCATGATCAAGCAGCAAATTTCAAGCTTTACATCTCCGTGAATCACATCATAATACTCCAATGCTTTTGGAGCGGTGGTGGTTGCATTTGCATATCCATATATGACATCAACTGGTAATGCAATCTGCAATTCACTATCTGATCTTTTTTTTTTTTTTAATATCTCCGTAATTGCTCACTCTCTTAAAACAACACACAAAAAAATACACGTTTTTTAATTAAAGTTTTGTCATAATGCAGTGGGTTAAAAGACATTTACACCACACATTGAATAGAATCTAATTTTAAAGACATTTACACCACATATTGAATAAAAAATAATGTCCATTTTTATTAAAAAAAAAACTCCAACAATCCCCCCCTTATTTTAATTAAAAATAAATTTAGGAAAAAATAATAATAATTTCATCGAGCAACTAATCATAGGACTGTGCATAAATAAAGATGTTTTTCAACTTGAACCTTTACATAGTGAAAGTGCTTCTGTTTATATTAGAGTAACCGTAGTTTTGAACTCTATCTCAGACAACACCCCACACATAACCTTACTAAGGTATAGTCAAAAGGTTAGCACTTTATGGTCGTGTGCTTATATCCCAGTATAGCGAAAACTCTAGAGAATTTGCCCTAAATTCCATAGGAAGCGGCCACACTTCCACAATCGTATAGGTAAGTCTAACAAGGATACTCCTGTAGCTAGGAATCTCACTCAACATAGAGTTTAGATCTCATTAAGGGTTATAGTAACTCATCCTTTTATCGATTCAGGATATCATGCTTCATAGGGATGGACTAGGAGAGTTAACTCCTATCATAGTAATAGCATGATTCTACTCATATCACTTCATTACTTGTTATTACCCTTTGAACCTATTTCTTAGGATCTCCAGTCTATAGGTTGGGTTACCATCACAAGTGACTCAACTATCTATGGGCTTTAGTCCCATCCCTTTCTAGGCTTTACAAACCTTCTTTTAAGTTAGTCCTTTCGTCAAAGGATGAACTACATTATCCTCAGGCTGTACATTATCCACTCGTATAGCTATAGTAGAGACAAGCTCTCTAATAGTGCTGTTCTTGCAATGTATCTGTCGCCTCTTATCATTATAACGATTCTGTACTTTTTGCAATAGCCGCGGCACTATCGCAATGGATAAAACAACTGGTATCGATCTCTCCCTCAAAGTATCTCATAGTAGGCTTTTCAGCCAAGCTTCCCTCACTAGCAGTAGCTAATGGTATCAACTCTAACTCCATCGTGGGCATAACCAAAACAGTCTATTTCTTAGACTTTCATGAAATTGTGCCCCCAACAATACTAAAAATGTATCTACTGGTGCTCTTGGAGTTGTCTGAAAAGGTATTTCAGCCAGCATCGCTAAATCCTTTAAGGACAGTGGTAAACTACTCATGATTTAATATGAAGTTCATGCTCCTTTTACAAGTAACATGTGACTTTCTCAACGACACTCTAATACTAAAGATAAATATACCCACTCATGAGTTTAGTGTCTTCCATTAAGGAATAAAGCAATCGACATCACTATATTCTTCAAGTACAGTGGAAACTTTTGATAGAAAACACCAAAATTATCGTAACTCTTCCAATTCCATTCCTAACTTTAAAATTGCATACTTATTTCACCAAAAACCAATTAGGTTAATGACCAGCCTTGAAAACTAGAAAATGAAATTCATACAAAATTTTGAAGTATTCAAAAAAATTTAGAAAATAATTTCTTCTTATCTTCGGGGTATTCAACACATTTCTAAATTTCATTTCTTCCCAACGGTAAAATTCAATTTTACATCTCTAGTACCATAACCTTGGTATTGTGTGAAACACCAAAATATTTCATTCTCCACTGGACAGCATCTCTTAAATCATTATGAATGTTACACACGTGCCTAGATGCACTCATATCAATGCACCATTCATAAAAAAATTGTCAAGGAATATAATCCCGTAATCATAGCCACGAAAGGCTCTTCGCTTACACCAGCCTGAGGAATAGACTAATGCTTCAGGAACCTCTGAGCTTTTCTTTTTCTATATACCATTTAAAGCGGTTCTGGCTAATGACAACTTTTTCTTTTCAAAACCTTTTTTTTTCTTTTCTAATCTCATAAGATTGATCAAAAGAAATGCCAGTAGGAGTTCTTACACTCGTTTCATCCAATTCCTTTCATATCAAATTAAGTGACAATAAATTTTTGTCTCCTTTGCAATCTCTAAAATAGAAACAAAAATTAATCAACCATAATTACCATAACACATACTTCATCATTGTGTTTATGATAAATGTGTTTGTCACTCTCCATAAATTTGAAACCGTTTGAAAAAAAATAGTTCGATCAAACTTTCCATACCACCGTTTGGGTGCCTCACTAAACCATATAAAGCGTGTACATGCATACACACTTTATTCTTATTTATTAACCCTCCAATTTATCCAAACAAATTCTTCCTCTCAATCTCCATTTTAAAAAATGATTTTAACATCCATTTGATAAATAAATCATAAATATAAGCACAACTTATAAAATTATATGGATGTAAAATAGGAGATTAGGTATCCAAATCAATATTTTCTTTTAACTTAATTAAAAACCCTTAGCTACTAAGGTAGCTTCACATAAATTTCAATAAAACTCTCGGGTTTAAAAATCTTTAAAACGTTCCATTGACTTTCTATCATTTCATATTCAAGTAGCAAGTCCACAAGTCCTATTGGACATAATAAAATTTATCTCAACTTGAATGGCTTCTTTTCAAGAATAAGCCTAGAAGATGTAAGCGCATCCTTTAAATAAGTAAGATTTTTTCTAGAGAAAATGTAAAAAATCACTCCCAAAGTCTTTTTAGCACTTAGCTTACTTACTCTTTCATGGTCCAAATTCTGTGCAAAGATCTCTATTATGCACTTTAAACTCAATATAATAGATCGATTGGACAAAAACAGGAGGTCGAGAACCCCCCACTATTCCTCAATTTTAAATAGTAACACATGCTCATGAAAATTGGCATCAGTAAACTTAAAAGTCGTCATATCAAGTTTTATATCTAAAATTCTATTAATAGACTTAACAGTCGAATAGATTTTTATGTTCAAAAAATCTACTAACTTTACTGTAAAATTCATCTCCCAAAAAGGCATGGTCTACGCCTTTACTAGAAAATTCCTTAGGATTAAAAGTCATATCATAAACCAAATAACACAATATTCAAAAAAGAATAACACTAGTTCTTTTTTTTTTCCAATACTCTAAAGAGTAATTTTTTTAACATACGCTTGTTCAATAAAACTTGTCCTGAAAATATTTAAATATCTCAATTTGACCGCAAATGAATAAAATATCATGAGGAAAAATTGTCGGATCAATTGAAGCAACATCATTATTTTACTGCTACAAAAGTACATGACCATGACTTTGCAAAAGTTGAAAATTAAACATGAGAGGATTGCATTCGGAAATGCTAGATGCACAAAAAAGTGCACAACGAAATGCACAACCTACTTAAAATTGTTGGACTTCGTGCTAAAAGTCTGTACACACAAAAAGACAAAAAAAGGGGTGTACAACTTTTCAGCACGAGGTCCAACAAATTAAAGCAGGTTGTGCATTTCGTTGTGCACTTTTTTTGTGCATCTAGCATTACTTGGATTGCATTTTTCCTCTAGTCTCCTACCTCTACACATGCATCCAAACCCACACACTGCACGTTATGCTTTTACTCAAAGGTTTCAATTTTTGGTTCACCAACAATAGCCATTGGTTTACGTCATTACCCATGAATTACACCTTAGAGCTGTGAGTTATTATCCAGCAGTTACAACACTCTTGTGGTTCAGTATCCAACGGATAAGAAGTATATACTAGTTAAAGACTTTTAATCTCCTACGATTACGTAGCTCTTTGGTTAAAAAATTCCAATGACAAGTGTGAAATGCCATTAAATAGAGTTTTTATGTATATATATAATGTATATAACGTGTGTAGATGTATCTGAAATAACACAAATGGGTTCACTAGTTATTCTATTCTTACCAGAATAAATACGTATATATATATGTACATGCACAGATATGAACATATACTCATATGTAGATAAAAGAAACATAATGTAAATCAGAGCATTCATACTTGTATCTACATGCAAAGAAATGGTCACGAAGCTAAACTCAAGATTTTAAAAAATAATAATTTTTATATAAAAAATATTTTCTAGTCACTATGTGACTTTAATATGACCCATATCAAAATCTTCGGGTCCAATTGGCTTTTTAAAAAAAATAATAATAATTTCTTTGAAAGTGAGAAAAATAACATTTTCTGTCTCTAACTCTTAAATTGAAGATTCTCAAATTAAAATGGCATATTGAGATCTGGGAACTAAGAGGTTGCTCCAAAAATTATAGCAAAATGAAACGTCTTAAAATTGTTAGAACATGTAAATAAGATTGGAACGAAATTATCGGATCACTAGCCTCTTTAGCGAATCATGGGCCGAGTCGCGGATCTCGCTCTCTTTAAGACGTTTCGTGGCTTTGCCCAAATGTGTGCAAGCAGTTCGTATATGCCACGCCTTCCCCAGGATAAAATAGCCCAGAATCTCCTCTGTCTCAGTTTCTCTTGCACATCAAGAAACTGGAAAACTCACACCTTTCAGATTTGTTACTCGGTAACTACAAACTTTTGAAGAAGACAATTTCTTTGCTGACTCAGACCCTCCGTTTCTCTTGTCCTCATTACCATCACTCTGCAGATCATACTAATATATTTAAAATACACTGGACAACATGTTGAAGAGAAACTAATAATTTTAATATATGTACATGATCTTGGGAAATGGAAAAGCAAGAACAAAGTACACATGACTTCTGAAAATTTTTCATTGCAAAATGATTTTTGAGATCCTAAGGAGCATCACGGTTTTGATAGTGGAAAAAAGTCTCATGATTAGCAGCAAATTTCAAGCTTGATATCTTTGTGAATCACATCATAATACTCCAATGCTTTTGGAGTGGTGGTGGTTGCATTTGCATATCCATATATGACATCAACTGGTAATGCAATCTGCAATTCACTATCTGATCTTTTTTTTTTTTTTTTTAATATCTCTGTAATTGCTCTCTCTTAAAACAACACACAAAAAAAATACACGTTTTGTAATTAAAGTTGGGTCATAATGCAGTGGTTTAAAAGACATTTACACCACACATTGAATAAAATATAACATCTAATTTTAAAGACATTTACACCACATATTGACCAAAAAATAATGTCCGTTTTTATTAAAATACTCTAAGAGTATCAACTTGATCTGCTTTTCTACAAAGAGGGATTCTAGTTACCGGTAACTGGAGTACATATAAGATTTTAAAGAAGGTTGTTGTGAACGATGAGAGGTTGTTCAGTGATACCTACAATTTTTTTTTTCATTTTTAATGATTTAACCCTAAGCGAGAATTCAAGTTGGTTTGAAAGTTGCGTTGATTTTAGAAATTTGTGTGTGGGTATAGTTCTAGTAGCCTATATCTTGGATGAAAAGTAAGTACTTTATAACTTCCCCAATTATAATTACCAATGGAAATTATGGAATAACATATATGTTACACACATCTGCATATATATAGAAGCAGGAAAACACACATGGAAGGAATCTTAATAATGCTCTCATATATGTTGTTATAAAAAGTAAACTTTTGCCCAACAAAATGGAGGGTAAATTGGTTACTCCCTTTGTAATGACCCGGAAATTAGAACTGATATTAAAAATTTATTTTTCGTCAAGGAAAAATACCAGTTTTGAAATTTCACTATATAATATTTACCTGTGTGTGCGAGTGGAGGCGTGAGCATACCACATGGGGTAATCTCCCATGGGTAATTTGGAGCCCAAAGAAAAATTTGTGCAGTGTGTGCGTGTGTGTTTGTGCTTGGGGGCCAAGCTTTTCAAGCCTATATATAACACCTTAGACTCTCAATCTCTCAACAACTCTCAGTCTCCCTCTCTAGTTCTCTCTTTCTCTCTCGCAGCCTATCACACACACATATATATATATATATTTTTTTATATATTCAAACCAATGAGTATTTGCAAAAATCAAAGCTTGGAACTTAGCATTCTCTATATATATACCTCTCTGCAATTGAATTAGGTAAGGTTCCTATACCAATTTTAAGTTGGTTTAGTTTATATTAGGCTTTGTAGATATATATATATATATATAGAATTTCATATATATATATATATATCGTTAAGGGTCTGAAAATAGCGAGCAGAAAAACTATAACAAAAACGTGATTTCGTTATATCAAATGAAAGGTCTCGATCCCACGAGGCTCTGTTTCAAATTTTAGAAGCTAATTCATTACGGTCGCGACGAACGGTCGAATTAAAATTTTGTCGTCTTTCGGTTTTTCAATTAAACCAAGAGCTACATTGATTTCATGAAAAACTGATTTCATATTTGGAATCTATGCGGAAAAATGAAGAGTTTCAGATATTGGAAAGTCTATTTTGAAGAAGTTTGAAAAATGATTTTATAACAGACCCAACGAAGAAGACAACAATGGAGTCTGGTTCGCAGCTCACGCGAGCGACCAGGCATATTTTTGAAGACTGTTTTAAAATGAACCCATGAGCTTTCTGAATAGAATTAGCCCGAGCGACTCGCACGAGCGAGGGTCCACGCAAGCGGCCCACGCGCGCGACCAGGCTATTTTCTAAAATTTGTTTAAATGTCCACGTGGCCTTTCTTTATGAATTCGCCCGAGCGACCAGCGCGAGTGACGTGAGACAGTTTGGTAAAAATCTCTATTTTCTTGTACTTTGGTCAGAACTGAGCTAAGGGACCTTGTACCCTAAGCTTTAAGAGTTGTACTTTACTTTATAGTCTTGTGCTTAGAGGTGTTGTACCTCACTAATACACTTGTATTACTGTTGATGATAGTTGTAACAGATTAAGCAGTTCCGATTTTTGTTCTGAGTACTTATTCAGTCTTCGATGAACGGTGATTCCATATAACCCTCAATAAAGTTGTATAATGTGTACTTACATGTTTATATGAATTGATATATTTTATGTGTTTACTTGGGTAATTTCAGCAGGTCTATTGTGTTGCTTTAAATCGATAGCATGTTTTAATATGTGATTTATGAAATGTTGAATATGTCTTGATGCTTAGAGCTCTCATATGTCATAGCATTTCATAAGTATGATCAGGAACACGAAATCACGAAAATGATTTTGGGATGAAAGACCTTAGAGGCTTTTAATTTTTGAAAAGGGAAGACTTTAGAGGCTTCCAGGTTTTGAAAAGGGAAGACCTTAGAGGCTTCCGTGCATAAAACACTGTAGGAGGGATTTGTTTTGAAAAGATAAAAATCACAGATTTGTGGGTAGGCGTGTGAGATGAGTACCACTAAGAACTCAAATTGCGGGATGTGTTGCAAGAAACCCCCGTAACGTTGAAGGCTAGGCTCCGTGTAATTCGTAAGGCCCAAAGTCCCGCACGTTGAAGCCTAGGCCTCCGTGGACGGGAAGCCCATGGTCCGGGTAATGATATTGACGATCAAGGGTGAGTGTTTGAAAAGACATGAAAATGGTTTTCGTGCATGACATTGGCATTCATTGCGCTCACGCATGTTATATAACAGATGTTATTGTGTGGTTATATGACTATACATGCCTTTATGGCTTATGAACGAAAAAACCTTTTCTTTTTCCAGGTGATATAGATAAGGGCAAGGCCCCCGAGATTTGATGAGCTTCCACTTTGTTTGAAGACCCCCTTTATGGGATTTTTACTTTAAATGATGTAATAAATTCTGTTTCAAAGAACATGTTATATTAATTGGACAAGTGCTAGTCCACCTACTTTTAAATAGCATGAGCTTAACTCTAATTTTTCGCTGCTTATCTTGAAAACGTTTTGTTTCAAGAAAGGATATTTTCTAAATGAAGACCAGATTTCAGTTTTATAAATATTTTCCAAATGATGAACATATTTTTCAGGGCCGAAGTAGAGTTTACTCATGAAGACCCCGTTTGGGGAAGAAATTGTGAGATCGTGATACTTTGTATTGATTTCAGAACACTCTTAAAAACCTTGGGTTTTTATTTTAAGAGTTTCTAAAGTTTGAGAAAAAGAAAGTAGATCATTGTATTACTTTTCGATATGTGAAGCCAAACTTGAGTTTCTATTTAAAAGTTGTATTATAAAGTTTGAGAAGAAGTATGATAAATATTTATCAGATCTGTATGTTTTCCGCTGCACTATTGTTCATTTGATGAACCGATTAAGGATTTTCTATTAATGTCTTTTAAATTGACCATCAAAGCTTTTCAAAAGACTAGATTAAAGCATGTGCTATCGTATTACTCAAATTCGTTAGTCTATAAGGATTTTTGTTTTTCCATCAAAGATTTCGAAAGGATATTCCATGCTTCCGCAGTAACCCTCGGAGTCTAAGACTCGGGGCGTTGTAAAATGATATCAAATTTTTGAGGTTTCAAAGTTTAAATGTTTCAGAGCTTTGGAGTTTAAATGATTTTAACACTTATTTTTCTAAAGAGAAAGTTTTCAGGTAAGCTTCGGGTCTAGGACTCGAAGCATTACAAGTATGTTTAGTTCCTTCCGTTTTACTATTATTTTATTTTAGCACCCCCCGTCGCTGGGACTCATGGCAGGGCGGGGCGCTACACCCTTTCCATTTAAGTTTTTTTTATCGCAAAGTATGAAAATTCCATTTCACAAAAGGCAAGTTCGCAAAGAACAAATGCAAAATAGAAGAAGGAAAAAATACATGATAAATCATAGCAATCTTCTGGTTTATACTACAATCTCCAAAACTATGATATCGCGGTTTGTGGCGTAGCTTAAACACTGAGCCGTCTGAAGGAGAAAGCTACCAACAACCACAACAAAGATCCAAGATTCAAAACCACCGTGACTGCGAAGAGGACCCGAACAAACAACAGATCTAACGCAGATCTGTGTGGAACAGGGCCAGATCTAACCACAGAATACGGAGACAAAGAGATCTAGCTGTATCAATCAACCAAACCAAACAAAAAACAAAACAAACCCTCAACAAGCAACAAGGAGGGACAGAACCCCCAATAGAGATGGACAAACCCCCTCACAAGAGGGGATATATTATTGAAAGCAACAAAAAAATAGCAAAGAAAATGGTTAAGGGCTCTCCCATGGTGGATGGGAGAGCCCCTCCCCTTTCCATTCAAGTTAATCGATAGTGTTGATGTTCAGATTTTCTATCCTATTTCCATACTAATAGACATTTTGGAACACTAACCAACACTTCAAAGGGGACAGCAAGTATCACCAAAGTTTTTTAGGGCAGTTTTACGGGCACAAACAAAATTCACAATTAAACATAATTCACAAACACCAAAATGTGTCTATCTCTCTCCTTTGTGAACCCTACAGTGTCAGTGGACCCCATCAGGAGAGAGATAGACACATTTATGTGTTTGTGAATTGTATTTGTGAATTTTGTTTGTCCCCAATCTTTATTCTTGTTTTTAAGCTTTTGTAGTCAGGGACTGAGCCAAATAAACACTTCAAAGGGTGACTTTAAACCTGTAACTTTGCTAGGCGTTTGATTAATCGGAAAAGTTGAAGTGGAAAATGCACGATACCAAAACTTTGCAGGTAATGAGGCAGCGGACAGAAGAGTGATACTGGTTTCCAAAATATGGCAGTGTTCCCTCTCAGCCACACCATTTTGCTGAGAGGTTTTGGGGCTTGACTTTTTTGATGTTGTATCCCATAGGATACCTAGAAGAGATTGAAACTCTTTGTTTTTGTAAAAAGCATACACACATGCATATAGATCGAGTATAGGTGCGTTACCTAGCGGAATAACTCGATTGATCGATGAAACGGCGTTGTTACGAACCCTCATGTTGAACCACGAACTTGCTGCCTCCGTCCACTCTCTTGTGTCTCGTACAGTCGTAGAGATGCTTCTTGAGCGATCTCCGATGATGCCACGTTTTAGATCCCTAGCCCTTTGGTGATACGCTTAGAGAGAGAAACCGTGAATGAGAGAGAGAGAGAGAGAGAGAGAGAGAGAGAGAGAGAGAGAGAGAGAGAGAGAGAGACTAACGTGATTGAGAGAGAGAGGCTGCTGAGATTATTATATCTCTTAGGTCTTTTAGTAAAATGTATATCATAATATATAGGCACACATAAGACCTACTAGGCTTGGAGCTCCAAAAGCTCGTAACTTGGTGTCTAAGCCAAACCTCTTTGGACCCAGTCGAATAACATGTAGGTGCCCGTATGGCCCGACCACAATATTTGTTACATCTCCCACTCACCCACATAGGGTTAGTACTAAAACCAATCTCTCAACACAATGGAACTTCTCAACTCTTCATACAGGGAAACAGAACGTGCGACCTTATGAAAAGAAAGTACAGTGACAGGAGTGTAATGCCAAATCATCACCATAACCAGCAAGACACATCACTCGGAAGCTTCTCGTGTATGCCTTAGACGATTCAACCACACCGGACATAGCATTCTTAATCCCTCGGTGAAAAGAATTGCTGCACCACTTCGATGTAGTGTACTCATGAAATATCAATAACAAAATATGATTGTCGCAGGCCTACTAATGAGTCACAAAACATGGTTTGTTATTGAATAGTCTTAACTGAGCCCACATGTCAATCTGACTAACTTAACCGCTTGCCCAGACACTCCCCATAGAACGAAATTAACTCTTCGTCCTAGGATAGCATGCTAAAGCAGCTGTCATCAAGCGTCCTCTTCATGACATAGTCTCAAGTTGTGAAGGCAACCAGTTTATAGGATAACCAATGTCTTGGATATGCTACGTGGCTCACACAGCAATGAAGAGGAATCCATTCACTACTCCACAGTCGATCGCAAAAGTACATATAGTATGATATGTATGCTATGGCGTTCTTCCATAAAAATGGGCATGTCACTCTGTGTTTGGAAAAACAAGTAACGCCATACGAATCTTAGTCTAGACGTTACACAAAACGTCTAACCTGAGTCTCCAGCACAGTTGCTCCTCTTAGCGCCCGCCTAAAAATTCACATTGGGCTGTAAACAGGCTACCTAGGGTCGTGGGATAGCTCTATGTTCGACCAAATGTAAAGGTCTCATCTTAGATCCATCTAAAGCGATATATAGAAATAATAGGATTTATATTTAGCTCGCTGTTCTTATACTACGTAGATATAAGTGTTCAAGCTCGCTTTCTAAGCGCTATGGACACACATGTCCTAGCTAGCTATCTAAGCGCCATGAACACAAATGTCTTATCTTGCTTGTCATCTAAGCGCCATGGACACGCATGTCCTAGTTCGTTACCTCGGCGCCAAGGTGAATCACCAGTGTGAGCAGGTCGATTCAAGCCCAGTGACATATTAGAAATGTGCATTCATTCCATTCATACAACAATTATATATATGGAAATCAACAAGTTTATTATTAACTGGATAATAATAAGAATAATAATGTCAAATCCAATATAAGTGTCTAAGCATATCAAATCCTACGAAGTCCCATGCTGCTAATGTGGGACAGAAAAACATCTCTGGCAATGGGCTTAGTCAATGGATCAGCCACCATGTTGCCAGTGGAGATATGCCTCAAGACAACTTCCCCTTGCACAACCATGTCTCGAATGTAGTGATGACGGATGTCTATGTGCTTTGACTTCCCATGGTATTTGGGGTCTTTTGCATAGGCCAAGGCTGATGTGCTATCGCTGTAAATGAGCACTGCTTCATCCCTATGAGGCGAAGAGCCTAGGCCTCGCAAAAACCTCCTCAACCAGACAGCTTCCTGAACAGTTGCCGAACAAGCCACATACTCTGCCTCCATCGTGGATAGTGCGATGCATGACTGCTTCTTGCTACACCAAGAGATTGCTCCACCTCCTAGTATGAATGCGTAGCCAGAAGTGGACTTGCGTTCATCTTTATCACTAGTCCAATCAGCATCACTATATCCTCTCAGCTTCAAGTCTCCTCCATGATAACAAAGGGCAAGATCCATAGTCCCGCGAATGTATCGTAGGATTCGCTTCACTACTCTCCAGTGATATGGACCAGGGTTACTCTGGTAACGACTAACTAGACCCACCGCATAGCAGATGTCTGGATGAGTACACAACATAGTGTGCATCAGACTCCCTATTACAGATGCATATGGCACAATGGACATCTGTTCCTTTTCCTCTTCATTCTTAGGACAATGATCTAAAGTCTAGTGGAAGGCCTTATCAACTGGAGTGTCAATGGGTTTTGAGTTATACATGTGAAAACGCTCAAGAACCTTATTTAAGTAAGTCTCTTGAGACAAACACAGAAGTTTCTTTGATCGGTCTCTCACAATCTTAACTCCCAACACATGTTGGCCTCACCCATGTCCTTTACCTCAAACTGAGAGGACAGCCACTCTTTAGTGGCGACAATGGCATTCATGTCATTTCCAGCTAAAAGGATGTCATCGACGTATAAAGATAGAATCAGAATACTCTTCTTGGACTGTCTGATGTACACACAGTGATCCTCCTCAATCATCTCAAAACCGAAAGAGGTGATTGAATCATGAAACCTCAAGTACCACTGCCTCGACGATTGCTTGAGTCCAAAATAGATCGCTTGAGACAACACACTTTGCGCTCATTCCCTTTGGTTATAAAACCAATGAGTTGATCCATATAGATCTCTTTGTCTACTTCTCCATTGAGAAATGCAGTTTTGACATCCATCTGGAAGAGTTCTAAGTCTAAATGTGCGATAATTGCCAGAATAAGGCGTATGGAGGCAAATCTCACCACAGGGGAGAACGTGTCTCCATGGTCTATACCCTCTCATTGGGTGTAACCTTTCGCCACTAGGCGCGCCTTATACTTGTCAATTGATCCATCTGCCTTACACTTGACTTTGAAAATCCACTTATTTCCAATGGTCTTACGATCAGGCGGAATATCAACTAACTCTCAGACTTTATTCTTGTCCATAGAGCTCATCTCCTCTTGCATAGCAACCATCCACTGAGATTTGGCAGCAGAAGAAAGCGCTTCCTTATAGGAAGTAGGCTCATCGTAATCTACTGTACACATGAGAGCTTCTTCCTCAATATCAAAATGCTGACCTGGAACTTTTCCTCATTTGCTTTTGCGGTGTGCTACCTGAGAATCTTGAATGCCCAGTGGTGTACTCCCACTGTCTGGTACACTCCCACTAGTGTCTGGCGGTGTACTCCCACTCGGCTGAAGACTAGTACCATTTTCAGTGATTACTAGATGTGGAATGTCAATTTCTCCACCCTCGCCTAAAGATGGTACGACGTCTTCAACATCCTCCACCTCATAGAGGTCAAGATCTCTCTTAGCGTCACCGATATTGGGGAAGTCATTCTCAATGAAATCAACATCACGTGACTCAATCTCTGTCATTCCTCCATCCGGATGTTCACTATACATAACATAGCCTTTTGAGCTGTCAGAATATCTTATGAAGATATGCTTTCTAGCTCTCGGGCCTAGTTTCCCATGCTTATAGGAAGTATTGTGAACATATCTTGATGAGCCCCACGGGCGTAAATTGGGCTTTTCGCCTTTCCATAGCTCATAGGGGGTGGAATGAACTGACTATGAAGGCACTCTATTAAGTATGTAGGCAGTAGTTAAGAGTGCATCCCCCCAGAATGATATTGGGAGGTTAGCTTGCGCCATCATAGATCTAGTCATATCTAAAAGTGTTCTATTCCTTCTTTCTGCAATACCTTTTTGTTGCGGAGTTCTAGGAATAGTGAGCTGTCTGTGTATCCCCTTTTCCTAACATAGTTCCTTGAACTGATCAGATAAGTACTCGCGTCCTCTGTCTATTCGAAAAGTCTTTAGGGACTTTTCTTGCTGATTCTCAACCTCTGCTACGAAATGTTTGAAACAATCTAGAGATTCATAGCGGTGAGAAATCAGATAGACATATCCTTATCGCATGTAGTCATCGATAAAAGTAAGGAAATAAGAGGCGCCATGACGTGCCTTCACATTCATTGGTCCACATATGTCTGAGTGTATTAGTTCTAATGCATGGGTAGCTCTTTTAGCCTTACCAAAAGGCTTACGGCATGCTTTACCTGCTAGGCAAGACTCACACGTAGTAGGTTAACCTTAGCGAGTGGGCCTAGAAGGCCTTCTCAATCTAGTCATCCTGTCACATCCTATGTGTCCAAGTCTAGCATGCCATGTTACAGAGTCAATATTTCTATTTGAATCAGCAACTAAAGAAGTAGAGGAAATGGAATCAAATAGATCAATTTTAAATAGATTATTCCATAAAAAACCATGTCCAAAAGTAACACCACCCAAAACAATATCCAACTTATCATGTCTAAACTGAAAAATAAAACCTAAATCAAGAAGTGCTAAGACCGATAGTAGATTATATTGGATTCCGGGTACGTAGAGCACATCATGAAGAAGTAATGTGCGCCCTGTGCGCAAATGAAGTTGGTATGAACCTACTCCCACTGCTTCTTCACAAGTGTCGTTCCCCATGTATACCCTACTGGTGCCACTTAGAATCTTATGATAATCTACGAACCCCCATCGATCTCTGGTCACATGCCTTGTTGCTCCTGTATCTGCAATCCAATCATGGAGCAAATGAGCGATTAGGACATGAGAAGTCACAAAAACATAGAGAGAGTTGGGTGGGAAGTTACCTTCTTCGGCTCAGTGCACTCATGAGCGAAGTGTCCCAATCCTCCACAGTTGAAGCATTTTGATTTGGAAGCATTTTTCTTGCCAGCGCGCGTACCCCTGCACTTGTTTTGTTTATCAGCCTTTGGAGCTAACTTATTAGCCCCACCCTTTTTCTGAGCCCTTTTACCCTTGGCATTCCGCTTGGACCTACTAGCCTCGCGCTTACCTCCACCTATGGAAGTTCTCTCTATGAGTGTAGTAATGCGGTTCGCCTCTTGGCGCTCTGCTTCCAACTCCACATGTTTAGATATATCAGCAAAGTTCTTGATATTTTCATTATGTGTTAAAATTTGCTTCATATGGACCAAGTTTCAGGCAGTGACCAAATTACCGCTTGAATCTGTTGTTCATCAGTGAGGATGTTCCCAGCAGCACCAAGATCTCGAATCATACCAGACATCGTCCTAAGATGTTCAGTCATCGATTGCTTGGGATCTTTCCTATACACCTCGAATTTCAATACTAGGCTCCTAAGCCTAGTGGTTGATGTCCCACCGAAAGCAAATTTTAGCTGGTCCCATAATTCTTTGGCACTGGAGTATTGGAAATACTTACCAAGAAGGTCATCATTCATGCTGGTTAACAATGTATTGCGCGTGTGATAATCCTTCTTGACCCATTCATTATAGGTGTCAAGGTCTCGGTGATATTGGGCCATGGGCCCATTTTCTGGCAAATCGGGTTGGACCATTGACTGGGTTAGATGGGGAAGCAGTTCTTCCTCAATCAACTGGAGGGTTACTCTACGTTGCCATGCGTCATAGTTTTTCCCATTAAACTTGTTATCTTTGTTCAAATTAGCGACAATTTGTTTTGAAGCCATTTCTACATTAATTTAAAAAAACATGTGCAAAAGTTTTGACATTATTATTTGCACATTTCATAAAATTTTGTTTTAAAAATTCAATTATAAACGAAATTTCCCCTTTTACAATTTTAAGACCAAAAAACTTGCTATTGCTTATTAATCAAATCCTAAATTTTGTAAATCAAGGAAAAAACTTTTATAATTGATTTTACAAACAAATATCAATTAGATGGTTCTTCAACCTATCTAAGATCATCCACAATATATATAAGTGCGCCATACAACAAAAATTGCGCAGGGACCCCACGTGGGTTCAAATTGACAATGTAGAGCTCATGCTAAGGTAATTCAAGTTTATGATATATAAACAAAGAAAACCATCCCTTTACAAAATAGGCTTTTCCAATACAAAACTCTCGTCCTCACATTACATTTATAGCCCAAAAAAATAGGGATGCTTTGTTTATAAACATATACAAGAACAGCCTTAAACATACATCGTAAGGACACAAGCTCTATAAATTGTCAATTATTGTCCATTCATTTAAGCCAGATTAAAAATGTATTAATCACACACATCAAGCACTCATGTGGTCTTATTTAGAAAATGAATGGACTCATCCGTCACTCCACTTAAGGAGGAGGAATTAGAGGTCATAGGGTCAATCAATCACAAACAGCAGTAATTAAACGTGACCAATAATGCAATGAGCCTCTAAAAGTTGCAATAAGAATAAATTTGCAGCCTTGAATAGCTCCCATAAGCCAAGGAAGAACTATGAAAAATCCTAGATTTTTCATCAATTATATAAATAATTTTGGGTTTTAAACTAATATAAAACCAATTCTTTAAGGACCTTTAAATTACCAAAAAATAATTTAAAGTCCACATGGAAATTTTAAATACCTTACAAACTTATTTTTGATTATTAATAAAAATTTCCATAATTTATGGGAGCAAAGATCCAATTTTAATCAATTTATCAAATAAAATTGATTCAGCTACAACCATTTAACAATAATGTGTTAAATTCCTTAAAAATACAATATTTTAAGGAGTGGGTCTATCCCAACAGTCTCACATGGCCCAAAAGGGTGTCCCAACCATATGATATTAATTTCAATAATTAATAAACACATTTGGATATTCTAAGCAATTAAAATAATGTCCAAAAACACGATTTAATGCTCTAAAATATCATAAACATCGGAGAATTGCATGCAACACTTTCACGTCACCCCCAGCAGTGTTAAGAACACTTTATATAAATTCCAAGAATTAATAATATGCTTTGGATATTTTAAGCAATTTAAAACGCGTACAATAACACCCTTTTTGTGCTCTAAAATACCAAAAATAATGGAGTAATTCCCTAGGAAATTATTCTGGGTCCCACTCTGTGTCCATAAGATAAGAAAAAAAAATTATTTTTCTACAATTTTCCAGAATTTTAAAACAACTAAAAGCAGTTTAAAACATTTAAAAACATGTTTTTAATTACCAGAAACTGTTTTAAATATAAAATAATTAAAATCGATTCTGGAATATTTTTATATATAAAATAATTAAAATCGTCGGTGCTGCCACACGCGCCAAACGCGCCGGCGGTGCGCGTGGGGGTGGCTTGCGGGGGTCTTCTCCTTCCTCAGGAACCCTAATCGCAGCTTCCAGGTTGCGCGACCCCCCATGTTTGCAAGGCTATAACTCACTCATTTGTGATCCGTTTTTTGAAAACTTTATATGGTTGGAATGATCTCATGGAGTACTTGAAGATTAAACCAAAAAACAGACCCATTGCAAGTATGGATCGTTCAAAAAAGTGGTTCAAAGTCTGAAAAAAAAATCGGTTTTTTTAACAGTGCAGAATTAGGGCTTGCGTTTTCTCCCTCTACAGAGATATTTGGGCCATGAAACTTTATGAGTAGACTCTATAGTCATATAAGAACACATCCCAACCAACAAATTCAAAAAGTATTAGGGTTTACACGTAGACCCACTTTGAAAACAATTTTTTGCAAGCTTTTGTACACAAAACATGATCCAACAATGGTGGATCTATTTTGGGTTCATATTTGGGCAAACAAATGTCCAAGAGGCTCTGATACCAATGTAAAAAGCATACACACATGTATATAGATCGAGTATAGGTGCGTTACCTAGCGGAATAACTCGATCGATTGGTGAAATGGCGTTGTTACAAACCCTCTTGTTGAACCACGAACTTGCTGCCTCCGTGCACTCTCTTGTGTCTTGTACAGTCGCAGAGATGCTTCTTGAGCGATCTCCGATGATGCCACGTTCTAGATCCCTAGCCCTTTGGTGATACGCTTAGAGAGAGAAACCGTGAATGAGTGTGTGTGAGAGAGAGAGAGAGAGAGAGAGAGAGAGAGAGAGAGAGAGAGAGAGAGAGAGAGAGAGAGAGAGAGAGAGAGAGAGAGAGAGAGACTAAAGTGATTGAGAGAGAGAGGCTGCTGAGATTATTATATCTCTTAGGTCTTTTAGTGTGATGTATATCATAATATATAGGCACACATAAGACCTACTAGGCTTGGAGCTCCAAAAGCCGGTAACTTGGTGTCCAAGCCAAACCTCTTTGGACCCAGTCCAATAACATGTGGGTGCCCGTATGGCCCGACCACAATATTTGTTACAGTTTTGATACTCACCACCACCATCTGTCCTTAGGATCTTAATTTTGCAAATTAAATTGATTTTCAGCGAAGGCTTTGATGAACTAAGTAAATGCAGAATATGTTGGTGATTTTATGGGTGTGTGGATAAGTCTAAGTGAATCTACTACAGCTTCTATGAATGAAATATAGTAGTTGAAACCATGAATTGAGCTCGACTAAATTTGGAATCGCAGCTGGACCCAGTTTCCCTATCGTGGAGTCATCCACATTAAATTTAATAGAACCTGAATCTGGGGCTGACCAAAATGAAATATGAGTAGGATCATGTTTAGTAGTTGTAATAAATGAATCTGCAATGTTTAGTAATAATTCGTTACTAAAGAGCCTCATATCCCTTTGATACGCCTTGAACCACTGAACTAATCTAACTTTCATTAGATCCATAGTTTTTTTTTTTTCCTTTTTGCAAAGGAACCCTTTCCTTGAATATGATTTCATTTTTACAAATCCAGTCTTTCATCTTCAGTCAGCATTTAATTCTCTTGTGTCTCTTCCCAATACTTGAGTTTGCTCTCTAGAGACTTGACTTCTCGAACTTTCTGCTTACCCATTTTGAGTTTTTCTTTCAAACCATAACCAGCTTTGCCTACTTGTTGCCTAGAATTCCAGTGTGTCTCCATAGCTTTCTTAAATTCTTTATTAAATAGCCAATGATCGTACACCGAAATGGGGTTTGATTCATCAATCCGCAACATTATTGCAATGTGATCTGGAGTTCATCACTTCAGCATTTTGGATGAACTTCAAGAATTCTTCACAGGCTCTCTTGCCAAGGTTGAACTTATCTAACGACGAGAGACTCTTAGTCAACATTCGAGCCAGAATTTGATGAATATCTTCCTTCTAATGTTGCCAGATTTCTATTGAACTTTTGCAGCCAACTACATAGGAAAGAACTTCAGTTGAAAGAGTATCGTTAATAAGAGTCATGAGAGCCTGATCTAGATTACACGACTTTGTATACTCTGGATTTCCCTGATTCACTGATTCAATGAATTTGGAAGGACAAGAATTGGATCCATCTACAAAACCGAAGAGAGAATGTGCTTTCAAGATTGAGGAGTGTTGGATTTTGTTGGAATTAATAGATTATTCTCCGAGATTGTTTTGTTTATTTTAGGTCATGTTGACCACACTTATTATTGTCATTTAATTTTATTTCCTTTCTTTGTTTTCTTTCCCTCTTGTTTTATTCCTTGTAACTTATATATACATTGGGATGTAAATAATAGAATTAATCTTTTCCCCAAACCTTCTTGGTATCAGAGCCACGAAAGACCTTCTCCAACCCTAGCCGCAGCCCCTCCACCACCTGTTCTCTCCCTGCGTCACCACCAGTCCCTTCCCTCACCCTAGCCGCAGCCCTTCTTCATCCACCAGCACCCAGCAACAGCCCACACCAGGCTCTCAGGCCACGTCACACAGCCCAGAGCCTGTGGCTCTGTTACTGCAGCCTTCGGCTGCCTTTTCTACCCTTGTTGGGTAGCATGTGATGCATTAGAGCCGCCTTCGTGCTCTTTATTTTTCTGTCTGGGCTTGTCGAGTGTCTGGCTGCCCATTTCTTTTAGCCGAGTGTCCGGCTGTGTTGGTTTGTTCGCCGAGTCTTCTCTTGTTTTCTCTCAGCTTTGTCCCTTATTGCTGTGTTCTACGGGCAGCTCTTTGACTGGTTTTTTGGAGTATTTCTATGGGTTTTTTGATAAAGATAAAGATGTTCTTCCGGCAGCTACAGTTCCTCGCCCTGATCTCTCGCTTTCACATACTACACTGGCTCAGTGTGTTACCAGTGTTTTGTTGACTGGGAAATATTTCCATTCCTGGTGTAATTCCCTTCGCCTCTTCCTTGGAGGCAAACGTAAGATTGGATGGTTACTCGGCAAGGAGAAATTACCAGGTGAATCCGACCCTAAGTATGAAGAATGATATACTGACAATTGCATTATTTTAGGGTGGATGTTTAATTCCATGGACGAGCGGGTTTATAATATGTTCATGTACACTATTTTCGAACTGTGGACTACCCTAAATAAGATGTATGCCCATGCTCATAGTGATTCTCGTATTTTTGAGCTTTATCAGGATATCTCACATGCTTCCCAGACTGCCTTGGGACTATCTGTCAGATTTTTTTTGGGTATTTGCAAACTCGTTGGGAGGAGCTTGCCCAGTGTAAGCCTATTACTGATTTTCCCAATGATGGTGCTATTGAGTCCAAGCGTCTTAACCGCCATCACACATACCAGTTCTTGATGGGTCTAAAGCCCGAGTTTGAGGCCCTTCGTACTCAGATCCTCAATACAGTTCCTTTACCCTCTTTATTTGAGGCGTTTGCTATTGTGGATGGTGATGAGCCCCGACGTCGTGTTATATCTGCACCTCTTGTGGCCAGTCCTCCTACCTCTGTTCTTGATCAGATGGCATTTGCTGCCCCCTCAGGCCCTCGTCCTACGGGTCCTACTAGCTCTCGTTTTTTCTGCCAGCACTGTCGTAAGCCTGGCCATACCGTTGATCGCTGTTTTGATCTTCTGTAGACACCCCGATTTTGACCAAACGTCGAATTAAGGGGAGAACTACCTCCAGATCTGATGATGACAATGTCCGACTAACTTAGGGCTTCCAAAGGTAATTCAAGCTTTTCAAAAGGCTCTTCAATTCAAACCAAAATAAAAAGAAGGAAGAAAAGAGAAAGAAAAAGAAAGAATAGAGAAAACGGCATATGGCACACTTCTGCGGCACTCTCGGGTTGCTGGTGCGGCACTCCCTCACTGCCGCTCGACAGTCAGTCAGTGTCGCAACGGCAGTTAGTGACTGCTGCCAAATTCATTCAAAAGCCACAAAATTTAAGAAACGGCAGTCCCTAGAGATGTCCGTGGCATTCTCTGAATGCTGGTGCGGCAATCAATGAATGTCGCGACGGCATTCATCAAGTGCTGTTCCGCATTCACCAAGTGCCGCTTCCATCTCCAGTAAGTGCCGTGTTTTCAAGCAGACAGTTGTAATACAGTACACTTTGTACCTACAAAATGACGTACGAAATCAGTGTTTTTTTGCCTCTGAAATGACTAAAATACCCTTTTAAATTTTCCTATATAAAGAGGGTGAATATCCCATTGCAAGGGATGAAATTCTTGAATCTCCCAACCTTATCTTGAATCTCTTCATCTTCAACCTCTCAAATTTTCCAAATACACCTAAGAATCACCTTCATAAGAGTGAAAGAGTAAGTTGTGTGTGGATTAAGAGTTGAAGAGCTTGTTTTACTTGTGGAAATCCTTCAAAATCACCAAGTTGAGGATATTTCGAGCTAGACTTTAGACTAATTAGCTTTTAAATATGAATTAACTTGGATAATACTTGGTTTTTTTTAGTCATCTCTTTTAATCACATTCACCTCTTGAGATTCATGTGACCTTCAATGTCTCATTTGATTCTCTTGATATGAAGCCCTTTAGTTCTTTTGTAAGTTCATGGTTTACAAGGGGATTAAAGTTGATGTTTAATGTGTGTAGTTGATAAGCCCAAGTCCATTATCATGATTTGGGTTTATTATCTTTAGATTTCATGAAGTTTCTCCATACTTCATTGAAATCTACAAGCATAGGAGTCATTAGCCTCCCATGACCATCAAATGGTAGGAGAATTAGCTTAACTAAAGCCAAGTTTAATGGCTTAGTAGTTACAATTAGTAAGTGAAAGATGAACTAGAAAAGATGAAGTGAGTTCATCAACCACTTTTCATCAAAGATTTTTAGTTAAACATCGAACCGTTGGACCTGAATGAAACCAACGGGAAAGTGTCTATAACTCAAAGTCCTACCACTGTAATTTTTGTTTTAAAGAGATTTCATGTTTAAAGCGGTTTGGTCATGAGTTTTGCCGAACAACAACAATCTGTCAAGAATTTCAGAACAGTCCTATGAAGTTTAATGTGTTAATAAGACCCCCTAGAAAGATTAGAGTCTTTTAGATTTTTTTACTATTTTTAAAAAATCATACAAAATTTCTGGACAGAGAGTTGAAAATTCCTTAGCGATGTCTAGTGTTTGTTTGATTCCCAGAGATCTAACTGTTGGAACTTTGATTTTCTTTTTGGGTTAGAAACTAGACTTATAAAGGTACCTTGTGACCAAAAATCATTAAGATCAAACCGCTGGAAGTATGCTCTTCAAATTTTTAAATTCCAGGTCTGCTCTCTGGAATTTCTAGAATTTTGTGACAGATTTGGTAAACTTTGTAAATAATGGCTCAAATGATATTTTCATGAGTTAAGGCTTAAACCATGCTTCAATAATGATTAGTTAAGCTTAAATTTAGAAGTTAAATGGTCCAAATCAAGGAAGAATCCAATAGTTTGTTCTTGTTCCCACGTAATCATGTACACTCATCCATGTAGATTGATACTTATACTTATAATTCTTGGTACGTCATTTCTTCTACTTAATAGAATTAAGCTAGACATTTAGAGATGGTCCTTTAATATTGCATGTCCTTT
This sequence comes from Hydrangea macrophylla, assembly GCA_033977485.1. Taxonomy (NCBI): domain Eukaryota; kingdom Viridiplantae; phylum Streptophyta; class Magnoliopsida; order Cornales; family Hydrangeaceae; genus Hydrangea; species Hydrangea macrophylla. Next base: position 29,318,481 of record CM066994.1, on the reverse strand, counting down.
CTAAAGCATGTAGACTAATCCTTGTTTTGTAGCATCGATGAGGTATGATCTCTTCTCTAGCTCAATTATTTCTTAATTTTGTTGATTTTTTGACCTCATGTGCGACACCTTAGAATTCAGATTTGCCTTATGTGTATATATGTGATTAGAGACCCTTTTTAGCATTTATGCTTTTGTATGCATTACACGTTTAAACATTCGCGGCTGGATCCCGGGTAAGTTTCCTAGTTCCCTATTTGCATATCATATTGCTTGCTAGTTGAACTATTTGGTTTTGAATGATATTTTGTCATTAGCAATTTTACACCATTTCAAAATGTTTGTGTGATGTATATTTATGTCTATGTATTAGTTGAGGGCATGCTTAGATTAATAGTTTGATTAAAAGGATGTTGAGTAGAGGCCTATCGCGAGATAGGATGAGAGAGGGTGTTTTAGTCCGTCGGACTCCTTCCTCTCTCATTCCATAATCCCCGAACCTAGTTAATCTTTGGTTTCGCAAAGGATCAGTCTCCTTTTAAGATGGTTTCTTATTTTTCCTTTAAAAAAAAAAATTAAGTGGCGACTCGTATTTGAATTTGAATTTAAGAATTGTTTCGAAATTTAAAGAAAAGCTGTGGGTAAGAAAATTGCGATATCCACATCTTCATCCAGAGTTGTGACAACAATATGCTAGGAGCCGACCTCCTGTTGGTCGTGGGAAGGGTGCTCCTCGTACTGGTGCAGTAGTTGAGGTCACTTCACCATCACCTGATTTTGGGCAACTTCAATCACAGATTGCCCAGCTTCAGTCCTAGCTTCAGTCACAGACTTTGGGTACTTGTTCTTCCTCCTCTGGACCTATAGCTGCCATTGCCACAGGTACTCCTACTGCTCTTCATGGTAAGTCGGCTCATCCCAATTGGATTCTGGATTCAGGTGCTAATAGTCATATGATTGGTGAGTTTTCTATTTTTTCTTCTTCTTTTACTCCTATTGTTCAGTCCGTCTGTATTGCTAACAGATCCTTAATTCCTGTTCATAATCAGGGAGATGTTTGTTTATCCACTGATCTTACCCTTTCGTCTGTTTATTATGTCCCAAATTTTGCCTATAATCTTCTTTCGATTAATCGTATTGCAAAAGATCATAATTGTGCTGTTGTGTTCTTACCCACTTGTTGCTACTTGCAGGACCTGACTTCGAAGAAGATTTTTGGCAGGGGGTATGAGCGTGATGGCCTCTACTACTTTGGTACTCCAGTGTCTTCCAGGGTGTCCTCCTCCAGTCTGCAAGCTACTGTTATTCCTATTTCCAATAATTCTGTTTTATTGGACTCTAATAAGCATGTTTTTTCTCTTCAAACTTTAGATTTGTGGCATGCCTGTCTTGGACATGCAAACTTTCAGTATTTGTGTTGGTTGTTTCCACCGTTAAATAAAGCTTGCAAGGATTTTCAATTTAAATGTGTGGTTTGTGAATTATCTAAGCATACTCGCACCTCGTATATTCCACGCATGCACAGGGCACCTAGTGCCTTTGACCTTATTCATTCTAATGTTTGGGACCCTTCACCTATTCTCGGCCTTGTCTCACCACCGTTATTATGTTACATTCATTGATGATTACACTCGTTGCACTTGGGTCTACCTTTTGAAGAAAAAATCTGAAGTTTTTACTCATTTTAGAAATTTTACAAATGGTTAAAACCTAATATCATACTGTGGTGTGTAATATTAGTTCTGAAAATGGTCGGGAGTATATAACTGATGAATTTAGGTCTGCCCTTAATAAAGATGGGATTCTACAACAACTTACCTGTCCCTATACTCCTGACCAAAATGGTGTGGCGGAACATAAGAACCGTCACATCACGTCTGTCGTTAGATGTCTCTTGTGTGGTATGAATGTTCCTAAATATTTTTGGCACCTAGCTCTTCACTGAGACATATCTAATTAATCGTACTCCCAGTCGTGTCCTTGATGGAAAGGCACCACTTCATATTCTTAAGCCTGATGCTACTCTCTTTCCTCTCTTGCCACGTGTTTTTGGGTGCACTTGTTTTGTGCAAAATAAGAGTCCTACCCGCACTAAGCTTGATGACAAAACTGTTCGTTGCATATTTTTGGGGTATTCGTCCATGTCAAAGGGGTATCGATGTTATGATCTTGTTACTCGTCACTTATATTACTCTTTGGATGTTACTTTTCTGGAAACTGTTCCTTTTTTTCCAAGTCCTTCTTCGTCTGCAGGACAAGCACCGGTGGAGCCTGTTGTGTCTGAGGGTTCTATGCTACCCAGGCCTATCCCTATTCTTGACTCCACCGCAAGTTTACACTCGCCGTCCACGTCCCTCTGATCCCCTGCTAACGTCTTCTCCGGATTCAGGTATCTCTCCTTCTCCCTTGCCTTCTGTTGTTTCTTCTGATATTGATTCTCCCCGTTATCCTACCCGTGTCCGTCGCCCCTGCTCGTTTTCTTCTGTCTGATAGTACTAACCATCCCATTTCCAAGTATATCTCTTGTTATATATATATATATATATGAATTATATACATAATAGTATTTACTAATAATAGTTTATAATAAGAATCTTTACTATTTCATATAGTAGTGTACTTCTTATTTTTTGGAGGGAAAACCAAATTTTCATTTTCCCACCAAATATTTGGTTGAAAGGAAATTTAAATTTGGTATATTGTCCCACATAGGAAACTTGGAGTAATCTTGTGGGAAAGCCTCTCCTATAAATAGGAGGTGGTTCTTCATATTCTCTCCCAAGCTCCCAAGAGATACCTCACAAGAGGACACCCATGGAAGAGCTTCAAGCTTTTTAATTTTTTCTTTTTAATTATATATATATATAATGTAATATATATATATAAGAAAGAAAGAAAGGAAAGAAAGAAGAAGAAGATTAAAATAGACAGTTATAAATAACTGTTGGTTTTAATACAGTTAAAAATTTAAAAATAACGGTCAGTGACTGTAAGGACTGTTTGGCGACGGAAGTCTCCAACGGTCAAAAACAGAGAGGTCACGACCTTTCTGGAGAATAAGAACGATCCTTCTTCTTGACTTTTGGTGTCTATATTTATGGGCATCAGTAGGCATTCGGAAGTGACTTTTCTTTCTGTTATGCTTTCTTCTTCTTTCTATGCATTTTCTGGTTTTATGTCAGGTGAAATTCAGTGGTTCCAAGACTGCTAAACAGTGCAAACAGTCTTAAGTTAGGCTTTGTATCCTTGAGATAGATTTCCAAGAGTCCATTTGTACCATAGTGGGGAAATTACTATCTTAAAGAAAGCTTCCTGGAAGTGCCCTGCCTAACGAATTTGTTTTTAAATTATTTATGTTTTCTTTTCTTATAAATCAGTCTTGTCATTCTTCTTCAAATTTGTTATTTTCACCATTAGTTTTAAAACATCTCTTATCAGGGTTTGTCTGCCTCTTATCAATCCTTTCTTAGTCACATTGACTCGGTCTCTATTCCTCGCTCTATTCATGAGGCTCTCCAGGATCTTAAGTAGGTGGCTGCTGTGAAAGCGGAAATGGATGCTCTTCAGGGCAATCAGACATGGGAGCTTGTTGATCTTCCAGTAGGTGAGCGTACTGTTGGGTGTAAATGGGTGTTTAGTCTCAAATATTTGGCATATGGGTCTATTGATCTGTATAAAGCTCGTTTGGTTGCCAAAGGATTTACTCAGGTCCCTGGTAAGGATTTTGGTGCCACCTTTGCTCCTGTGGCTAAGCTAACTATTGTTCGTCTTATTATTTCGTTGGCTGCTTCTTCTTCTTGGCCTCTTCATCAGCTCGACGTTAAAAATGTGTTTCTGAATGGTGATTTGACTGAGATGATTTATATGGATCCTCCACCGGGATTTCGGCCTCAGGGGGAGTGTTCTGGGAAAGTTTGTCACCTCTGCAAGTCTCTCTATGGCCTGAAGCAGTCTCCCCGTGCATGGTTTAGACAGTTTAGCAATGTGGTGCTTAGTATGGGATTTATTCGGTGTCATTCAGATTACACGTGTTTTCTTCGTCGCCAGTCTCAAGGGAGGTGTATTATTATCTCAGTTTATGTTGACGATATTATTATTACTGGTGATGATGCAGCCGGTATTGCCCAGGTAAATCGTGATCTGGGTACGTTGTTTGATGTTAAGGATTTGGGTCCTCTTCGTTACTTTCTTGGTATTGAGGTTGCTTGGTCTCGCCAAGGTATCTCGTTATCCCAGAGAAAGTATTCTCTTGATCTTCTCCAGGACATAGGTATGCTTGGGTGTAGACCGGCATCTTCCCCTATGGATCCGAACCTTAAGTTAACCAGACCCTTCAGTGTATCAGCGTCTTGTGGGTCGTCTTATCTATCTGACGAACACAAGACCAGATCTTACTTTTGCTGTTAGTGTTGTGAGCCAATTTATGCATTCACCACGTACGTCTCATCTGGATGCTGTCTACCATATCCTACAGTACCTTAAGACTTGTCCTGGTCTTGGGTTTTTCTTTACAACTGGAGCACAGTCAGGTCTCTCCTGTTTTATAGATGCGGATTATGCAGGCTCTAGGGATGACAGGCGTTCTACTTCTGGTTTTTGTACCTTCCGTGGCAGTCACCTTATATCTTGGAAGAGTAAAAAGCAAGTTGTTGTTTCGCGTTCTTCTGCAGAAGCTGAGTACCGTGCTATGGCTCAGGGCACATGTGAGCTTCTCTTGCTTCGATCTCTTCTAAGTGAGTTGGGTTTTCCAGTAGCGGACTCATCTACCCTGTTTTGTGATAATAAGTCCGCTATTATGTTATCTTCTGACTCTGTTCTTCATGAAAGGACTAAGCATGTTGAGGTTGATATTCACTTTATTCGGGAGAAAGTTCGATTAGGTGTTATTATTCCGAGCTTTGTTCCCTCGTCTGATCAAACTGCTGATATGTTCACCAAGTCCATTGATCCTGTGCTTCTTCAATCATCTCTTGGCAAGCTTGGTCTTGTCGATGTCTTCGCCCCAGCTTGAGGGGGAGTGTTGGAATTAATAGATTATTCTCTGGGATTGTTTTGTTTATTTTAGGTTATGTTGACCACACTTACTACTGTTATTTAATTTTATTTCCTTTCTTAGTTTTCTTTCCCTCTTGTTTTAGTCGTTGTAACTTATACATACATTGGGATGTAAATAATAGAATTAATCTTTTTCCCAAACCTTCTGATTTAATACATGAGTGTTTGGGTTATATAAGTGTTCGCATCCTGCACATGCTAAAATTGTTTTAACTCAATACGACTGTTGGAGTCATTATTTATTTTCTGTGTTAAAAATATAACTGTTGGAGAGTCATTATTTTCTGACTATTAATATCTTACTCTGTTTTACTATATATATGATCCCACTCTTCCAGTTCAACACACAACAAAAAACAATTCTCTCTTCTGTCTTCTTCTATATATTTTTCTGGAGCAATTTCTGAGTACTCAAATTACTCTTTCAATTCAAGCGCATGTTTGGAAGAGTTGGTTGCTGAATCCTGTAGAACATAGCGTTGTGACCTTGTGCATTGAGTCACTGACTCAGAGGGGCAGAATTGTTCTTAAGGACAGTGCAATCCTTTGCATGCCTCAACCAAGAATCATAGTTTCATCCTTCTATTTCCAACAAGGAGATCTGAAATCGCCATACAACATGGTTTGAAGAATCCAATCTAACTGTTACTAAGTTGCAGATATTGGATAACAGGTAAATTGGAGAAGAAGGAGATTGCGAGGAAGGGCCAGCCATAGCTAGATGCAAATTTGATGTATTAGCTTAGAAATTCCCAAAAGCCATTGCTGACAAGATGTTAATCTCTTTGAAGATGCTGAGATACAATGTTGAAAATCAATAACAGTTTCAGAAATCAGAAAATACAAGAAAAGAAACTGAAGCTAAACTTGTGAAACTGTATCAATTCTTCTTAGCTTTACAAATGAATCAAGATTCAAAATATATTGACATCCCCCTCTCTCTCTAGCTGTGTTCTCTCACTATAACAGACTGACAAATGTCCTAACAGTTTCAACCAACTTGCCAGCTGGAATAACAGAATGAAACTAACTGCCTAAGCTTCAGGTTTTTTTCAAGTCTACTTGCTGTGGGAAGTAATGAATCAATAGTAGTCTTAACATGATCTTTGTACTTATGAAGTTGGAAATTTTTTTTTGGTTATTCTCGATTGAGGAAAAGTTAACCCCCTACTAATTTTAGTAATGTATTCTCATGTGTCTCTCGTGACTATTGATCAGTAGAGATTCAACTAATATTAGACCAGTTCTCCAGTGATACTTGTCTTACTTGCATAGGATGGTTGGGGTAGACTTGACAAATGTTGTACAAAGTGGTAGCTCTCAGACTCAAACCCATGGTCTCCCACTCACGTTCAGCGTTTCAAGCTTTTATCGTTACATGAAAATAATGGACCCATAAAACATGGTTGACTATATGCTAAATTAATCTTTAGGAATTTCCAAAATTTTCACTTCTAAAAGGTGCACGTATACATAGCAGCGTTCTTTTTAAATCAAAACAATTTCATAAATGCATAAGACAGATACTTGGATCTTCTTAAAGCCTAGAGCTCCAAATAAATCAAGCCTGGCTAGGCTTGACTTATTGAGATTAGGTAGGCTCTCAAACTTGGCTGATATACTTGTGCTCTCAAACTTGGCGGATATACTTGTGCGAAACTCTTCCTTGTGTTTTTGAGCTTGGCTTGCCTAATCTTGGGCGAGAAGGAGCCGGCCTAGATTGGCAATCCAATTGCTACAATTATGTTGAATTGGAGCATCCACCCCAAAATCAATTAGCAATGGGTGGAGTAGCCCCATGATCTTATATATTGAGTAGCAAGGCTTTAGTTCCCGACGTGTGGCATGACTAAGAGCCAAACACGTGGATTACTCAGATAGGGTAGTGTGGAGCACATGTGGCCAAACTGGGCATGACAATAACTTGCTCTGATACCATGTTGAATTGGAGCATCCAACCCAAAACCAATTGGCAATGGGTGGAGTAGCCTCATGGTCAATTTACTAGTTGATTCAAATTTCATATAATCCGATACAATCATGATTCAAGACAATTCATAGATTCATAAACTAAAGAGTTATGGGTCCATCAATATTGTATTTTAGCTACTAAACCCATTTACATCCCATGAGATTCCCATTTACATCCCATGACATTCTTTCCAGTAGGTATAGGAACAAGCGTCCCTATTCATCAGTCATGGCCACGTGCCAGATTTGGTGGTTAGAAGCTTCTATATTCCATGTAGGTTCTAACTTCTTTGGTTGGAGAGGTAGTAGTTGAAGAAACGTAGGCTTTGGGTTTAGTGATACCTAAGAAGGAGTTTTCATTCAAAATTACTGTCTTGATATGGATTTTTGAGGACAAAGGATCAAACAGCCTTTGTAGTGACTGGGATAGCCTAGAAATATGCAGGGCTTTTTAGTCTTTTGCTGAAGCTTATTGGTGTTAAAAGTGGAAAAATGGGGGGGGGGGGGGGTGGGGGTAGGGGATAACAAGTAGACTGAGCCAAATAACACTTCAAAGGGTGACTTTAAACTTGTGACTTTGTTGGGCATCCGTTCGATTAGAAAAGTTGCAGTGGAAAAGGCATGATACCAAAACTTTGCAGGTAACGAGGTAGTGGACAGAAGAGTGATACCAGTTTCCACAATATGGCGGTGTTTCCTCTCAGCCACACCATTTTTCTGAGAGGTTTTGGGGGCATGACTTTGAATGTTTTATCCCATAGGACACAAGAAGAACTTGAAACTCTTTCTTTTGATACTCACCACCACCATCTGTCCTTAGGAGTTAGGACCTTAATTTTGCATTTAAATTAATTTGTAAGTGAGTGAATAAATCCAAGTGAATCTACTATAGTCATATATGAATGAAACATATTAGTTAAAACCATGGATGGACTGAAAAAGGGGCATGTCCCCAGAGATCACTGTGAATTATATTTGTAAAGGAGCACACGATGTGGACGTTGAATGAGAGAAAAGGTAACCTAAACATTTTGCCAAACAAAGTGTTCACAAAGTGCATTATTAGAACTATTTACATGGTATAGTTTATGAATAGAAGAAAGAAGCTGTTATTGGATGGGTGACCCAATCTGTTGTGCCACAGAAAATTCGAAACATTCCTTCCTAGATGAGCAGAGTTTTGGCTAGTTGAATGCTGATGGGATTAAGGCCATTACTGCTATGGCCTCATAAGAGAATCTTCCCCGAACTTATGCCCATGTATTTGCAGCGTTTGTGCATCAAAAACACATCCGCAGTTATTAACATAAATTGTGGACAAAAGATTAGAGGAAAGGGAATGAAAAAACAAAAATGTTTTGAAGATGAAATGTGTGAGGAGTGTGAAGAAGATCTTTACCAGAGTGCGAAATGGGAAGACTCTGACCATTGGCAATGGATATTGCTTCGACCCTTGTTTTTCTTTCCATTTTCTTTTCTCTCACGAAATCCATGAACCAACCAGAGCCGAAATCTTTACTCTTCCACGACCTCTAAACTGAGCATTTCTATTCTGTTGAAACTGATTGTGGGATTGAGATTGATTTCGAGGCTGAGATACCATCATTGCTGTGTTTGTGTACTGATTCAAATCATTTGACTGAGTAATAGATGTCTCTTCAGCTTTGAGTAATGACAGCAAGATCTTCAAGTGATATTGGTTCAGACATAGGCGAATTGAAGTCTTTTTTTCTTTTTTGGAACAGCAAAATGTATTTATTGATTGCAAAAGGCATGATATACAATAGATTCCCAGAGAGTACTTCCTCTCTCTTTCCCCCAAAACAAGAAGAAAAAACCTCAGCAGATGCTATACACCAATATCACACCGAGCACAAAAGAGAAGTTGAAGCAACATAAAATCCTTATGCGACAATCTCCACTGCTGCTAAGAGGTATTAGATCCTACATATCTGCTGATTTATCTAAAAAAAAGCTTCACGCATGGCAGATCTGGAGCTGCTTAGCCAGAAGTTTTGCATCTTCTTCGAGATCGCATATTCATGAATTGAGGATCAAGTAACTGATTGCTAATAAGAATCAGAACTCAATGGATGAGAGTCTCGAACAAATCAAGAATTGTGCAGATCAACTATCAGCTGCTGATGTACCAGTTATTGAAAGAAGATTTGGTGTTTTATACAATCAATGGATTGTCACAAGAATATTCTTCTTTGAAGACCACGTTGGGAGCTACTACACATTCTATGAAAGAGAGACATATCATTTGAGAGATGAAGGTAACAAATCCAATTGATAATACTCATCAAATCCACCCAGTAATACTCAAGCATCAAGAATACTAATCAATTCAAGGCTATAATTCCAATTTCAGAGGAGGAGGGAGAAACAGAAACACTCGAGGTATAGAGGAAATGGCAGGAACAATCACACCAAGTTGTGTTGTCAAATCTGTGGGAAGAGTAATCACACAGCACCTGATTGTTTTCATAGGTATAATCCTTCACATCAGATCTCAAATTCTTCATTTCAGGCACCTTCTTTTAACTCTCATAATAATGCTCAGATGTATAACCCCACACAAAAGAAATCTCAGGACTACCTTGTTCCAATCAGTCCACAGACTCATCAAAATCCACCTCTTCTTCTTACTCCACACACTGCTCAAATCACTCAGCCTATTTCTTCCTCATTATCAAATTGTCATTCAGCCTGCTCAAATCACTTGTGTTAAGTTGTTATTTTGCTCATCTTAAGCACTGTACATGTATATGATATGACTATTTTCTTAACAAAGTGAATATTATGATTCACGTTTCCTTGTTTCGACAAACCAATTCACGATTCGACATCAGCGTATATATAGATATGTAGGGGTACATCTTTTCCCTTGATGTATGAAAGTAAAACTTAGTTCAAGATGTATAGTTGTCTGACGTAATGATAATTCAGCTGACCCATGTTTTTAAATTTAGGAATTAGACAAATGCTCCCTCTGTCCCATTTTTTCAGTCCATTTTGGGCATCCGTGCCTCTTAATCGGACAAGCAATTAGTGCATTTATGTCAAAAAAATTTAATTTTTTTTTCCACAATCTAAAAGATTTACATTAGTTTTTTGTAGAGAAAGTTGTCAAAATCATCTCAAAATAAATAATTTATGTAAAAATTGACTATTTCTGGGACAACTGAAATAGTGAAACTGGACTCGAAAAATTGGACAAAGGGAGTACAACTTTTAGGCCACTCTACTTATTCTCAGTCCATGGACATATATGCATATACCAGTCCATTCACAGATTATGCATGTATCAGCCCCAATAAGGTGTGGCCAATGGTAAGATTGCTCCATTATGACTTCGGCATCGTGTTGTTGAAACACGAAAACAGCTTCTCTGCATTCAGGGGTAAGGCTACGTACACTAGGTTTGCCCTTTTTATGATCCCAGAAAGCTTATAGACTATAATAGTGTAAAACAGATTGAGAATTTGGCATTCTACTGTATGTTTTAGATTTTAATTGCAAATTTTCTTCTGGAGAAAAATTTCCTGCCTTGTGAAAAATTCTAGAAGCATACGTAGTGGCAGTGATAAGATGCATAAGTTGGCCTATTATATTTGTTCCTTTTCATGGACCTGCAAAAAAAAAAATTTCTTAGTGCTGTCAAATTCATAACTACAAATGAAGCTCTGTACTCATTACGTCTATTGAGTTTAGTTGCAATTGGGCCTTCATATGTAAGATTGCTCATATACGCCTTTTCAAATGGGTGTGCAGATGTTAGGCAGATAACACGAAACTCCCTTGACCATACAGGTCACTGTAGGTGGTTTTGTATGATGGTGCAGAGTGTGTCAATCACTTAATCCGAATATACATATGTACATACAAGAAATTGCTCGTGCCTAAAAATATATCCGGAGTGGTTACACATGTCTAAACAATACATCTCATTTCTTTATACAGTAACAGGGCATTACAAGCACTAGCAATGGGTCATCCCATCAGGTCGTCACAAGTTGCAACCAATATAAACAGGGCCACCAAACACACAAAACACATAAATGAGACGAAGATTAAAAAAAAAAAAACAAAAACAAAAAAATTACAGTCAGTTTGAGAATCTTTAATGATTAACTAAACTACTTGTTTCCTAGTTTTGTCCCCATCAAGAACTTAGTCCTACAAGAGCTGAGCCAGCGTTGCTTCCACGTACACCACTATCCTTCCCTAATATCTCTCAACTTGGAGTCAAGATGATGCAGCTGAAAAACACAAATTGTGTAAGTACTTGCTTTTAGATGAGGTAACAAAATTGTTTACTCCCTTTGTTTGATCGAAGACCATCACAATTCTTAGATCCCACTTGAAAAGGCATTTATAGATGATTAGATATTTGAAGATCTAAGAATTGCAAGTGGGTGTGCAGCAAATTTTCCCAACTCCTCATAATACCGTGTTATATAGCAAATATTCACACATTTCAAAATCAAAATTTCCTTGACAAAATTGAGGATTCCACATGTTTCAAATGTTTTTACACCTTGAAATGTCTAATCCCAAAAATCCATAAACCTCTACTAGCTCCCTGATTCCCCGTTGTTTTGAAACTACTCATTTTCATTACTTTCCTTCATGTTTGCTTTGTGCATTCTCCTCAGACATCTTCCATACCCAAACACCAATTAGAAATTCAAATGGAAAGCAAAAACATAGAAAGAACAGAAGATATTCAATATCATACCAAGTAATTTGTCTCACTGTTCTTGCCCACGGCATTCAGTAGAAACAGCAATAATATGATCTCTCTCCACAACAACGAAAGAATCCATTGCCTCAAGTAACTAACAACACAAAACAAAACATGCGAGAAGAACTATAGGTTTGTGTTTGCGGAACTGCCATTTGAGAATTATAGTTCTAACGTAGAACAACAATTCAATAGACACCATTCACTCATCCAAAGCCTGTTTGGATCAGCTTATTTGAGACCAACATTCCCTTATTTGGGATTTTTGAGAGATTTAAGTTTGTTTGGCAAAGAACTTTTGGAAAAAAAAATAAAAAACAGATTAAATCATAGGCAACAATTTGCTGCTTTTTTGAAGATTTATTAGAGAAACCTCTTTAATCACATCGAGTCGCAAAAATTACGAATTTTGAAAGTAGCTTCTCCAATTCCAAAACTTCACTTACATCTCACCTACTGTTGGAAAAAATACCAAGTCAAATGTAAAGGTTTCCTTCACAGTGAAAAAAATAAAATGAAAGGGAATGAGGAAATTCAGTAAGAGCAATGAGAACGCCATGCATGGTAAAAAGAGTACCGGGTGCTCAGCTTTGGCCCCAAAAAGAAATTTATCAAGGGCACACTACAAGTCATAAACACCAAAATAGCTTTGGCCCCAAAAAAGAAATTCATCAAGGGCACACAACTAGTCATAAAAATCAAAATACCACGTATGGATGGTGCTTGCTAAAAAGGATTGCATACCTTGCCACCATTGTCCCAACTCCATCTCTTTGAAACAATTCCTTCAACAGAGCTCCCCACCAGTGCCATCTAATACTAATAGATGAACTCTCCGAACACCACCCTTAAAAAAAAAAAAAACAAAACAAAACAAGCACGTAGACAATATTGACTGGGTGTTTGACATTAAAATGCATAGCCATTCATTGCATTCATTTTAAACAATTCTCTAGTAACCCAACAAAAAGAAATACCTAAAAAAATCTTAAATATCAGTATTTAGGCAGTTGAAAAACAATCCTTGAGCGAAATAATATGTATTATCACTATTAACAGACAGAAAGAGACTGACTCAAAAAAATACAAGGGACCCAAAACTGGTTATAAATATTGTGACAAATTATTGGCATTTCTACAACTAATAAATACATTCATAAAGCATAGTTCTAAAAACAAAGCCTGACAAAGCAAAACAGAATGGAATCCATTTTTACGCTGCTCCATACACAATTATATAGCAACATTCAACCATTTCAAATCATACTATGTCTATGACCATAAAATTGCTATCTACCCCTGACAAGACCAGGGGAAGAAGTCAAGCTCCTCAGAGAACCCACCTATCCCCAATTCTCGAAGGCCGGTTAGGTGCTGCACCCCCTTTGGCCAGCAAACCGTCAATCTTCCACAACCAGCGAGTGTCAATACCCGAAGAGTACGTTTCAATTCCCCCAAATTTGGACCAGAAATCAGACTAGGGCATGATGTAATATCCAAGCACTCGAGATTGCTGACTTCTAGCCCACTTGGTAAATCAATCAAATTCTCACAATCTGAAATAAACAACTCCCGCAGAGATGTGAGGCCGTGTATATCCGGAATTAACCTTAGATTTGGGCATTTGTATAGCCACAATTTCTCAAGGGCCACAAGGTTTTGTAGTGAGCTTGGTAAACAAGCCAACTTCTCACAATCCGCAATAACAATAATTCTAAGAGATGTGACGCTCCTGCTGCCTGTTAGTATATCCGCCACAGAAGTTAGATTATTGCACTTCAAAACTCTAAAAATAACAGAGAGCCACAAGGTTGTTTAGGCCATTAGGCAGATATGTCAACTCATCACAATATCCAAACGCTCCAGCAATTGATTGTTTCTCAACAATTTTTCCATTACAGAACTGACCTCTGATCCAGACACACTTTCGATATACAAGGATGTTAGAGACGTCAATTTGCTGCTTATCTGTGTTAGTGCCAGACTATTCTCAATCCCTATGATGTTCAAAGACTTCACAGATGGAAAATGACTTGGAACAGCAACCAAATTGGGGCAATATGCAATTACCAAATTCTCAAGGGAAGGACACACCATCCCAATCGGCAGTGATCTTGGTACTTCCAACCATTCAACCAGGTTTTCCATAGATTCAAGGGTGAGTTCTTTCAATACCGGAAACACTACTATTGTCGACACACTGCCTCCAACATTACTACTACTACTACCAGTATTAGGCCCACCGTCATCATTACTGTGACCATAGAACTCTCTACCAATACATTTCACATTATCCATACCCATTATCTCAACAAATTTAAGATGGGGAAGATGCCCTAGTGTTGGGATTTCTTTACATCTAAAGCAGTTCTCTAGTTTGGTCCTCACCAAATTATTTATGATCATTGTAGGACTTGCCATCATCATCCATGGTGCAAATCTCTCACCCTCAAAGTTCCTAATAGTTAAATCTTTCAAGTTCGAGTGAGGTTCTAGACCTTCCAAGACTTCTTCATTGTTGGACTCTTCCAAGACTTCTTCACTGGACTCTTCCAAGACTTCTTCGTTGTTGGACTCTTCCAAGACTTCTTCATTGTTGGACTCTTCCGTTCTTTCGTTTCCCCAATGAAATTCCAAAGTATGAATATTTGACTTTCTGGATAGATTTGCTTTCTTGGCTTCTTCCATGTTTCTGACATGCTCAAGGCCAAAAATCCTTAATTTACCTTTAAGGTTGCTTAATCCCCCCAGCTCTTCAATTTGACATCCCCTATCTTGACTCACAACAAAGAAAGGTAATGTTTGAAGACAAGTAAACTTCCCTATCCCCACCAAGCAGGGCATGTCGAATTTTGAATCTCTGATATAGAAATGCCTCAAACTAATCAAGTTTTCAAATTTCTTTTGAAGCTCATTCAAATATTGGCAATTAAAGAGCCTCAAAGTTTGCAAATTATAAAGTTTTGTGACAGAATCTGGTAGCTTTCTAATATTAGTCCTTGAGATGTCAATATATCTTAAGTGTCTCAATTGGCTTACCGAACTTGGTAATTCTTCAACACGAAAGCTGGTCAAGATTAAAGCACGCAATCTTTTGAAGTTCGTTACCTTGTTCCCAAGGACATCAGCCATTGAATATAACGTGCGCAATCTTTGAACTCTTCCTTTTGGATTCAAGGGCATATTTTCTTTGCTAGATATCCACGATAAATGTTGAACCTCTGGAATCTCACTCACCTTAACATCATTCAGAGTTAAGCAGTAACTCTTTGAGGTATTCAGTGCAAGATCATGAACAAGATCATGCATCTTGTAACTTGTAATATCATCATAGTCATCCTTTTCGGCAATTTGCAATAAGGAGTTCCTCAACAAAATGTCAAAATAGTAGTTGCCTGTATCCTCCATCAGCACATGGCTTCCTTCAGAAGGCTGATGAAGAAATCCTTGAGCCATCCAAAGTTGTACTATATTATCCTTTTCAATAACAGAATCCTTTGGCAAGATTGAACTATATGCAAAACATTGTTTTAGTGACGCTAATGGTAAATGCTCATAACTCAACCTTAAGGTGGCTAGGACTCCATTTTTATCTTTTGTTGAATCCCAAATTTCACTTTTTTCGATTGACAACCACTCGTTTTCACATTTCTTAGAGTACATTAAAGCTCCCAGTGCCTTTATTGCCAGTGGCACATTCCCACACCTTTTTAAAATCCTTGTACCTATGGCTACTAAATTTGGTGTCTCTTCTGCTCCTCCATCGGCGAATGCTCTTCGCTTGAAAATTGTCCAACTATCATCATTAGACAGTCCTACCAGGTGATGAGTAATAGATGTTTGCATTGTTAATGCCACTGCATCGCTACGGGTCGTAACCAAAACATTGCTTCCCCTAGAACCTCCCATTCCCAGCAATGAATTTCTCATGGATTCCCATTTTGGTTCATTTTCATTCCACACATCATCGAGTACAAGCAAAAATCTTTTTTCCTCTTAAACTTTCTTGAATCTTTCTTATTATTGCTTCCATATTGGACATGTTAGAATCGGTTTTTGTTAGAGATTGTAGCATCTCGTGTAAAAGCCTTTTGACATCAAAGTCATCAGAAACACAAACCCACATTCTATGATCAAAATATGTCACTAACTTATCGTCTCGGTAAACTAACTGAGCAAGGGTTGTCTTCCCTTGACCGGCCATTCCCACAATGGTGATAATTGACAAATCTTTTTCATTGTTTGGACAAATTAACATGTCCACTATTTTTGACTTGTCAGCATCCCTACCCACTATATCTGAATCATCTATAAAGGGCTGAGTCTGCCGGATTTCTCTAAGTTCTAGTGTGGTATTTATCAGCTCCACTGGCCTAAGTCCAATCTCATTTGCTTCTTTATAAATTTCATCGAACAACGAATTGACATTCTTAATCTTAACAGCCATCTTGATACAAAATGCAAGTTTATTAGAGGGGGAGAAGAAGTCAAGTACCTAGATCATCCGGTCTTGTATCTCTCCTTTCTGTCGAAGAACTTCATAAGCAATCTCATCCAGCAAATCATCAGCATCACAAGCTGCAGCTTTGAGTTTTTTCAGCCAAAGTTGGACAGAGTTGAGTCTTACTTGCTTGATCTCAGCATCAGATAACAATGCTTGAATCATCTCTAACTTTGTACCCAACTGTTTGAGCTTCCCTTTAAGGCCCCACACATAAGTGATATTTTCAGAAGCAAGTGAAAGTACCTTGCTTAAGATTCCTTGTGCAACAACACTAAGGAGAACTTCAGCCATCTTGTTAATTTTTCTACTCACTGTTGGAAGAATTGCTTGACAAACTCTAGAGGTGTGAAGACGCAGATAGCTTATATTTATATCCAATTGGGTGTTCATAATGTATGTGTTTGTGTCTCTATATGTATGTATATCTATAATATATATCTATATCTATATCTATAATATATATAAATATACCAATGTGCATAAGTGTTTTACACTTTTATCAATCGGTGCACTTTTACTTAACTATTTTCCTTAGAAGTAAGAGTTTTAAAAGTTTAGTATACCACTTTTTTATTTTTAGTGTAAGTTTGGTATACCACTTTTTTTTTTTCTTTTTTTTTTTTCGTTTTATGTTGTTTTATATAAGAATCGACTTCCACATGCCATTATATTAGTTATCAAATTCCATTGATTGGAAAAATCCAAATCCAACTTCAATACAAACACTTATAGCTTGTGAATGTGGTAATGTTTACATACATATATACACACATGCACAATTGTATAGAAACCATTAATTTTGTTGAAAAAGGAAATATTATCGAAAAAGAATATAGGAAATACAAATCACAAAATTAAACAGAACTAGCAGAACCTTTTTTGTTTGATCCTTCTTTTTTCCAAAATCTTATTGATGAAGCCAATATTCGACATATATATATATATATATGTATATACATGTATAGATAGTTATATAGTATGAATATAATCCGTACATACTGGCTTTCCTTCAAGATTGTGTTCGCAACCAGGGCAGTGTTTGGATCCACAAAGTTGATGCTCAACGAGTCTATTTTCTTTGGCAATGCTCAGGTAATTTTCTCTTTTTTTGTACATATATAACTGAACTTTGTAATTGTTATAAGGCAATTGATATCTGGGTGCTTATAGAATATGTTCTTCCACAGTTAGGCTTACTTATGAAATTTATTATTAAAGTTGATGCTCAACGAGTCTATTTTCTTCTCTTTTTTTGTACATATATAACTGAACTTTGTAATTGTTATAAGGCAATTGATATCTGGGTGCTTATAGAATATGTTCTTCCACAGTTAGGCTTACTTATGAAATTTATTATTGTGTCGTTTGATAATTTTGTACAAGTGATACATTACTCTTCAAAAAAACACCACCATTCTAGAGTGCATCGATGTCCATAAGTGTTTTACACTTTTATCAATCGGTGCACTTTTATTTAACTATTTTTTTCTTAGAGTTTTTATAAATTTGGTATGCCACTCTTTTTTTGGTCCGTCCACTAGAGTCTTATCTTTTTTTTTTCTTTCCAGATCTACCACATCAATTTGTTTATATATATATATATATATATACACACACGGTTTAATGTTATTCACACACTATTATTGTAATACAACTTTGATTCCTATTGAGTCTTGTTCCCCTATAGCATTATTTTTAGGGGGGAAAAATAATCACTGCTCTATTCCTATAATTTAGAGATTACTTATTTGAATACTCCAATAGTTTACTTTCCCATGCAGTGCAACAATTTACGGCCATATTCCTACAATTTAGAGATTACTTCTTTTACTAATCCATTGGTTTTAATTTCCCGATAGTGCATCTATCAAAAAAAAAAAAAAAAAACTTCCCGATAGTGCACGAGTGAAAGTCCTCAAGAAATAGACGACAGTAGGTCAACTTTTTTTTTTCTTTCCCTTTTATTAGTTCTTATGTTTTTTCGTTTATTAGGAGTAGTATTTTAGGACTAATCCTATTAGAACAATGCTACAACTTATATTTATTTATTTATTTTTTGATATGGGGGAGGGGATGAGGTCCGAACACCGAACCTATACATTTGAAGGTGACTTATATATGCCAAGCTCTTTGTCAATTGAGTTATATCAACCTATGCTGCTACAGCTTATATTAAAATAAGACTCCGAATAAAAAGACAACATTTGCTATTAGCTGTTGTAATGGTTTAATCAAAGAGTAAAGAGCAATGATATGCTTTCCAAATTTTAATCGCAAATTCACATCCCAAATGATGTGGCAGTGATGTAGCAGTGTGACCACCTTCAATAATGAACGGACACTTTAACATTATCCAATCAAAATCCAGTGAACCCACTGCCACACTATTTAGGAGGTGAATTTGAAATTAGAATTTGGGAAGCATAGAATTACTCTTAATCAAATTGAAATTCATTTCACCAATAGTCCTTCTCTTATAGGATGTCTTATTAGATAAGTGAATTGTTTCTATCTTTTCATGAGCACAGAAAGTTTTATTTTAACAATTGCTCCAATTCAATTTTTTCTTCTTCTACATTAAAGTCAACCTATCTTAATTTCTTTTTCCCAGTTAAATACTCATCAATTGGCCTGATAGCAATTAGTAACCCACTCCTTCCTGCCAAATTCCCACCATTCCACCTTTTTGTAATTCACCCACTCTTTGTTGTTATATTTACATGTTATAGTTTGATTTGTGAGTTCTTTTTGGTCATTTTTGAGAATTTGAAGGTTTCGTATGTGTTCACATTATCTTTTAGACTTTAGTTGATAATAAAAGTCCCCGCGTATAAGCTATAAAGTTTGGCTAACGAAAAATAATTTGGTGGACTTTAGTACAATATTGGGGGTATATTACATACATTTATTTTTTCAAAAATATTTGCAACTTTATAACGTACAATTGAATCATTTTACCAAACTATATCAAACCAAACCTTGTGTCCCGACCAATTGGGGCTTCGGTTGGACTTTGAAATTTTTTATTTTTTTTACTCCTAATAGGTGGTTGAGCTTGCAGTTAACAAGCCATAGAATTGGACCAGCTATGGAATTGAACCTTTAAAATCTACAAAGACTATGTAGTACATGTTTTTTTATCTATTTATTTATTTATTATTGTAGATAGTATGCACGCAAGCATACGAGTCGGGTTTAGGTCACTTACCTAGCGGAATAACCCAACAGATCGCCGAACGGTGTTGTTACAAGCCCAGCGTTTTCACCCACGAACTATTGCTCCATGTTGCCTCCGTGTACTCTCTTATGCTTCGCGTAGGTCGTGAATATCACTACTAGAGCGGTCCTCGTACGTATCACGTGCTAAATCCCATGGCTCCTTTGGTGATGGCCAAGAGAGAGATGAACCGTAGGGAGAGAGAGAGAGAGGCTACTGTAATGTTAGGGATAGATCAATATGTTGTGTTTATATCACATATATATACACACACATAATATCCAAACCCTAGGGCTCCAAGAGCCATGGCCCATTGGACCCGGTCCAATGTATGTGGGTGCCCGTATGGCCCACATATTTCTTACATCTCCCACTCACCCACATAGGGCTAGTACTAAAACCAATCTCTCGAAACAGAACTTCTCATCTCTTCATACAGGGTAATAGAACGTGCGACCTTACGAAAAGAAAGTACAGCGACAGGAGTGTAATGCCAAATCATCACCATAACCAGCAAGACACATCACTCGGAAGCTTCTCGTGTATGCCTTAGACGATTCAACCACACCAGACACAGCATTCTCAATCCCTCGGTGAAAAGAAGTGCTGCACCACCTCAATGTAATGTACTCATGACATATCAGTAACAAAATACGATTGTCGCAGGCCTGCTAATGAGTCACAAAAACATGGTGTGTTATTGAATTGTCTTCCCTGAGTCCACATGTCAATCCGACTAACTTGACCGCTTGCCCAGACACGCCCCATAGAACGGAATTGTCTCGTCGTCCTAGGATAGCATGCTAAAGTAACTGTCATCAAGCGTCCTCTTCATGACATAGTCTCAAGTCGTGAAGGCAACCAGTTTGTAGGATAACCAATGCCTTGGATATGCTACATGGCTCACACAGCAATGAAGAGGAATCCATTCACTGCTCCACAGTCGATCGCGAAAGCACATACAGTATGAAATGTATGCTATGGCGTTCTTCCATAAAAATGGGCATGTCACTCTGTGTTTGGAAAAACAAGTAACGCCAAACGAATCTTAGTCTAGACGTTACACAAAACGTCTAACCTGAGTCTCCCAGCACAGTCGCTCCTCTTAGCGCCCGTCTGAAAACTCACATTCGGCTGTAAACAGGCTACATAGAGTCGTGGGATATCTCTATGTTCGACCAAGTATAAGGTCTCATCTTAGATCCATCTAAGGCGACATATAGAAATAATAGGGTTTATATCTAGCTCGCTGTTCTTATACTGCGTAGATATAAGTGTTCAAGCTCGCTTTCTAAGCGCTATGGACACACATGTCCTAGCTAGCTATCTAAGCGCCATGAACACAAATGTCTCATCTTGCTCGCCATCTAAGCGCCGTAGACATGCATGTCCTACTTCGCTATCTCGGCGCCAAGGTGAATCACCCGTGTGAGCAGGTCGATTCAAGCCCGGTGACATATACGAAATGTGCATTCGTTCCACTTATAACAAATATATATATGGAAACCAACTAGTTTATAAAAACTTGAATAATAATGTCAATATCACAATAAAATGTCTAAGCACATCAAATCCCCAATTGGAGATATGCCTTAAGACAACTTCCCTTTGCGCAAACCACATCTCAAATGTGACACGTGCTAGAATGGTTTTTGAAATCTTTTGCATATGCTCAAGCTTACGTGCTATCACCTTTGATGAGCACAATCTCATCACTATGAGATAAAGAGCCTAGCCATTGCAAAAAACTCTTCAACCAAAACAGCTTCTCTTACAACTGCAGAGCACACCACATATTATACTTCCATCGTGGACAGCATAAGGCAAGGTCCACAGTACTCCTGCGAATATATCGCAAGATACTCTTCACTACTCTCTAGTGACAGGACCATGGTTGCTACGACAACGACTAATTAAACCAACCGCATAGCAGACATCTGACCGAGTACACACATTAGCATACTTCAGATTCCCTATTGCGGACGGATATGGAAAACTGGACATTTGTTTCCTCTTCTCATTATTCTTAAGACATTGATCTAAGGTCAAGGTGAGTCCCCCAAAAAATGGGATGTCTATGGGTTTTCAGTTTTTCATGTGAAAACGTTCAAGAACCTACATCTTGTAAGTCCCTCGAGACAAACAGAGGAGCTTCTGAGAACAATATCTCACAGTCTAAACTTCCAACACATAGTTGGAATCACCCATGTCCTCAATCTCAAACTGAGAGGACAACCACTCTCAAGTGGCGACAATGGAACTCATCTCATTCCTAGCTAAAAGGACGTCATCAACATATAAAGAATTAAAACACTTTCCTTGGACCATTTAATGTACACACATTGTACCACTGCCTAGAGGATTTGAGATAATAAATAGATCGTTTGAGACAGCACACTTTTGCGCTCATTCCCTTTGGTCACAACACCAATGGGATGATCCATATTTATCTTGTCGTCTTGTTCTCCATTGAGAAAAGAACAGTTTAAACATCCAACTAAAAAGGTTCAAAAACTAAATATGTGACAATTGCTAGGATAAGGCGAATGGAGTCAGATCTCACCCTTTGGGAGAACATGTTTCCAAGGTCTATACCCTCTCTGGGTACAAACTATCGCCACAAGGCGCGCCTAATACTTGTCAATTGAACCATCTGTCTTGCGCTAGATTTTGAAAACACAATTGTCTCCAATCGTCTTACGCACAGGCGGATTATCAACTAACTCCCAGACCTTATTGACGTCCATAGAACTCATCTCATCTAGCATAGCAACTATCCACTCAGCTTCAACAGACGAAGAAAAACGCTTCAACAAAAGAAGCAGACTCATCCTCATCCACTTGTGCACACATTTGCACACATATGAAAATGTCTTCCTCAATTTCAAAATAGCGATAGAGACCTTTTTCCTCATCACCATACAGTGTACTACCTGAGAATCTTGAGTGCCTAGTGGTGCACTCCCACTATCTGGTACACTCCCACTAGCGTCTAGCGGTGTACTCCCACTCGGCTGGAGACTAGTACCATTTTACAGCGATTATTGGATGTGGATTCTCAATCTCCCCACCCTCGCTTAAAGATGGTATGTTGTCTTCAACATCCTCCAACTCATAGAGGTCAAGATATCTCTTAGTAATACAAATCTGGGGAAGTCATTTTCAATATCATGTGGTACCATTTCTGTCATTCCTATACCCGTTTGTTCTTTATACGTAACATAGGCTGTCGAGCTATTAGAATTCCTTATATAGGTATGCTTTCTAGCTCTCGAGCGTAGTTTCTCGCACTTATGCGAGGTATAGTGAACATGGCCTCCTGAGCTCCACGGGCGCAAATGCTCCGAAATGAGCTTTCCGCCTTTCCACAGCTCATAAGGGGGTAGAAGGAATTGACTGAGGAGAGGCACTCTAGTATGCAGGCAGCAATCAAGAGTACATCCTTCCAAAACAACTTTGGGAGGTTGACTTGCGCCATCATAGTCCTAGCCATATCTAGGAATGTCCTATTCCTTATTTCTGCAACACCATATTGTTGCGGAGTTTTCAGAACAGAAAGTTGTCTGCGTATCCCCTTTTTCCTCACACAATTCCCAGAACTGATTAGATAAGCACTCGCGATCCTCACATCGCGCGAAATCATCTATAAAAGTGAGAAAATAAGAGGCGCCATGACGTGCCTTTACAACCATAGGTCCACAGATATTTGAGTGAACTAGATCTAATGCTTGAGTAGCTCTAATAGCCTCTCTAAAAGGCTTTCGGCATGCTTTGCCAACTAAGCAAGACTCACACATAGGTAGGTCAACCTTAGCGAGTAGGCCCAAAAGGGCTTCTCGAGCTAATCAAGTCATCCTATCACATCCTATGCGTTCAAGTCTAGCATGCTATGTCTCAGAATAAATGAATAACAGAGGAAACCAGAATTATATAAAACAACTCTTAAGTAGTTATCCCTAGATAACCATGTCCTAGTAACACTACCACCCAAAAATGTCCATCCTATTACCACCGAACTGAAAAACGCCCTCAATTGCGCTCTTCCACCTTGTTAGCCTTGGGCGCAAACTTGCTGGCCCCACCCTGCCTCTTGGCGGGTTTACCCTTACCATTGCGTTTAGGCCCACTGGCCTTGCGCTTACTTCCACTTATGGAAGTCGTGGTCAAGAGTATAACTATACGGTTCGCCTCACCTTTTGGCGCTCCGTATTCAGCTCAACATGTCAGAAAATGTCAAAACCAAAAATTTAACATTTCCTTTGTGGATCATGATTTGTTTTCTATGGACCCGCGAATCAGGCAAAGAACTAATCATAGCCTGAAACTGCAGTTCGCCAGTAAAGATGTTCCGAGCATTCTGAAATCACGAATCATACCTGTCATCGACCTTAGATGTCCAGTCATCGTGTACTTGGAACGTTTCCTTTACTTTTCCGAACTTCATAACTAGATGCTTAATCTAGTAGTGAATGTGTCATTGAAAACAAATTTGAGCTGATCTCATAATACCTTGGTTATTGGGTAGTACATATACTTCCCAACAAGATCATGGTGCATGCTGCTTATCATAAAGCGCGTGCTATGATCCTTCTCGAGCCAAGTATTATAGGCTATTAAGGTTATAATGATATTGGGCCGGAGGCCCATTATTCGGTTTAATGAGTTGGACTATAGAATAAGCCTAAAGCCCATAAGCTCTTACTCATTCTATCGATGTGTTACTTTGCAGTGCCATATTACAAAAATTAGTCCCTTTTAAACTTGTTACTTTTATAAAGTTCGACAAAGTGTGGTTTGGAAAACATTTGTTTTTGTAAATCCAAAAAAATTTGAAGAATAATATTTGAGAACATGCGCAAGGGATTGACATTATTATTTGCACATTTCATAAGGTTTGTTTTAAAATCCAATTACAAATGAGTTTCCCCTTTCTACAATTTAAGACCAAAAAATTCGCTATTGCTCATTAATCAAATCTTAATTTTGTAAATCAAGAAAAACCTTTTATAATTGATTTTTCTAAACAAACATCAATTAGATGGTACAATTACCTATCTAAGATCATCCACAAGATATAAAATGCGCCATACAACAAAAATGCGCATGGACTCCCACGTGGGTCCGAATTGACAACTTAGAGCTCATGTTAAGGTAATTCAAGTGTATGATGTATGAACAAAGAAAACCATCCCTTTACAAGTAGGCTTTTCCAATACAAGAAATAAAACCCTCGTCCTCACATTACATTTATAGCCCATAAAAAATAGGGATGCTTTGTTCATAAACATATACAAGAACAGCCTTAAACATACATCGTGAGATCACAAGCTCTATAAATTGTCAATTATTGTCCATTCATTTAAGCCAGATTAAAATGTATTAATCACACACATCAAGCACTCATGTGGTCTTATTAAAAAATGAATGGACTCATCCTTCACTCCACTTAAGGAGGAGGAATTAGAGGTCATAGGGTCAACCAATCACAAACAGCAGTAATTAAACGTGACCAATAATGCAATGAGCCTCTATAATAATAAAATGTGCAATAAAATAATTATTGCACAGCTCGAATAGCTCCCATAAGCTAGGTAAAATCAATGAAAAAATCCTGAATTTTTCATTAATTTTAACCCAATTTTAGGTCTTAAAACATAATTTAAAACCAATTTATTAAGAGCCCTTTAAATTAACAATTAATTTAAAACCTGATGGAAAGTTTAATTAATTGAAAAACAAAATTTTCATTATAAATAAAAATTTCCGGTATTTCACCAAGGCCCAAAAACATTTTGAATCAATTTAACATAATAAATTGATCTTAGTTAAACAAAATTAACTATGAGCAACAAAATTCCTAAAAATACAAAAAATTTCAAGAATTTGTTCTCTAAAGATTTTCAGTGGTCTAATATGGTGTTCTAAACACCCCATATTAATTTCAAAAATTAATAATCTATTTTGGCTATTTTCAGCAATTAAATAAATGCCCATATGCATAAATTTTATGCTCTAAAATACCAAAAAAATTGAGATAATTCATAAAATTTTCTCAAGTCTCCAATTAGTGTATAAAAAACACTAGACATTAAATTCAAGAATTAACAACTTTAATTGGTTATATTTTAAGCAATTAATATTGCATATTCAACACAATAAATATGCTCTAAAATATGTCCCAAAGAGCGAGAAAATACACTAAAATAATTTTCTCAAGCTTCCACTAGTGTTCTAAACACATTGTGTTAATTCTTTGAACTAATAATCAATAAAAACATTTTAAGCAATTTTAATACGTGTACAAAAACACATAATTATATGCTCTAAAATATTAATATGATTGAGATAATTTACCAAAAATTATCTATGGGTCTCAAAAAATTTTACATGGTCTTAAAACAGTGTCCCTTATGTCCCATATTAATTACAAAAATTAATAATATATTATGGCTATTTTAAGCAATTAAATAAACGTCCATAAACATTAATTATATGCTCTAAAATACCATAAATATATGATAATTTACACAAAAATTATCTTAGAGTCCCTTACAGTGTACTAAACACTCTATATATTACAACATTTTTCTTGAATTTGAAAACAAATTTAAAACTCATATTTTCATAAACTAAGGGTTGTTTAATAAATAAAAATTATTTCATGGGTCATATTGTAAACAACTAACAAATCTACAGTTATAGCTTGTCAATCATATGGTGTGTACAAATCACAAAACACAAAGCACGTGAGTGGGCTCCACTTCAAATAGGTTTGTTTGGCTTGAATTAATAAAACCATGAACATATAAGAATTGTGCCATCCCATCACAATCGCTGCCAACATTGAGACTCCTAACACGCGCCTCGCAAGGAGCGGGATGTCCACGCTCCACTGTGCTGGCATATGTGGCACCAAAACACCATAGCAGGAGTCACCTTGGCTGTAGGAGTCGATTGGGCCCATCTAACAAAGCCACACATGATCACATGTAGGGGAGTGGGCTCCATCCGATAGCAGGCGCGATTGGGGTGGGACCAACTTTGGCTCATCTTCCTCTTGGAGAAGAGAGATGCAGCAGCCCAAGGCTGCGCGATGCCACAATTCAACTGCCACTATAATGCTCAATTTTTGATTCAAAATCCATGTGTGATATATGGTTTTAAATCTCATGCGATATAGATTTAAAATATAAAAAAAATATCGACAGATTGGACATCTAGAAAATCCAGTAAACATGCTAAATTTAAAAAAAAAAAATTTGGTCTTAGAAAAACCCACAACTAGGGTTTACGATTTCTCCCACCTGAGATAATCATCCCATAAAATTTTTATTGGGGGACTCTAGGGATTATATGGGACACAACCATGCCAAAAAATTGGACCCTTATTGGAGTTTCGATGTAGACCCACTTTAAAATCAAATTTTCAATGTTTTCATAAAAGCTTGCTTGAAGCTTTAATGGCAGATTCAATTCGGGTGATCTACGGGCGAATCAAACACCTATAGGCTCTGATACCAATGTAGATAGTATGCACGCAAGCATACGAGTCGGGTTTAGGTCACTTACCTAGCGGAATAACCCAACAGATCGCCGAACGGTGTTGTTACAAGCCCAGCGTTTTCACCCACGAACTATTGCTCCATGTTGCCTCCGTGTACTCTCTTATGCTTCGCGTAGGTCGTGAATATCACTACTAGAGCGGTCCTCGTACGTATCACGTGCTAAATCCCATGGCTCCTTTGGTGATGGCCAAGAGAGAGATGAACCGTAGGGAGAGAGAGAGAGAGGCTACTGTAATGTTAGGGATAGATCAATATGTTGTGTTTATATCACATATATATACACACACATAATATCCAAACCCTAGGGCTCCAAGAGCCATGGCCCATTGGACCCGGTCCAATGTATGTGGGTGCCCGTATGGCCCACATATTTCTTACAATTATTATTATTATTTTCTTTGGAGTTGGGGTCTTATAGAATTGGGGTTTTTTTTTTTTTTAAATGGGAGCACTAGAAATTTGGGGGCCCAAGGCTACCATCTTGCTCGCCTTGCCTCAGGGTTGGCCCCGACCCCTTAGGTGCTTTACACAGTCAAGTAAAAAGTATGCTGTAATAATTACAGTATATTTAAAATAAATTATAATATAATTGAGGCGTGGAATAAGTAGAAGTTATAATGTGAGACTTAATGAATGCTTATGAAAATATATGTAAAAATAAATAAGTTAGCTCTTTCATTACATATATACTCTAACACATGTATTAGGAGAAAAGTACCTTATATACTGTAACACTGAGTTTGAGAATAAAGCCTACTTCTCAAATTTGAGTCTCAAATTTGCTTCCCAAATACTTTGTTAGTTATACCACGTGTAGCGGTATGCAGGGGCAGACCGAAGTGTACCCCAGGGGTGGCACAAGCCCCCCCTGAACTTTTGAAAATTACATAATTACATGTAATATTTTACAAATTTTACAAATAGGCCCTCCTAAAATTCACACAGCCCCTCCTGAACTTTTAAAAATTCTAGATTTACATACAATATTTTATAGGTTTTAGACACAGGCCCCCTGGACTTTTGAAAATTCTAAATTGATATGCTATATATTACATGTTTTAGAAATAGGCCCCCTAAAATTACATGATTTACCCCAAACTAGGGGTGTTAAACCAATTTTACAATTTTACACATAATTGTGTATAAGTAGACCTAAAAAAATTCGCCTCGAGAGCACTGCCCCCGAACCCCCGTATAATTTACGCCCCTCCTAACCAAAAATCTTGGGTCGGCCCTTGACGGTATGTGGTACTACTCATCAGTACAACAATAGCTACAACTATTAAAGCACTTGACAACCAAATTCTAGATTCGAATATGTGAAATGTAGCATTCTTATAATAAAATAAAAAATTGGGGGCCGAAGGCGACCATCTTGCTCGTCTTGCCTCAGGGCTGGCCCCGACCCCTATAGGTGCTTTACACAGTCAAGTAAAAAGTATGTTGTAATAAGAATTACAATATATTTAAAATAAATTATAATATAATTGAGGCATGGAATAAGTAGAAGTTATAATGTGAGACTTAATGAATGCTTATGAAAATATATGTAAAAATAAATAAGTTAGTGTCACGCCCCGGAACCACTCAGATGATCCTAGGACACGTGGCACGCCACCAAGGCTTAACCCCAGTCATTAAAGTTCCAAAAACAAGTTTAAAATAACTTAAACCAAAGAAGCTCAACAATTATAATAAAAAAAAAAAACAAAATCCTGTCTTTGTAATTAGCCAAAAATCCTGTTTTAACAAGTCATAAATTCCCAAA
The DNA here is from genome assembly GCA_033977485.1 of Hydrangea macrophylla. Lineage (NCBI taxonomy): Eukaryota > Viridiplantae > Streptophyta > Magnoliopsida > Cornales > Hydrangeaceae > Hydrangea > Hydrangea macrophylla. Next base: position 29,289,672 of record CM066994.1, on the reverse strand, counting down.
TAATATTACCAAATCACAAGTTAAAACCAGCACTAACGCTTTAAACCATTTAAAGTCAAACCAAAGTCATAAACATGAGCTCCCAAGTACAAGCAATATTTTTAAATAATTTAAGAAAAATACTAAATATAACCATTTACAACCAACCCAATAAATAAATTTCCAAGTTCAAACGTCCCAATCTAATAACATTAGTCATAGTAACACTATGATCAAATAATCACAACTAACACAGTCCAACTTTATATTACAGGAGTTAGGTTACAATTCAACTAAAGTGTAAAGTTTAACTAGGAATATTACATAAGTCTTAAACCAACCAAAATATGACTCGTACTACAATCTAGATTAAACCGATTAATTACAACTATATTGCAAGTTTTAAACTAAAAAGCAGGTAACTATTAACAAAATTACAACAACTTCCCAAAACCTCGCAAAGTCACTCCCCAGCTCACTTCCCCAATTCCTCGCCACGATCACCTACGATGGTTATTCAATAACCATTACAATATATAAGTTATATGCTTAGTGAGTAATGCTAATCATGAACATGGATAATAAACACGCTCAATTCAACATATTACAAATAACTATAGTCTCTGGCAATTACTAGTTCACTCCCACCACTACCGGCTAGCCCGCGGCTCCACTCCCCAAGCCCACGTGACTAGTCAGGACCCACGCCCTCACACGTGTGGTCCCATAGGCCTCTGGCGGCCGTGGTCGTCACCACAAAGATTACCTCATGGTGGTATAGAACTAGCAATTTCCATTGACCCAAATAGGCAACTCAACATGCTCATTTAATCATTACACCATGCTTTCACAATCAAATTGGGCCTAATTTAACCACATGAGTTTTGCCCAATACTAATCTAAATAAATAAAATTACGCTAATTAGGCATGCTTTGGCATCACAATTGAACCTAACATGAAAATCATCCAAATATCAAAATTAACATCACTCACCTCTTGGGTTTCGCTCCTAATCGTGAAATTAAAGCCCTACCATGAACCAGGTACAAATCCTATATATAAATGATAAGTTATGAGCTGAAACCCCAAAAAGGGTCGCGGAAAAACTATCACAAAACTCAATAAAATTAGTACCAATAGATTAGACTCACCCCCAGGAGTCCGAATATGTGATCAGAATTAAAAATCAACGTCGTTCGGCTCGACAACCGTCGTCGAGAACTCACCGTCAAAACTTCCGTCAATTCACGTCCTCGTCTCTGCAACCTAAATCTAAATGAAGTAAAATGATGAGTCAAACTCATCTTATACGTGGCTTTAACTTGCCAATTTCCAATTTTAACATCACCTCCACGCAATTTTATTAGTTTTACAATTATACCCCCACTAATTATTTAACTATATTAAAACTATCCCAAACCTAAATGGGTATTTGTCTATGTCTCGCATGGATCCCATAAGTGGTCCCATATAATTAAATGAAGTTGCTAATCAGCCTACTAATTATGTAACGTGTTCAATTCGTCCTCCCAAAGGTATTCCTAATTGACCCAAAAGTGGTCACTACCTAATAACATGATATTATTAACAATCAAATAATAAATCATTTAAGCCTTAATAAACAGTTAAGCACATAAGGTATTCCACATATTACCGTCCCATCTCAACTGGGACTTATCAACACATGTCCCAACTTGGGATTGCCATATAGCCACAACTGGGTTCCTAACTGGGCACCCATAAACAACTTAGTGGTTAAACCCACTTCTAATAAGTGTCACATAACACATTAATTATCATTAACTCATGATTATGCATGCTAAAACAATAATAAATATAACCGCGGGAGCGGGTGTCACATCTCTCCCCTCCTTAAAAAAGAGTTTGTCCCCAAACTCGCAGTACCTCAAGTTTCGAATAAGAATGGATACTTCTCTTTCATTTCATCTTCTCTTTCCCACGTGGCTTCCTCAACGGAATGATTCCGCCATAGCACCATAACCAAAGGAATAGTCTTTGTCCTCAGAACTTGCTCTTTTCTGTCAAGAATCTTGACTGGATGCTCGATATATGTTAAGTCTTCCCTGACTTCCAACGGCTCTGGAATAATCACTTTTTTCGGATCTGATACACATTTTCTTAGCATCGATATATGAAATACATCGTGTACATTAGCTAATTCCGGTGGCAACTCCAACCGATAGGCTACTGGTCCAACTCTACCAATGATCTCAAATGGCCCAACATACCTTGGATTTAGCTTTCCTCGTTTTCCAAATCTTGTAATACCCTTTGAAGGTGATACCTTTAAGAATACAAACTCCCCAACTTCAAACTCCATCGGTCTTCTTTTCAAATCCGCATAGCTTTTATATCTACTTTGAGCTGTTTGAAGTCGTTGCTGTATTGTCTTTATCTTTTCTGTGGTCTGCTGAACAATTTCAGGCCCTATCAATCTCCTCTCACCAACCTCGGTCCAACAAAGTGGAGAACGACACTTACGCCCATATAAAGCCTCAAAAGGTGCCATCCCAATACTGGATTGATAACTATTATTATAAGCAAATTCAGCCAATGGCAAGTGCTCTTCCCAATCACCTTTAAAATCCAAAACACAAAGTCGAAGCATATCTTCTAGTATTTGAATTACACGTTCTGATTGGCCATCGGTTTGAGGATGAAAAGCTGTACTGAAACTCAATCTTGTACCCATCGCTCTCTGCATTCCTTGCCAAAATCTTGATGTAAATGCACTATCTCGATCTGAGACTATAGATACTGGAACTCCATGAAGTCTCACAATTTCTTGGACATACAATTCAGCTAACTTCTTTGAATCATTGGTCTTAATTGGTAGAAAATGTGCTGACTTGGTCAATCGATCAACGATTACCCATACACTGTCATTTGACTTTCTAGATCTTGGTAAACCTCCCACGAAATCCATTGTGATATTTTCCCATTTCCACTCTGGTATAGGTAGTGGTTCCAATTTTCCCGCTGATTTTTGATGTTCTATCTTCACCCTCTGACAAGCCACACACTTTACCACATGTTCTGCCACTTCACGTTTCATTCCTGACCACCGATAGATTTCCCGCAAATCACGGTACATCTTAATACTACCTGGATGGATTGAGTACCTCGTATTATGTGCCTCTTCCAAAATTACTTCCTTGATACCATCTATATTGGGTATACAAACCCGATTCCTGAATTTCAAAATACCATTCTCAAAAGTAAATTCTGGCTGCTTACCCTCAGGTATTTCGTCATGAATCTTCTTTAATGTTGGATCTTGAAGCTGTTTGGCTCGAATTTCATCAACAAGGGACGGTTGTGCAATAATAGCTGACATTAAAGCACCTCTGGTTTCTGGAATCACTTCTAGCTTTAGCTGCTCCATTTCTTGAATTAACTTTTCTTGTGGAGTCAAAGCATAGGCCAAATTAGTTGTAGACTTTCGACTCAGCGCATCGGCCACCACATTAGCTTTCCCTGGATGATATTGGATTGTCAGGTCATAATCCTTCATTAGCTCTAACCATCTCCTCTGCCTCATATTCAAATCCCGCTGTGTAAACAAATATTTTAGACTCTTATGATCTGTATAAATTTCACACTTTTCCCCATAGAGATAATGCCTCCAAATCTTCAAAGCAAAGATCACTGCCGCTAACTCAAGATCATGTGTTGGGTAGTTCACTTCATGTGGCCTTAATTGTCGCGAGGCATATGCAATTACCTTGTTGTTTTGCATCAAAACACAACCCAAACCTCGATAGGAAGCATCGCTGTATATCACAAACCCCTCAGTCCCCGAAGGAATAGTCAATATAGGTGCCGTCATCAAACGAGTCTTCAATTCAACAAAACTTTCCTCACACTCTGGACTCCAAACAAAAGGGACATCTTTTCGCATAAGTTGTGTCATTGGCATTGCAATTCTTGAAAAATTTTCCACGAACCTTCGGTAATATCCAGCTAATCCCAAGAAGCTTCGTACCTCTGGCACACTTGTTGGCGACTTCCAATTGGCTACAGCTTCAATTTTCTGTGGATCTACTGATACACCCTCCTTTGAAATCACGTGTCCCAAAAATGCAATTTCAGTTAACCAAAATTCACATTTCTTTAACTTTCCGAATAGCTTCTTTTCACGAAGTCATTGTAGAACCAACCGTAGATGCCTCTCGTGATCTTCTACACTCTTGGAATATATTAAGATATCATCTATGAAGACAATTACAAACTCATCCAAATAATCTTTGAACACTCGATTCATCAAATCCATAAATGCTGCCGGTGCGTTTGTAACTCCAAAAGGCATAACAAGGAATTCATAATGACCATAACGGGTCTTGAATGCTGTCTTCTCCACATCCTCTTCCTTGACCTTTAACTGGTGATAACCCAATCGCAAATCAATCTTAGAAAAGACCTGGGCTCCTTGAAGTTGATCAAACAAGTCATCAATTCTAGGTAACAGATATTTGTTCTTGATAATTAACTTGTTGAGTTCTCGATAATCGATACACATCCTCATAGTCCCGTCTTTCTTCTTGACAAACAATACTGGTGCACCCCACGGCGATACACTAGGTCGAATGAATCCCTTATCTAGAAGATCTTGCAACTGAATCTTCAGTTCTTTCAACTCCACCGGTGCCATTCTGTACGGTGTTTTCGATACTAGTTGGGACCCCGAGGCTACTTCAATAGTAAATTCAATTTCTCGCTCAACTAGTACATCAGGTAGATTTTCAGGAAAAACATCTGGGAACTCTCGCACAACTGAAATGTCTTCTACCTTAGTCCCTGTGACCCGTGTGTCAATTATTGAACATAAGAACCCCTGACAACCTTGTTTCAACAACTTGCCTGCCCGTATTGCTGAAACCAAATATGGCGGTGCTACAACACCAGTTCCCTGAAAACTAAACTCCCCTTGTCCCATTGGTCGAAAAGTAACTATTTTCTGTTCACAGTCGATTGTAGCTTGGTTCGCGGATAACCAATCCATACCCAATATTATGTCAAAATAATTAACGGCCAAAGGAATTAAATCCACTGTCAAAACCCTATCATTTACCCTGATGTCACATGCTTTGAATATTGATGAAGTCACCATAGGTTTACTCAGGGGTAACGATATCGACAAATCAAACCCTAAAGGTTCTGACATGCTGTTTAAGTGTTTAACAAATTCATGTGCAACAAAAGAATGTGTTGAACCTGAATCTATTAAAACATACGCCGGGTGTGAGCAAATGAGTAATGTACCTGATACCACTAAATCGGTAGCTACAGCATCCCCCGGTGTTAGTCGAAAATATCTTCCTTGTCTTTGTTGAGGCCCTTTCCCTTTATCCACACTTGTTCCTGGTTTTGTCGCAGTTGAAGCTACAGAGCCTGTTCCTCGTTGTTGTCTTGTTGGGCAATCTTTTGCTTGATGTCCTGGCTGTCCACATTCAAAGCATTTTCCTCTCATATCTGGATTGATACTCCCCGTACTCTGGGTCCGAGCTTGTGGGCAATTTCTCGCTATATGGCCCTTTTGCCTGCAAATATTGCACACTAGTGTCAAGTGGCATACTCCCCAATGTTGACGATTGCACGTTGGACATAATGGGCGACTCTCCCCAGATAAGGAACTTCCCCTTTGGACTCCCGAGCTAGAACCAGAACCTCGCAAGAATGGCTTCTTAAAGATACCTTGTCCTTTGCCTTTTCCCTCAGCTGGCCGCTTATTTTGTTGGCTCTGTTTGTACTTGTCAATATCTCTTTCTGCTATCAAGGCAACATCTTGTACATCAGCAACTTTTCGAAGTTGGTGTGTATTAACTCGGCTTCTAATGTTATCCCGTAGTCCCTCCTCAAATTTTCGTGCTCTATCCACTTCCCTTGGTACTGTTCGATGTGCAAACCGAAGTATACTATTATATTTGGCTGCATATTCATTTACTGTCATATCCCCTTGTTGCAAATTTGCAAACTCTCGGCCCAACTGTGTCTTAACGGAAGCTGGAAAGTACCGCTTGTAGAAAACCTTTACAAATTTGTCCCATGTCTCTGGTGCCCCTTGTTCAATCACATTTGTCCACTAGTTTTGAGCTTCACCCTTCAAAGTGTCGGTAGCACACATTATCTTTTCCTCATCTGTACACTCTACTGCCCGAAAGATACGGTTCATATCCATCACCCAATGGTCGGCTTGTGATGGATCTGGGCCTCCATCAAACTGACTTGGTTTTCTTTTATAAAATTGTTCAATGACTCCCCGCTCAGCCCATGGTTGTGGGTTTCCAGGTCTATCACCACCCATTCGATCACTTATTGCCCTTACGAAATTGCTTACCACTTCTTCTAGATGGTCCATTCTCGAATGAGGTGAACGTTCCCGATTATGATCCATTTTCTTACCTGTCAGTCAATTGACATAAATATATTGCATGCTATGCCAATATGTTATATAACAACATAGCAACAATTATTCATATGCATTCATGAAATGCATTTACATGCTCGTCATCTACGCGTACTCTCAATCGTCGTCTCTCGTACCCAAGGCTCTAAGCCTAATGCTCTGATACCACTAAATGTCACGCCCCAGAACCACTCAGATGATCCTAGGACACGTGGCACGCCACCAAGGCTTAACCCCAGTCATTAAAGTTCCAAAAACAAGTTTAAAATAACTTAAACCAAAGAAGCTCAACAATTATAAAAAAAAAAAAAAACAAAATCCTGTCTTTGTAATTAGCCAAAAATCCTGTTTTAACAAGTCATAAATTCCCAAATAATATTACCAAATCACAAGTTAAAACCAGCACTAACGCTTTAAACCATTTAAAGTCAAACCAAAGTCATAAACATGAGCTCCCAAGTACAAGCAATATTTTTAAATAATTTAAAAAAAATACTAAATATAACCATTTACAACCAACCCAATAAATAAATTTCCAAGTTCAAACGTCCCAATCTAATAACATTAGTCATAGTAACACTATGATCAAATAATCACAACTAACACAGTCCAACTTTATATTACAGGAGTTAGGTTACAATTCAACTAAAGTGTAAAGTTTAACTAGGAATATTACATAAGTCTTAAACCAACCAAAATATGACTCGTACTACAATCTAGATTAAACCGATTAATTACAACTATATTGCAAGTTTTAAACTAAAAAGCAGGTAACTATTAACAAAATTACAACAACTTCCCAAAACCTCGCAAAGTCACTCCCCAGCTCACTTCCCCAATTCCTCGCCACGATCACCTACGATGGTTATTCAATAACCATTACAATATATAAGCGATATGCTTAGTGAGTAATGCTAATCATGAACATGGATAATAAACACGCTCAATTCAACATATTACAAATAACTATAGTCTCTGGCAATTACTAGTTCACTCCCACCACTACCGGCTAGCCCGCGGCTCCACTCCCCAAGCCCACGTGACTAGTCATGACCCACGCCCTCACACGTGTGGTCCCATAGGCCTCTGGCGGCCGTGGTCGTCACCACAAAGATTACCTCATGGTGGTATAGAACTAGCAATTTCCATTGACCCAAATAGGCAACTCAACATGCTCATTTAATCATTACACCATGCTTTCACAATCAAATTGGGCCTAATTTAACCACATGAGTTTTGCCCAATACTAATCTAAATAAATAAAATTACGCTAATTAGGCATGCTTTGGCATCACAATTGAACCTAAAATGAAAATCATCCAAATATGAAAATTAACATCACTCACCTCTTGGGTTTCGCTCCTAATCGTGAAATTAAAGCCCTACCATGAACCAGGTACAAATCCTATATATAAATGATAAGTTATGAGCTGAAACCCCAAAAAGGGTCGCGGAAAAACTATCACAAAACTCAATAAAATTAGTACCAATAGATTAGACTCACCCCCAGGAGTCCGAATATGTGATCAGAATTAAAAACCAACGTCGTTCGGCTCGACAACCGTCGTCGAGAACTCACCGTTAAAACTTCCGTCAATTCACGTCCTCGTCTCCGCAACCTAAATCTAAATGAAGTAAAATGATGAGTCAAACTCATCTTATACATGGCTTTAACTTGCCAATTTCCAATTTTAACATCACCTCCACGCAATTTTATTAATTTTACAATTATACCCCCACTAATTATTTAACTATATTAAAACTATCCCAAACCTAAATGGGTATTTGTCTATGTCTCGCATGGATCCCATAAGTGGTCCCATATAATTAAATGAAGTTGCTAATCAGCCTACTAATTATGTAACGTGTTCAATTCGTCCTCCCAAAGGTATCCCTAATTGACCCAAAAGTGGTCACTACCTAATAACATGATATTATTAACAATCAAATAATAAATCATTTAAGCCTTAATAAACAGTTAAGCACATAAGGTATTCCACATATTACTGTCCCATCTCAACTGGAACTTATCAACACATGTCCCAACTTGGGATTGCCATAAAGCCACAACTGGGTTCCTAACTGGGCACCCATAAACAACTCAGTGGTTAAACCCACTTCTAATAAGTGTCACATAACACATTAATTATCATTAACTCATGATTATGCATGCTAAAACAATAATAAATATAACCGCGGGTGCGGGTGTCACAGTTAGCTCTTTCATTACATATATACTCTAACACATATATTAGGAGAGTCATATACTGTAACACTAAGTTTGAGAATATAGCCCGCTTCCCAAATTTAAGTCTCAAATTTGCTTCCTAAATACTTTGTTAGTTATACCACATGTAGCGGTATGTGGTACTACTCATCAGTGCAACAATAGCTACAACTGTTAAAGCACTTGACAACCAAATTCTAGATTCGAATACGTGAAATATAGCATTCTTATAATAAAATAAAAAATAATAAAAAAAATTATTCTATAAATTATCTACTATGATACGATTTGATGTTGATATTATAAGATTGATTTTTGCCACTGTTTAAATGGTGCATTATAGTTATTATTTATTCTCTTTGAAGATTTTAGTACTTTAATAAAATAAAAAAAAAATACAAAAACAACATTTAGTAGTTTAGTTAACATTTTTAATAAATTAATATACAGTTAATTTTTAAAATACAAAATAAAATGACATCATCCACGTGGAACGCACGTGCTATATGACTAGTATATATATATATATATATATGTATGATACGTGTAAAGTGGGGGCATTGCAAATTCAAAAGAAGATTGGATAAACCCCACCTTAATCAAAGCGGGATTCTATGGTTCTTCTACAATACATCATCCTAGTGGTCTTGGATTTGGTTGTATGTATCAAGTTAGAACACTTTATATTGCTTTGGTGCTAAAATATTGTATCCTGGCGCCAATTGTGGTAACTATAAAAACTAGTTTATTTAGTTTTGAAAAAAATACATTAATTTTTTAAAACCACTTTTTCAAAGTTTTCTATATTTTCCCATTAAAGTTGTAACCTTTTTAAAACCAAAATAAATAGGATGGATGATACATTCTAAACTACTTGGTATGTACCATAGAATTTTGGGAAATTAAAAATAAAAATTATGCATCATATTGGCTTCCCCATTCCTTTTCTCTTTTTCTACTCTTCCTCTTTCATCCTGTTTCTTTTTCTCCTAGAATTAGGTTCCTCTCTCTCTCCCTAATTGTTCTTCTAAAATCAGGTTCCTCTCTCTTCCGAGAAGTTGGCTCTCACTCTCACGCCACACTCCATCTCTTTCCTATCTTTCGAATCTCTACCTATCTTTTTCGCTAAGTTTACAATCTTAAGCAACTCCAATGGGAGTGCCAAAGGGGGGCTATACCAAAATTATAGCATCATTCCAAAAAAAAAAAAAAAAACATCACTCCAATGGTTGTCAAATGTGGTACAACAATTTGGCAATGCAAAAGGATATTCCAAATTTGGCACCTCCTTTGGCATTTTCAAATTATAGCACCCCCTTTGGCATTGCATTGGAGTGGGGTTTGAGGGTACTATTTTATAATTTGGCATTGTCAAATTATAACATCACTTTTGGCACCCCGTTGGGTTATTATTTTTGGCCGGGTGCTATCCTATAATTTGGTATCCCCTTTGGAATGTACTATTGGATCATATGTGCTAAAATATAAGATTTTCCACTACAGCAATACCAAAATATATGTTTGGCATCTCTAAAATAGCACTTACTATTAGAGGTGCTCTTACCCATCTAGTTTCTCATTTTATTAATTTACATAACCTATTTTGTCTTATGTCTTAGGCTTAATTACGTCATATACCCTTGAAGTTTGACCATCGTCTTATCTTAGTCCATGTCATTTTAATTACGTCAATTTGATCCTGAAGTTTTCAAATAGAGCAATGTGGTCCAGATGTGCTCTTGCCTATCACTGTTATTGAACAACTGTCAATACATTTGGAAACATAATTTCGAATGCACATCATTGTTCTTCTAATTTAGTCATGAGATTCATAATTTGAAAGTGTCATTTTTTTAAGACCGTGTTACTGCACATTTTAGATGCCTGGTATCATCTCTGGAACCAATGAAGTGGTGTATGGTTCTTACCCAACTTATCTTACTTTCATGATTCAAATTTATTGTTTGGGATCTAGTTATCTCATATTTATTTATTTATCTTTGAGACGAGGACAAATTCCCATGTCCTCCCCGACTTGGGGAAATCTCATTAGTTTCATAATCTGACGGTTTACCTACTGTCGTTTTATCATAGTAGAATATGGGCAAGCTCTGGGTACGTGCACCGACCCCACAACACACGTACCAGGTCAATCAGGGAGTTGAGTGAGTGATAGGATCCGAACTCACGCAAAGCTCTGGATACGGGTTGTCCAACTACTTAAAATTCGTCATTCCAATACACTCTCCCCTGACGAGTTTGGGAGGACAAAGACCCTGGCCCCAAACACTATATTTACATTTATGGAATATCGAATCTGTGACCCAAGGTGTAATACCGCTACAATGCTCGTGATTATTTATTTATTTTTGTTTTGCGCAAAATCGGTTGTTCAGATTCTACCCGAAAATAGTACTTGCAATGTTATGGGGTTGTGCCCCAGATGATTTGGAGAGATGCTTAATTTTTTCTTGCTAAGGAAAAATTCATTATGAAACACGTACAACACACATGGCCATTAACTCTTTGATACCTTTCCTTAAACCCAAATCTAAGAAGGGAATCAACTGAGATATGACCACTGAACCTACAAAAAGAGCCCTCAATTCTTTCTAATGCATCATCATTAGAGAAACTTGCAAGCCATTATGGGATTGATGCTAAGTGTATAATTACTTTAATGTTTCTATCTTTGTACTTTTCTCTTCCTCTCCACGAGAAAATATTCGTTGCTGTAGTTATTTGTGGTGTCACACACGAATAACAGGGAAAGCTCTTCGATATGTTAAGGTGGTTAATTTCACGTACCTACAATTTTGTGATTTTTGGTAAAAAAATATTTGTTTCCAGTAAGAAACATTTGTTCTTTGTTTTCGGTAAAAAATACGGAGTATTTGTTCTATCATGGAACAAAATTTCTTACCAGAGAACAAATGTGTATTAATAACCGAAAATTTTAAGTTGAACTTCATAGATATTAATAATGTTATGACACAAATATTAGAATTTAGTTGCGGTCAAAGTTGAGTTCATAATAAATAGTGAGGCAAGATAGTAAATACGAAGGAGTAATCCGGACATGACTTTGAATATTAATTTGGCAATGAAATTCCTTTCTAATTGACTGTTGCAAGCTAACATCCCTAGATCCACGTGGGGAAGAGTAATCCGTTTCCCTAACTTGACCATGAAAAATAATCTGTCAATTAAATTTTAAGTTTAATCTGCCAATATTAATCGCTCCATTACTCGCCCGTTTGATAAAACTGAAAATTAAGTGCTGAATTTTAAGTACTGAAAATTTTAAGTGATTGGTTTTACAATTCTGAAAACAGTGTTTCAAATACTAAAATAGATTGTATTTAGTGATTATTTTAAGCAGGAATTTTTCACTTAAAGTTTTCTGCGAATTTTTGGTTGCTTTTTCAATTAAGTGGTACATTATCAAACGCACTGAAATAAATCAAGGGCTGAAAGTTTTTATTTTCACCACTTAATTGGGTTTGGGTTATCAAACACACCCTTAGTGGATGATTAGGAATTTAGGAGACTGGCGTGTTCAAATTGGTCTTGACCTAATTTTAAAGGTCACCTCAAGTGGTCATAAAGACAAGGAAAATTTAGTCTAAAGTCCTCTAAAATAAACCTTTTTAGCATTAGGACTGCCTCGTTTTTTATTTTAGTGAAAAGTCTATACATTATAAAAGTTATGAGAAATTCAAATAACTTTCGTAAAAAAAATGAATAAGTTATTTGAAATTTCACATAACTATATGTGAAATTTCACACGCAAGAGTTATCTGAAATTTAAATAACTTTTACAACATAGGGACTTGATTCGTTTAAGTATTACTAGCCTTCTACTTTTGACCAAAATAGAAAAGGAGCTCTTGGGCATAGGTCCCTAATTTGGTCCACAATGGGCAATTACTCCTCACACTTTTTTGTAATGCCAAAGGTCCTTAGATTTTTTTTTGGACAGAAAATAGTCCTCAAATAGTATTTATGAGAGTCTTCCCCAATTTTAGCCAACAAATCAGCAAGCTACCCAAAAATAGTTTTTTCTTAAATTTTCAATCTTTAAAATGTCATAACTTTAAAAATACAAATTAGCTTTCGATAAATTTTATATATCTGTGATCTACAAAACAATATGCATATTGTCTATTAAATTCGTCAAAAAAACATCAAAATTTTGAAACTCAAAAAGCGGATATCGAATTTTTTTTTTTTTTTTTTTTTTTGTAAAATTGACACTTCTATTGCATAGATCTCGAAAAATTAGCCCAATTAAAAAAAAAGTCCATCGTCCAAAACTGCTAAAGAATCACGAAATTATGGTCATTTTAGCAAATGATATTGTCTTTAAGGTGCTACACAGGTAAAGACAATTACATGATACTGTTGACAGTGACATTTCTTCAAATTGATCAAATAATTTCAAAATTATGGTCATTTTTATCAAATGTTACTGCATTTATAATACTTTCCAAGTATGTACAGTAACATATCATTTATAAAAAAAACATTTTTACACAGATAGTACCATGTCATTGTTGCAAAAATTTGCAAAACTAAGGTTATTTAGCAGATGATGCTATCTTTAGATACTGTCCCCATACAAAAAATAATAACATGTTTGTCACGACCCATCCCACCACGCGTGGAAATAGGACACGTGGCACGCCACCAAGGCTCATCCAACATCAATATAACGATGCGCAGCGGAAAGAACTTCAAAACAACCCTGGGTATTTGAAAACTTTAGGAAACATTTCCTCTAAGTGAAAAATCCATTGCAAATCGGAGTTACAAAAAGTTTTGGCCAAGTGGAAACACGTCCAAAAGAATCATTTTTGAAAACAGAGGTTCAGTCGACTGTGCCTAGGGTCCAGTCGACTGTCACAGTCGACTGTCCTTAGCAGAAACCAAAATCCAAAAATCTTATCAGAGGTCCAGTCGACTGATCAGGGAACCCAGTCGACTGCACAGGCGACTGATCAAGGTCCTCAGTCGACTGCACTAAGCAGAACCAAAATACCACATTTTAAAAGGGGGTCCAGTTGACTAATCAGGGGGTCCAGTCGACTGCTTTTATCATTAATAGAAGCAGTAGCCAAAATCAACAGTGTTCAGTCGACTGATCAAGGGTCCAGTCGACTGTTCCCATTACTATTCACTTTCAGTGTCTCAAACACACGAGATCCAGTCGACTGACCCTGGGTCCAGTCGACTGCTCCCCTGCTGGGCAGCCTGTATGAAAATTTAACAACACGTACTACTCCAAATCCAACACCAATACAACCACGACTGATTTTCAACATTTAAAGCATAACCACAGATGTTCAATTATAAGATTACAATACTGTGAAGCTAATCTATGGTTCTATTACAATATATTACATAATCCAATTCCTTGATACTAGTTTAGGAAAAGAGACAAAAATATAAACAAGCGATTCCCCCGGCATTCTTAAACGGCCTCACTCATCACGCTTCTTCTTGTCTTTCTTTTTACCTGCAATGGAGTACATCTCCACTGCTCAGCTATATGCTGAGCGTACAAGTTCTAACATATGCAATAGATGATAAAAGATGCTTTAATCTCATAAATCATACAATAGTCTCTAGGGAGAAAAATACGCATTCATCCGGTAGCGGCAAGTCCAAGCCTTAAACCGCGATACCAATGGCAAGTCCAAGTCTATCAACCATTGTATCCACAAGTGCCATGGCAAGTCCAAGTCTATCAACCATGCACAGTAGCCGTCGCTACTAAATTCTCAAACATCGAGAAGCTTACTCCGGCATGAATTTGTATAAGACTCCCCTTTGACCCACATAGACAACTTAACGTGCTCGCATAAATTTAGACATGCTTTGCACCATTTAGCGCGTGCATAATGAACGGGCCTACAAATAACACATGGATTTCGCCCGGATCACAATTTCGTCGTCGAAATCTAAAACATGTATTTCCCTATATTTCACAAGTTAGAACTTCATACCTCGTGCGATTTCCCCCAAACTTTGAAGGATCGACTAGGAGGCTAAATAATCGTCGGATTTCGAATTTGAGAAAATTCCTACAAGTTTATACCTGTTTTTCCCAAAAGTCTAGAATTAAGATTTTTACAAAACTTGGCCAAACACGCCCTAAGTGGTATCAAAACGTAGATCTTACCTCCACGAGTTCAAATCTGAAATCTGGAGAAAATCTGACGGACGAACGGTCGTCGTATGTCGCCGGCAAGCTCGTGGCAACCAAATCTCCTTTCTCTCTCCTCTCTCTAGATATTTTGGAAAGTTTGGATGAGATTTCAATCTCATCCTCATCTATATATAGACAAACGTTCTGGAAATTACGTTTTCCTCCCCGCAAGTTTCTCAAACTTCTAATTAACCCATGAAACTTCGCACACGTCCATTTTATGCCTTTACGAGTGAAAATGACAAATTTCAGAAGTTTCCGACTAAGTCTCGTTTGGTCCAAAATAACGTCCGAAAACTAAATTATGTGGAATCTCTACACAACCTACCTTTTTAATTAACGTATCACTCACGTTCTCACCACAGTTCTCAAAATGATATAACCATATCAAAATTTACCAGAATTATACTACACAGGTATAATTACTATTCACAGAAATACCAGATAAAGTCAAATAACATTTAAATCATATAAATGTCATTTACTCATGCCCATGCAATATGAACTGTCATGTTCCCGTGTCCTCACCGACACCTTACCGTTGACTCACAGTCAACGTCAACTCAAATTATTAATAACATTAATAATTTCAAAATCTCAAATGATGCATGTTTCAAAATCATAAATTTCTGGAACGGGTGTGACAATGTTGTTAAAGACTAGCAACATGGTATTGCCAAAAAAAAAAAAAGTGTAACATAACGTCGACGGTAACATTTCTTCAAATTGACCAAATAATCACAAAATTATGGTCATTTTATTAGCTGTTACTGCCTTTACAATACTTTTCAGGTAAAGATAGTTACATATCATAAAAAATAATACATTGTTACAAAGATAGTAACATGTTACTGTCGAGAAAATAATATACCATTAAACATTTTTACAAAGATAGTAACATGTTACAATACTTTAGTAGATACTACTTTCTTTAAAAATTGTTCCTATGCGAGAAACAGTAACATACCATTAAAGATTAGCAACATGGTATTGCACAAAGAAACAATAATATATCATTGACAGTAACATTAAATTTTTTCAAATTGACTAAATCATTACAAAATTTGTAGCCAATTTTCAGATATTACTGCCTTTACAATATTGTCCAGGTAAATACAATAACATATCATCCAAAAAAAAAAAAAAAACCCAAAGACAGTAACATGTTACTATTGCAAAGACCACATTACACTACAAGAGGTATGACACTGTCTTAATTTTATTTTTAATAGTCATTGCGAATCTTGTTTGATAGATCTTTTCTTCAAGATTATACATATATAAATTTTATTCAAAATGGAGTTGAGGTTTGAGAGTAATGGCCTTTTAAAATTTGAAAAAAAAAACCCTGCAATGGAAACTGTCCTGAGGTGGCAAAAAACATGTTCTACGTGTGTGAAATGAGTGCACGCTTTATTCGCTTCTTGTTCTACACCTGCGCAAATTTGTCAACAACCTTATTTTTAGTTTAAAAGAGGACTTAAGGCCAAACAAATCAAAACAACATGTCCTTGTCATTTGAAAGAAAAAAAAAACACGTGGACTGTTCATATATTACAGTCCATATCAAGGACTTCTAAGCAATTCTCCCAATAAAAAACAAGATCTCCTTTAAACAAAATTAATCTAAAATGAGGGACTTTTCACAAAATTTCTATAACGATAAAGTCAAGGCGGGAGGTATGCAATCAACTCCTAAGACCTAATACACCAGACCGAGAGATAGTGATGCGGTACGGAAGCGTGAAGAAGGACTAAATCTGCGTCTAAGCCCTTATGTAATGTGATGCCCTGCCCCGCCACGAGTCCCGGCGATGGGGTGTCAATTCAAAATAATAAAGTGGAAGAACTAAACATACTTGTAACACTCCGAGTCCTAGACCCGAAGCTTACCTGAAAAACTCTCTTTTAGAAAAATTAACCTTTAAACTTTAAAATCATTTAAAGTCCAAAGCTCTAAAACATTTAAACTTTGAAACCTCAAAACTTTGATACCATTTTACAACGCCTCGAGTCCTAGACTCCGGAGGTTACTGCAGAAGCATAGGATAGTCTTTCGAAAACCTTTGATGGGAAATCAAAATCCTTACAGACTAACGGATTTAAATAAAACGATAGCGGGAGAATTAAACTAGTCTTTTGAAAAGCTTTGCTTGTCAATTTAAAAGACATTAACAGAAAATCTTTATCGGCTCATCAAATGAACAATAGTGCAGCGAAAAACATACATATCTGATAAACATTTATCATACTTCTTCTCAAGCTTTATAATACAACTTTTAAATAGAAACTCAAGTTTGGTTTAACATATCGAAAAGTAATACAATGATCTACTTTCTTTTTCTCAAGTTTTAGAAATTCTTAAAATAAAAACCCAAGGTTTTTATTAATGTTCTGCAATCAATACAAAGTATCACGATCTCACAATTTCTCCCCAAAATGGGGTCTTCACGAGTAAACTTTACTAGACCTAACTCAAGTCACTTGAAAAAGGGGTTTTATAGTCCATAAGCCATGGAGGCTCGTATAGTCATATAACGGACAATAAAATCTGCATAATATGCGTGAGTGCAATGAATGCCAGTGTCATGCATGAAAACCATTTTCATGCCCTTTACAAACACTCACTCTCGATCATCAATATTATTACCCGGACAATGGGCTTCCCCTCCACGGAGGCCTAGCCTTCGACGTGTGAGACTTTGGGCCTTACGAATAACTCGGTCAAAGAGTCCTCGAAGTCACCTCACGGAGGCCTAGCCTTCAACGTGTGGGATAGGGAATTCGAGTTCCTAGTGGTACCAATCTCACACACCTACCCACAAATCCAGGATTTCTATCTTTTCAAATCAAAATCCCTCCAAGAGGGTTTTCATGCACGGAAGCCTCTAAGTTCTTCCCTTTTTAAAACCTGGAAGCCTCTAAGGTCTTCCTTTTTCAAAAATCGAAGCCTCCAAGGTCTTTCATCCCAAAGCCATTTTTATGATTTTCGTTTTCGTGTTCATGCTCATGCTTATGAAATGCTATGACATATGTGAGCTCTAAGCATCAAGGCATATTCAATATTTCATAAGACATATTATCAAGGTATGCTATTAAGCCAGTTTAAAAACAACGAGCTAGAATCATCCAAGTTAACACATAAGACATGTTAAGTCATGTAACACTTAAGGCACATAACAAGTATCAAATCATGTAAACACATAATACACTGGTTTACATATTATACAACTTTATTGTGGGTTATATGAAACTACCATTCACCGATGATAGACTTAATCACACGGGATAGGGCCTGTTAACGTCCAATCTGTTACAAGCTATCATGTACAGTGATATAAGCACATTAGTGAGGAACAACACCTCTAAGCACAAGTACAACTACTAATAAAGTAAAGTACAACTCACAAAGATTAGGGTACAAGGTCCCTTAGCACGGTACTGACTAAAAAACAAGAAAACAGAAGTTTTCAATCAAACTGTCGTAGACAGCTCGGGCGGGGGCCGCTCGAGCGGACTCTCGCTCGGGCGAACTATATACAGAATGCTCTCGAGTTCATTTTAAAACAGTTCAAAAAAGTACACTGGCTGCTCGCGCGAGTCGCGCAGGCGAGTCGCGAACCAATAGCCATTGTTGTCTTCTTCGAAGCTCTATTATATATATCATTTTACAAACTTCTTCAAAACAGGACTTCCAATAAATGAAACTCTTCAATTTTCCACGTAGATTCCAAATATGAAATTTGAATTTCATGAATCAAATGATAGCTCTCGGTTTAATCGAAAAACCGATCGGCGACAAAACTTTAATTCGATCGTTCGTCGCGACTGTAATGAATTAGCTTTTAAAATTCGAAACAGAGCCTCGTGCGATCGAGACCTTTTATTTGATATATAGAAATCAAGTTTCCGTTACAGTATTTCATATCACTATTTTCGGACCCTTAACGATATATATAAGAAATTCTATACATATATCAACTGTGCTAATATGAACTGAAATCAATGCATAAAATTGATTTAAAAGGTTACCCAAATTCGAATTTATGATGATACATAGAGAATACCAAGCTCCAAATTCAAATTCCACTTTCGATCTCTCTCTCTCTATATATATATGTCAATCTATATATATGTGTGTGTGTGTTACTGTGAGAGAAAAAGAGAGAGATCAAGAGTGATAGAGAGAGTTTGCTGGGAGTTTGAGAGGGAGGGGGGTGATGTATATATATATATATATAACTTCATTGCTTGGGGGCCACAACACACTCACACACACACACACACATACACACACACAAAACACCAACACACAGCTCACACGCACACACTGTGCACATCAATTCCTTGGGCACCAAGTAATTCCATGGAAGTTTATCCCATGTGGTTGAGCTCATGCTTACACGCACACACACAGGTAATTTTATAGTATTTCCAAAATTGGTATATATAAAAAAGATACGGGGTATTACATGTAACCACCTCGGAATCGACCAAGGGCTCTTGGAATCCACCAAGACATCGGAATCCACCAACAAGAGACAAAAAATAAATGCTTGAACAGAATTTCTGTAATTTCATTAATCAAAAGCTTTCTTGATTATATTTTACAATCCTTTTATAATAATAAGAAGCCTAATCTTATTAGGAAATAAAACTACATTCGTATTTATCATTTAACTATCAAATTAGACACCTTCTATAACTTGGAAACAAAGTTATAACATCTTAAAAACACTACTAACTAATATGGCTATTGGGACTTAAATTAATTACCATTTAAACTCCTAAAATTACTCAAGAACATGGAAATATATAAAACCCTATAAACCTACAAATAAATAAAAATTCAAAATGAAATAAAAGAAAGCAAAATATTTCCTCAACTAAAATTGCTTGAGTTGGGCATCTGTATTTTTTTGCCACCTCGCTCGAGCAACTTGTCAGTCTGTTTTCTCACGCTTCATCTCTCTCGGCATGACTCCTTCAACATCGACCTCGCTCGAGCAAGCCTACCCAATTTTTGTCCTACATTAGTCTCTTCTACCCGAAAAAAAAAACTCGCTCTCGAGTTTACCCCGTTGTCTTGAACTCTTCCGTTCCAAACAAAAAGATACTTTGAATAAATCTTTCCTTTAGATAGTCTTCCAAATATTACTTCAATCACCTTCCCCATTTGGGACTTTCTGTGTGCAAACTTCAAGTGATTAATAATATTGACCAAATTAAGATAAAAAGCAAAACTAAAGTTTTCAACCCCAATGAAATCAAAGTATTCCCTTTGCAAATCCTTCTTAAAATGATTCTTGACAGGTTTATCTTGCTCTTCCGAAATATTTCTCGCCATGAAATCGATATTAATACCTTCCTTCGAATATTATTCTATAAAAATAATATTCCTTAATCCCAATTGTTGATTTTCTGAGGAAACGATATCACCAACACAAAGATAATAATCTATTACTTGACTCAAAAATATTTTCCTTCTCTTCAAAAACTATTGGCTTGGTAATCACGTCATAATCTTCAACTTGGTATTGCACATCCTCACCAACATAATCATAGACACGTCAGCTGGTGGATTCAATAGTTGGTTCACAAATAATTACCTCCTCTTGTGCTATGTTATTCGTACCACTATCTTTATGCACGCTAATAGATTCGTTAATGGATTTATTCTTCTCTTCCATAGATTTTAAAACTTTCTTGGGCAAGATTTATTGATCATAAGATTCATCATTATAGGCCATGAATGAATACGATACTTTCCTTGATGGATTATATGGATTTGTATTGTATTCTACCATGTCAAAGCTTTTCCTTCAAATTTACGTAACCTAAATAAATACTCTCTTCTTCTGTTAATCTCATATTATAGAGACATGCATCCAAATCATATATCCACTGATAAAAACCTTCCAAGCAAAACTCACCATCATAACACGGAAGATCTTCATAGTTGATAGTGGCTTCTTAAACGGTGAAGCCATAACTGTTTGCATCAATAGGCGGGCTTTGGGCAAATCCCTCGACGCGATTCCCATTGATTTGGGAAGCACATATAGCCTCCATCCTACGACCAGCGTTGACAGGATTGTTGCACCAGACTCTACCAGTCGCTATTGAGCCAGGCAAATCCTCGCTCTGATACCAAATGGCGCGATATGGAAGCGTGAAGAAGGACTAGATCCGCGTCTAAGCATTTATGTAACCACCTCGGAATCCACCAAGGCCTCTTGGAATCCACCAAGACGTCGGAATCCACCAACAAGAGACAAAGAATAAATCTTGAACGGAATTTCTGTAATTTTATTAATCAAAAGCTTTCTTGATTGTATGTTACAGTCCTATTTATAATAATAACAAGCGTAATCCTATTAGGAAATAAAACACAATTCATTTTTATCCTTTAATTGTCTCGCCCCGACGTAGCATAAATATGGAAAGCATTTAATTTCCTTTATGGACCCATAGGTCGCGACAGTTTGAAGGATCGATTCCGTCCCAAATGTCGAACAACATAAAACCATGATCAGAGTAAAGCAATCAAGACTTACAAATATTTTTCTAACTCATTACATATTACAATACGGGGTCAACTTGCACAAGCCGCCTTAAGACAAAACAATATCTATCGTCTATTACAGTCATCCTTATTACAAAACAGTTTATAGCTTAAAACATATAAAAGTAAATTCTCTTTCCAGCAGTGTTTCTCAATTTGCATAGTCGTACGGTCCAACAATATCATAACCTGAAAAGCCTGAACACGAATGTCCAGGGCGCATCAACGCCATTAGCTTCAAGAAGCTGGTGAGTATTAAAAACATAAGTTTGAATGTAACACATACTCATTTACCATTTTCCAATTCCCATTTAATCCAATAAGTTTACATTAAAGATAGGAGTTCTTTTTAGAAAAACAACCACAATATCATATGAAAGATATAATTCACATATATGTGACCGTGTATGAGAACAATGTGCAATCTCATCTTACCGACTCTTTTCTCTTGACAAAACACAACAATCCACTATCTCACACTAGTATCTTTGAAACACTAAGATAGCCACACTTTAGCACAGGGGTGCCAGGGAATGTCCATGTTTGCCTCACACTTTAGCACGGGGTGCTAGGGAATGTCCAATGCCTCAAACTTTAGTACCTAATCCACCTCGCAAATACATCACACAGTACCCAGACTCGAGTACTAGGGAGTGTCCATTGGCCACACTTTAGCACTACCATGGGTTCTAGGGAATGTCCAAGTTCGGCTTCACACACTTTGACGCTACCATGGTCGTCAGGGAGTGTCCAGTTTTGCCACCGTCGTATTTCAAAGACACTCTCGCCGCAATCTCATCCACAACACAATCTTAACCGTACTCTCTTTACCACACTGACCATTACACTTTTCTACACTGACCAACATTCACACTCACCATGCATGTACAACTGACTCCAAATGAATGACATGTGACTTAATGCAGAAATATAAAGTACTGAGAATGATAACCATGGATATGCGAGAAGAAATAAAATCTTATATGAAACAACCGGTGAATTCATCAAAGAATGCTTTAATATGCTTGATCGCTATTAGAACACAAGTTGGTCTACTTTGAATCAATGCCCTCAAAAATGAGTTATAATTTTGTGCATGAATTACATAAACTAGAAAGGTCTTTGAGTCTAGTTTCCAACGCTTCAAACGGTGCGTGTTTTCGAGTTCTCTAGAGAATGTTATGGCCGTTTTAGTAAAAGTCGTTAGTGCAGAAAAATGCCAATCGATTGGAAAAAAAATCAATCGATTGGAAAAAGTTCCAATCGATTGGAACACATACCAATCGATTGGAACCCATACCAATCGATTGGTAAACATGCCAATCGATTGGCATCAGCAGTTTCTCCCATGTTACGAATTTAAAGCCTCTTTTTGACCCATTTTCAAATCCGAATGCAAGCGTGACTTGTAATATATGGTTCTCTTCGTTTTTCCGCAAGGATTATGAATACGCAATCAGTTTTAACTAATTTCAATCGTAGCTCTCGGATTTTACGAAAAATCGAGAGGTGACAAAATTTCATTTTTAATATACGTCGCGATACGAATGAATTAGGCTCTATAACTTAAACCGTACTCTCTATGTATCATAATCTTTCAATTTCATCTCTAAAAATAGATTTTGGTTGAGTTTGAAAAATCATCATTTTTGAGCTTCAAGCTTTCATACGAAATTAACAATGGTGGTTTTACAATTACAACCATAAACACAGTAAATAAGCATGAATTACATTCATAGTGAGTTAGTAATACTCACTGAGATTAGAGATAGAAGTATTGTTGAGAGAGTAAATCAAAATAGGAAATCCAAGCTTTAAGCTTTCAAGCTATGGAGATTGGGCTCTTTCTCTCTCTCAAAATTTCTGTTAACTAAACTCTCTGAGCTCTCTCTGAATTTTTGTTTGTACAGAATATGAGTGTTAAAGAGAGTGTAGTAGGATTATATAAGGAAATCCAACAACTTGGTCTCCAAGTTCATTGAACTACACCCAACAAATATAATTGATTTACTAATTTCCTAAATGAAAATATACATATACGTATATACAAGTCCATATATATTATCTGTTGAGGATTTAGCTAGTAAAGGTTGTGTTAGAGATTGTAGGGGCCAATTGAAGTTGTTTGGGAATTCTAGATTCCCAAATATGCCATAAACAAGTTGACTGGGAAACTATATAGATGTTTGGAAAAAATGGCTTGTAGGCATAAGCCGCATAACTTAACACATACAAGTAAAGCATAGCCAAACAAGGCCTAACCAAATGATTACTTGCCTTAAATGGAAATAAATCATAAGTCACATCTTGCTTTACATCACTTCCAAAATCTGTGGAAGTTTAACACGGCGCGGACAGTTTTGCACATAAACTGGTATTTTCGTGGCGCGGCGGTCACCCCAAAAATACAGAAAATTCATTTTTGCGTAAGAACTGATTATCTGGTTTTATAAAAATACAGTTTGAATCAAGAGAAAATATTTTCACCGTTTTGAAATACAGATTTGGAATCCAACACAAGCGTTACTAAATTTACAGAAATTGTAGTTTGACCCCAATAATAATTTTAGTATGAAATAAAACAAGAAATTAAGATTCCAAACATGATAACTGTAATTAAATAAATGCAGACAATACCACATGAATTTAATTACGACAATGCAAATACAAATAATGAAAATGCAGGTTGTTACATTAACTACCTAATTAGACACCTTATATAACTTGGAAACAAAGTTATAACATCCTAAAAACACTACTAACTAATATGGTAACCTATTGGGACTTAAATTTACCACTTAAACCCCTAAAATCACTCAAAAACATGGAAATAAAACCCTATAAACCTAAAAAACGAAAATTACAAAACAAAATAAAACAAAGCAAAATATTTCCTAAACTAATTAAAATTGCTTGAGTTGCGCATCTGCATTTTGCCACCTCGCTCGAGTGACTTTTCATTCTGTTTTCTCACTCTTCATCTTTCTCGACGCGACTCCTTTGACGTCGACCTTGCTTGGGCGCGCCTACCCAAATTTTCGTCCTAAATCAGAAGGGGAAAAAAAAGAAAAAAAAAAGAAGAAATAAGAGTACCACTATTGCCAAAGCAAACTGACTATTGCCAGAGCAACGTTACTCATTGAAAATTCATATCTGCTTTGGCAATAGTCACTATTACTTTGGCAATGATGGTAGTCATTTTGTATTCCAAATGTCTTTCTTAACGCATGTGTGGTGGGATCACTTTAACATCTGTATAATAAATTAGAAGGGTCTTGATTTGATGGGTATATGTGAGTGATAAAGGATTGTACGGCTGGAATTGTGTCTTGAAATCAATCGGATGGCCAAGATTACTCCCCAAATTTCACTGCCACTCTCTCTCCACCTTTTCCCTCCCCTTTCTGCGCCTCTGTGACAAATTTCACTGCACCTCTCTCTCTCTCTCACTCTTCTCACGCAACAGTTTTTTTTTTTTTTGAATTTCAAAAACAATTTTGGGGAATAAACCCTCTCTCTCTCTCTCTCTCTCATTTTCACACGTTTCTCTCCCTCCCTCCCTCTCTCTCCCTCCCTCCCTCCCTCCGGCTCTAACTTGCAGCAAGAGGCAAATCAAGAAACCCTATAGTGGCCGGAACATCACATCCGTGAACTCCACCACCAGAGCTGGAAAGGTACTTATGCTCTTTCTTTTTGGGGTGATTTTGCCTTTGTTGATTTGGGTTGAAGTGCTTTCTATTTGATATTGTAAACTGGGTGTTTGTCTTTAGGGTGTAAATGTTACATTTTTGTGTTATTCATTGTCAGGTGCCATCACCTATTTTGGTACTGTGCGTGTGTTATTCATTGTCAGGTGCCATCACCTATTTAGTGGCTATGCTTTATTGTGCACTGTGATATGAAATTTGCTGCCTCATTTTTCCCTATAGTCGATTCTTATGCAAAGGTGTAAACTTGAACAGCAAATTTTTCATTGGCAGTTATGAATGTGAAGACATTGCCGTATATGCATTGCGAATAATGCCCTTTCCAATAGTACGCTAGCATTACTCCCTCAACATTAATGTGCTTTTCTTTGGTTAATGCCCTTTCCATTAATGTGCTTTTCTTTGGTTATTTTTTTAAAAAAAAACATTTTAAATTTTATTGTGCATTTTTCCTTTGCTTGACTGTAGCTTATCAGTAACTATTGCTAACATGTAATGCTACTGGTAGTACAAACTTTTGATTTTTAGCATTGAAATTCTCTGTGCACATGTCAAAGTACGAAATGTACATCTTTCAAGTTTTTATAGTTAGTCATTGGCTTAAGGTGGACAGCCAGTGGCGAACAAACTATAAAATATATATATTTTTCCAAGCACCAAAACGTCAAAAAATTGTTTACAATACTTTTTTTTTTTTTAAAGTAACTTCATTAAAAAAAACAGGGCAATCACTGAAGGTACAAAATATATCATAGATCAACCCATGTTAGGAAGCACCTATCTAAAGCCCCACATGTTAGGAAGCACCTAACAAACAGTTTCAGTAATCTCACTAAAAATCAGCCCATAATTGTTTACAATACTTTGCGAATAAATTGTTTACAATACTTTTATTTTTTTAAAAAGTAACTTCATTAAAAAAACAGGGCAATCATTGAAGGTACAAAATACACCCATAGATCAACCCATGTTAGGAAGCACCTATCTAAAGCCCCACATGTTAGGAAGCACCTAACAAACAGTTTCAGTAATCTCACTAAAAATCAGCCCATAATCATCAACAATAAGAGAAAAGTGCAGAGGAATAGGCAAAAGTGAAAAGTGCAGAGGAATCTGACCATAATGAACTTTAATGAATCTATTGAATATTATAGACTACAAAGTTCAAAGTGAATCAAAGTCCTGATAATTGTTTAAAAATTCCACTAGAAAGGAAGAGAAATAAAATGCAAGTACTTAGTCATTATACAATTATCAATCAGTGAATCATCCAAGTTCTTAGGAATAGCCAAAAGAAATCACAAAATCCAAATGAAAACTACAGTTTACCTCAATGGAAAATTGCAGAGGAGGGACAGTTAGGGTTTTTTGCAAGGGTAAGGGTCGCGTGCAGCATCAGCAAACAATACCTGCGTTGGGTTATGCACTTTTGATTTGGAAAGGCTTTAGACTTTTGTGCTTTGTTTTCATTTTTTTTTCTTTCTTTTAAAGCAAATGTGGGCCACGACAGCTGTAAAGCATTCTGAGAGTGTGAACAACTTTCTTTTAAGTTTTAACAATCCGTAACAGGCCCCTTAGTTGATAAAAATTCCACTATGGCCCAATTATTTTTGAAAACTATCATATATACACTATTTTTTTCCAAAATTTTAGTGGGGGCGGCGGCCCCCACTCGCCCCCACTGTGGGTCCGCCCCTGTGGACGGCCATGATTGATTTTGGTATCAAACTCACACACTTCTTAGTTCTCTTGCTCTCACGTGCACACCTTTCAAAAGAATTTGAATTTAAAATCACACCCCAACCCAATGCAGTCTCTCTCTCTCTCTCTCTCTCTCTCTCTCTCTCTCTCTCTCTTTCTCTCTCTCTCTCTCTCTCTCTCTCCCCTGTTTCCCTATTTTCACCCGCCTCTCTCCTCTCTCCTGTCTTCTCTCTCTATCTCTTCACTCACTCTGTTCTCCATTTGGCATTTCTTCTCTACACCACCAGCCACTGACAGCGGCACCTACCAAGGACCATCGTCCATCTCCATTCAAGGTATACTCTTTCTCCCTCTCTCGGTTCTCTCTCTCTCTCTCTGTCCGATCTTTCTCCTTCCCCTCTCTTTTTCAACAAACATGCATACACCCCTAGAAAAATCTTTGAAACTGACCATTTCTCATCTCTTGGTAGTGTTTCTAGCCCTAAACCTAACCCTGTTGTTAGGGCTTCCAATTTTGTTTGTCAAAGTTGGGTTGCTGTTGTTTTTTTTTTTTTATTTTTTTTTTATTAATGGAACAGTGTTGTTGTTTTCAATTCATGGTTTATTTGAGTATGTTCCCTGCTTTTAACCATTCCAACCTGAACTCAAAATTTTAGTATGTTCCCTGCTTTTAGGAGTTTTCCAACCTGAACTCAAAGTCATGGGTCAATTGATTCTTTTCCTTTTCTTCTCTTTATTTTTTCTTTCTTTCCATAGCAGTGAGTCAGTGCTTTGGAGTTAGTCTCTAAATTTTGCTAAATTTAGAGTCTTTGTCATAGGCTTTGTGTTTATAGGTTGTCTTTCCATAGCCCATGCTTTGTTGAGTTCACTTTAATTTTTTGCTAACTTTTACTGTTAATTTGTTCAATTTGGTCTCAGGAACACTGTGTATAATTTGCTCAAGTGGCCTTGAGGTATAATTTGTTCAAGAAGAGCATCTGAGGTATAATTTCTCAGGAACATTGTTTTATGTATTTTCGAAGACATTGTCATTTCTGCTATTCTTTTCATGTATTTTTTTTCTCTGTTATGCCTACTTCTTTTCACGAGGTGAAGAAAGCTAGGACTCCGTCGGAAGAGACTACTAAAACTACTGGTAAGAAGAGCTTTGCCTACTCTCATTAGCTACTCTTTTAATGTGATGGAGGTAACTTTTGCCATGCAGTTCTACATACCTTATGGCTAAACCCGTCATCAAAAATATTAATCAAGAATATAAATGTTCCTTTACCATTAGTAGTTACCCAAACCTCAACTACCAATTTCCCAAGAATAGAAATCAAATTAAGACACCAACAGCAGATCATAAATGCTAGAGTTTCATAAATGCTGACACGGGGTGATTTGGTTTCAATGGGTCCTTTTCTTTCCTGCAAACTGAAAAAAAAGAAAATCAGCTTGAGAGAGTGAGAGATGATTCATAAATAAGGAGGATGAAATGAGGGCAAGTAAAATACAAAGCACCACCACCAATCAATGCCACCTACCATCTAGAAATAAACAAAAAGAGTACTGGAAAAAAAAAATAGGAACCTACATAGCAAATACATAACAAAGTGAGAGACAAAGAGAGGATAAATGCCCAGAAAATAGGTCCAATGGGTGCAACACCTTTCTGACCAATACTTAGAAGACCTAAATCTAACTCAAATACTCTGTTTGGAAAGAAATCCATAGCCCTAACCTGCTTCGTCAACTCAAATACTCTGTTTGGTAAGAGATCCATAGCCCTCAGGGTGAAGATGGTCGGTGTTGGCAGAGGCATAGGTCCGACGGAGGTCCCGTCTGTGGTGGTGTTGAGAAAGGATTATAGCCAAAGGGAGAGAGAGAGAGTCCCCAGTCCCCAGTCCCCTAAACCATAGCCCTTAGCCAGCCCTAACAACCCCTTAATCATTCCTTTCTATTTTCCTGCTTTCTTATCATCTCTCAATGTTGCAAGTGGGTTTGAAAATCTTCTAATGCTGAAACCTTTTTTTTATTGCGCCTGTTTGCAACTAATTTCTTTGGTCATTTCAATTTTATTATTTTGTCTATTTACATTTTCCCCTTCAAATGACAATCTCTCTCTTTGTTGGGTTTGTGCTTTTTTGTTGAATTTTCATATTTGTTTCTTTATGCAAGTCTTTTACAGTGTTCAAGATCTACGAAACTGTAGTAAGTTAGTATCGTGCAACAATTTCGTTATATTCTTTGTTAATACCATATATTCTGTTCATTTTTCAATTACCAGTTAATATCATTCCTTTTTATATGCTTTTACAGATGGAGAAAGAATTAGAAGAAACTGTAAGATAAGTTCCTATGTATTCAATAAGTTCCTATGCATATATAGGTTGATTTTCTTATTTTCCAATTTGATTTTTTTTACTTTATGTATTCAATAAGTTCCTCTGTATTTATAGGTTGATTTTCTTCGCACAAGAAACATAGGTATAGAGTTTCGCGATGAGAACGAACTGAACGCCATACACATTAACGAGGTTTGCCGACCAATTGGATTTTTTTTCTTTACTAACAAAACATTTTGCTACCATTTTTTTCTCTAATACTGCTTATATTATAGGAAAATGCAAAAAGGGTTGCGAAAGGGAAAGCAAAGGCAAACACTTCCAGCAAGGGGAAGGGGAAAGGCAAGGGCAAGGAAAGTCAAGTATGGTTTTTCATTAAATTGGTCTCTACACATTGGTATGGTTTTTTATATGCTTTTAGAAGAAATAAGCATTTCATCTTTGCTTAGTCATTTGTGTTAAGTTAGAAGCGTTTCATCTTTAGCATTGAGGTATAATAATTAGATTGTTGTGCATATCAATTCTAAAACCAATGGTCTTGAATGCCATTTGAATATTTGTAGGATTGGGATTGATTGTGTAGGGACATTAAACGTATAAACAAATCGAGGTTATACAAGTGGCAAGGAAATAGTGAGGTAACATAGATGCACCTATACAAGTTAGATATAGATACAATGGTATAGTTTTTGTAGTAATTTAAATGATTTTCATAACTAATCAGATTGTTTATGTGGATACGAAGATGTTCTGTATAGTGATGAAGAAAGTACATGGTTTAGACCCCGAATAGAGCAAATGAGACCCCTGCCAAAGGAAATGCACTTCATGACTTATTTTTTTTGGTGCTATTGAAGTTGCTACCAAAACAATATGTAGTTTCACCTTAATTATTACTATGGGGTTTACTATTTTTTTTTAGCATTATGATATGTGGTTTGACGTTAATTATTTACTTTTGGACATTGTATTACTACCAGAGTTGTAATCTTTTCTTTGAGCATTATGGTTGGCATGCGAGCCTTTTCTATGATGTTTGACGTGTAAGCCTTTTAATTATGTTTCGTTTGTGTTGCTTTGTTTCTATTGACGGTTGATACTCTTAGAAAGAGCACAATTTGTTTGAGTAAAGGAACAAAGTCCTTACATTGTTGGGTGTCAAACAATGTTCTACCAAACAAACTTCTTTCATTATGCCTATTCTTTTCTTAAGAGCAATATGTTTCTTTAAAAGAAAAACGAAAAAAGAGACAATCAATTGAAAAAGAGTGTACAACATTATCTAGGAACTACTTGAAGAGGAAAACGAAGGCTATGAAAAGTCTACAATTATTTGTATTTATTTTAAAATCAATGAAACATCCAAAATTTTAAACTTTTAAAAATAAAGGAATTGGAGGTAGGTAATTACGTTCATAAGTAATTAGATTGTTGTGCAAGTTTTTCATGTGGGAAAGTTCTCACATGATTACGTAAAAAAAAATTATCGTTGTCATTTATGCATGTACAAGACTACTTATACTGTTGTATCAAACAACAATAAATTGATCATTCAATTCATAATTTATAGGCACCCACTGATAATGTTATATCAAACAACAATACGTTAGTACAATGCGCTCGACAAGAATGGGAACAGTTAAAAGAATGTGTTCAACAACCTACCGAGTTTGCTTCTGTGAAGTGCTTCAGTCAAAGTCCGTATTGACAGAGCAACCTCAAAATGCTCCAAAACGAGCATGTGTTGCAAATGCTTTTTTGTCATCTTCTATGACCACAATACTTCAACGAACACCTAATCTGGTTCATAATCCGGTTGGTGGAAGAACTCCACGGAAGATAGAGGGTAGTGTGGCAAGTCATCAACTTCCAAATCAATTGTTGGTATGATTTTCCAAGATTACATTAATTTTTTTTAATAGGTGGAGTATTTATGCATGTAGAAGATCGTGTAAGAATAAATTTATCATTTAATTTATAATTTATAGGCACCCACGTCTGGTAATGTTATATCAAACATTACGTTAGTCCAACGTGCTCGACGAGAACGAGAACGGAGTGAAGGGTGCTCTGCACGTCAATTGGCCCAACGCTTAAGACGAGAAAGGGAGAAGTCAAAAGAATGTGTTCAACCACCTACCGTTTTTGCTTCTGTGACGCCGAGCCGTTGTCCACGGGAAATGATTCAGTCAAAGTCCGTGTTGACAGAGCAACCTCAAAATGCTCCAAAACGACCATGCATTGCAAGCGCTTTTCCGTCATCTTCTATGACCACAATATTTCCACGAACACCTAATCTGGCTCATAATCCAGTTCGTGGAAAAACTCCACTGACGACAGAGGATAATGTGGCAAGTCATCAACTTCCACATCAAGTGGCCTCACATAGTATGTTTCCTCCACGAAATCTTGGTGAAGAATTTGTTGCTGTTGAACTGATGGAAGGCATCACAACGCATGCTGAACCATCCTTACCTCCCGACAATATTCAGTTGTAATAACTAATAATTAAAGTAATAATTAATGCATTATCTTTAATTCATGTAAATAAATAAATGTGTAGGCCAAATACAGCAAATCAACAAATCCAAGAAGATTCTGGCAGTGATGATGAATTAGAAGGTCGAACTTTAAGTGTAAGAGTTGATTCTCGGCTACAGGTCGACCTTGGTCGACATTTTCTTGGTAGTATGGATGTAATGTATCCTAACTGTTATGCCTTACATTGGATTGATGAAAAATTAGTCAACTCATCCATGGTGAATCCCCGTTTTGGAACATGTTGTTTGCAAGGAAAAATTCGCCTGCCTCTTCTTTTAACACCGCCTCCACAGATTCAACAACTATATGATGGAGTTAGCATGCAATCAAAATCATTTCGACGTTATACTCGAGAATACAATACAGCTAATGCTTTTACGAGTCTGGGTGTTAATATGGATCAGAGGGTTATTGGAAGAGGTCCCAGACCATTCGTTATTCATGGGGAGTTGCGCCATCGAACAGGATCATTACTACCACAAACAGGGCAAGAACCAATGTATGCACAATTGTACATTTATGACCCTGATTCGGCTTTGGATGTGCGTTGTCGTCGAAATCCACGTCTAAGAATGGATGTTCTAAAAACAATTCAAGATTGTTTGTTACAATATAATATTTTCCCAGATAAATTTTGACAAGTTTCTGCAATTTTAAATCAATCCAATTCGGAAGACAAACATTTATCCGCTTATCTTCATTACAATTCAGCTACAGATCGAAGAAGGTACAAACTCCCAACATCAGAAGAGATTGCAGTGATAATATCGTCTTGCATCTAAGAGAAAATAATCAGTTTATGCAAATTAATGAATGTCACCCAGCGTATTTTCCATTACATTATGTATTATTGTTCCCGTACGGTGAGCTTGGATGGGATCCCGATATGAACCAGTGGGACGTCGTACACGGTAGAACTACATCTGCACGTCTAACACAGATGCAGTATTATAGTTATCGTATGTTTGAACGTCCTACGGAGTATTCCTCAATTTTAAGAGCGGGTAAACTATTTCAAGAGTTTTTGGTAGATGCATGGGCTGCAACTGAGCAAAATCGCTTGACATACTTTCAGCTTAACCAACCGAAGCTCCGTGCTGAACTATACCAAAGTCTTACAGATGTTGCTGCAGATGGGCTGGGTCCAGATCAAGTAGGTAAACGAATGATCTTGCCATCATCATTTATTGGTAGTCCAAGGCATATGTTTGAAATCTTCCAAGATTCAATGGCAATCACACGTTACAACCAACACCCAGATATTTTTCTCACTATGACAGCAAATCCCAATTGGCCTGAAATATCCTCTACTTTGTTACCTCATCAAAAAGCTGCTGATCGTCCAGATTTAGTGGCCCGTGTCTTTGATTTAAAGAGAGATTGTTTGATGAAAGAGATTGATAGAAAGAAAGTGTTTGGTACCAAAGTTGCACATATTTTTACAATTGAGTTTCAAAAGCGGGGGCTTCTACATATGCACGCTCTAATTTTCCTTCAAGGTCCTGACAAAATTAGAACATGTGCTCAGGTTGACAAAGCAGTATGTGCTGAATTTCCAGATCCAGTGGAGGATCCTGCTCTTTTTCAAACTATCAAGTCATGCATGCTACATGGCCCGTGTGGTGCCCGAAATTCCGGAGCACCATGTATGGAAAATGGTAGATGCACTAAGAAATATCCACGAGCTTATTCGGAAGTAACAACTATGGACCAAAATGGATATCCTATTTATCGTCGTCGCGATAATGGTCGATCATATACTGTGAACAATCATGATGTTGATAATCGAGATGTCGTACTGTATAATGCATACCTTTCAAAAATGTTTAATTGTCATACGAATGTGGAAGTTTGCGCAGGAATGAGATGTGTAAAATATATCCACAAGTACATTTACAAAGGGCATGATCGCACGACTATGGTGTTGGGAGGAGTTGACGAGATCAAACAATATCTTGACGTGAGGTATATTGGACCGCCGGAAGCTGCTCGACGACTATTTGGTCATCCTATGCATGAAGAAGTTCCAACCGTTGTACGATTGGCAGTTCATTTACCTGGAATGCATCGTGTTGTCTTTAATCCTTCTGATTCTATGGATTCAATTATTTCTAGAGCTGAGCACCAATCATCAACTCTAACTGCATTTTTTGCATATTGTGCTTCTAACCCAGCTGCACGTGAATTCACTTACCAAGAGTTTCCACAATATTTTGTTTGGAATAATACATTAAAGATATGGACACCGAGACAAAGGGGTTATGCGATTGGTCGAATGTACTTCGCTAGCCCTAATTCAGGTGAGAGATTTTATCTGCGTTTGTTGCTAACTGTTGTTAGAGGACCAATGTCATTTGAGGACTTGCGCACGGTCAACAATGTTTTGTATGATACGTTTAAATTAGCATGTGTTGCACGAGGCCTCTTAGAGGATGACGAGGAATGGATACACTATCTTGAAGAGGCGGCAATCATGAACACTGGGTACCAGTTAAGGAGACTATTTTCTGTTATTCTAACACAATGCCAACCAATACGACCACTCGAATTGTGGAATCAGTTCTCAGTGTCTATATGCGATGATCTTGCACACAAGCTTCGTACATTGTTTGCCATTCCTGATCCAACTAATGCTGAAGTTGAGGATTATGGGTTGTATCTTCTTAATAATTTGTTGCAAGAATCGGGGAAAAGTCTAATTGACTTCCCACCCATGCCAGAACCGGTAGAAAATTGGAGTACAATAGTTTGTAACCGATTGATATGGGAACATCGACAACTCCATCATGATGCGCTTCAAACAGATGCACAAATTAATGTTGATCGCCTTAACTTTGCTCAGCATAGCGCTTATAGTGCAATCACTTCTTCAGTATTAGGAAATAAAGGTAATACTTTTTTTTTGAATGGGGGTGCTGGAACAGGAAAGACATTTTTGTACAATACAATTGCAGCGAAATGTCGTAGCCTTGGCCATATTGTTGTTACGGTGGCTTCATCGGGTATTGCATCATTGTTTTTGGTAGGAGGTCATACTGCACATTCAACATTTTGCATTCCATTAGATGTGCTAGATAATTCAGTTTGTGGTTTTTCCAAGCAATCGGCTAATGCAGAGCTGTTTAGAGAAACAAAACTAATAATTTGGGATGAAGTTCCAATGTAACATAAATATTGTGTTGAAGCGGTTGATCGAACACTGCAAGATATTTGTGAGAATGGGAAGCCATTCGGAGGGATCACCGTTGTGCTTGGTGGAGACTTTCGACAAATCTTACCAGTTATACCAAGAGGACTTCGCGAACAAATTGTGGCTGCATCATTGAGGCGTTCTAATCTTTGGAAGAATATACACATATTGACTTTGGACGTGAACATGCGCCTGAATAGCACTAACCATGAAAATGCTAACTTCACAACTTTCTTGATGAAGGTAATATATTTTTTCATGTCAAATTTATATAAGATATTGTGGTGTTTGTGGCACATTTAGTTATCATTTTACATGAACAAAGTAGTATTTTTTTTAATAGATTGGATCCAATCCAGAAGAAGTCATACAACTTCTATCAACGATACGCAGGTGCCAGAGCATAAATGAACTATTATCTGTTGTCTATCCGGAGTTGAATGTTGCGAGTACTGTGACCCCTGCCTTCCTAACTGAACGCACGATTCTTTCAGCACGGAATGATGATGTGAGTATTATCAATATTGCCGCATTGAATCTTTATCCTGGGGAGATGGTTTCTTATCATGCAGCTGACAAATTGTCCGAAGATGATGAAGTTGATCGTACCATTACAACTCGATATCCTAATGAGTATTTAAACTCATTGGATCCTACTGGATTACCACCCTTCAAGTTGGACTTAAAAGTAGGATGTCCAATAATGTTGTTGAGAAACATTGCCCCGAAGGATGGACTTTGTAATGGAACGCGATTGATGGTTGTCAGGTGTGCATCGCGTATAATTGAAGCTCGAATTCTAACAGGAGATAAATCTGGAGATTTAGTCTTCATTCCAAGAATATCCTTGACTCCATCATCTTCGGAATTGCCTTTTACAATGACGAGACGTCAATTCCCAATAAGATTGGCATATGCGATGACAATCAATAAATCTCAAGGACAATCTGTGAAAGTTGTTGGGGTAGATTTGCGCACACCAGTATTTAGTCATGGACAACTATATGTTGCGTTATCCAGATGCACAAATTCCGATTGTATCAGTATCCTTCTTCCAGAAGATGGACAAAATACCACTACAAACATCGTTTACCCAGAAGTTTTGTTGTAATGTTAATCTATTGCGGTATTTTAGTCATATTATATTTTCTTCTCTTTCATTTTCTTCTTTCTTTTTTCTTTTTTCTTTTTACTCGGGCAATATGTATGTGTGATATGGTGTTAGATCCAATCCAAAAGAAGTTTTTTACCACGCGTTGAATTTTTTTATTTTTTTTTGCTTGCTACGACTTATTTAGTAATTTTCTTTCCACAGTTTTATTGTTCTTTACTTATAGATGAATTGGGTCTAATGTTAAAATAACAAAATAGACCAGTCTTCCCTACTAACGGTCCGTTGGGTAAATCTGAAAATTAAGTACTGAAAATTTTAAGCGATTGTATCTGCAATACTGACAACATAGTATTAAGTACTAAAATTGAATACATTCACTGATTATTTTCAGTAGAAATTTTCATGTACACTTTCAATGGGTTTTTGCCAGCTTTTTCAATTAAGTGGTACATTATCAAACGCACTGAAAACTAAATAAGTGTTGAAAATTTTCTTTTTCAGCACTTAATTGGAATATCAAACACAACCCTAACTTTAACATGTTGAAATAACAGTTGTAGAATAAAAACCAGTTTTCAACTTATAAATCCTTTTTTTAGGTCGGTAGTGCCCTCGGGCACGGTTTGTCTTCAACCGAGGAGTAATGAATGGCCGAGATTGAGTTTTGGGAGGTTTGTCCTCTAAGATAAACAACGGTCCATATTGACTTTAATTCAAAAATCAAAAACCCACCCAGTGGTTGTCTCTCTCTCTCTCTTTCTCTCTCTCTCTCTCTCTCTCTCTCTCTCTCTCTCTCCCTCTTCTCACGAACAAAGAACAAAACCTAAAAAACAAACCTCTTCTCACTTTCACTTCCCCAGTCCCCCTTCTCTCTCTCTCTCTCTCTCTCTCTCTCTCTCTCTCCACTGAACCGCCACAGCTATCGAACCACCACCACTACCACCACAGCTACCGAACCACCGTGTTCATTCTTCTTCGCTCATGGCCACCAACATCTCGCCGTCGGTAAGCTCCATATCCTTGCCGGTAAGTTCTATTTCCCTAATACTTTCCATCTCCTAAAACCTTATTGGGCTCCAACCCCCAGATCTGTGTGATTGGGTTTGGTCTTCTATCTCTCTGATCCGCGCGCACACACACACACACACACCACTGAGACGAACAGATCTAAAATCTGATGGTTCAAGGGTTTCTGTAGATGATAGAAGTTCACAGAAACAAAGACCCATTCACACATCTGAAATCTGATTTTTTTTTTCTAAAGAACCGTTTGAATGCACCATTTTGTTTATTCATGTTTGTTTTTTTTAGTTTTTTTTCCCAATTTTCTTCTTTGCTAAAATTTTCCTCTTATTAACAAACAAATTTTTTTTCCTTTTCTGAATCTGCAATCCATGGGATAGCTCTCAACAATGGTGATAAAGGTATATCTAGAAGAAAAATGGCTTATGCCTTTATTAATTGTTATTTTGATCTTTTTGTTCAATTTATATTTTGGCAGGAAGAAAACGAGAGACTTGAAGTGTATGATTGTGCGTCACTCCTGTGGTGCTCTCTCTCTCTCTCTCTCTCTCTCTCTCTACATGTGGTAATTTCTATTGATCTAATTTAGTTTTGCTGACGGTTGGCTGATAGCACTTAAATCATGGTATGAGGCTTTTTGTTGTTCTCCATTGTGATGGTTGTCTTTACCATTCTAAGTTTGTTACATGCCATTGCATTTTATGATAAAGCACATGAAGTACATCATTGACCATACTTTTAATTTTTTTCTTCTCTCTTTTTCTATCTAATTTTTTTTCTCTGTTATGCCTAGATCCTTTTCACGAGGTGAAGAAAGCTAGGGCTCCATCGGAAGAGAATACTAAGAGTTGGGCTGAGGCAATATGGTAACTGGTAAGAAAAGCTTTGCCTACTCTCATTAGCTACTTTTTTAATGTGATGGAGGTAACTTTTGGCGTGCAGTTCTATGCATAAATTACATTTACATACGTTAAGGCTACCTGTGATTTTGTTTTTCCTAAGAATAAGTGTATGGCCCAGAGTGTTTTTTTTGTTAGGTTTTGTGAATTTGTGTTTTTCTGTGAATATATGATTTTTGTTAGATTAAGCTATAATTTTTGCAGGGCATGATGGTCTCCGTGGTTTTGGTGCTGCCCCACAGGTCCTTTTTCATTTTGTAAGCTCTTTTTTTTTTTTTTTGGTATATGACTTTTGGTTTAATTGTAGATTGTGAATACTTTAGTGCTCCATTTGGCTTGCAAATTTCAGTGAGGTAAAGCAAAGAAATCTGAGAGGGAGTGAATTTTCTCTCTAATCATATTTTAATCAAGAAAGGAAATGCAAAGGGAAAACACCTTTACTCTCTCTTATCTGGTGCATGCATGCTCTCTCTGTCTTTCTATTTCCCATGTATCCCACAGTTTCCCCAACTCACTTCCTAAAGTTCCTAAAGTGATTTTGAAATCCCTAAACTTCCATGATCCATCTCTCTCACCAAATTCTGAAATCCCTTTATTCCTCAACTAAACAGCATCAAAATTTTTAAGATCTCTGTTTTCTTTATCTTTTACCTCAGCTTTCTCGGCAGCCAAGCATAGCTTGACTCAAATAAAGCATAGCTTGATGTTACCAAAGAAGAAAATGATTTTTTTTAAAGTTGGGTTTGTTTCTTTTTGGCGCTTAATCAATGAAATTAAATTCTCTTTTTTTTTCTTCAGCTGAACAAATTGTTTCTCATTTGACAAGTAGTTAATTTAATTACTTAGTTTGGTTTCTGTTCACTCTATAACTAATCTCTTTCTTATAGTAATTGAATTTGGGTTTCTATGCAGCAATTTTAAAGATATCTTTAGTTTTGGGTTTTCTTGAGTTGAAATTATGTTTTGAAAAAAAATTATATTTTCTCATGTTTGATAAACATTGGGAACTGGGAAGTAGTTAAAGTGTCAGCTATAGCATTAGGGTAATAGTTCCTCTTTTCTTCCTTAACATCACGAGTCAAACGGAGACTTAGTGTCTGAGAGTTGTTGAGGAGACCACCACTTAGAATTGTGAGCTAATATTTGGTTGGTGGAAATTAAACCTAGATTTGTATTTTTGTCCAAATAAAGGGCCAATTTGAGTCTGTCTGTTGGGCATGATTATCCATAAATACACTTTGATCTTTTTACTATTTCATCAAATTACATTTGAATCATCCAAATTAGTAGTTACAATTTTCTCTTTTCATTTTGCTGGAAGAAAAAGACCTATTGAAATCAAAACCCAATTTTCAGCATTCTTGATGTTCGTGATCTAGAGAGGAGCAACTTTGTTTGCAGAGAACAATAATTTTAGAGGTAAATGAGATATTTTTTTTTCTAGATAAGCTTAATTTACTCTCTCTCTCTCTCTCTCTCTCTCTCTCTCTCTCTCTTTGTGCTACAATTGGTAATGTTGAGCTTTGTAGAAGTACCAAGTAGGTTCCCTTTTTTTTTTCCAGTCTCATATGGTGTACTCTGAACATCATACCGATGTCTAAAGCAAAATAGGGAGATGGGGAGGTGGGTTCTGTGCTTTTGGTCCCCATATGTGTTGGTACGCAATTGCGGAAATATGGGTTCCATTTGATGTTATTAGATTTGCATTTTTGCTTTTGGTTGTTTTTGAGTCATTAGAGTATATTTATGTTGTTCTAATGTGTAGTTTTTACGGATTTTGTTTGAGACAGAACATGTGAATAAAGTGGGCTTTGAAGTTTGGGGGAATACAATCAGCTTCAGTTTGGGTTGGGATTGATGATTATTTGGGTTTTTTTTTTTTTTTTTGGGTTGTGCAGTTGATTATTTATTTGGGCTTCTAAGAAATTGGTTTTTTTTTTTTTTTTTTTTTGCGTCTTTTCAAGTCTGCCTTCAGATTCTCTTACTTCATTGAGTCACTCAATTTTTTGCACTATTTTTATTAATGTTGTGTTGTGGACCATTTATTTGGGATTCTTGTTGAATTTGGAAATATGAAATGACAAATTTTGGGAAAGTCTATGTGCATTATCTCTTAGTTGAAGTTACTTTTGCACAACTCTTTGCATCTGTGGAAATTGGCTCTAAATACTACTATTGGGTTTCAAAAGTCACTCTGCAGTATCATTCTTTTGCTTATATGTAAAGTTTATGATTTAATTAGTAATGGACAGCAGACCACCATTGCTTCTGCATTCGCTTCCTCATAAATGACCACTTTGGCTTTCTATGTTTAGAAAATAAAAGTAGTTCTATTTGTTGTTAAAAAACACATGGAATTGTATCAAGTGCCGAAGGCACGTAAAGTTAGTTGTTGGTTGAAGGTATATATGGTTAGAATTGTTCGGTAGTGACTTTAGCCACGGGTTATACCTAGTCCTCCAATAAAAATCAAGTGGGTTTACTGCTATGTGTGCTAGGAACCACATTTGTGATAGAAATTTAGAAAGTGTAGCGTTACTCTTAATTTAATACTATAAACCCCAAACCCCCCCCCCCCCCCCCCCCCCCCCCCCAACACACACACACACACACACACATACACACACACACATGAATCTAACTGTTTTTTGGGTTTCTTAGATATCAGTCCATTTATGCGGCAAAAAGTAAAAAATTTGTCTATTATTTTTTACATATTAGAAGGATGACTTCTTTAAGTGAACAAATTAGATAAGACATCAAATGTTGACCATAAAATAATTATGGGACAAAACTCATTTTTCTCATGACAATATCACCCTTCTTCTCCAACACAAAACCCTAGTTTAAAGAAGATGCAGAGAACCCTTAAGAGAGAGAAAGTCGGTCACCTCCCTCTCATCGTCGATGGGCGCCACTATAACTCCCTCATTGTCGCCGGCTGCCACTACCGTTACTATTCCCTATGTACCACTCTGTCCTCGTCGTTGTCCACTTTCACCATTATTTTCTCTCTCTCTCTCTCTCTCTCTCTCTCTCTCTCTCTCTCTATATATATATATATATATATATGTATATAGATAGATATTCTTCTCCAACACAAAACCCTAGTTTAAAGAAGATGCAGAGAAGCTTATAAGGGTAATTTTGTTATTCAAATTATAATTGTACACAATTTATTCAATTTTATGTACATAATAATATATTCAATTTACATATATATATATATATGTATATAATAATGATATAGTAAAATAATATATGTATATTTATACACACAAAGGTAATTTACAAAAAGGCAAAAGGGTAATTTGGTAATTCAATTATAATTGTACACACTTTAAACACATAAATAAAAATTTGGTAATTCAATTTATATATATAATAATAATATAATAAATAATATATACGTATATTTATACACACAAGGGTAATTTACGAAAAGGAAAAATGGTAATTTGGTAATTCAATTTATAATTGTACACACTTTAAATACATAAATAATAATAAATTATAATATGTATATCCATAGATCTATATATCGATAAATAGCAATGTAGTGTCACGTGTTGTTGGGATGCTACATGACATTGCTACACAATAGTATTGTATAGATACACAATTGTATATATATATATTGAAAATAAAAAATATTCAAAAAGTAAGAAAAAAAAGAAAAAAAAATTAAAAATAAAATACATGCCTGCTACGCTCTTACATTTTGTATTAACTTCATTCACACTCACTGTAACTGCCTTTCTCCCACTATATATCCTATTTTTTCACGTTTTTTAATTAATTTTTTTTCTGACTTCTTGAGTAAATTATAAAAAAAAAAAAATTCAACACGCTAGTATACATATATACAAACGGGTTATCTACAAAAGGCAAAAGGGTAATTTGGCAATTCAATTTAACAAAATAGTAATTTGATGATTCAATTTATAATTGTATACCTTTTCAACCTTAATAAATTACAAAAGGCAAAATGGTAATTTTAATAATATAATACACTAGTATATGTATATATATATAATATAATATAATAGTGTATGTGTATATACATGCACACAAGGGTAATAACAAAAGGCAAAAGGGTAATTTGATAATTCAATTTATAATTGTACACACTTTAAATGCATTAAGATTAATAATAAATTATACTAATATGTATGTATGTATGTATGTATACATATACACAAAAGGGTAATTTACAAAAGTAACTTAAGGCTTGTTTGGTAATTCTAAGATTCCTTAAAAGATATCTTAAGGGTCAAACAAGCATTGCCAAACAAGCCTTAATCAACAAAATTAATTTGAGGCTTGTTTGATAATGCAAAGGTACCTTGAAAAATGCCTTAAGGCTCAAACAAACTTTGCCAAACAAGACTCAATTTACTATTCATAGTAACTTGAGGTAGATAGATGTGATATGAAATTATCAAAAAACTAAATTAGAAATCCAAAATGACCAATAAGGTCAAATTAATTTGGAATCTTAAGAAATATTCTTTTTTAGGCTCTTTTATATAGTATATAATCAATAAGTATAGATATATATCCACAAAGATTGAAAGTAATGAAATCAAGATTTAAAGAAACTATGTAATAATTAGCAATATCAAAAAAAATATTTAATGAGTAACGCTAGGTATACACACTTTTCTACACACTTTTTAACACACATCTTTAAATGTATGTACCCTGTGTTGTGTAAGTGGTACACAGAAAAGTATAAAAAAAAATGCACAAGGTACATGCATTTAAAGCATAGTGTGTCAAAAATTGTGTATGCCTAGCATTATTGATATTTAATTAGTGACCAAATTGGGGAAACTACTTTATTCCTAAAAAAACCAGGTAAAATAACCGTTAATTAAATCAATCAAATAAATTATTATCAATTTATAGGTGGTCGAAAAAGTTAAAATAAAAAAAGATTTAATAATAAAAATAAAAAGTCAGTGCTTGAAAATTACTTGATTGTAGGACATCACAATTTAAGACCAACCTAGGTTTTGTGTCCTAAAATGGTACTGTGCATATCACAAACTTAAATTTGATAGGATAATGAAACTTATTAAACTTAAGTTTGTTGTACATCTAAATTTAATAGTGGTACAGAGAAACGGAAAACATTCAACCATTTTGTGATCAAACGGAAGAGTTATAACCGTTGGAAACAAAAGGCAAAGACTAAACGGTTTGGTTGGACTCTTAACCGTTTGGTCCTTATAGAAGTGCACACTTGCGTATAGGGCTGTACTCGAGCCAAGCTTTTCGAACTCGAGCCGAACTTTAAGAGTTGACATCCTATTCAAGCTTGAGCTTGACTCGTTTATTATCGAGCCGAGTCAAGCCTAGCTATTATAAGCCAAGCCACGAGCCCTTGTTGAGCGGCTCAACTCGTGTATACCCCTAGTAGCAAGTTTAAGTTGCCAACCAAAATCCATAGACCAAGCTCAATGTTTAACAGTTGGCCTGTATATAGATATACCTAAAACAATTGCTTGACACGTGAATTTAGGACTATGCACATTATAATATGTCAATATTCTTTCAATTTTAAATACCTTGCATTATACATATCTTATATTTTTGTAATTATCATATATATATACTAGTCCTAACTCATGCCCGAGGGCACGAAGTGAAAAAATAAATAAATAAAATAAAAGCTTTTTTCTAAGCTTTTGGAAAGAAACAGAAAAGGAAAGCAAAACTTTTGTGATTATTTAGCCCATAATTAGGAAGCAGCATTACTCATTTCACTAATTGGCCCTATGGACTATATCAAACTGATTAAACTAATCAAATGACCTATAAAAAGGGTGGAACTAATCAAATTGATAGCAAAATTTACAACCCATAGTGATGGCAAAACCCATTTTCTATATAGGCAATAGAATATAACAAATATGCTTCCTAGACTTTAAAAAAGTGTAAGTGAGAATACATATATTTCTTGAGACTTGAATTATGTAATCCATTGTTGAAACCCACTTCCTAAACTTCAACTTTTTGTGATTTTCCACTCTATCCTAAATAATCTAGCACAAATGTATCTTCATAGTTAATGTTTGGTAGTGATTAAGAGCGAGCGAGAGAGAGAGAGAGAGAGAGAGAGAGAGAGAGAGAGAGAGAGAGAGGAATTGGAAGGTAGGAGCAAATTCAAAATTGATTTGGTGTGTAGGATATGGAGAGAGAGAGAGAGAGAGAGAGAGAGAGAGAGAGAGAGAGAGAGAGAGACGTGAGGGATATGGGAATATTTTTGGGTAAAGTAGGATTTAGCCCCTAATCCTAGCTTTTTCTAGAAATAGGTTCTTCCTATATCTGCATACAGAAATTAGTCCCTTTGTGTTGCTAAATACATAAATACCCCTATATTATCCTCTTTCTCTCTCTCTCTCTCTATATATATATATATATATCAAGATAATAATCTCTCTCTCTCTCTCTACAATCTATATTGGCGAAGAAATCAACAGACTTGAAATAGACTGACTGTGTTTTAGGCGGCATGGACGAGATGGAAAAGGTGTTCAAGAAGTTTGATGCCAATGGCAATGGAAAGATCTCCGTCTCGAAGCTCAAGGCCATACTCAAAGCGCTCGACACCGAAACATCGCCGGACAAACTCAAGCACATAATGTCGGTGCAACGACTACATCGATCTGAAGGAGTTCA
Organism: Hydrangea macrophylla; assembly: GCA_033977485.1. Lineage (NCBI taxonomy): Eukaryota > Viridiplantae > Streptophyta > Magnoliopsida > Cornales > Hydrangeaceae > Hydrangea > Hydrangea macrophylla. Next base: position 29,245,073 of record CM066994.1, on the reverse strand, counting down.
TGGAGTTTCATCTCGGAGGATCGGCCAGCGGCGACAACAGCGAGCTTCGAGAAGCGTTCGCAAAATATTGATCATATTTGAAATTGTTTATAATTTCTCACTGTTTTATATCTTATTTTTTATTTAGGAGTTGTTCATCGTTGTTCGGTTAACTGAGAAAGTTCATGTCCATAGAAAATCCATTAATGGAAATTACTCAAAAAAAATAGCAAAAAAACATGATAACAGTGATATTTCACAATTGTTTTGCAAATTTACATGGTAAAGTATCTATTTCTGACATCTTGATGGATAGACCTGTTATCCATTTGTGTGATTCCTTGCTAGAACTTATGATATTGTTTATACATAATTTCCCAGTTTATTGGATAAGAAATCTCACAAAGGAGTGGGAATTTCTCAGTATTTTAATCAGGAATTTCACAAAGGAGTGAGAATTAATTACTCAGTGTTTTAATCTGCGATTTCACAAAAGAGTGGGAATTTTTCAATTTTTAATGAGAAATTTCCCAGGATTAGGGAATTTATCAGTATTTTAATTAGGGAATTCACAAAAAAAAAAAAAAAAAAAAAAAAAAACGTATTAAATAATTTGAATTTCAACCAAAAGATCATGGTGAGCAAATGAGGAGATCTCTTGAATTAAGGGAACATAATCCCATTATCAGTTAATGACATTAACTACAAATCTATATCTATATGTCCATATATAGATACATGAATATATAGTCTGGATCTTGCTTAAAAAACGAACTGTGTAAAAACTGAGAAATACCCACAAAAGAGTGCGGAATTCTTACTATTTGGAAAACGTATTAAATAATTTGAATTTCAACCAAAAGATCATGGTGAGCATATAAGGGGATCCCTTAAATTAAGGGAACATAATCCCATTATCAGTTAATGACATTAACTTCAAATCTATATCTATATGTCCATATATAGATACACAAATATATAGTACGGATCTTAAGTGGACCAATGAAAACGGACCTAAAAGATGGACTGTGTAAAGACTGAGTAATTCTCACAGAAGACTGAGAAATTTTCACAGAAACTGAGAAATTCTCAGTCTTTGAAAAACGTATTAAATAATTTGAATTTCAATCAAAAGATCATCGTGAGTAGATAAGAATATCCCTTGAATTAAGGGAACATAATCCCAATATCAGCTAATGACATTTACTTCAAATCTATATATGTCCATATAGATACACGAATATATATATAACTGGCCATGTGAGTAAGGATAGTTTAGACATTAAAATTTTATTAAATTGGGGGAAATGACCTATTTCTAATTTACATGCCTAATTAAGGGTCTATTTCTAATCTAACCCTTCCGATGGATTAACTGTTAGGACATTGTATTTCCTAATAAGAGTGGGCAACATATTATTATCAATTATATTATAAAGGCTATTAATTTAAATGGGCTTATATTATGTGGTCTAATTGTAGTAAGCCATGGACTTCTATTGGGTATGGGTTTAATGAGTGGATACCAAATACTGATCCTGTTAGGAATAATGGGAACCCTAACATATCAGTATATAAAGACATATAGGTTATGGTCCCCAATATGTCAAATCAATATACTACTTCCTCCTCCATCCCATCAAGAGAAGGAACCCATTACAGATCTAAGGAGATTTGACTGAGGAAGACATAACTGATCATCATCATTCTTCTAAGGTTTACTAATTGCTTCCATGGATACAGGTATGTAGTCTACTATATTAAATCCTTGATAATCTAACATGATATGATCCTAGGGCTGTGATTTTACTACTCTAGGGTTCTACAGTTTTATAGATTAAAGATCCTAACAAGTGGTATCAGAGCAAGTTATCATGTTGATTATTAATGTTGTTGATATGATGTAATTTATAAATATATGGATGATTCGGGGGAAACCTCACTGTTTGGGTGGTGATTACTACGAAACAGACCTCTCGGGCGAGTATTGGAAATCTCGGCCCCCAGTCAAGGATTTGGGCAATGGTACCTACTCCTTTTCCCTTCAAGTCCACCCAGATTTTGCCGGATATAATTACACTCTTACAATAATCCTTCTGTTTAGACACTTTGAGGGATTATAGTTCTCGCCTCCGCGGTTTGTATTTGATAAAAACACTTCGTACAATTCCACTAAGTTTCTACAACTCTAGTGCTCAATTACCTAAATTGACACAATGCCAAAAGTCTGATCTTACTAGAGATGTTTGGTCTGGTCGATGGACTCGACATGCCAAGAACGACACTTGTCCAATTAGCGATGATGGTCGGTTTGGATGCTTAGAAATTTATTTTTTTGTGAATCATAAGCACAACACTTTAAAGCAATAAAATATCAGGTAGCTTAAAATAATTCATGAATTAATTTTTAACATGAATTAATTTTTGTTGTGCTATAAAATATCAGGTAATTCATAACATGAATTAAGTTTAATGGTAGCTTAAAATTTTGGGGTATATTTTAGACCCCAATGCAATAAGTCTGATATTTTTAAATAAATAAATTGAAATAATATGTTGCCAAAGTAACCTCTGTTGTGTAAATTTATTTATTTTAAAATATTAAGATGGTATATCTGTTGTTTCATGCGATTAACAATCGGCCCAAAGGAAGATTTTTTAATTGGCTGAATGACGGGTGTACATGTGGTGGTAAATATGTGACAATTATTAAGCTAATTATCCATGTGGGCAGTGAGTCGGCCTAAAGGAAGGCCACTGTATGACAGGACTTGTTGTCAATATTTGATCACTACACGGGGAGTACCACTTACAGTTAATATTTCTGTCCAAAGACTAAATATCAATGTTGTTCTAGGTATCCTGTGATGGGCCCACCATTAAGTAAATTAGTTAATATGTCATGCATACATATATAAAGTATTTCTAATATGTTTATGTTTTGACATGTTATTAATTGTTAGCATGTTATTTTATTTTATTTTGTTCTCTATTCAGTTTCTGCTACAGCTACAAATGTTTCTGCTCAAATTAGTGCTATCCCAATGTTGAATGGGGGAAACTTTAAGGTTTGGAAAGAGAACGTGGAAATCGTTCTTGGATGTATGGATTTGGACCTTGCGCTAAGGACAGAACGACCCACTTCGACTACGGAAAACCCGAATGAGGGTAAAATTGAGAAGTGGGATCGCTCGAATCGCATGAGTCTAATGATTATGAAACGTTCCATTCCGGAAGCGTTTCGGGGCTCGATCACTGAGAGCACAAATGCTAAGAAGTTCCTCTCTGAATTACAACAATATTTTGCTAAAAATGAAAAATCGGAAACGAGTACCGTTTTGGCTACTCTAATTTCCATGAGGTATAAAGGAAAGGGGAACATAAGGGAGTACATTATGGAAATGTCTCATCTCTGTGGGAAACTCAAGGCACTAAAGTTAGAGATGTCTGAGGACTTACTCGTGCATTTGGTTCTCATATCTCTTCCTGCACAATTCAGTCAATTTAAAGTGAGTTATAACACTCAAAAGGACAAATGGACTCTTAATGAGCTCATATCTCACTGTGTGCAAGAAGAGGAAAGAATTCAGCGAGACAAGACTGAAAGTGCTCACTTAGCATCAACCTCTCAGAATAATAAAAGGAAGAGAGCTAAGGATGCTGCAAATGTGACACCTCAGCAGAAGAAACTAAAGAAGCAAAATGAGGAATTCCTTTGCTATTTCTGCAAGAAGAGAGGTCATATGAAGAGAGACTGTCCCAAATACGCTGCTTGGCGTGCAAAGAAGGGTAAGCTTCTCGTTTTGGTTTGTTCTGAAATTAATTTAGCTTCTGTACCTAAAGATACTTGGTGGGTAGATTCTGGTGCTACTACTCACATAAGTATGTCTATGCAGGGTTGCATGTGGAGCCGGCCGCCAACTGATGCTGAAAGATTCATCTTTGTGGGCGATGGCAAGAAAGTTAAGTAGAAGCAATAGGAAATTTTAGATTATTATTAAAGACTGGTGTTTATTTGGATTTGATTGAGACTTTTGTTGCACCGTCTTTTAGACGGAATTTAATTTCTATTTCTAATTTGGACAAATTTGGTTATGCTTGTTCTTTTAGAAATAATAAAGTTAGTCTATTTCAAGATTCAAAACTTATTGGTACCGGTTCTTTGATTGATAATCTGTATATGCTTGACAGTGTTACTTCCTATAATGAAATTCTGCATACTAATTCACATGGTACAAAGCGAAAATTAAGTGAGAATTCTGCCACCTTATGGCACAAGCGATTAGGTCATATCTCTAAACAGAGAATTGAAAGACTTGTGCGTGACGGGATTCTTGACCCCTTAGATTTGGCAGACTTTCAAGTCTGCATTGAGTGTATTAAGGGAAAACAGACAAACATAAGGAAATTAGGTGCCAACAGGTATTCAGACGTCTTAGAACTCATTCACACTGATATATGTGGTCCATTCCCTACAGCCTCTTGGAATGGACAACAATATTTCATTACGTTCATAGACGACTACTCAAGATATGGGTACCTATATTTAATACATGAGAAGTCACAGTCCCTGGATGTTTTCAAGTCATTTAAAGCCGAAGTCGAACTTCAACTTGGCAAGAAAATTAAGGCTGTCAAATCTGACCGTGGTGGTGAATACTACGGTAGATATGACGGATCAGGTGAACAACGTCCAGGACCCTTTGCTAAATTCCTAGAGGAATGCGGTATCGTCCCTCAATACACAATGCCAGGCAAACCTAGCATGAATGGTGTAGCTGAGAAGCGAAACAGAACGCTTAAGGACATGGTAAGAAGTATGATCAGTCATTCTTCTTTACCAGAATCACTCTGGGGAGAAGCTCTAAAGACTGCAGCATATATCCTTAACAGGGTTCCAAGTAAAGTAGTAACCAAAACCCCTTATGAATTATGGACTGGAAAGAAGCCTAGCATTAGGCATTTACACTATTTCTTATATTTCTATTTTTTTTTCTGTGATATGAGTAATGCTAATGTGAGACGTGAGAGAAAGAGAGATTTAATGTGATTTAATTATCAAATTACAATTAATTTGGAGGATTTAATTTTCCTACTTCAAATTAATTTTATTTTGGTAACAATTTCCCTACTTAAATTGATATCACTTCATAAATAAGACAAGATATATATACATGCACATGCGTGATATATGTATACACTTTTGATCCGACGATTTAAAATATCCAACTCTGTCTCAGTGGTTAAGATTGAAAATTACGAACTTGAGAGGGACCCACACCGCTCTATCTTATATAGATATTTTGGCAACAATTTCCCTACTTAAATTGATATCACTACATATATAAAACAAGATACATATATATATATATATATACATGCACATGCGTGATATATGTATACACTTTTGATCCGACGATATAAAATATCCAACTCTGTCTCAGTGGTTAAGATTGAAAATTACTAACTTGAGAGGGACCCACACCGCTCTATCTTATTATATAGATATAGATATAGTATTCTTTCAATTTTAAATACTTACATTATGCATATATTATATTTTTATAATAATCATATATATATATATATATAATTAAACAAGCCCATTATCAAACCTATTAAAGAGATTTTTCACGAGCCTACTATACGAGCCTTAATCGAACTGTTCGCGAGCATTATTGAGCCGAGCCCATGTGTGCTCAAGTTTGGCTCGTTTATTAAATGAGCTTTGTATTCAAACTCGATCTTGGCTCGTTTATTATACGAGCCGATCTGTTATCGAGCCGAGTCGCGAGCCCTTGTTGAACGGCTCAGCTCGTATACACCCCTACTTACGTATAATTACATATATATATATATACAGGGAGGCTCAGGAGCGGACTGGTCCGTTAACGGACCACGGACCAGTTTTAGTGATGAAATTTCGTCGCAAAAAGTCACATTTTTTCGTCGCTAAAACGTATTCACCTTTAGCGACGAAAATGTTAACTTTTAGCGACGAAATTTCATCACTAAAAACTGATCCGTTAACAGACTAGTTTGTTGGAGAGCCTAACTATATATATATATAAACATGTTGTTAGGTGCGGATTAGTACAATATGATATTGAATAACAATATCACAGTTGAGAATTTTTTTCAACTTAAACCAAACAATACTTCGTCTTCTTCTTAATGAACTGTCAAGGCCTATTTGATGTCCACGGTCAAGACTTGACCATTTCACAACCAAACAGTCACAACTAGTGTATACCGTTTGAGCACCAAACTGACCGTTTGTCATCTACACCATGTGAATTTCCACTTTTTCGTACAACTTAGATTAAGTTTATCCTAAATTTATCTATACCTCTATGGATGCTCTACCTTACAATTCATTGATTATCTCACATAAAAAAAATATACAATAACAAAATAAAAATAGAATATATGCACTAGTATGTATAGACATATGTGGGAAGATAACTATTTTTATATGAATAAAAATAATATAATTTTAGTGATAAATTCCTCAAATTGGATTTTGCTAGTCTAGACCCCATCCCGTTTTTAATTTTGCATAAAACTTCATTCTTTATGAAACTTAACTACATCAACTCCCGTGACCCGTTTGAGTGATTAATATCAAGACGAAAATACCCTCAGATATTTCTCTCTCTCTCTCAAATCACCACCGACACCACACCACACACACACACACACACTCTCTCTCTCTCTCTCTCTCTCTCTCTCTCTCTCTCTCTCTCTTACAGTTGATCACCATTAACAAAGAACTTCCTCTTCTTTCTATCTCTTCTCCGAGGCCTCAAAGTCCGGTTCAGTTGTCAGCCACGTATTGAACCGGCGATCCAGATCCATCACGATTCCCTTTCTTTGATTGAGATTTTCCGGCGATAAAGACACTAGATGTATGAAACCTACTCCACTGGGAGCAAATCAGAGCAACTTGTCATCTGGTCAATATTCAAGACGCATGGCAAGAACAATAGTAGCGAAGAAGAGAAAGAAAATGAAGAACTGAGGAAGACCGAGATTGAGGTGTAGGATGATTACAAAAGGCGTGGCATGATGAGATTATGATCAGTTTGCTTGCTGTAATAAGGGACAAGATGAAGAGGTAGGTGGCCAAATTGTGGGCTTTAATGTCATGGACAAGTGTCAACCGATTGAGCATGCATGCTGGTCATGATGATTGGTTCTATGTTCTTTTTATTTTTCATTTTCTATTTCTAGTTTTTTTGTTTTACTTTCTTGATGATAAAATTGGGCAGTTGTTTTGGGCTAAAAGTGGGCATTTTGAAGCTCTTTTAACACTGTTATTGGTTTTGTAAAATTTCTTGATTTTTTTTTATGTAAAGATATGTGAAATTTCACATAAAGAGTTTTATGGAAGTTAAGCAATGTGAAATTTCACATTGTGATGTCAAAAAGTTATGTGAAATTTCATATGTTGGAGTAAATTTCACAAAACTATCTTCATGTGAAATATCACATAACCATTTTTTTCTACGAATTTCATGCCAACAATGGTACTTGTTTGATAGACCTCGTCAATAAATTCACTTACCTTGTTATGTGAAATTTCAGACACTAGAATGAATTTCACATAACTTTTTTTTTTTCATAAATTTCACATAACTTCTTTCTTCAGAAATTTCACATAACTTTTTTCATGGGAAAACTGCGAGACCTCTCTCTCTCTCTCTCTCTCTCTCTCTCTCTCTCTCTTACACTTTTTATCTTTCTAGAATGAAATTTCACTTTGAAAAAAATTGTGTGAAATTTCACACAGATAGTTATGTGAAATTTCACACAACTAGTTATGTGAAATTTCACATAACCTTTTTTTTGTCCTACAAATTTCACATATCTAGTTGTGTGAAATTTCACATATCTAGTTGTGTGAAATTTCACACAACATTTTGTTTTTTTTCCAGAATTTTATAGCGACAATGGTACTTGTTTGATAGATCTCGTCGAATAGATTCTGAAAATATAAATTTTGCAAAAAAATGATTTTTGGATTGAAAGTTATGAATTTTTGAAGTTCGCAAAACTATTTGGGATGTTTGGTGTGAGTGACTGCACATTAGAAATGTTAAATTGCAACTGCACGCGTGTGCGGCGTGTGACATACTGGGAGGGGTAGTTCTGTCCACAAAATGACTAGATGAGTTTTCACCTAAATTAAAAACGGGGTGGAGTTTTTACCAAAAAAGTTCATTATTTAAGATTTTTGACCAAATCTCCCTAAAAATAATCAGTCGAAATGAATGTAGATATATAGAGTGAAAAAAAGTTAAAGAGAGGGTGAAAAGGTAACTAACATAATAAGTGTGTGCATATCTAATTAGGTTTGTAGACTCTGAAATGAAGAAAACGGATTAAAGAAAATTTGATAAAGGTTAAAAAGATCAATAATGCTATGTGCACCGAAAATTGCACATAAAGTGTGCACCGAAATGAGTATTATAAACTCACTCCCCATGTTTATATATATATATATATTACTGTATATATAGGAGTGTATATATATATACATATGTAATCACCATTGTTGAACTTGAAGTTTGAGTTTTATGAAACTCAACCAAAATCAATTCCGTGAATTGAAATGATAGATCTTAGTCCCATTTAGCCGTGGTTCGAATCCTACGTTGTAATTCATCCGAATCGTGACGTATTATGAATTTAAAGTTTTGACACCCTTACTTTAGTCGCAAAAATTGAGAGATGCAATCCGTATCAGTTTAATCCGATCACGTATTCTTAATCTACGCAAAAAACTGAAGAAATCCATATATTACATGACTTGTTTGGATAAGGATTCTGAAATGGATCAAAATACAGTTTTGAACTCGAAACAGGGGGAAAACGAAGAAGAAGACAACTCTGCTTCATCTTGCGCGCGCGATTCTCTCGCGCGAGACATCGCTCCCGCGACCTATATAGTTTTGAGCAGAAATGAATTTTTAACAGATTTCATAAAAAGAGCCTGATCGCTCGCACGACCCATCGCTCGCGCGATAGGGCACTTAGGACAGTTTGTTCATATTTCAACAAGGGACTGTTTAGAAAAGGTTTTAAAAATTTTAAGGAATTGTTTTGAATGATATAGTGTTTTAAATACTCACGTTTAAGAATTGGGTTAATAAGAATGATTAAGACTGAGATTTATATTCGTACGAATATTTTGATTTTTACTTAATAACTGATGTTATGATTCATGAGCATTGACATGCATGATAGGGTTGAGGTTGAGTTGACATGCATGGTGTGTGAGAAAGCGTGAGAAGAGTAAATAGTGGTGGCCTTGTGTACGACTCCAATATCGAGCATATATTGCTTCTGGTATTAGAGGAGATGGTGTTGTAATCGACGCAGATATCGAGCGGATATTATTCCTGGTACCTGAGACGATAGTGTAGTGTGCGACTCCGATATCGAGCGGATATTATTCCTGGTATGGGAGGCAACAATGTTGTGTTCGACTCAGATATCGAGCATATATTATTCCTGGTATCTGAGGGGCACGATTCGAATACTGAGCGGATATTATTCCTGGTATCTGAATCGATGGTATGGTGTACGACCCAGATACTGAGCGGATATTATTCCTGGAATGCATCTGAGGTAGTGGTAAGGTTGAATCGAGTTTGTCGAGGGAAAAGAGTTAGCAAGATAAGATGATACATCGTTCATGCACGGTCACATATTTATTGCTTACTATATCCCCATGTTATTCATGTTGAAGTTGGTACCTTGATTTGTTGTTTCGTGACGTTGTTATATATCCTTATATATACATTGTGAGTGTATGTTCGTTATACTCTCCAGCTTGCATAAGCTGATGGCGTTGATGCGCCCTGGACTCTATGTCCAAATTTTTCAAGTCAGGAGCAACCAGAGTATTTTGACTAAGCTAGTTAGAGACCGGAGGACTTCCAGAAAAGCTTATTTATCCTTACTTATGATTTACTTTCCAGATATGTAATAGACTCTATATTAGAGTTTGAATAAGGGAGGTTTGTGCCTAAGACTATGACTGATGTAATAGTTTGTAAGCTTTAATTTTGGAGCTTATGTTTTTTAGTATCCTTTTTCTTTAGAAATGCTGTTTAAGTTATTTTCTGTAGGGATAAATGGTTACTCTCACTTGTCACAACCTACGAGTCCATAAAGGAAATGAAACACTTTCCTAATTTATGCTACGTCGGGGCATGATAAGGTTTTTGGTATCAGAGCCAGGTTATGTCTCGACCAATTGTCCAAGACACATAGGATCTTCCGTTAAGATAGCGTTAAGATAAGATAGTTCAACTTCATTCTGTGTTTTGTTGCTTTCAATTGTTGAGAACTTTCTTTTATATCTGGAGATTGACGGAATGCTGTTGATCGATGAATAGGTACCTTTCTCTTGAACGTATGGCTGATGGAAGGAATCTCAGGCCTTGTCCCGCTGCTATTGAAGCTACATCCCCGGCAGCAGATCCAACCAGGATGTTTGAGCCTTTTATAAGACAGTTGGAAAGGGTCAAGGATCAGAACACAAGGAACAATAACCGAAATGGGAATCATAACGGGAATGAGAGGCGAACCCAAACTAAGGACAAGCTTCTCAACGAATTTCTTGCTCTACGACCTGAGTATTTTGCTAGGACCGATGAACCCTGGCAAGCAGAACAGTGGCCATGCCAGATAAAGCATATTTTTGAGACCATAGAGTAAACTGATCTGGAAAAGAAGCGTCTGGCTACCTTTCAGTTATCGTATGCAGTGGAAAATTGGTGGGGTGCTGAAAAGGCAACTATAGGAGAAGAAGTCATTTGAAGCAGTCATTTGAAGCTCTAGTGAGATTGGCTATAGGATTGGAGAATAACGGTTGTCAGAATTCGAAACCATTTGGAAATCGACCTCCGCAAAAAGGTTATCCTGAACAGAAACCCGTGTACCCTCAGGGACAGAAAAGAACTTGGGATAGAGGGAAGAAACCTCAGTAGATGCAGGCAGTACAGCAGAATCCACCTAGAGCAACATGAGGGAACAACAATAACAATTGCTTTAATTGTGGTATTCCCGGTCACCGAGCTAAAGATTGCAAAGCACCTACGTGTGTCGATCATCCAGGAGTTGTGTGCTATAATTGTGGCATATCAGGTTACATAAGTAAGGACTACAAGGCTCCTAGAAAAGGTAATTATGGTCAGGAAGGACTAGCCCACCTGAATGCTGTTATCCCCGAGACTGCTGGTTTTGAGGAAACAGTGTATGAAAAAGGTACTTATGAGGAGAAACCGCCCTAGCAATGAACAGTGGAAGGTACTCTAACCTTGTTTAATTCTCATATTAATGTTTTATTTGACATGGGTGCTATACATTCCTTTATATTTGTTAGGATCATTCAAAAATTGGGTATAGTACCGCAATGTTTCCTTGAGTGCTATCTCATCATTAGGGACTATAGTCAAGTTAGGACATGTTTGTAAGGATTGTCCTCTACGGTTAGGAGACCGTGAACTTTTGGTGAGATTAGTGGTTCTGTTGATGAAGGAGTTTGATATAATATTGGGAATGGATTGGCTCGAAAAGAAACATGCAAAGTTGGATTGTACAAGGAAAAGGATCACATTTGTAGACAGTGGGAATCAACCCTTTGATTTCTAATGTAACCCTTCGGGTGATATATTCCTCACCAGATGCCTAGCAAACATCAAAGTTGTCAGTACAGAAGTGACAGTGTCATCAATACTAGTGATCAAAGAGTTCGAGGAAGTATTTTAAGATATTTCTGGATTACCACATGAGAGGGACATAGAATTTTGTGTGGAACTGGTGCCAGGCACTTGACCTATAACCAAAGTTCCCTATAGGATGGTCCCTATCGAGCTACTAGAGCTGAAGGAACAAGTTCAAGAACTAGAGAAGTTAGGCTTTGTTCACCCAAGTACATCACCGTGGGGAGCACCGGTGTTATTTGTAAAGAAGAAGGATGGAACTATGCGATTGTGTATTGATTACCGGGAACTTAATAAGGTTACTATCAAGAATAGGTATCCGTTATCCCAGATAGACGATCTGTTTGATCAATTGCAAGGAGCCACGACTTTTTTTAAAATTGATCTATGATCGGGGTACCACCAGTTGAGGGTACAAAAGGAGGACATACCTAAGATTGCTTTCAGGATAAGGTACGGACATTATGAGTTCTTAGTAATGCTGTTTAGTATGACGAATGCTCCGACTGTGTTTATATATTTGATGAACAGAGTATTCAAGCCCTACTTGGATCAGTTCGTTATTGTCTTTATCAATGACATTTTGATCTATTCCAAGTCAGAGGAAGAGCATGAACAACATCTGTGGATTGCGATGCAAACTCTCAAGGATAATCGCCTGTATGCTAAATTCAGCAAGTACGAATTCTGGCTTCAGAAAGTTAAGTTACTCGGGCATGTGATCTCGCAACAAGGAATCGTGGTTGACTCATTAAAGACAGATGTAGTTGCTAATTAGACTCAGCTAACCAATGCTACAGAAGTCATAAGTTTTTTGGGACTCGCTAGTTACTATCGGAGATTTGTGCAAGGATTCTCAAAGATAGCAGCCCCATTAACTAGTTTGACTAAGAAAGATTTGAAGTTTGAATGGACTGATACGCACAAATGCGCTTTTTCTAGAATTGAAAGAAAGATTGACAACAGTGCCAGTGCTTGCGATACCAAAGAGTGATGAGAAGTTTACTATTTTTAGTGACGCTTCTTATCAAGGATTGTGGTGCGTCCTTATGCAAGACGAAAAGGTTATCGCCTTTGGTTCTTGGCAGTTGAAGCCAAATGAATTGAATTACCCAACACATGATTTGGAACTGGCAACCATCCTTTTGCACTTAAGATCTGGAGACATTACCTCTATGGGGAAAGGTTTGATTTGTTCTCGGACCACAAGAGCCTTAAGTATTTGTTTACTCAGAAAGAGCTGAACATGAGGCAACAACGATGGATGGAACTGATTACGGACTATGACTTTACATTAGAGTACCACCGTAGTAAGACTAATGTAGTCGTTGACGCCCTAAGTCGAAAACCTCAAGGAACGATTGCTTCATTGATGATGAGGGAATGGAAAGCTTTAGAGACAATCACTGAATTTGATATGCAGATTTTTGAGGGAAAGTGACGGGCAAAACTTTGGATGCCTCCTAGTACAAAGTACAAGCAACACTTGAGAGTCGAATTATCGAGGTCCAAAGGGAGATGAGAAATATCAAGTATGGTTCGTCAAGATATCAGAAAAGGACCCTACATAATGGAAGGTTTGGATCGATGGATGATACATATGTAGAGATAGATTATGTGTGCCAAATTTAGGGGACTTGAGAAAAGATATTCTCCAAGAAGCACATAAATCGAGACTGACAGTACACCCAAGAGGAACAAAGATGTATAAAGATCTAAAGAGAAACTTCTGGTGGGAAGGAATGAAACGAGAAGTGGCCGAGTTCGTGTCTAAATGTTTGACTTGTCAACAAGTAAAGGCCGAACATCAGAAACCCCCGGGTTGTTGCAACCCTTACCTATTCCAAGATGGAAATGGGAACATATAACTATGGATTTTGTAGTTGGATTACCATGACATGGTTTGGGTAATTATGGATCATCTGACGAAGTCCGCACATATCATCGCGTATAGTATAACTTACGCAGTAGAAAGGATGAGTCGAATGTACCTACAGCAAGTGGTGCAACTGCACGGTGCCCTGTGTCCATTGTATCTGACCGCGATGCACGCTTTACCTTGGGATTTTGGAAAAGTCTATAGAAGGCTATGGGAACTTTGCTCAAGTTGAGTAGTGTTTTCCATCCTCAAATTGATGGATAGACCGAGTGTGTTAATCAGATCATGAAAGATATGCTCAGAGCTTGTGCTATTGATTTTGAAGAGTCTTGGGAGACGCATTTTCCATTGGTCAAATTTGTGTATAACGACAGTTATCACTCGAGTATTGGGATGGCACCATTCGAAGCCTTGTACGGATTGCCATGTCGATTCCCGTTGTGTTGGACTGAACTTGGAGACACAGAACTATTGGGACCAAATTTGGTGAGAAAAACCAATGAGAAGATTTCATAGGTCAAGGAAAGAATGAAAGCTACACAAAGTAGACACAAGAGTTATGTGGATCGACATCGAAAGGATTTGGAGTTCAGTATCGGAGATCACGTACTCCTTAGGGTTTCACCCGTTCGGGGTATAGTACATTTTGGTCAAAAAGGAGAAAAGTTGGCACCTCATTTCATCGGAACATTTGAGATACTGGAGCGTGTTGGGAAAGTAGCTTATCAACTCACGTTGCCACTAAAGATGTCTGGTGTTCATAATGTATTCCATGTTAGTATGTTAAGGAAATACAAACGAGATCCTTCACATGTGGTAAATTTTGATGATATTGAGATGAGTCAGAATATTGTCTACAAGGATAGACCCGTGAGGATTATTGACCAGCGTATCATGAGGCTGAGGAGAAGGGACATTCCTTTGGTTAAGGTTCAATAGAGACACCATGATGGGGGAGAAGCATTGTGGGAGTTAGAGTTATATATGAGGAATAGATACCTAGAGCTGTTTCAGGATTAGTTAGCTCAGATTTTGGGGCAAAATCTCTATTAAGGTGGGTAGAGTGTAACACCCTGTAATTTTATTTTCATCTATAAATGAACAGTTCATTTTATTTCTATTAATAAATATTTGTTTAGGGTCAAAGCGTAATTTTTTTTTATGAATAAAGTGATACCTTCTATGGATTTGAAAACTACGACTATACCGCATGATGGGTGAGGGAGCACGTGAGCTCAACCTCACCAAGTAATTTCCTTATTACTTGGAGCCCAAAACTAATAGTGTATATATATATATATATGTTTGTAACTCTCACAGTACTCTCATTCCCTCTATGAAAGTCTCTGTCTCTCTAATTTTCTCAACTCTTTCTTGCTCTCTCAACAAATACGCACACATAGATTTTAGTATATATATAAACATACACATACATAGTTACATTCATATATATATATACATCAATCAAGAGAGGAAGAACAAGAATTCTTAGACGACGGAATTTACGGCAGTTTCCTCGGCGCGCTAAAATTCAGTCCTATTCCCTCTATGAGTATTATAAACTCACTCCCCATGTTTATGTATGTATATTGTTGTATATATAGGAGTGTATATATGTATATGTATAATCACCATTAATGAGCTTGAGGTTGGAGTTTTATAAAACTCAACCAAAATCAATTCTGTGAATTGAAAACAATAGATCTTAGTCCCATTTAGCCGTGGTTCAAATCCTCTATTGTAATTCATCCGTATCACGACGTATTATGAATTTAAAGTTTTGACACCCTTAATTAATTGCAAAAATCAAGAGATACAATCCATATCAGTTTAATCCGATCATGTATTCTTAATCTACGCGGAAAACTGAAGAAATACATATATTACATTACTTGTTTAGGTCAGGATTCTGAAATAGGTCAAAATATAGTTTTGAACTCGAAATAGGGAAAAACGAAGAAGAAGAGGACTCTGCTTGTGCGAGACATCGCTCATGTGGCTCGCTCGCTCGACCTGTATAGTTTTGAGCAGAAATGAATTTTTAATAGATTTTATAAAAAGAGCCTGATCACTCTTGCGGCCCGCTCGCGCAATAGGGCATTTTGGACATTTTGTTCATTTTTCAACAGGGACTGTTTGGAAAAGGTTTTAAAAGCTTTAAGGAACTGATTTGAAAGATGTACTATTTTAAATACTCACATTTAAGAATTGGGTTAATAAGAATGATTAAGACTGAAATTTATTCGTACAATTATTCTAATTTTTACTTAATAACTGATGTTACGATTCATGAACATTGACATGCATGATAGGGTCGAGGTTGAGTCGACATGCATGGTGTGTGAGAAAGCGTGAGAAGAGTAAATAGTGGCGGTCTTGTGTACGACTCCAATATCGAGCGGATTTTACTCCTAGTATTGGAGGCAACGGTTTTGTGATCAATCCAAATATCGAGCGGATATTATTCCTGGTACCTGAGACGATAGTGTACTGTGCGACTCCAAAATAGAACGGATATTATTCTTGGTATGGGAGGTGACAATGTTGTGTTCAACTCAGATATCGAGCGGATATCATTCCTGGTATCTAAGGGGCGCTATTCGAATATTGAGTAGATATTATTCTTGGTATCCAAATCGATGGTATGGTTTACGGCCCAGATACTGAGCGGCTATTATTCCTGGTATCTAAGGTAGTGGTAAGGTTGAATCGAGTTTGTCGAGGAAAAAGAGTCAACAAGATAAGATGATACATCGTTGATACACGGTTACATAATTATTACTTACTACATCCCCATGTTATTCATGTTGAAGTTGGTACCTTGATTTGTTATTTTGTGACGTTGTTATATATGCTTATATATATTGCGAGTATATGTTCGTTTTACTCTCCAGCTTGCATAAGCTGATGTCGTAAATGCGCCCTGGACTCTATGTGCAATTTTTCTAGGTCAGGAGCAACCAGAGTATTTCGACTGTTAGAGACCGGCGGACTTCCCGAAGAGCTGATTTACCTTTACTTATGTTTTACTTTTTAGAGATGTAATAGACTCAATATTAGAATTTGAATAATGGCGGTTTGTGCCTAAGACTATGATTAATGTAATAGTTAGTTTTAATTTTGGAGCTTATGTTTATTAGTATCCTTTTCTTTAGAAATGCTGCTTAAGTTATTTGCAACAGGGACAATTAGTAACTCTCACTTGTAACGACCTATGAGTCCATAAAGGAAATGAAACACTTTCATGATTTATGCTACGTCGGGGCATGACAACGAACTTGTCTCCCAATTGTGTTAGAGTTTCATACTATCTTCCTGGTAATTTGAAGTGCATGTTAGAGAATGATGTTGAAATTGAGATTATGTGTAGGATTATTCAATCATTTTGTATTAATAAGACTGAGGTGTTTGTATTTGAGTATTTTAGTAATGGATGTGGTGAGTCTAGTGGTTCTTGTAATATGTTGGAGTCTGGTGTTGATTTTGATTCTAGTGGAGATATGATGAAGAAGAAGTACTGTACACATGAGGAAAAATTATTGATGGGTGTTAATTGGGCACATGGTATAACCCATGAGGGGTAGGTGTTTTGTGGGGGAGTTGCTGAGTTTTGTATGGTGTTGTGTAAATATGTAATTGAAATTGGGTTTAAATTCAAATATGTTAAGAATGAAAAGGTAAGGGTAATGCAGAGTGTAGATTCCGTGAGTCAAAGTTTGTGGCATGTGCATGCATCTGTTCTTGCTATGAATGGGTTTTTGTATATTAAGAAGTTAGATAATATATATACGTATGGTGCTGCTCTACGTACAAGTAGGAATCTGCGTATGAGGTCTGAGTTGGTAGGCAGTGTCATTGCAGAACAGATTTGTTCTGACCCACTTACGAGGCCAATTAAGGTTGTTCTTAACTTTAAGAAGAATTATGGACTTGATATATCATATCATCATGCATGGAATGGAGTTGAAAAAGGGAAAAAGGAGGTGTGTGGTGACCATTTGTTTTCGTTTGGTTAACTTCAGTGGTATACGAATGAAGCATTGAGGGTTAATCCAAGTAGCCACATAGTGCTTGATGTTGGTGATGAGGACAAGCGTTTTAAACCCCCTTTTGTGTCGTTTCATGCATCTATAGTTGGATTTAATTTCATTTGGCCTCTTGTGTTTGGATGGTACTTTCCTTAAATCGAGATATAAGGGAAATGTTTTAGCTGCTACTAGTAAAGATGGGAATCAATGTAATCTTTTCACGTTTTATGATATGAGATTAATGTTACTAAAAAGTTTTGATATTTTACTGTTATATGCTAATGTGATGTTTTTATGTTTTATTTATTGTAGGTTTATTCCCCTTAGCATTTGCTATTGTTGATTCTGAGAATGAGTCTAATTGGATGCGGTTTTGCCAACATTTGAAACATGTTTTACGAAGTGATCGTACATTAACTTTTGTATCAGATCGTAACATTGGGTTGCTACGTGCGGTTGGTAGTGTTTTTTTGACATCTCACCATGGTTATTGTATTCAGCATCTGAAATTAATCTGAGGGAGAAATTTTGCGGGATTAGTAAAGTTTTGAGGGAGAGAATAGTTGGTATATTCTTGGATTGTGCATATGCGCCAACATATGCTCTTTTCCAAAATTTCTTATCAGATTTGAAGAGTGTGGGTGGTGAGAAGGTGGAGAGGTTTCTATCTGATTTACCTTTTCATCACTGGACAAATGCTCATTTCAAAGGTAATCGTTATGGTAACATGTCATCAAATGTTGTTGACTTTTTCAATTCTTGGATTGCTGAAGCTAGGCATTTACCTGTTACTGATTTGGTTCACAAGGTGAGACAGCAGATGATGGGTATCAAGGAAAAGCAGGTTTAAAATTATTTACACGCACAACAGAAAGATTTAAGTTACAAAAACTTATTGGTAGCCCGGATCTACTACCCGCTAACTCTATAGATGCGAACAAGAGGGGACAAGAATTATACCTTTGTGTCTTGAACCCAATTCTGAAATCTTTAACCTTCTTGATGGTGCAGCAGCCCCACTAGGTTGTCTTCACCCTTATGACTCCTACGGATGCCTGGCGGAAAGACTAGGGTTGGTGGGAACCCTAATAGAGAGGACAAGAAGTCTAAGAAAATCTTGAAAGAGTTTCTGCAGCTCTCATATAGAAAAACGACGATTATTAAACTCTGTACGCAGCTGCCCTATTTATAGATTTCCAAACCAACTTTAAGTCTTCGATCGATTGAAGTGGGTTCGATCGATCGAACCGTCGATTGATTGAAGGCTATTCAAGCGATCGAACATGTCAAGACTTCAATCGATCGAAAGACTTTCGATCGATCAAACTTCTCTTGACAAGTTGCTCAAGTGTCGTTCCAAGTATCCTAGCGGAGCTAAGAGTGGGACCTCCTAGGTTCTTTATTGTTGGCTCATACAAGTTGCTAATTCCCATTACCAAACTCTTTGATCAGCAAATTAACTAACTGATCAGTTAACGTTTACTCCACTATAAAACGATAATTGAACTCCAAAGTAAAAGAACATATTCGAAGCGATAACTATCTTGTATGGTGTACTAATGTCCCTCTACCGTCAGCATTCATAATCATATTCAGGTAGTCGGATAACTGTTACTATCAATCTAAATCATGATTACTTCTTGCATTCCTTGAGTCCCATTCACCCCTCATGATTACCAAACATGTTGATAACTACTTATCAACAAGACTGCAGTTCTCAGTAATCAACTTGGTGACATTCTCAAGGAAATGCTTACTCTTTAACAGAGGCTAGATTCTATCTTGACAATATATGACCTTGTGAACATGACATACCCAAGATACCTAGGTGTTGATCTTTAAGACCTTACTGATTGGTAAGTCAAAGCAGCCATATCCACAGTTTGTGGTCATAATCGTCTCAAGATTGAGAACACGTACCTTATACAAGTTATGAGTTCCTATTGACTGTTGACAGCCTTAAGCATCAATAGGAAAGCTCAGGTCCGTCAATGCATTGTAAGCACTAGCATATTAACTAAGAGTTAAACTCTAGTGATTGAGATTTAGTACTCCATCTAATGGTAGTTAATGATGCTACAGTGTAAACCTAATGAGATATCCAGTCTCATTATCCACTGTGACAAACTCTAAGTATCAAAGAATAGTAATTCGTATCTCACTTGTATGCATCTCATACATACACGAATTACTTACTATGATGCTTAAGGATAAACAATCATCTCATGAAAGAAACATACACAATGAAATGTAAAGCTGATATCCATATATTAAAATACTAATGTCTCATACATAAAGTTATGGTTTGAAGGCATAAGCCCAACAAACTCCCACTTGCACTCATAACCATTCAGGACTACATCTGAGACCTAAACTATCTAGAAGACGATCAAAGACCTTTTGTGGCTAGGCCTTTGTAAACGGATCCGCAAGATTGTCAGATGTAGCAATCTTGCTGATAGTCACATCTCCACGTTGAACTATATCTCAGATTAGATGATATTTTCGCTCTACATAATTCCCTTTCCGTGGTTCCATGGCTCCTTAGACTGAGCCACTACCCCACTATTCTTGCAATATAGCATGATAGGTGACTGCGATGTTGGTACCACCCCGAGTTCCATGAGGAACTTCTTGAGCCAAACAGCTTCCTTTGTGGCTTCACAAGTAGCCATATACTCAGGTTCTGTAGTTGAGTCTGTAATGCATTTTTGCTTAATGCTCCTCCAACTAATAGCACCACCTCCCAAGGTAAAGATATGTCTGGATGTCGACTTCCTCGAATCTGTATCTGATATAAAGTCCAAGTCAATGTGTCCCACTAGAATTAACTCATCACCACCGTACATAAGCATGTAATCTTTAGTCCTTCTCAAGTACTTAAGAATGTGCTTAACGGCTGTCCAGTGCTCTGGACCTGGATTCGATTGATATCTACTAACCATGCTAACGGTAAAGTAGATATCTGGTCTAGTGCATAGCATCGGATACATGAGACTTTCCACTACCGAAGCATAGGGAACTCCTGCCATGCGATTCCTCTCGTCCTGTGACTTTGGACACTGGTCCTTGGAGAACGCTAAACTATACCTGAAAGGTATAAAACCTTTCTTTGAATTATCCACTGAAAACCTAGTTAGCACCTTATCGATATACCCAGCTTGAGATAATCCCATTATCTTTCGCTTACGATCCCGAAAGAGCTTTATCCTAAGAATATAGCTCGCCTCTTCTAGATCCTTCATAACGAAAGTACTAGCTAGCCAAATCTTAACCATTGACAACGCCGCTACATCATTCCTAATAAGTAAAATGTCATCAACATAGAGAATGAGAAAATCCAACACTTTTCCTTCACACTTCTTGTATACACAAGGTTCATCCAGATTCTATATGAAACCAAACGACTTGACATCTTGGTCAAAATGAATGTTCCAACTCCAAGATGCCTGCGTAAGCCCATAAATGGACTTTTGCAACTTGAATACCAAGTTACCTTTCTCACCAGCTATGAAACCTTCTACTTGCTGCATATAGATGTCCTCCTCAAGATCACCATTCAAGAATGTAGTCTTGATGTCCATCTGCCAGATCTCAAAATCTAGGCACGTAGCAATGGATAAGAGTATTCTGATGGACTTGAGCATGGCTACCGGCGAGAAGGTTTCCTCATAGTCAATGCCCTTCCTCTGAGTATAACCTTTCACTACAAGCCTTGCCTTAAAGGTCTCAACCTTTTCATCAGATCCTCTTTTCCTCTTATAGACCCACTTACAACAATGAGTTTAATATTGGCAGGAAGTTCCACAAGATCCTAGACTTGATTAGAATCCATAGATTCCAATTCAACCTTCATAGCGTTAATCTAATGAGCTGAGTCTACATCAGTCATTGCCTCTTCGTGTGTGGTAGGATTTTAGATTCTATGGAGACTGCTTCAAAAACATCTCCTAAGAACATGTATCTATCAGGTTGGCTAACCATCCTCCCACTACGATGAGGTACCGGTGCAAAAATGGGTGAAGAAGTGGTATTTTCTTGTCTTACATTGTTATCAACTACGGGTAGGACTGAGGGCTCTCCTTCTATCTCTTTAAGATCTATCCTTCCCTTAGGTTTATGGTTCATGATATAATCATCCTCCAAGAAAAGAGAATTTGTGCTAACAAACACTTTTTGTTCTCTTAAATCATAAAAATACAATCCATAAGTACCTTATGGATACCCTACAAAGTAACATAGCTCCGAACTAGAATCCAACTTGCTCATATTTCCTTTCAGCACATGTGTCGGACACCCCCATATTTGGAGATGTTGCAAAGAAGGCTTGTGTCCAATTCACATCTCCCGTGGTGTCCTGGGAACAGATTTGATTGGTACCAGATTTTGTATGTACGCAGCAGTTTCCAAAGCATAACCCCAAAGGAATAATGGCAACTCCGAATAACTCATCATCGACCTATTCATGTCTAAAAGAGTCCGGTTCCTTCTCTTTGTTACACCATTCTGCTGAGGTGTACTAGGTGCAGTCAACTATGACAGAATTCCATTCTATACAAGGTGATCAATAAACTCATTAGAGAGGTACTCGCCACCTCGATCAGATCAAATGGTCTTAATATGTGTGCCAAATTGCTTCTCCACTTCAGCCCTAAACTCTTTAAACTTTTCAATGGCTTTAGACTTGTGCTGCATTAGGTACACATATCCATACCTAGAGTGGTCATCAATAAATGTTATAAAATACTCATAACCACCCCTTGCTCTAATATTTATTGGTCCACACACATCAGTATGAACTAATTCCAACAATGCATTGGTCCTATTGCCCTTTGAGAGAAAGGGCCTTTTAGTCATCTTACCCTCCAAACAAGACTCGCAGACTTCCATTGGTTTGATAACCAAATCACCTAAGATCTCTTCTTTGACTAGTCTTCCAATCCTATTTAGATTGATATGGCCAAGCCTCATATGCCAAAGCCTTGTTGGAATAGTAGAAGGTTCCTTTCTTTTAGATGGTACAGTTACCACTGAGTTATTAAGTTCCATGCAAGAGTCTTTAGAAATATTAGGAGTAATCACATATAATCCATTTGATTTAACACCTGAACACATAAAAGAACCATTTCTTTTGATCACAACTTCAGTTCCGAAATGAAAAGAATAGCCTTCGATAAATTTGAAACTGAGATTAAATTACATCTCATTGAAGGGACGTAAAGTACATCTGATAAAATCAAAACTTTATTGTCTAAAAATTCTAAAGCTACTACTCCTATATCAACCGCAGATATGGTTGCACTAGAACCTAGAATAAGTACAATCTCTCCATCACTATACCTCCTGGTTGATCAGAACCCTTGCAATGAATTACAAATATTGTTAGTCGCACCAGGATCAGTGCACCAAGTGTTTGAAGTATCCGTTATAAAATTTACTTCAATCACATGTGAAATAATCATACCTTGAACTCTTGTAGCTAAGAATTCTAGACATTCTCTTCCAGTGGCCCTTCTCATCACATTGGAAACATTTTCCTTTGCCTTGGCCACCCACCTTCACTTTAACCTTACCTTTTCCCTTAGATTTTGCAATTTCAGGGACCGGTCCAACACTTGGACCACCAGTGCCAGCCTTCTTCTTCTCTTTCTTACCTTTCGGCACAGATTGGGAAGAGGAAGAGCTTTTCTTAACGTTCAGAACGTTGCCCCCAGGTTTGGTCACCACTTCCGTTTCCAGTAAAGAACTCAAGAATTCACTCATTGAAAAATTCATATTATAATTAAGTTTAAATTGAGTGAATGACGGCGACAGCGAATTGAGGATCATATCAACTTGGGTCTGTGCATTGATGTTGGCTCCTAAGGTCTCCAGTTTGTTTAAATAACCAATCATTTTTAAAACATGTTCTTTGTCTGGAGTACCTTCTGATATCTTAGCACACATTATCTTCTACATGGCAACCTGTCTGGTAGGTCTGCCATGATCCCCAAACATCTCTTTTAGGGATTTGATAATGGCACTAGCAGAATCATTCGACTGGTATTGGTGTTGCAACACATTAGCCATAGAGGGTAATATGTAACAATGAGCCATCCCATTCGACTTCTTCTACTTGTCGAACTCGCGTCTAGTAGCAGCCGAAGCATTTACAGTAGGTTCTTCAGGGCATGGGGTGGTGAGGAAATATATGTGATCCTCCGTAAGTATTATGGCAAGAGGACTAAATACAGATCCAGGCATGATGATTTACTTAAAAAAATCAAAAAATAAAATAAATATAGATATCATAATTTGACAATTTGAAATAAAAGAATCTTTAAGACTCTAATTTAAAAACAAAGTCACCAGAATATCGAAATGAAAGAACAAAGCCTCCGTGTGGTGGTCAACACTCGATCTTTCGATTAATCATGACTTATCCGCTATACAACTCTTGCAAAACAAGTTATGACTCCCAAACTTTTTTGCTCTCTAAGTTTCTGAATAATGTCCCATGTGGGATCCCTTATGCATAGCTTAGCTAGAGTGTACCATTAACTAGGATCCAATCATAACTGCCTCAAGTAGTGCCTCTGTGTGGTGGTCACCCTCTAACACGTGTGATTGATCCTATCCATAGGAAGTTCACATCTAGTAACCAATGAGCAGTGTACCCTCCGTATGGAATGATCACCCCTGGCAAGGTGACATAGAATGCACTACTCATCTTACAATGAACCGTTAATAGAAGATCGTGGGTGTTATTAATAAGACCCTCTCCCACTAGTTTTAATAATTAAGGATTTTGCTTTTGAAAAAATTGTTTCTACACATTACCCATAAACATCCAATGTTTACTAATGCATTGAAAATGGTTTTTGAATTTTGATTTAGAAAACTTGTTTTAGTGCATACAAGTAGTGACAATATAATTAAATGCCAATCACAAACCAAGCCCATAAAACAAAAAACTAAAATCGAAATCAAAGCATTCATGTGCCTCTATCTCCTATGGCTCTATCTCCATAGAACCTCATTCTTAGTTTGATCGCCTCCAGCTCCATCTTCATGGACAACGGCTTGCTCCTCCTTCTTCATGGATTTTTGAATTCTACTATATTGGTCCTATGCTTCTTTTGAAGCTTACAATTTATCTACAAATAAAAAAAACAACAATAAAATAAAAGGCTAGGAAAACCGGTGCGACTTTCCTATTCGTAGGATTGAAGTCGCAGCGCCCTTTACGAATGCCTTAAAACTAAACCAAATACATACAACATACACACCAATCTCAAACATTTAAACACATAATTTAAAGGACTTGGTGCCATGGGAGATAGTGGACTAATCTTGCTGCAAAAGGGTTAGTCGTACACACAACCATGCATATCTAATAAATATATGTAACTATTGGAACCCCTAATTGATTCACGCAGTACATAAACTCTTTATGTACTGGATTAGAACTTAAAACAGCATCTCAGTTCTCTGTCACACTTTGATTGATCGACAAAGGTTCGATTGATCATATTTAGGTAGTCGGATAACTACTACTATTAACCTGAATCATGATTACTTCTTGTATTCCTTAAATTCCATTCACCCTTATGATTACCAAACATGTTGATAACTACTTATTAACAAGACTGCAGTTCTCAGTAATCAACTTGGTGACATTCTCAAGGAAATGCTTACTCTTTAACAGAGGGCAGATTCTATCTTGATAATATATGTTCACAACTCTGTAATCATGACATACCCAAGATACCCAGGTGTTGATCTTTAAGACCTCACTAATTGGTAAGTCAAAGTAGCCATATCCACAGTCTGTGTTCATAATCATTTCAAGATTGAGAACACGTACCTTATACAAGTTATAAGTTCCTATCGACTGTTGACAGCCTTAAGCATCAATAGGAAAGCTCAGGTCCGTCAATGCATTGTAAGCACTAGCATATTAACTAAGAGCTAAACTCTAGTGATTGAGATTTAGTACTCTATCCAATGGTAGTTAATTATGCTATAGTGTAAACTTGATGAGATATCCAGTCGCATTATCAACTGTGATAAACTCTAAGTATCAAAGAATACTAAGTCGTATCTCACTTGTATGCATCTCATACATACAAGAGTTACTTACTGTGATGTTTAAGGATAAACAATCATCTCATGAAAGAAACATACATAATAAAATGTAAAGCTGAGGGCACAAACCCAACAGGGTGTTATGTTAAATAGGATGAGAGAATCAAATCAGTGGAAGGGAGTCATATGCCCCAAGTTTGATAAGATTTTACTTATTCCATTGAGTGAGTGTAGATCTTGGATTGTTAGTGAGTACAGTGAATCTGTTTATGAGGTTCTTTCACACCCTTCTATATTGGTTGATCTTGTTAGGAGATGTTGTTCTTTCTATGAATGGTAATTAAAAGGGTTTCCTTGTAGCCATGTAGTTGCTGCTATTCAGAAGAGTGGTAAGGATATAAATCTTTTTGTTGAAGTTTATTTCCATGTTACTACTTTTAGAGATTCTTATGCTGAGATAATTTTCCCTATTGCTACTATTTGGAAGCTGAGATTTAGTAGTGAGGGTAGTGAAATTAAGCCACTTATTGTTAGGAGACAACTTGGGAGGCCAAAAAAGCATAGGTTTTCATTCAGAATTGAGAACTAGTTCAAGAGCAGTTTAAAATGCAGCCGATGTGGTGTTTGTGGTGTTCACAATAGGCGAACTTGCAAAGGACCAGTTATGACATGATACTGTTTGGTTTGTGAGGCAGTTACATTTGCAAATAAGTAGCTATTACATGATACTGTTTGAATTGATATTCTAATAAAACAGATTGTTAATTGATTTATCAATCAAAGAAATTGTGAGATAGTTTTGTATGTTATATTTATTTATCTAATTTTTTTTGGTAATAGTTAAGTTTTAAACCATATTGGAATGTGGTTGACAAAGTGAGATTGTTAGACTGTGCATTTCCTTTGAAGCATTGAAATGTTTGCGGTTAGGGGTCCTATCAGGGGTTTGAGGGCAGCGCCCTCGAAGAATTGATTTTTATTTTATTTTATTTATTGTTTTGGCCATATATTAATGGGTGTTATAAGTGTGTTAATTATGTTACTGTTTCAAAATTATGGTTATACTAGTAGAAAAAAATTACAATTGTTATTGACATTGATCTAAGATGGCAATTTTAATAATAATGTAGTGACATTCATCATGAATTGAGTATGTGGGAATGTTTTTTGCTCAAGGTCTTAACGGGGGTTTGGGGGCAGCGCCCCAGAAGAATTGAAATGTTTTTTTTTGGCAATATATGATTTTATGTTGTAAGTGTGATAATTATGATTTGGTGTTATTTTGGTTGAGAGGTCGGAGTAGTTATATATCAGAAGTTCAAAACGTTTGAAAAGACAGTGCCTTGCAGGGAAAATGGCAATTTTATCGATGATTGAAAATGTCAATTTTAATAATAATACAGTGACATTGATCATGAAAGTGACATTGGTTAGAGATTCTATAAACATAGTGAAATTCATCATGAATGCATTTTAAAGACAGTGGCATTGGTGAGGAAATTTCATAAAAAGCAGTGACATTCATCATGAATGCATTTTTTAGACTATCATTGGTGAGGAAATTCCATAAAACACATTGACATTGATCATGAATGCATTTTTAAACATAGTGACATTCATTCAAAAGAACAACTTTTTTCAGTGACATTGATGCAAAATGTGTAGTGGTTACGTTATGGCCACTTGACATTGTTTGAATTATATACCATGAGATTTTGCTAACTACAACACGATCATGTGATACTGTTTGTATTACAGACTATAAAACTTCTAGGTAATTAGCCAAAAGTATGAAATATTGTTCAAAATCTCCCTAACTTGTAAAGGACAGACTTAAATTGCACTCCTCCTCCGTCTTGAATGTCTGTCGTATAGGAATGAGTGAATTAACTCCTTTCAGAACTGCCTTGCTCCTGATCAGTCCATGTTACTGTCATAAGCTTCTCCCTTGCTTAATTGTTTCATGAGGTAGCATACAATAACTCCACAGTCGACACTGCATTATTGTAAAAAGCTATATATTTGCATGTTTTTTAAGAAAAGTTTTTGTTGTTAAAAGGTATATGAGTATTTGTTACCTTCCCAATGCTTGTTGTGGGCTATCACTGATGATTTGTATTCTTGCATTATCCAACTTCAATGATGTTTCTCCTAGCTTTCTCCTTTGTCTCAAGTGCTTGTCAAAGTACCCTTTCTGTATTTAATAAAAAAAGAGAGAAATCTTAATTATTTTTGTAAGATTTAAATGAAAATGTTGTTCTTGAATATATTGAAATTTTACAATTACCAATTGTTTTGCATCTTGGAGGAATGGATCACTGTTGTTTCTTTGATGTATGGAATTGTAGAATCTCCATACTTTCTCTCTTCTGTCCAAGACAAAAAGTGTCCAGTGGCAAGGTCCAGCCTTGTTCCCACATGAATGCAATGGAAAATGAAGGTATCTGTTAGATAGTATGGTATCCTGGCCGAGTTATTTGTCCAGGAGTTGTGATCGTGTATTTTGATTTTTTTTGTCTAATCAATGCCTTTTTTGTTGGTAAGGACAATAAAAAGGATAGCAAAAGATTGACTTAGAATATGTAAAATGTTATAATATCATAGATATGCAGAAATGTTGTAATAAAATATTTGTAGACAGTGACATGCAGTGAATAATAATATTTTTGCTTTACTTACAAGGCATGTGCTACTAAAGAAATAGGAATTGTCAATGTGCTGCCCTTGTTCGTGGTTCATTCCTGTCCTTTGTTGATTGTACAGTTGCTCAGCATATCCATCAATTATCTGTTGAAATTATGTTCATGTACGATTGTATGTGTGAATAATAGTTGCAGTATAAAATTTGATAGTATTTATCTGTGCTTTCTTGTATCACTTGTGTGCATATGAGTTACTTACGTTATTTGTCAACTCGTCTTCACTATAAAGGTAGTACATTTCAAGTGTAGATACACAGGTTCCTTCACTTGATCCACTCCATACAATTGTTCTAGAAATACAGTCCATTGAAAATTAAAATTGTGTCATTGATGTTGATCTAAAATGTGAATATTACTAATAAGATAGTGACAATTATCCTTAAGTGATTTTTAAATTGGTGAGATTGATGAAGAAATTAAATTCACATAGTGACATTGATCAAAAAATTCAATTGTAGTAATAAGTCAATGACATTAATCATGAATTTGCCTTTTAAGACAGTGACATTAATTCAAAAAGACTGTTATATTAATGGCATTAATTCAAAATATCAGTTTTACTAAGAAGAAAGTGATAATTGATGATGAATTCTCTTTCAAGTCAGTAACATTCAATAAGAAATTTTATGAACACAGTGACATTCGTTTATAATGTCAGTGATATTGGTTGAAAATTTTACTTTTAAGACAGTGGTATGAATCCAAAATGATATTGACATTGATATTCTAGCAAGAATTATAATGCAAGAAACAGTGACATGTAATATGGAGACATGATAGTGAATATATTAAATAGTGACATACCCTTGTAGTTCCTTTTTATCCATCAATTTGAGAAGTTCCTTATCACCAAGATCTAGCATTTTTCCAAAAGGATACTTGTCTATTTTTCTTGGATTAAATCTTGGTTTTTTGGTTCTGTTTTAGGCATTGTATCGACATCTAGGATTTCATTTCCCTTCTCTTGTCGGTCCTTCCTTTTTTCTGCTGCCTTTCTTTGATCTTCATCATAATCAAACTCTAGTAGTCTTTTTACTTGTCTTGTTTTTTCCTTTATCCTCTTAACATATGATGGTTGGGTTATGTCCTCTTCATCTTCTCCAATAGCTTCACTTTCAATGTTGTCAACAATATTGGGTGCACCCTCCCCTTCCTATCTTTCTTGTGTGTCTTCATTGTCCTGAGCTATATTAGCTGTAGCCTCATTTTCATTTTCAGTTACTGGTTCATTTTGTATCATGTCCTCTTCCATTTGGCTTGCCACCACCTCCTTTTCCTATTCAGTTACTGGTTCATTTTGTCCCATTCTTTCAGCATTTTCTCTGTTCATGTCCTCTTCTATTTCCCTTGCCACCTATTTTGCAATTGCTGCTGCTTGTGTAACTTCGTGTATGACATGTTCAATTATAATAGTCACCTTCTCTTCAATGGTTGTATCCAAGTTGGTTATGATTGCATCTCTCTGTTCAATCTCCATCAAATATGATTTAATCGTTTCTTGGAGTTCTTTGATTGTTTAGTTGAGGATTTCTATCGACATCTCTACTTGATATGTCTTCCTTGAGGATTTTGAATTTGCTATTCAGGCTATCCTCCACTGTCTATCAGTTTCATATTGCTTTGAAATGGTAGTAACATATGCATTTGTTAATTCCTTGATGTGATTTTCCAATTTTGAAATTATGGCTTTCAACTTGGTCACTTCTCCCTGGTCATGACCATATCCATGCAATTGCGTTTTGGGCTGTTGTTGTAGTGGTCCCTCTTTTGCATTCAACTCAAGTATGGAATTTTTCAGATTTTTTATCTTCTCCTTATAATTTGCACATTCATTTGATCTTTCTTCAATGTTTTTTCTAGAGTGAGTCATTCTTGGTAGTTGTTTCATCTATCCAACAAGACTTCGAAGCCTATAGCTTCTCCTTCTCATTTTCCAAATTTTGTAGCATGTCATTCAGTGTTTTCACATTTGTGTCCGTTTCATCTTGGATAGTGACATTGTAGAACACATCAAGGCTTTCTAAAACTCTTTCAATCTCTTCATCATCTGGCTCTGTACTACCATTGTTACTGTTGGTTGGTTCAAGATCATATTGGTTTGTCTGTGATGAAAGTCCAAGAATAAACCGTGGTGTTGAATAAAGGTGAGAATATTGCATTTGCTTATTCTGTGCATTGTCACTTTCAGTTTCTTCGTCATCCTTATCAGCTTGTGATGTTGGCTTTCTCATTGATTTGAGCATGGTTGCTGCACTTCTACGTTCTCTTGTAGATTCTGGTGTATTATGACTTGCTTCTTTTTCTTTTTTTCCTTTTAAAACTCTAGTAACAGGCAGATTCTTTATTTTGTATCTTCTTTCTCTATCAGTTTCTTGAGATTCTTTCCCTTCCTTAATGTACATTTCTTCCTTGTTCCCTCTCTCAATTTCCATTTTATCCTCTATGTCATCCTCTTTCTCAGTGTCCATTTCATTCTCTGTGTCATTTGATTCTGTGGTGATTTCTTCTTCTTCTGTGTTTTCTTTCAACACATGGGTCTATAACCAAACAATTTATGATATGGTGGTATTGATTTCTCCTTTGATGACCTGTTAAGATATTGATATAAAATTTTCAATTGAAACAGTGACATTAAATGAAAAGTTGTTAAGCACAGTGATATGGTTTGAAAATGATAGCGATAATACAATTTTTAGTAATAAGTCAGTGACAATGATCATGAACCTCATTTTAAGATAGTGACATTGATGAAGTATTTCCATAATCCCAGTGAAATTTTCTCAAAAATGGCAATTATATAAGTGAAACTTATGCAAATAGACATTATTAGTAACGAGATAGTGACATTCTTTATGGCCTTCCCTTTTATGAAGAAATCCTATTAACCCTATTTTGATACCCAAACTCCTTAAACACAGTGACATGAAAGAAAAATATGAATTTTATTAATAAAAGAGTGACATTGATGATGAAGGTCATTTTTTAAGACAGTGACATTCATGAAGAAATTGTATAAACCCAAATTTTATATGAAAATAACTTAAACACAGTGTCATACATTCAAAATGTAGCAACAAATTCAGTATCAATTTATTAAACCTTAAAAGCAGTCATATATATTTTAGATAGTTGTTACCTGACTTTTATCGAGTTCATCAAGCTTTCCCTTTGCCAACAATGTAGTCAAATTCTGAAGGTTCCATTTTATAAATCTTGGGAATTTTGCTTTCCTTTTTATTGGTGATTGGATTCTTGTGTGTTCCCACAACCACAACTGTATATAATGTAAAACGATATTTCATCAATTTGGATGATTACGATAGTTAGAAATAGTAACAACACTCCCTTGTCACGTTGTAATTTACCATTAGTGCTACAATAATAATAACAGTAAGATAAAGAAGATATGTGCAATATACCATTAGTACCATAACACACCCCGTCACGCTGGTTGGGGTTGAATATCTAGCATGCACAGATTGAAGCAATGATTTGCACATTTGATTTGGCCATGCGTACGTAGACATCATAGATAGGTCTTGGACATGGTGTACATGTAGCCATCCTATGTATGCACCAGCATTTGGCAGAAAAAGTGTAACAATCACATACAAGCACAACAGTCGTTCCACATCTTTAATATTATTTCTTTTCTTCCCTTTTAATGCTTGCAAAAGTGCACTTTTGACAATTGTTGTTGTCAACCTATAATCATCTTTAAACCATCTTCTAACAAATACAGTTCTTGGTTTTGGTGAACCTTTCATTGTTATTTGCTGTTTTCCTCCTCCAATTCCAAAAATCATAGATATGTCTATTGGTGTCACTGTTTTGTATTGACCTCCTATTAGGAAAGATTTCTTTGTTGGAAAGTATTTCATCAAATCATGGTCACATCATCATCACTTTTTCTGCAAGAGTGTGAATGCACCTTCTTTTTTAAGAAAAACTTGAAAAAAAAACCCCAAATTGGTGTTTCCCGTAGTATATCAATGTGCACTTTCTTGAATTTTTGTTCACGAAATTTTTTCTGAATAGCTTGCAAACTTGATCTGAATTGAGGCCTGTATTTTTTCTGCCCCTCCTCTTTTATGATACTTTGGGCTGTGTTCTTTGGATCTTTTCCTTGGCTGATTTCCTTTTCTTCTTTACTGATGCTGTTGTAAAACATTGAGGATAAATTAATAAAATTATTATGTGAAAATAACAGTGACAAGCATCACCATACATTGATCAAAAGATTCAATTGTAGTAATAAGTAAGCGACATTAATCATGAATTTGCATTTTAAGACAGTAACATGAATTCAAAATGAGAACTATACCAGTTACATTGATTTAAATTGTCAATTCTACATACAAGACAGTAACATCGATGATGAATTTCCATTTAAGACAGTGACATAAATCCAAAATGAGAATTATATCAGCATCAGCATACATTGATCAAAAGACTCAATTGTAGTAATAAGTAAGCGACATTAATCATGAATTTGCATTTAAGGCAGTAACATGAATTCAAAATGAGAACTATATCAGTGACATTGATTTAAATTGTCAATTCTACTAAGAAGACACTAACGTCGATGATGAATTTCCTTTTAAGACAGTGACATGAATCCAAAATTAGAATTATACTCCCTCCGTTCCATTTTATGTGTCCCTTTTAGGGAATCCAACTATTTAAGGGGACAAAAAGAATCTACACTTACTTCTGCAATTGCTCATAATCATTGCACTTTCTTTTTTTGTTTTGTTTTGGTATTGTTTGCAAGGAAGGGTAATATGGGAAACAAAGTAAAATTTGCATACTAATTTAGGAAAGTGAACAACAATTTTGGGACATCCCTAAAAGGAAAGGGGGACACATAAAATGGGACGGAGGGAGTATATATAAGCGACATTGATTGAAAATGTCAATTCTATTAATAAGATAGTGACATTGATTATGAATTCCCTTTTAAGACAGTGACATTTAAGAAAAAAAAATGTGTCTTGTGTCAGTGACATTGATGATTAACCTGGATGAAGAGATTATTAAACACTATGACTTTCAACTATTTGGAATTGAACTTTTAATCACAGTGACATGGATGCAAAATTATATGTATACCTAGGTATATTTTACACAAAATCTCAATATATTCATTATTCATATAATTTTCACACAGTAACTGTTTGTACCATAAAATAAAATTAAAAGTGGGCCCACTAAACATTGTGAAGAATTACACATGGAACGTATACAGAGGCAGGCTGATGGAGAGAGCAGACTGATGCAACACAATCACGCCATAATCCAGTGCACAGGCCACGTCAGTGGTAGGGCAGTTATTGGCGGTTATGTTGAATTAAATAAATGACACGTGTAACGCTGAAGTGATGACAAATACGGTTATAGATGAAACCCATTATTCCCAAATCATGGAGATAGTGGGTGGTTTCTCAGTAGAGGGGAAGCAGTTACAGTCACTGTTACCTATTTAAAGGAACAAAGGAATGGAGAGAAGGAGATCCCTGAAAATCAAGAAGACTTAGCATAATTTCATACTCTACATTATGTATTTCCTTTATCTTTAATTGTCAGTTTATTAGGAGTAGCTTTGTAATTAAATCCCAGTTAGAAGGCGAGATTACCACTTCTAATTGTACTGTGTTCTTCAAAGGATTTAATGGAGTTTTCTCTCTGTTTTCCCTTCTACTGGTCTCAGTTTTCTTCACGTTTCAAGTCCTTGATCTTTGGTTAAGGCAACCTGAACCTATTTAGAGAAATCTTGTTCCTCTATTTCTCTACTCGTCTGATTTGTCAAATTGTTCGCATTAAGAGGACATTTGTCTAGCACGCCCGCATTTTAACACTTATATATTTTCTGCCATACAATTTTTGGCGTGCCCGTTGGGACCTTTGTGAAGAATTGAGCAGTCCATTATGCCACCGAAAAAGAATTTGACAAAAGACAAAGGGGTCGCAGTGCCACTAGAAATGGATGCGCCGACAGCAGAAGAAAATGCCGAAGGGGAGGTTCATGGTAATACCAGTGATCAGTCTCACACTGGTAGTCATGAGTCACTCCAACAATAACCTGGAGATGTTGGGACCACTATAAATGGGCCAGACCAACAGGCTCTGAAGGATTATGCATCAGCGATGCGTTTCAGTATGGACAATGTGATGCATGATTGGCTTCAAGCGAATTCACAACAAGCATCTGCAATTGTGAAACCGTTCACAGATATGATGTAGAAGATGGGAGATCAGATTACTAAGAGTATTGATTGGCAGATGTCATACATGACAGAAAAAAAATTTGGCCCAGTGTCTTCTTTGAAGGCCAGCGCACAGAAGGAGCCTATACAAGTTCCTATAAATTAGGCTCTACAATTGAGTTATGGGAATGTAAAGGTTCTTGCCTGTCGTATAGTGCCTGGTTTTTTGACTCATCTTGGATCTGGTATGTTTGACAATGCATCAAGTACTAGTAACTAACTGGGACCAAACCAGATGGGACAGAGTGTAGGGACTTTAGGTGTTCAACGGGTATCCAATGGGCCTAATATAAGCACTCACCATGGGTTCCAAGTTGGACAAATGATGGTCCCAGTCCATCAGCCTAATTACCATGATGGTACCCATCCCTAGACTGCTAATTTTTCAATTAGAGGGTCATCAGTCCAACCCTTGTTGCCAAATGAAGGTCTACCTATCCAGTCAAAGGCCCACATGGAAAGTTCATCCCAAGCACAGGCTTATCATAATGGGGGACACTTTCATCAAACAGGAGGACAGACCGGGGGGGTGTTATCAGCCAGCAAAACAGACTGGGGGGCAACAATAGTCAGCAGTGTAGACTGGGGGGCAACCTTGGCCACTATTGGGACACACTGAGGGGCACCAGCAACCGATAGCACCAGTAAGAGTCCAATTCCAGCAACCTATGGTACATAATGGAGGACCTGATTTTCTAATCCATCAGCCTGCCAAAAACGAGGTACGTAATCCCTATCACCCTAATATTCATGGTCATATTCCTTTGGGGATAAATAGGGACGAAATGGTAGACGTCATCAGAGAATAGGTACATGGACAAGTTAGGGAGCAGGTCAATGACCCGTTGAGATCACAGTTAGGGGCAATGTTTTGGGTTCCCATATGCCCACAATACCAAAAACCATACCTAGACTTTATCGATCAAATGTTTGAGTTCCCAAGATACTTTAGAATACCCGAATTTACTTTGTTCTCTGGTGGAGATATACAGACTACATTGGAACACATTGCTCATTTTACGACACAGTGTGGTGAGGTTTCTTATAATGATATGTTAAAATTGAGGTTATTTGCCAGTTCACTTACTGGACCTGCCTTTACTTGGTATGTGAACCTCCCTACAGGCTCCATCCAAACTTGGCAAGATATGGAAAGAATCTTTCATAGTCAGTTCTACTAGACTGACCCAGATGTGACTATCGCTGATTTAGCTAGATTAAAACAAAATGTAGGAGAGAATGTGGTGACATTTATCACTAGGTTTAAATCTGCACGAAATAGGTGTAAGGCTAGGTTGGCAGAGGAAGAATACGTGCGATTAGCTGTCGATAAATGAAATCTACACTTAGAATGCAGTTTGTGGGTCAACAATTTATGGACCTATGCCATGTTGTTGATGTCGTGGCACGATATGAGAAAGTGATGGATGAGGAAAATAAAAAATAGTACAAGGGGTGTGTATTACAAGGGACATCATCAGTCTGTGCACTTGGTGGAAATCGAGGATAAAGCTCAGGCTGACGAAGAAAATGAAAAATGCATAATGTGCTACAGCTAAAATTATGGCTCAAAAGCCATTTATATGTGATGTCCTACGTAAACCAGCCCAAGCTCAAGAAAAGAATACTACCAGCGGACTGATAAGTCCAATAAAAAATATGACTTTGATATTACCAGGGCTGACATGATTTTCGATTGGTTAGTAAAAGAAAAGAAAATTAAATTAACACATAACTTGCCAACGAACGATGAAGTAAAGGGGAAAACCAATTGCAAATGGCATAACAAATGGACTCATAGTACTAACAATTATACAACGTTTCGTGAGTCCAAACAAAAGTGGATAAAAAAATTGAACCATAAAATTCCCTAATGATAAGCCTGTGCAACAGGTTGACAAAAACTCGTTCGTGGCCGAAGTATATGTCAATATGGTATCAGTTGATTTTACCAACATGAAAAAGCCAGTCAAACCATAATGGAAGATTAAGAATGTTTCTAAAATAGAGAGGATGAAAAGCGTGGTCTCAAGGCCTAGAGTTTAGTCTAGAAGCCTCAACCCAGAAGCACCACCATTCGAAACAAGGACAGGAGTGTATTATCATGCCCCTAATCCTTATGAGTAATACATTATGACGAGGAGGTCTTTACATAAATTAACAGAAGCCAGCGAACAACTAGTTCTTTGCAACAGTTGCACAGAGATATTGGCAGTACCGCTCAAGAGATAAAATGATGCTTTTGAAGATGATGTAAGAACTCTTAAGAGAGGATATAATCAGGGTAAGGTGATCCAACGTCCAAGAGGTTTTCGGGTCACGATGAATGAAGATAGGCCTGATAAGGGCAAAGGGTTGGTAATATCCCAAACAAGCAAGCAGAGCAAGCCAAGAAAGGAAAGGAATCATCATTCACAGAATCAGGTCAAAGGTTCAGTTAGTCAATGTCAAAAAAGAGGTTCAGAGCCCATAGTGTATCCTAGCACCAAACCAAGAATGGTATTACCTCCTATACCACAAGAGGGGCGTTGGATGTATGTCCAGCATCCTAAATTCCCTCAGTACCTTGATCCACCATTTTTAACTCGAACTCAAAAGAGGCATATGCTATGAAAAAAGGCTACCCAGAAGAAAAAATAACTGTTTATCCATAGATTTGAGGCCAAGTCTAATCAATGGGTTCGTAAAGTTGAAACAAGTCTGGAAAAGCAGGATGATGACAAGAAAATTGAAGCTACTAAATAAATAGGGGATGATTTGTCAGAATTTGATGAGCATATTGGCTATGAAAATATGAAAAGGATAGACTGCTAGTCTTTAGATGAGGATAGTCTTGATTAGTCTGAATTTGGGGTTTTGGTTCAGGATGATGAAAATCCTTTAAATGGACAAATTCAGACTGACGTCGAGCAATCAGTCAACCTTTTAAGCTTAGATCATTCAGAAGATGAAGATAACCTTGCTTAATCTGAATTTGGGATATTGGTTCACGATAATGAAGATCCCATAAATGATCAGATTCAGACTGATGCCGAACAATCGGTAGACTTGTTAAGCTCAGATCAGTCAAAAAACATAAATACGGAATATGATGACACATTCAGGATGGGATGATCACTACTATCCTTCTATGATAATATGGTCTATACAATGCCACATGCTTTTATAGCCCATGACTGGCAGCCTGATGGTCTAGAAAGGGACGTTAATGATGACTCAGAGCCTATGGTGTGCATCATGGAAGAAGCCCAAACACTAAAACCCATTACTCAAATGTGCCAATTCAGATTCAAAGTAAAAAATGGCCATCGTATTTGATAAGCCAAATACTGGAATGGCCAAACACCTGAAACCATTATATGTCAAGGCCAATTTTAATGGTGTACCAGTGTTACAAGTGCTAGTAGACAATGGTTTTGATTAATTTGTTGCCATCACATATGCTTAAAAAGTTGCAGAAAACTAGCAATGATCTAATCGATGCCAATGTGGCCACAGTAGGGTTTTTCGAGGCATCAGTTGACCAAGAGGAGTGCTCCCAATCACAATTTCCATTGGGAACAGGACTGTCTTAACGGCATTTTTTGTAGTAAATACTACTTCTCATTATAATGCTCTATTGGGTCATGATTGGATCCACACCGCTTGGTGTATGCCATCCACCTTGCACCAATGTTTGATATTTTGGAATGAAGAAGAAGATGAGCCAGAAATCGTTGAAGCCGAAAAAAAAACCATTTCGGTTGAATCTCATATGGCTAAAGTCAAGTTCTATGATATGGAGATTGTACCAATATAGTTCTGGGGAATTGATAAGAATGGTAATCCCAAGGGGATCGCTCCCGTAGTAAGTGGAGGAAGCCATGAATATGTTGAATCAGACAATGTTGTTTAATATAAGAACACCACATTGAAGTATATCTCAACATTATGCATCAAATTCAGGATGATGCGCAGCTAAATGTTTATGAATTAGCTTGGTTAGCAGATTGTGTGAAGGAAGAGACTGATCAAGGTGAACTAGATCAGATTCAAGCATCCGAAATACCACATGCACCACCCAAGTTGGATGATGGTAAGGCCGAGGTTCAAGATCCGTTAGAAAAAGTTAACTTAGGGGGGGGGGGGGCAGACGGTCCTAGGAGGATAACATTCACAAGCCAACTTCTTCCAATAGATTTTAAGCACAAATTATTTGACTTGTTGCTTCAACACCAAGATTGTTTTGCCTGGGTTTACCACGAGATGCCTAGTTTGGATAGAAGTTTGGTACAACATCAACTTCCAATAAAGCCAGGATATAAGCCTTACAAGCAATCTCCAAGAAGAATGGCGAATGAGATCATCCTAAAAGTCAAGGAAGAGTTAGAGTGATTGCTGAAGGCAGGATTCATCCCTACAACCAGGTATGCTGAATAGATTTCAAATATTGTTTCTGTTATAAAAAAGAATGGGAAATTAAGAATATGCATAGATTTTAGAGATCTTAATAAAGCCACTCCCAAAGATGAGTATCCTATGCCTATTGCTGACATGTTAGTTGATTTTGCATCTGGGCATGAGGTCCTCAGCTTTATGGATTGACACTCTGGCTACAACCAAATTTTTATAGCTAGAGATGATGTTGGAAAAATAGCATTTCGATGTCCAGGGGCAATTGGAACTTTTGAATGGGTAGTAATGCCGTTTGGATTAAAGAATGCTAGGGCAACATACCAACGTACCATGAATGCCATATTCCTTGACATGATTGGGAAATGGATGGAAGTCTATATAGATGACGTGGTGGTGAAATAAACCTTTGATGACCACAAAGAGTTTTGATAGAATGAAATGCCATCGATTAAAAATGAAACCTTTAAAATATGTATTTGGTGTCTCAACAGGAAATTTTTTGGGTTTTTTAGTACATCAAAGGGGAATCGAAATTGATAAAAATAAAACCAGAGTCATCATAGAGGCCAAACCACCAGCCAACAAGAAGCAGTTGCAAAGATTGCTTGGCCAAATTAACTTTTCGCGTAGCTTTATTTCTAATTGTGCAGGCAAAACCAAAGTTTTTTGTCCACTGTTAAAACTGAATAATGAAGAAGAATTCGTGTGGAGATAAGAACACCAGCTGGCTTTTGAGCAAATCAAGGGATATCTTGCCAAGCCGCCTGTTTTAGTTTCTCCTAAGCCAAATAAACCTCTAAGATTATATGTTTCAGCCTCTAATGATTTAATTAGAAGTTTGTTGGTTCAAATTAACAAAAGAGGTGTAGAACAAGTGATTTATTATTTAAGCCGTGTACTGACTGATGTAGAACAGAGATATATGTCAATTGAAAAGTTGTGTTTGGCTTTGTTCTTTTCTTGCATTAAGTTAAGATATTATATGCTACCTGTAATAGTGGAGGTCATGTGTAAGACTGATGTTATTAAGTATATGCTGTCAAGACCAATTATCACTAGCAAAGTGGCAAAATGGTCCTTAACTTTATTAGAGTTTAACCTGCAATATGTTCCCCAGAAAGCTATTAAAGGACAAGTCTTGGCTGATTTCTTAGCTGACCATCCTTGCCTTGATATAAATCCTGAAATCCTTAAAGGGGTTGAAATTGGATACATATCTGCTACCCCGTGGGTGTTATGGTTTGATGGATCTAGTACCGAAGAATCAACAGGTGTAGGAATCATCCTTACATCCCCATTTGGAAAAAAGACACATTTTTCATTTAAATTTTATTTTAAGTGTTCTAACAATCAGGCTGAGTATGAAGTTTTGATCATAGGCCTTAAAATTTTATTCGAAATGAAGGCCATGATTGTAAAGTTGGTTGGGGATTCTCAATTAGTGATTAACCAATTAGGGGAAAAATATAGAGTGCATAATACTATTTTGGAAAGGTATCATGCAGTTGCGATAAGGTTGATAGATAACTTTTCTGAGTCAGCAGTGCAATATGTGCCAAGGGAAGAAAATGGAGAGGCTAATGAATTATCCCAGACTACTTCAGGACTTAAGATCTCGATGAACTTCCTCCGAAGGATGATAACGGTTGAAAAAGTATCTAAGTCATCATTTATGGAAGAGGTTGACACTGCATGTGCTATGCCCCTTCAGACTGATGAAGATGATTGGAAGGAGCCAATCATCAAATTATTGGAAAATCCTAATATGCACGCTGATATCTAGATCAGAAGGAAGGTAATGCATTATTTTTTGGCGGATGGTGAGTTGTTTAAAAAGTCAGCAAGCAAATCAGTGTTGCAATGTCCCAGTAAGTTAAAAGCATTGAAACTGATGAAGCAAGTACATAGCAGATTGTGTGGGGCTCATCAGGCTGGGACAAAAATGAGATGGTTAATAAGAAGATATAATCATTATTGGCCTACCATCTTAAAAGATTGCATCAATTTTGCTAAAGGTTGTCAGGCATGTCAAAGGCATGGACCGATTCAACATGTGCCCTCCACTAATCTCCAGTCCATTATCAAACCATGGCCATTTCAAGGATGGGCAATGGACGTGATTTCTGAGAATAGTCCACCTTCATAAAAAAATCACGCATACATTTTGGTGGCTACTAATTATTTTACTAAGTGGGTAGAGGCTATTCCGCTTAAATTAGTCAGCCAGAACGAGGTAATTAAATGCATTAAAGAAAATATCATTCATAGATTTGGATTATCACAAACCATTACTGCTGACCAAGGTATCCCCTTTACTGGGGATGATATGTTGGAATTTCGCCTTTGAATATGGTTTTACTATTCTCAATTCGACTCCATATTATGATCAAGCCAATGGACAAGCAGAATCAACCAACAAAATTCTTAAACTAAATGTTCAAAAAATGGTTGACAATAACCCTAGAATTTGGCATGAGTTACTCTTTGAAGTCCTATGGGCTTGTAGAACTTCAAAACGATCAAGCATAGGTACTACACCATTTACACCCACTTATGGTCATGATGCCGTGTTACCCATGGAATTAACAGTTAAGTCCTTAAGAGTTGCTAGGCCGAATGACATGGATATAGATTAATACAATCAAGCCATGTTAACGGAACTTCAAGAACTTGATGAGGTAAGGCTTTTGGCTCTGGACCATCTTAGGTTGCAAAAACGTAGAGCTGAAAAAGCGTATATGTAATACCCGTATCCAGAAAATGGAAGTAATATTTATTTTTCATACATTAATTAGTATAATTAATTGCATGTGATATTTGGGTAAGTTCCAGTTACCCCGATGTGATAAGTGCTTTGATAAGGGCACAATTGGACAGATGTGAATGGGACCCACGGGAGGTCCAGATTAGATAAATTGCATTTAGTTGCATTTATGTGATTAAATTAATAATTGTTTAATTGTTTTGAATATTTTATTACTAGTATGACCTTTTATGGTACCAGTTTGGGTACCTTAGTGAGAGCCAATAGGAATATGGTTCACAATTAGTAGGCTAATTAGCAACTTCATAAAATATTTGGGACCACTTTTGGGACCCATGCGTGACATAGACACATACCCACTTAGATATTTGGTAGTTAATATAAAATTTAGGGGGTTTCATAATAGGAGTTTAGACACACATGGGGGTGTAAATAGAATTATAACAAAGTCATAACATATCCTTAAGTATATGAGGATGTTAGTCAGTTAGTATGAATAAAAAAAAAAAAAAGAAACAGAAGGTTAGGACATTAGAACAGAGAAAGGGTTCAACGGGAAAGGAAAAAAAATATAAAGGGTTCCGCGCCATTTTGTCGCCGTAGCATTGTCGTACGACCTCTGTTTCCAGAACCGAAGCCATACTCGGACTCGTGGAGGTGAGAGGATTATTTCTATGTCTTTCTTTTTTCACTTTTGATGATGTTTTTCTATGACCTATTTTGAGGGGTGATACATATATGTGATATATATAGGGATATCATTGGGAGTAACTAAAGCTAGTTTTGTGAAGGAGTTTGGGATTTTTAGGCTTATTTGGGACTTATTCGTGAGGTGAGTGTCCTAATCTCAAAATTGGATGTTTAATGTGATTTATTGCTATTAAATGCTTAAAAATGCTTAATTGTGATTAAGTAGAAAAGCATGTAATTAGTTAGCTTTAACATGTCTAAATTAATGAAATTGCCATATTGACATGTTAAGCTGCTTATGTGCTTATTTGGGTCAAATGGTGTCAATTGATAATCACCATTATTTAGCCCATATTTAAGGGATGTCATTCCTCAGAGAAAAGGGGGATGAAATCCTCAGACAAAAGGGGACGGTGGTGACGACCACAGTGAATTGACTTCGGTCACTTGAGAGTGTGTGATATCGCTTTTAAAGCGACGACAAAGTGAGAATGGCCCGGAATCAGGGGTCCAGAACGATGGTGGTTGATTACTTGACATGCCTGCGACCATATCTTGTTGTGAATGTTTAATTGGTGTTATGAATCATTAAATACTCCAATTGCATGATTAGTACCACGTACTCATTGAGCAAAAGCTTCGTCGATTTTTGTGGCTAATGACCACGCAGGTTCGGAAGAGCATCACAGTGAGAAGCGTTGAACTGTGGGGATTCTGGGATAGCTCGAGATTTAATGGTTAATGTTTAATATGTTCATATGTAAATAAGTTTATGTTTTGGTTTTATATTAGATCATTGTAATATAAATTGTGGATTGAAGTTTTGAAGGTACTTACAAGTGTTTTGGTGATATTTTGGTATTTCAATCTTGTTAACAGAGGGAATGGTGCTGTAATAGGGGGAACTCTGTCCAAGTAACATTCAATGGTTTAAAACTTTAGTTTATTTCTTTTTATTATTTTGGTTGATAAAAAGCTATTTTACCTCTGGTATTTCAGTTATAATGTTATTTTTGGAACGTTAAAAAAATGATTATTTGGTCCTTGTTGACTTTGTTACACGTGTCCTAGCCCACAGGGATGGGTTGGGGTGTGACAATTTTTGGTATCAGAGCAATAGGCTAGA
Source organism: Hydrangea macrophylla (assembly GCA_033977485.1). Taxonomy (NCBI): domain Eukaryota; kingdom Viridiplantae; phylum Streptophyta; class Magnoliopsida; order Cornales; family Hydrangeaceae; genus Hydrangea; species Hydrangea macrophylla. The sequence goes on along the minus strand of CM066994.1, from coordinate 29,201,442 downwards.
GCCTTGGGTACGAGTGATGACGCGTGAGTGTGCACACAATGACACGTAGTTATACGATCATGCATATTCATATGCTTTAAAATGTTATTTAGCATGCACAGTAATTTATTTAAAAGTGATGTGTATGCATATACTTGGTTGTGGGTGTCAGGTAGAGATGTCTGGAGGTGAGAACCCATCTTTGGCCCGTATGGATAGAATGGAAGTAGTCATGGAAAAGTTGGTAAGAGTGGCTGAAACTCGAGTTACTGAGGAAGGACCAAGCTCGTCAAATCTAGAACAAAGAACAGAACCAACAACTATTGCCATATTCTACAAGCAAAAGCTAGGGCAATTCAAAGGAGAACCTGATTCGATGAAGGCCAGCCATTGGTTGACCGATATGAAGAGAATTTTTCATGCTTTGCCATGTACAGAGGAACAGAAGGTTTTGTTTGCCTTAGATACTCTGAAAGAAGAAGCACAAAATTGGTGGACGTCTGTATTAAGGCAAGGAGCACCGACTACCTGGAATGGGTTTATCGAAGAGTTCTCAAAACAATATATTCCTCGATCTTTCAATGATCAGAAGGCCCAGGAGTTTTCTCATCTAAGTCAGGGTAATATGAGCGTTAGGGACTACGCAGCCCAGTTTACAAGTTTGGCTAGATTTGCAATTGATTTGATTCCAGATGAGTTCATTCGGGCAAGACGATTCGAGGAAGGACTCCATGATGAAATTAGGGGAAAAGTGGATATACTCCGGCTAACGAGATATTCAGAAGTATTAGATGTGGCTCTAATTATTGAGCAAGGTGTGTTGTCACCAGGGCACAGTCAACAATTCAAGAGGCCGGCAGGTAGTTAATTCCAGGGATAGGGCAGTTCCAAAAGACAGAGTTTGGGGAGTTCGTCGGGAAGTAGGGGCAACAAGCCTAGGTGTCAGATCTGTGGTAAGTATCATTGGGGAATGTGCAACTTGTCTCCTATTATTTGCAACAACTGTCGACGGCCAGGACACGTGGCAAGAGATTGTCCTAATCTTTCAAGACAGAATGTGCCAAGACAAAGTATTACTCTGAGAGAAGATGTAGATGACAGTAGAGTATAGTGTTATTTGTGTGGTGACCTAGGGTATCAGGAACGTAATTGCCCAAAGAGAGGACCAGGAATTTCTAGTTCATCTGTGGGAAGTGCACTAAGTCAGAGGCCACTTCAGCAACAATCTCAAGGGAGGAAGCAATGACAAGGAAGGTATTTTCAGCTTAAGCCTGGGGATACAATTGCTGCTGATACTGTAGTTTCAGGTATACTTCCTATTTGCTCACCACCTGTTAGAGTATTGTTGGATTCAGGGTCAACTCACTCTTTTGTTTCGCACCCATTTGCTAAATATTTAGATAAACCCTTAGAACTACTAGATTTTGATTTGTCTGTTTCACTTCCAACGGGAGCTCCACTAATAAGGTCGGGTGTCTTTAAAGCTTGTGGGACTGATGTGAATGGTAGGGGTTTGACTGTTGACTTAGTGCCATTAGTTATTCAATATTTTGATGTCATTTTGGGGATAGATTGATTATCTGCAAATCATGCCATTATCGATTGTGAGAATAAAAGAGTAACATTTTGATTGCCCAATCAAGATGTATTTTGTTTCCAAGGGACAGGTGTAGCATCACTGCCTTATTTGGGGTCAGCTGTCAGAGCTTATCCTTTGTTGAAAAAGGGTTGTCGGGGATTCTTGTGTAGTACACTTGACACTAGAAGTACTAAATTAAAATTAGAGGATATACCAGTAGTGAAAGAATTTCCAGACGTCTTTCCAGAAGATTTACCTAGTGTGTTGATTGAGAGGGAAATTGAGTTTAAGATAGATATGATGCCAAGAACTCAACCAATTTCACGGGCACTGTATAGAATGGCTCCGGTAGAGTTGAAAGAGTTGAAGACTCAACTGCAAGATTTACTAGATAAGGGGTTCATTCGTCCTAGTGTATCACCGTGGGGAGCACCAGTTCTGTTTGTTAAGAAGAAAGACGAAACAATGAGAATGTGTATCTACTACTGAGAGATCAACAAGGTAACTATAAAGAACAAATATCTGTTGCCACGTATTGATGATTTGTTTGATCAGTTGCAAGGGGCACAAATCTTCTCTAAGATTGACTTGAGATTTGGGTATCACCAATTGAAGGTTAAAGCTGAAGACATTGAGAAGATAGCTTTTAGGACTCGGTAAGGACACTACGAATTTCTTGTTATGCCATTTGGGGTTACGAATGCACTAGCCGCTATTATGGACTTGATGAATAGGGTGTTCAAGACTTATCTAGATGAATTTGTGATAGTATTCATTGATGATATATTGATTTATTCTAGAAGTCAAGAACATGAACGACATTTACGGTTGGTTTTGCAATGACTCAGAGATAAGCAATTATTTGGGAAGTTAAAGAAAAGTGAATTTTGGTTGACAAATATTACTTTTCTTGGGCATGTGATCTCTAAGGATGGTGTCTCTGTGGACCCACAAAAAATAGAAGTTGTTAAGAATTTGTCGAGACCGACAAATGTTTCTGAAGTTTGAAGTTTCTTGGGGTTAGCTGGTTACTATAGAAGGTTCGTTCAACACTTTTCTAGAATTGCGACTCCGATGACTCAATTGATGAGGAAGAATGTGGCTTTTGTGTGGAATAAAGAATGTGAAGACTATTTTTAGAAGTTAAAAGACAAGTTAACCTCAGCACCGATATTAGCTATTCCATCGAGTACCAGAGGTTTCAGTATATACAGTAATGCTTTTCACTAGGGCCTGGGATGTGTTTTAATGTAAGGGGACAAGGTGATAGCTTATGCTTCAAGGTACGTAATTGAGGATACACGAGAAGAATTATCCGACTCATGATCTAGAATTGGCAGCGGTGATTTTGGCGTTAAAGATTTGGCATCACTACTTGTACGAGGAAACGTGTGAGATATTCACCGATCACAAGAGTCTAAAATATTTATTTACCCAGAGAGAGCTGAATATGAGACAGAGAAGATGGCTTGAATTGATGAAGGATTATAATTTGAAGATCCAGTATCATCCAGGTAAAGCTAACGTGGTTGCTGATGATTTAAGTCGGAAGTCGTCAGAAAAATTTGGTTTTTTCTTTAACAGCTCAGGAAAAGTTGGTAAAAGAATTTGAACAGCTAGAATTGGAAGTAATTCACAGAATCCAGGGTGGTATAATGGCAGCTATCATGGCACAACCGAGCTTGATTGAAGAAATCAAGGTAAGTTAAATCTTAGACCCAAATCTTAAGAAATATTCGAAGAATTACCCGAGGGTAGACGGCCGGAATTCAGTTTCAAAATAATGTATTGAGGTACATTAATTGACTGTGTGTTCCTAATATCTAAGAGTTGAAAGACAAGATTATGGAAGAAGCTCACAATACGAGGTATTCCATAATCCGGGGAGTACCAAGATGTATAGAGATTTGTGAGAAGTATATTGGTGGAGTGGTATGAAACGGAAAGTTGCCGAGTTTATGGCCAAGTGTACGACGTGTCAACAAGTAAAACTAGAACATCAACAAACCGCTGGTGAATTGCAATCATTGGAGATACCATAATAGAAATGGGAGCATATCATGATGGACTTTGTGTCAGGTTTGCCATGGTCTCCTAAGTCTAATGATAGGATTTGGATGATCGTTGATCGGTTAACTAAATCAGCCCATTTCTTGCCAATCAAGACTCGTGATCCGACAAAGTTAGCAGAGCTTTATGTCAGAGAAGTTGTTAGATTACATGGGGCACCAATATCAATTATGTCAGATCGAGACACACGATTTGTGTCTAGGTTTTGGGAAGGTTTGCAAAAGGCAATAGGGATGACCTTGGATTTTAGCACATCATTTCATCCTCAGACAGACTGCCAATCAGAGCAAGTTATTCAGATTCTGGAAGATATGCTTTGAGGTTGTGTTATGGATTTTAAATTAGATTGGGAGACCTACTTGCCATTAGTGGAATTCTCTTATAATAATAGCTTCCAGGAGAGTATTAGGATGGCACCTTACAAGGCATTGTATGGTCGAAAATGTAGATCACTAGTGTGCTGGACAGAAGTTGGGAAATGCAACTTATAGGTCTTGAAATTGTGCAAATCACTACCGACAAAATCAAATTAGTTAAACAACGGCTACAAATAGCACAGAGGCGTTACAAAAGCTACGCGGATACAGGTAGAAGACCATTGGAATTTGAGGTAGGTGATTATGTTTACTTGAAAGTATCGCCTTTGAAATGCATCGCACGATTTGGTAAGCGAGGCAAGTTAAGTCCGAGGTTTGTAGGGCTTTATCTGTTCTTGGATAGAGTTGGTGCAGTTGCATATCGGTTGGAATTACCAAAAGAGTTGGCTAATGTTCATAATGTGTTTCACGTTTCTATGTTGCGACGTTGTCTATCAGATTCGAGTCACCGTATCACTCCAGAACCGTTAATGGTTCGAGAAGACTTGACTTATGTTGAACATCCAGTTCGAATCCTAGATAGGAAGGATCAGGTGTTCAGAACTAAAGTCATTCCTCTAGTTATGCTGCTATGGCGTAATCATTCAATAGAGGAGGCAACTTGGGAACGTGAGGACGAGATCCGAGAAAAATACCCTCACCTATTTGATACTTGAGGTAAGAAAAGTTTGGGGGCAAACTTCCTAAAAGGGAGGGAGAGATGTAACACCCGTACCCAGAAAATGGAAGTAATATTTATTTTTCATGCATTAATTAGTATAATTAATTACATGTGATATTTGGGTAAGTTCTAGTTACCCCGATGTGATAATTGCTTTGATAAGGGCACAATTGGACAGATGTGAATGGGACCCACGGGAGGTCCAGATTAGATAAATTGCATTTAGTTGCATTTATGTGATTAAATGAATAATTGTTTAATTGTTTTGAATATTTTATTACTAGTATGACCTTTTATGGTACCAGTTTGGGTACCTTAGTGAGAGCCAATAGGAATATGGTTCACAATTAGTAGCTAATTAGCAGCTTCATAAAATATTTGGGACCACTTTTGGGACCCATGCATGACATAGACACACACCCACTTAGATATTTGGTAGTTAATATAAATTTAGGGGGTTTCATAATAGGACTTTAGAAACACATGGGGGTATAAATAGAATTATGATAAAGTCATAACATATCCTCAAGTATATGAGGATGTTAGTCGGTGAGTATAAATAAAAAAAAAAAGAAACAGAAGGTTAGGACATTAGAACATAGAAAGGGTTCAACGAGAAAGGAAAAAAATATAAAGGGTTCCGCGCCATTTTGTCACCGTAGCTTTGTCATACGACCTCTGTTTCCAGAACCGAAGCCATACTCGGACTCATGGATGTGAGAGGATTATTTCTATGTCTTACTTTTTTCACTTTTGATGATGTTTTTCTGCGACCTATTGATACATATATGTGATATACATATATATATGTAGGGATATCAATGGGAGTAACTAAAGCTAGTTTTGCGAAGGAGTTTGGGGACTTATTCGTGAGGTGAGTGTCCTAATCTCAAAATTGGATGTTTAACGTGATTTATTGCTATTAAATGCTTAAAAATGCTTAATTGTGATTATGTAGAAAAGCATGTGATTAGTTAGCTTTAACATGTCTAAATTAATGAAATTGCCATATTGACATGTTAAGCTGCTTATGTGCTTATTTGGGTCAAAGGGTATTGTGGATATCGCATTTTTCTTACCCACAGCTTTTCTTTGAAAATCTTTTCTAAATTTCAAATTCAAAAACAAATGAGTCACCATTTAATTTTTAAAAGGAATATTAAGAAACCATTTTTAAAGCAAACTGGTTTTTCAAAAACCAGAGATTAACGAGGTCCGGGGATTATGGAATGAGAAGGGAAGGAGCCCACCGGACTAAAACATCCCCTCCCATCCTATCTCGTGATAGGCCTCTACTTAACATCCTTTTAATTGAATTATTAATTTAGATGTGCCCTCAACTAATACATATGTATAAATATACATTACAAAAGCATGTCTAAAGGGGTGTAAAATTACAACTGATAAAATATCATTCAAAAACCACATAATTTAAGTAGCAAGCAATGTGATATGCAATAGGGAACAAGAGAACTTACCCGGGGTCCAGCAGCGATATTAAACGTGCAATGCATACAAACAAAAGAAAATCCTAAAAAGAGTCTCTAATCACATGTATTCACATAAGGCAAGTCCTAATTCTAAGGTGTCGCGCATGAGATCGAAAAATCGACAAAAACAAGAAATTAAAATAAACTAAAGAGGAATTCAAGAAATCATACCTTAATGGCGCTACAAAACAAAGGGTTAGTCCACATGGTATACGAGATATGAAGTTAGAAATAACAATCCTAAATTTTTAGCTTAAATCTATCAAATGTAATTAAATCTAAAGCAAATAAGTCCTAATTACAAATATCAAGCCATATGGATGAGCATGTAAATGAACAAGAATAAATTATGAAATACTCAGTGATTTAGATCACTTAAACTTTGAATTCAAGCTAAACTAATCATTATTGAAACATGGTTTGAACCTTAACTCATGAAAATATCATCTAAGCCATTATTCATAAGGTTGATTTAAACTATTGCAGAATTCTGGAAATTGCTGAGAGCAGATCATAACTTTAAAGAAATAAAAAGCATGGCTCCCGTGGTTTGATCTTGATGAATTTTGGACACAGGATTTCTATGTGTGTATAGTTTTTAACACAAAAAAGAAATCAAAGTTTCAACGGTTGGATCTCCGAGAATTGGACAAAAACCAGACGTCACTCAGCATTCTACATCCTTCTGTCCAGAGTTCTTGTACGATTTTCTAAAAATAGCAAAACAAATCAGAAATACTTTGTTCTTTTTAGGGTGACTTCGTAACACATTAATCTACTTCGAAAAAATTATTTTGGCTCACAAATACTTTATTAAGGTTCTGATTTACTTATTTCAAAAGAGTGTTACTGTTCTGAAACTCTGGACAGATTGTAGTGACTTTACAAAACTCATGACCAAAGCACTTTAAACATGAAATCTCCTTAAAAAAAATTACAGTGGTAGAACTTTGAGTTATAGACACTTTCCCGTTGGTTTCACTTAATTCCAATGGTTAGATTATCAACTAAAAATCTATGATCAAAACTGGTTGTGAACTCATTACTTTCATTGTCAAGTTCAACTTTATTTATTAACCCCAACTATTAAACCATGAAGTGGGGCTTAAGCCAAACTACTTCTCCTACCATTTGATGGTCATTGGAGACTAAAGACCCTTATACTTGTAGATTTCAAATGAAGTACGATTAGACTTCTCAAAATTTCAAGATGATGAATCTAAACCATGGAGATGGGCTTGGACTCAAACTACCTTCTCCTACCATTTGATGGTCATTGGAGATGAAGATATGACTAATACTCATGAGTCTTCAGGGAATATAAAGAGATTCCATGAGAACTCCAAGTTAGGGAACTCAAACCATGGTAAGGGTTTGGATTCATCCACTTGTCCTTATGTAAAAGATGATCAACCCTAAGTCTTCCATGGGAAGCACAAGCTTACATGGAATCAAGGGATCAAGCTCAAGAGTTTTCAAGAGAGATATTGAGGATCTCTAAGAATCTCAAGAGGGAAGTATAAACAACAAGAAGAAATGAAACAAAGAAAACTAAGTAGTTTGAAGATTAGAGGCTTAAAAGAAAGAATGAAAAGAAACAACTTATGGTTAGAGGATCACCTCCAAACTATCCTCAAAGCTTCTCTACTTTGAAGATCTTCTAAGCTCTTCTTCAAGCTCTCCAAACTCTCTATCTCTCTCAAATATGTGTTGTTATAGTGGTATATTATGGCATCTCTCTTCCTCCTACCCAAATATTCTTCTCTCAAAGGTTCTCCTAAATTCCTCTCAAATTCCCCCAAATATTCTTTTTTTTTTCTCTTGGTCCCCTTTTCAATGAAGATACCTCTTCTTATATAGACAAAAATACCTAGGTATTTCAGTGAATTCGGAGTAAAAAAATAGCTGTAAATACAGCATTTGGTGGTACAATGCGTACTTTCTGAAAAAAGCATACTGCTGGAGCTAACGGCAGTCAGGAAGTTTTTTGCGGCACTCTGAGAATGCCGGAACGGCACTTCGTAAAAGCCGCGGCGGCATTCCATAACTGCCGCGCGGCACCAAATTATTGATTGTCCCGTTTATGTCAGCCTTACTTTATCAGTTTTTTTGTTTTATCTGCATACATATACGTATTGTACCATAAAATACGGACTTTAAAAGCAAACGACAGTAAGAAAATGTTGGCGGCAATTGATGAGTGCCGGTCCGGCATTCTGTGAGTGCTGTACGGCACTCATTGAGTGCCGAAAAAACTGCCGTGTGCCGGTTTCCGTTAAACTTCCCCTTTTATGTCTTTTCTTTTCTCCTTTTTCTTCTAAAAACTTATTTTCGGGGTCTTTGCCAAACGTGATGTTTTCACTCCTGAATTCTCCTAAATACCCGGTATTTCTTTTTCTGTGAAAATTTTATCGCGTTTGGAGAACTTTCTGAAGAGCTTGGAATACTTCAAATCTTTCGGTCCTTATCATCATCGGATATGGAGGTGACACTCTCCTTAATTCGACGTTTGGTCAAAATTGGGGTGTCTACAATTTGCCCCTCTTCGACAGAGCTTGTGGAGCAATGTGTTTTATAAGCGAATGTCGAAGCCTGTGTGAAGACAAGCCTTTGACCAAACTGTCGGATTTAGGTAAAAACAAAATGCGTTGCGAAAAGAGAACATGCACGCGGCAATGGTTCACGCTGGTCGTGCTCGATGATGAGCTGCCTACGTATCCATTCAGGAATCAGACCAAGACGTAGTTCGGGCAAGGGTCAAACACACACAAGCGCAAATAGTCATACGGATGAATGCACCTATCTTATCATGATGCATGTGCTTAAGCAATCTCGTGCTCCATATAATGTCTCAGCAACATATTGTTCTTTCTTAGTATCAAAAATGCACCCTATGCCATTCTACTTATGATGTCATTCTATTCTAGGAAAGTCACAACCGTCATAGAAGCGCTTCCTATGCTTAATCCCCCGACATTCTTTAAGAGTCATCTAATAGACTAGAATACGCTTCGCGCCTTATACTCCGGTGTCGAATTAGAAACTACGCTTTCTGAAAGACTGAGATGCGCTTCACACCTTATACTCCGGTGTCTTCCAAGAATCATCTGATCGACTGAGATGCGCTTCGCGCCTTATACTCCGGTGTCAAACCAGGTAGCACGCTGAAAGACTGAGATGCGCTTCGCGCCTTATACTCCAGTGTCTTCCAAGAATCATCTGATCGACTAAGATGCGCTTCGTGCCTTATACTCCAGTGTCAAACCAGGTAGCAAGCTGAAAGACTGAGATGCGCTTCACGCCTTATACTCCGTTGTCTTCCAAGAATCATCTGATCGACTGAAATGCGCTTCGCGCCGTATACTCCGGTGTCTTCCAAGAATCATCTGATCGACTGAGATGCGCTTTGCGCCTTATACTCCGGTGTCAAACCAGGTAGCACGCTGAAAGACTGAGATGCGCTTCGCGCCTTATACTCCGGTGTCTTCTAAGAATCATCTGATCGACTGAGATGCGCTTCGCGCCTTATACTCCGGTGTCAAACTAGGTAGCACGCTAAAAGACTGAGATGCACTTCGCGCCTTATACTCCGGTGTCTTCCAAGAATCATCTGATCGACTGAGATACGCTTCGCGCCTTATACTTTGGTGTCAAACCAGGTAGCACGCTGAAAGACTGAGATGCGCTTCGCGCCTTATACTCCGGTGTCTTCCAAGAATCATCTGATCGACTGAGATGCACTTCGCGCCTTATACTTCGGTGTCAAACCAGGTAGCACGCTGAAAGACTGAGATGCGCTTCGCGCCTTATACTCCGATGTCTTTCAAAGATCATCTGATCGACTGAGATGCACTCCACGCCTTATACTCCAGTGTCGAATCAGGAAGCACGCTGAAAGACTGAGATGCGCTTCGTGCCTTATACTCCTGTGTCTTTCAAAGATCATCTGATCGACTGAGATGCACTTCGCGCCTTATACTTCGGTGTCGATTCAGGAAGCATGCTGAAAGACTGAGATGCGCTTATTGCCTTATACTCCAGTATCTTTCAAAGATCATCTGATCGACTGAGATGCGCTCCGCGCCTTATACTCTGGTGTCGAATCAGGAAGCACGCTGAAAGACTGAGATGCACTTCGCGCCTTATACTCCAGTGTCTTTCAAAGATCATCTGATCGACTGAGATGCACTTCGGCCCCGTCGAATATGTTTCCTCAACATGATCCGTAGCCCTTCGACCTCGTCGGGTGTGTTTGCTCAAATTCTTTTCAATTTTCAAAATTGGGAGTCAAATAGACTCAAATCAATTTATTTTCAAAACGGGAGTCCGACAGACTCAAATTTTTTCAAATTTCAAAATCCAGAGTTAGCCGAACTAAAAAAGAATTTCTATTTCCAAAGTTGGGAGTCAACCAGACTTAACTCAATTTAATTTCAAAATTTGGAGTCAGTCAGACTCGAATCAGTTCAATTCCAAAAATCCGGAGTCCTTCAGACTTAATTCGATTTTCTAAAATCGAGAGACCATTAGACTCAACAAATTCTCTTCTTAGTCAAACAAATTTCATTCCATTTACTTTCAAAAATTCGAAGTCTAGTACATTAGACTCAAATTATTTTAAATTTCTAAATCGGGAGTCCGATGGGCTTAAATTATTTCAAATATTTAAAGTCGGGGGTCCAATGGACTCAAATCCACTTCAATTTCCAAAATCGGGAATCAGTTAGACACAATTTAATTCAATTTTCCAAAATTGGTAATCAATCGAACTTAATAATAATAATTTTTTTTCAAATTTCGATCAGGAGTCAGCCAGACTCAAATAAATTCAATTTAACCAAGTTCGGAGTCAATTTGACTCAAATTCAAATCCAAATCCTAAATCAGGAGTCAATCAGACTTGATTCAATTCCTATTTCGCAAAATCGGACAAAACCAGGAGTCAATCGGACTCAAAGAAATTTAAATTCACAAAATTGGACTTACAGAATTTCTATTTCACAAAAGAATTTTTACAAAATTGGGAGTCAATCGAACTCAAAGAATTTCTATTTCACAAGATTGGGAGTCAACCAGACTCAAAAGAATTTCTAATTCCCAAAAACATGAGCCAATCAGACTCAAAAGAATTCCCAATTCCAAATCATGAGTCAATCATACTCAAAAGAATTTCTAATTCCAAAATCGGAGTCAAACTGACTCAAAATAATTTCAAATTTCTAAAACTAGGAGTCAAATCGAATCGAGATTTCAATTTCATCAAGATCCTATCTTTTGGTTAAATTCATGATTAAACACCACAGCATTTCATGTGTTGCTATGTTTTTCTCTTAAGCCTTTCAAGAACTTGATTCTTCTCACTCTTTCTTGCAGATTTGTTCCTATGGCTAGCGGTTTAGGCTCCCCGAATTTCATCTTTTACATCCTTGGAGGCACTTGGACTCAATAATTCAAATTCATTCAACTTTCTGAAAAAAGGAGTAACGCAGACTAAAAAATTCAAAAGGAGTCATGTGGACCCAAAAATTCAACTTTCTTACACAAGGAGTCATGCGGACTCAAGAATTTAATTTTCTGACAAAAGGAGTCACGGAGACTTAAAAATTCAAAGGGAGTCACATGGACTCAAAACTTCAATTTTCTGACAGAGGCAGTCACAATTGAAATAATTTACAAGACAAAGGTAGTCATGCGGACTCAAAAATTCACATTTTAAAACAAAAGAGTCATTCGGATCCATAGACCCGTATTTCTACAACAAAGGAGTCATTCGGACTCAAAAATTTGCATTTTACATCAACGGAGTCGCTCGGACTCAACGAAATTCACGGAGTCACACGGACTCAACAAAAATTCACTTTTTATACAAATGGAGTCACACGGACTCAAAGAATTTCTTATTTCATATTTTACACAAACGGAGTCATGCGGACTAAAAACATTATTTCTTATAATCCGAGTCATGCGAACTCAAAGCTTATATTTCATACTAACGGAACCAAGCAGACTCAAGAATTTATATTTTACACAAATGGAGTCACGCAGACTCAAAAATTCATATACGGAGCCATGCGGACTCAAAATTTCATATTTCACAAAGACGGGGTCACGCGGACTTGAAATTTCATTTCATTATTCAAATAAAGTCACACGAACTCAACAAATTCACTTTTTACACAAACAGAGTCATACAGACCCAACAAACTTTACTTTTATACAAATGGAGTCACACAGACTTAAAGAATTAGCTTTACAAAGATGGGAAGCCCTCAGACTCAAAGAATTGGTTTTACAAAAATGGGTAGTCCTAGGACTAAAAGAATTGATTTTTAAAAAATGGGGAGTCCTCGGACTCAAAGAATTTGAACTGAGCTGACGGGGTTTGTGCTGCCCTAGTAGTCTTTTGAAAGCATGATTTTCTGCACTTGCGGGCCATTTGGAATAAGCATAATGATTGTGTCAAAAGAGGGAAGTCACCTTTGCCCCTAGTCTTGGACCATTCTCATATTTCTACTTTTAGCATTGTGTTATGATAGTGTTTAAAACTCCTGCTTGCATTGCTCGTGGTATGCTTATGGAGACTTTTCAATTCTTTATTCATCATCTTAAACCCACACATTTGAGATCATTATTGACTCGTCCGACGAGGACAGACTCAACAAATACAAGGTGATTGAATCATACTCTGAACTGATGTGCTTTTGTCGTGAATACATGTATCAACTTACCTCTTTCATTTATTTATCATTTTACAATTTTAGTGCTTTGCTGATAAGTCTAAACTTTGAAAACTTCTCCTTTTCGATTTAGCTGATTCTTTGCCTATCTAGAGTGTGCTTCGAATTGGTGCTTTACCTTATAGAATAAAAGACACTCTATTTCAGTCCATTAAAAAACAAACTTGCCTTTATCATAGAGGGATTTTGGTAAACAAAGTTTGTCCCTAGTTTGAAAGAGACTTAGGGGCTTGCTTCAAAAATAGGGCTCTTAGCAAACGAAGTTTGCCCCTAGTCTTAAGGGCAAACGGACTCACCCCAAGGGCCTTGAGAACATGTTGGTACAGGATGCTTTCAATGCATTTACTCCCAATCTGGAGGTAATCATCATGAATGTGATGGGCTAAAGGGAGATTTCCCAATGCTGATCGGCAAACTTTATTTGCCCCTAGTTTGGTAATACATATGTGGTCCTAGGCAAATGCAAGTTTGCTCCTAGTTTTAAAAGAACATAACCATATGCGCAAAGGATTCAACTTATCCCCGAATGGGAATCAGGTCCAAGGTAATATGGCTAAGGCCTGAAAGAGCACACCATATTATGACGATGGTGATGACCGAACCCGATAGGTTGCCTATGTATCCCCAAGTGGGAATCAGGTCAAAATGTAGTTCATCAACTCTGAAGGTCTTGAAAGAATTAGGCTTCAAGAATTGGTGGGCTTTTCGAGCCATGTTGCCATTTAGGTCTAGGGAGTGCATGTCACTTGTGGTAGCCCTTGTGTAGCATGATAAACTACTTTTTCCTTTATTCTCTTTTCTCTTTTCTTTTCTTTTCTTCTCTTTTTTTTTTATTTGACGGTTGATTCTTTAACCTTTTCACTAGCCAGTTAATCTTTTACAACTCTTATCATGTTTTATTCATACTCTATCATATTCACAAAGTAATATCAGTCCTTCAAATCTTTATTTTTTTTTCAAAGATATCTCTGCATTGTTTTAGGCTCACTTAGCATTTGAGCCTCTCACGAAAATTTGGAAGCTGATAAGTCTCTCTTTTTATTTTTAATTTCTTTTCTTTGTTTAGAACAACACCAATCCTTGAGGTAATTCATGTGCTAATGATCTACTTTGAAGTGCTCAAGAATTCTCAATCTTATCTATTCTCTGCCTTTTCTTTTCTCTTTCATTTCTTTTCTCTACCTTACTATCTCTTATTCTTTCCATGATTTTGACTGGCTAGGATTAGGATTTTTGAAATCAACACACATCTTATTTGTGCTCTAACTTTTGCCTAGGCACCCTTCCGGGTTTTCATCCTAGCGAGCTCTTTTCCTTTTTCTTTTTCTTTTTCTTCTTCTTTTTTTTGTGCTCTAACTTTTGCCTAGGCGCCCTTTCTGGTTTTCATCCTAGCGAGCTTCTTTCTTTTTTTTTTCTTTTTTTTTCTTTTCTCTTGGAAGAAGAAGTATTAAAATGTCTAGCTACCATCAAGGACCAAGTTTATGGCTTAAGACTGGTTGGGCTTATCTTTGAGGCTTGGTATCTGAGAAAAGGAGATGGTGAGCAAGCTTCAAGTTCCAATTTCGTCTTTTCAAGATTGAGCAAGAGCATCTTTAAATTCTTAAAGTAAAGCTAATCAATTCTCTACTCCTCCTAAAATTTGCTTTGATCACTTGGGAATCCTTTTCAATGCAAAGATTTATTAACAAAGTATTTTCCATGATCGTTTGAAAAAGTGACTTTTTTTCTTCTTTTTTCTTTTTTTTTTTGGGCTTAATGATCCATACATTTATGACTTAGCATACTGAATCGAGAAAAATGAGATTTTATTCAACTAGTAGGGAAGGAGGATTACATCACTCGACTCGATAAACTCGACAAAGACTTACAAACAAACTTGATAATAGACTGACCAGAAGACTCGACTGGACTTGACATTTGACTCCAACCTAACATAACTCGACTACTGGACTTGACTCGGTGTCAATTGGAGTGTCATAGATAATTTTCAATTTATTGGGTCCCCAAGAGCATCCACATTTGATTCAGCAGTAGCATTTCCAAACACTATTACCTCACTAGTATCTTCCTCAGGTTCATCATTCCCCTTCTGTATCTTTGTAGGAACATCATCTACCCTTATGGCCCATTTTTTCAGTCGAGTGGCCCTTCTCTGACTCATACCGAGTATTGTCAATGCCTTTTTCGATTCTGTTGATTGGGTCGGGGCCAGTTGGTTGTTGCGCACTCATGGAGGCAACGAATCCCTTGAGAGTATTCAGCGATGGCTGTGATTGAAAAGATTGTATGTCATGCCAGATGCCACTCGGTGGGTTCAGAAAAGGAGTGATAATTTTATGCTCAATGAGATCTTGGATATCATGGCGGAGTTTCATGCAATAGTTAGTTGTATGGCTAGGGGTCTGGTGGTAAGCACAGTACAAAGACAGGTCACATTTGCGGGGTAAGGGATTTGGTAGTGGCTTTGGGTCCAGGGGGTTGAGGTGACCATTCTTGACAAGTTGACCAAGGGCCATGGATAATGGCATGCCAAGGTTGGTGAAGATTCTCGGCTTGCGGGCTTGGTTTGATTTTGAATTCGACTTTGAGCTAGAGTTGGTTTTTGGGTTGAGATGTGGACTTGGAATAACTCTTTGGTTAGTTGGGATTGGGCCTGGATGTGGGCTTTGGTGAATGGTTAAGCTTGGGTATGGACTTTGGTGATAGGTTGGGTTTGGACATGGGCTTCGGTGCACAGGTGGGTTCAGACATGCCTGTTGGTGCTTCTTTAAGCAATTCATTATTCTCTAATCTGTCTTTTCCTCATCAGGGCCCATTTGATCTTTCAATAATTGAATGAACTCAAGCATGACCCCCTCCAATTGCTTCACCCTAAATCTTGTTGCTCAACAACGACTTGCAGTTTGCTTACTTTCTCCTCCAAAGCTCTGTAAGCCATTGGTGGGTCTATCTCGACATGATGGTCCATGATCACCTCTAATTAAGAGAGATAAACCCAAGAAGATTAGAAGTGTCCTTACTAGGGGCTCTGGTTGTTCCACTCTTTCTAAAAAAAACAGATAGGAAAAAGGTCCGCATGCAGAATTGAATAGTAAGGGATTTTTTAGGGACTTTGATCTTAATTGGGAAGAAGATGTTGTGAGTTTGTACGCTACACGTATGTAATGATATCGATTGGTGAGAGTGCAAAATGTACATGCTCTTATGATTTAATGCATGCACTGCACACATGGCACACGAATGAAATGCAAGTGTGTGTGTGCCTACTCTATATGCCAAAGCAAAGGAAACTTCTAATCCTAACAGGTAAACACATAAGCACATAAAATCCTCACCCATGTCAGGTGCAATAATTTCTCCTTTCATTGTGATCCCCACTACCCATTCAAAGGTCGGGTTTTTTAAAAAAATTTCAAAATTCATTTGAAAAGCATTTCTTTAGAACGATGAGATCTTTCAAAAACAATTCTCAAGAATTTTGAATCTTTTATTTAAGAATGAGGATGTAAAAACATTTCTCAATAGAGATGATTAGATTGAAATTCTGCTTTGAAATTCATTTGAAAAGCATTTATTTTAAAAACAATTCCCTTGATTTTTGGGTTCTTCAAGGATGAGGATGTGCAAATATTCCTCAACAAAGGTTGACTTGGAATTTCAGTCAAAAGCGAACTCTAAAGATTTTTGAAAGAGCAGTTAAATGCTTTAGAATCAAAATCTATTTATTTTCAAAGATGCATTTAAAATTCCCTGGGGTAAATGGATCACATGATCAGATCATTACCGTACTTTTCATGAATTTAGATACATACAAGGTCAATGGTGCTTAGCTAACAGGATATAGGAGATGTAATCTTATAATCAAGGTTCAACATGTTCCCCAAATGTCATGGGACATGATAAGGAATTGCTAAAAGTGATTAAGAGATTGTACGCCCTATATCAAGCAAGCATCGTCATCATCTCAAATAACCCCTTCCGGGCACACAAAACTTCCTAGCACATAACCCTAATCAAGAATTAATTTCCTAACTTTGAAAGGTTCTATGGAAGCTACTATGCAAAAGCTGGGTTTTGGTCAAATAAGGGACCCTTGACACACATCCGATAGGTTGCTTCATATACCAAATCATGGTACGAGATCAAGGGTGATCACACAGTCCCATGATAACTTGACCGACCAGGTTGCCCCGAGCCTCCAAGGTCATAGTTCCGTGCAATCGACTGGTTAGACATGCAAGTGAGATGCAACATGCATACAAAGATTAATTAATTTGATTAAAAGGATGCTTTCAAGTCTAATCCTCAAGTGAACCCAAAATCAGAATTCTGGTCTGCGAAACCAGAGATTCTGGGTTCGATCCCCAGCGGAGTCGCCAGATTGTGGATATCGCATTTTTCTTACCCACAGAATTCTGATCTGCGAAACCAGAGATTCTTGGTTCGATCCCCAGCGGAGTCGCCAGATTGTGGATATCGCATTTTTCTTACCCACAGCTTTTCTTTGAAAATCTTTTCTAAATTTCAAATTCAAAAACAAATGAGTCGCCACTTAATTTTTAAAAGGAAAATTAAGAAATCATTTTTAAAGCAAACTGATCTTTCAAACACGAGAGATTAACTAGGTCCGGGGATTATGGAATGAGAAGGGAAGGAGCCCACCGGACTAAAACACCCCCTCTCATCCTATCTCGCGATAGGCCTCTACTTAACATCATTTTAATTGAATTATTAATTTAGATGTGCCCTCAACTAATACATATGTATAAATATACATTACAAAAGCATGTCTAAAGGGGTGTAAATTTGCAACTGATAAAATATCATTCAAAAACCACATAATTCAAGTAGGAAGCAATGTGATATGCAATAGGGAACAAGAGAACTTACCCGGGGTCCAGCAGCGATATTAAACGTGCAATGCATACAAACAAAAGAAAATCCTAAAAAGAGTCTCTAATCACATGTATTCACATAAGGCAAGTCCTAATTCTAAGGTGTCGTGTATGAGATCGAAAAATCGACAAAAACAAGAAATTAAAATAAACTAAAGAGGAATTCAAGAAATCATACCTTAATGGCGCTACAAAAAAAAAAGGGTTAGTCCACATGGTATACGAGATATGAAGTTAGAAATAACAATCCTAAATTTCTAGCTTAAATCTATCAAATGTAATTAAATCTAAAGCAAATAAGTCCTAATTACAAGTATCAAGCCATATGGATGAGCATGTACATGAACAAGAATAAATTATGAAATATTCAGTGATTTAGATCACTTAAACTTTGAATTCAAGCTTAACTAATCATTATTGAAACATGGTTTGAACCTTAACTCATGAAAATATCATCTAAGCCATTATTCATAAGATTGATTAAAACTATTGAAGAATTCTGGAAATTGCTGAGAGCAGATCATAACTTTAAAGAAATAAAAAGCATGGCTCCCGTGGTTTGACCTTGATGACTTTTGGACACAAGATTCCTCTGTGTGTATAGTTTTTAACCCAAAAAATAAATCTAAGTTTCAACGGTTGGATCTCCAGGAATTGGACAAAAACCAGACGCCACTCAGCATTCTACATCCTTCTGTCCAGAGTTCTTGTACGATTTTCTAAAAATAGAAACAAAATCCGAAATGCTTTGTTCTTTTTAGGGTGACTTCCTAACACATTAATCTACTTAGAAAAAATTATGTTGGGTCACAAATACTTTATTAAGGTTCTGATTTACTTATTTCAAAAGAGTGTTACTGTTCTGAAACTCTGGACAGATTGTAGTGACTTTACAAAACTCATGACCAAAGCACTATAAAAATGAAATCTCCTTAAAAAAAAATTACAGTGGTAGAACTTTGAGTTATAGACACTTTCCCGTTGGTTTCACTTAATTCCAACGGTTAGATTATCAACTAAAAATCTATGATCAAAACTGGTTGTGAACTCATTACTTTTATTGTCAAGTTCAACTTTATTTATTAACCCCAACTATTAAACCATGTAGTTGGGCTTAAGCCGAACTACTTTTCCTACCATTTGATGGTCATTGGAGACTAAAGACCCTTATACTTATAGATTTCAAATGAAGTACGAATCAACTTCTCAAAATTTCAAGATGATGAATCTAAACCATGGAGATGGGCTTGGACTCAAACTACCTTCTCCTACCATTTGATGGTCATTGGAGATGAAGATATGACTAATACTCATGAGTCTTCAGGGAATATAAAGAGATTCCATGAGAACTCCAAGTTAGGGAACTCAAACCATGGTAAGGGTTTAGATTCATCCACTTGTCCTTATGTAAAAGATGATCAACCTTAAGTCTTCCATGGGAAGCACAAGCTTACATGGAATCAAGGGATCAAACTCAAGAGTTTTCAAGAGAGATATTGAGGATCTCTAAGAATCTCAAGAGGGAAGTATAAACAACAAGAAGAAATGAAACAAAGAAAACTAAGTAGTTTGAAGATTAGAGGCTTAAAAGAAAGAATGAAAAGAAACAACTTATGATTAGAGGATCACCTCCAAACTATCCTCAAAGCTTCTCTACTTTGAAGATCTTCTAAGCTCTTCTTCAAGCTCTCCAAACTCTCTATCTCTCTCAAATATGTATTGTTATAGTGGTATATTATGGCATCTCTCTTCCTCCTACCCAAATATTCTTCTCTTAAAGGTTCTCCTAAATTCCTCTCAAATTCTCCCAAATATTCTTTTTTTTCTCTTGGTCCGCTTTTCAATGAAGATACCTCTTCTTATATAGACAAAAATACCTAGGTATTTCAGTGAATTCGGAGTAAAAAAAATAGCTGTAAATACAGCATTTGGTGGTACAATGCGTACTTTCTGAAAAAAGCAGACTGCTGGAGCTAACGACAGTCAGGAAGTTTTCCGCGACACTCTGGGAATGCCGGAACGGCACTTCGTGAAAGCCGCGGCGGCATTCCATGACTGTCGTGCGGCACTTACTGAGAGTCACGCCAAATTATTGATTGCCGCATTTATGTCAGGCTTACTTTATCAGTTTTTTTGTTTTATCTGCATACATATACGTATTGTACCACAAAATACGGACTTTAAAAGCAAACGGTAGTCAAAAAATGTTGGCGGCAATTGATGAGTGCCAGTCCGACATTCTGTGAGTGTCGTACAGCACTCACTGAGTGCCGCAAAAACTGTTGTGTGCCGGTTTCCGTTAAACTTCCCCTTTTAGGTCTTTTCTTTTCTCCTTTTTCTTCTAAAAACTTATTTTTGGGGATCTTTGCCAAACGTGATGTTTTCACTCCTGAATTCTCCTAAGTACCCGGTATTTCTTTTTCTATGAAAATTTTATCGCGTTTGGAGAACTTTCTGAAGAGCTTGGAATACTTCAAATCTTTCGGTCCTTATCATCATCGGATATGGAGGTGACATTCTCCTTAATTCGACGTTTGGTCAAAATCAAGGTGTCTACAGGTATCAATTGATAATCACCATTATTTAGCCCATATTTAAGGGATGTCATTCCTCAGAGAAAAGGGGGATGATATCCTTAGATAAAAGGGGATGGTAGTGACGACCACAGCGAATTGACTTCGGTCACTTGAGAGTGTGTGATATCGCTTTTAAAGCGATGACAAAGTGAGAATGGCCGGGAATCAGGGGTCCAGAACGATGGTGGTTGATTACTTGACATGCCTGCGACCATATATTGTTGTGAATGTTTAATTGGTGTTGTGAATGTTTAATTGGTGTTATGATTAAATACTCCAATTGCATGATTAGTACCACATACTCATTGAGCGAAATTCTTAGTCGATTTTTGTGGCTAATGACCACGCAAGTTCGGACGAGCATCACAGTGAGAAGCGTTGAACTGTGGGGATTCTAGGATAGCTCGAGATTTAATGGTTAATGTTTAATATGTTCATATATAAATAAGTTTATGTTTTGGTTTTATATTAGATCATTGTAATATAAATTGTGGAATGAAGTTTTGAAGGTATTTCCAAGTGTTTTGGTGATATTTTGGTATTTTAATTCTTGTTAATAGGGGGAATGGTGCTGTAATAGGGGGAACTCTGTCCAAGTACCATTCGATGGTATAAAACTTTATTTTATTTCTTTTATTATTTTGGTTGATAAAAAGCTATTTTACCTCTGGTATTTCAGTTATAATGTTATTTTTGGAACGTTAAAAAAATGATTATTTGGTCCTTGTTGGCTTTGTTACACGTGTCCTAGCCCGCAGGGGCGGGTTGGGGTGTGACAGTTTAACAAAAGACTGAGGGCCAAAACTTTTCCATTGGTGAACTGGTCAAGAAGGCTATTTTACCATTAGGACTCAAAGACCATAGATTGGGTAAATGGTCCCCTAACTGGGAAGGACCCTTTAAAATTCATGAAGTGTTAAAAGGGGGAGCCTATCATTTGAAAATTTTAGATGGGCAAATACACAACATGCTTATAAACGACAAATATTTAAAGAAGTATAAGTCCTGTATGTGGGAAGTATATTTACGCCAATTAGAGCAAGAAACTAAGAATGCCCAAGATATTTGAGTTATTCCTGATCAGTCTGAAGGAATTTGGCATTCTTAGTTTGGGACCCTGCTCTCAACGTCTTTCGTTTCGGCTTTCAGGAGATTTGTCCTCTGTTTGAGGAATTCAGCGCCATTTTGCACACTGATCCCTCTGCTGAATTGGTGGTTCCTCTAATTCAGGCCGGGTATGTCCGGGACTTAACCACTCTTCTCCATATATCTCGAAATGCGGCAGGTTTTTTTGTTCATGATGGGCAAGTCGACTTTGAGCGCCTTTCTTCTGCTTATGCTCCCATAGGGGACCCTTATGATGGTGAGTACCAGATCATCCGACGTAGTGCCTTGTCGATTGCCATGCTCTCTTACTTCCTATTCTAGTCATCTTCTGACATTCTCATACCCATTGCCCGTGGTTTGAGGGAGATGAAAAGTGCTGTTATGCTAGTTCTTGGCGAAACTTTGATTGGGTTGAGCCGTGCCTGTGTTACCGGGGCCATGTTATCTACCGGGGCACCCTTCGTCTTGCAGGTTTGGCTCATGGAACGCCTCGACCTCTACATTCATTCCTCGCGTCTTCGCGGGCCCCTCTCTTATGACCGTATGGATCGAGGTCCATTGCTTATTTCATTCTGCCGACGCATGGCTCGTTTGGCTCCAGGGCCTTTCTTCTAGTGATATTTGTTGGATTTGCCCTCAGTGGACTCCTCGTTCTGTTGCTGTACGTCTTCCTGGGCGACCTGGCATCTGGCTGCCGGGCTTGAGTGCCACTACCTTCTACATTCCTGATCGGGTGGTTCGCCAGTTTGGACTTCTGCAAGATACTACTGAGCCTGTGACTGCTGATTTCACCAGGGGTTCTACTCTGCGTCCTTCTACTATGAAGGCTTTCCTTGAGGTTTGGCATAGCAGGATTGCTGCTCCATTCCTGAGGGTTCCTGCTCCGACTGTGCCTACTACCCAGTATCTTCTAGAGATCCAGGCCTTGGTTGCAAGGAGAGCTTGACAGACACATGCATAACAAAAAGTAGACAAAAAAAAACAGGGAAAAGCTTGCCATTTTACAAAACTTCCTGACAGACCCTGCCTACTCTTTTCACGCTTTTGAATGTGATTTTTATTTTTCTTTTTCAAGAAGTGTTGTCATGATAAAATCAAAAAGTGTTCACCCCTTCAATTAATGAAGTATTCTCCTTTCAATGTCTTTATTTGGCTCTTTACTCTGCTGTTTGCTATTCTATTCCATGAATTTTCATTTGTTTCTTTATAGTACTCATTTTGACAGCCAGGTGACCTGGGAGACGGTTTTGTATCCGGGTTCTTTTGATTAGCAAACGAAGTTTGCCCCTGGTTTCAAGGCTTCGAAGTGATTCCGGGCAAACGCCAGTTTGCCCCTAGTTTAGCACAGTTCTTGCTGCTTCCCCAGGTTTTCATGGGCCGAAGGCTTTTGAGGGCCCGCCTGCTTATCCCAGAATGGGTATCAGGCCTGCAGTAGTTCGGTCTAAGGTTTTGACGAAGAGTGCCTTCTGGGGCAATTTATAATGACCGAACCGAGTGGGTTGCCTACGTATCCCCTAACGGGAATCAGGTCAAGCGTAGTTCATCGAAGTAGGAGGCTTTGAAAGAAATGGTTTCAAGCAAAGTATTTCTTGAGGCGATCGAGGTTAATTGGCTGTTTAAATTCAACCCAGTCTAGGTCCATGAGATAAGCCGCTCCTCCGGAGAGGAGGGTCTTAATGATGTATGGTCCGACCCAGTTGGGTTTGAATTTTTCTCTGGGGTCATAAACGGGCACTTTTAGTTCTTTGAGGACCAGGTCACCCTCAGCAAGCTTCCTTGGGCGAACCTTTTTGTTGAAAGCACGCGCTATCCTCTTCTGGTACCCCCGAGTATGGTTTATCGCGGTCAACCTCTTTTCATCGAGCAGCATCAACTCCTCATACCTTCCCCGTATCCATTCTAATTCGGTGACTTCGCATTCCGTCAAAACCCTGAGAGAGGGTATTTCCACTTTGACTGGAAGGACAGCTTCCATCCCGTATACTAACGAATATGGTGTGGCACCCGTTGAAGTTCTCACTGAGGTCCGATATCCCCATAAAGCGAACGGCAGCTTCTCATGCCAATCCTTGTATGTATCGGTCGTTTTTCCCAAGATGGCTTTGACATTTTTGTTTGCTGCTTCCACTGCCCCGTTCGTCTGAGGCCTATACGGGGATGATTGATGACGGGTGATCTTATATTTTTCCAAGAGCGGGATGACTTCTCCCTGAAAATGACTGCCGTGATCGGAGATGAATTCATTAGGGACCCCATACCTGCAGATTATGTTCTTCTCGATGAAATTCACCACATCTTTGGCTTTTAAGGTCGCGTATGAGGCTGCCTCTACCCATTTGGTAAAATAATCGATTGCCACGATTATGTAACGGTGCCCATTGGAAGCCTTCGGGACTATCTCGCCAATGATATCGATTCCCCACACAGAAAATGGCCAAGGGGTGGTCATGCTGTAGAGTTGTGACGGCGGGGTATGCATCAGATTTGCATGAATCTGACACTTGTGACACCTTCTAACATATTCGCAACAGTCTTTGTCCAAGGTCGTCCAATAGTACCCTTGCCGGATGATCTTCTTTGCCAGCATGTGCCCGTTCATGTGGGGTCCATATACTCCCTCATGTATTTCCTCCATCATTCTCTTAGCTTCCTTCCCATATAGGCATTCCAAATTATACCCGGTGTAGGATTTCTTCCATAGCTTATCTGCGTAGATCACAAATTGAGCAGCAAATCGTCGAATTGCCTTCTTGTCCTTTTCTGAGGCTCCCTCGGGGTATTCCCCTTCTCTGATGAATTTCCAAACATCTTCATACCACGGCACTTCGTCGTCTCCTTCTATGGCCGCGATCATTTCAAATGACGGTTGATTCCTTACTTCTATGGATAGCGGGATCATGGTAATTTTGGAAGGAATTTGGATCATTGAGGCTAAGGTAGCCAAAGAGTCGGCTAGTTGATTTTCTTCGCGAGGGAGGTAGTAAAAGGAAATCTTTTGGAATTGCACTTTCAGACTCTCCAGATAGTCATGATAGGGTCTCAATTTCTCATGTTTTACCCTCCAATCGCCTCGGACCTGGGATATGATCAAGTTGGAATCTCCGAAGACATCAATCCTTCTTACCTTCAAAGCCAAGGCCGCTTCCATCCCAATTATGCATGCTTCGTACTCCGCGGTATTGTTAGTTGAGTTATACTCGAGTTTGACGGCTAACGGGGTAGGGATCCCATCGGGTGCTACGAGGATAACTCCAATTCTGTAACCCAATTGGTTGGCTGCTCCGTCGAAGTACATCTTCCACAAATCTTCCCTAACCTCCATGATTCCTTCGTCTGGGAACTTGAAATCTCCCTTGTCCTCAGATTCTACAGCGAGGTCGGCTAAAAACTCAGCGACAGCCCTTCCTTTTACGGACTTGGCGGTGACATACCTGATATCGAACTCAGCCAGCATCATAGTCCAACGGGAAATCCTACTAGTCAGGACAGGTTTTTCGAACAGGTATTTCAATGGGTCCATTCGGGATATCAGAATTACAGGGAAGGCTAGCATGTAGTGGCGGAGGCGACGGGTACACCAAACCAAGGCCCAACAGGCTTTCTCCAAGGGCGAATATTTTAACTCATATCCGACCATTCTCTTACTCAGGTAGTAAATGGCTTTCTCCGCGTGCCCCTCCTCTCCTTCTTGGGCCAACATACATCCCATTGAATCCTCGGATACAGAGAGATAAAGTAACAGGGGTCTCCCAAGTGAAGGTGGTGACAAGACAGGTGGGTTCTGGAGGTAGGTTTTGATTTTGTCGAAGGCCCGTTGACACGGGGCGTCCCATTTGAATCTCTCTCCTTTTCTGAGTAGTTTAAAAAGTGGGTCGCAGGTCAAGGTGAGTTTGGAAATGAAGCGGCTGATGAACTGTATTCTCCCCAAGAATCCCCTCAGTTCTTTCTCGTTTTTTGGTGGCTGCATTTCGGTTATTGCTTTTATCTTGGTAGGATCCACCTCTATTCCCCTCTGAGTAATAAGGAAACCTAATAACTTCCCGGTGGTGACTCCGAATGTGCACTTTTGCGGGTTTAGCCTCATTTTGAACTCCCTCAATCTCTCAAAGAATTTTCTCAAAGCCTCAAGGTGCCCTCCCCTCTCTTTGGATTTCACAATCATATCATCTACATACACCTCCACCTCCTTGTGGATCATATCGTGTAGCAAAGTGGTGGCAGCCCTTTGATAGGTTGCACCTGCATTCTTAAGTCCGAATGGCATGACCCTATAGCAATATGTCCCCCATGGAGTGATGAAAGTGGTTTTCTCCCTATCCTCGGGCGCCATGAGGATTTGGTTATATCCAGAGAATCCATCCATGAAAGATAGAAGCTCGTGCCCTGCAGTGTTGTCCACCAACACATCGATGTGGGGCAGCAGGAAATCATCCTTAGGGCTTGCCTTGTTTAAATCTCGAAAATCAACGCAAACCCTAACACGACCATCCTTTTTTGGGACAGGTACAATGTTGGCAATCCACTCAGGGTACTCGGTGACCATCAAGAATCCAGCTTTTAATTGCTTTTCAACTTCCTCTTTCACTTTAAGTGCCCATTCTGGCCTCATTCGCCTCAACTTTTGTTTTACGGGTTTCGAATTGGAAAAGAGGGGGATGTGGTGTTGGACTATTTTTGGATCGATACCTGGCATATCATTATAAGACCATGCAAAGACATCTTTGAATTCATTTAATAGACTGATTAGTTCTTTGCTTTCTTTATTGCTAAGTGTAGAGCCGATAAAGACATTTTGAGGATTATCTTCATTTCCTAGATTAATTGTTAGGGTGTCCTCAATGATTTTACATGCAGATTCTTTTTCTTTTTCAATTAGTTTTTGCAGTTCAATGGTATTTCATGATCATCACATTCATCACATTCATTAAGCGTGTTCGAGTAGGCAGAATCAGTCATGTTTTCATTGATTTTCTTTGGAGTGATTACAACAGACATGGAAATTGAAAGACGCCTCATTTGGGCCATTACAGACTCTGGGTGTGGGGGGAACCTATTGCTAGACACAAAAACCCACTCTTTCTTGCTCTCTCCTCCCAAGTCAGTAATGAAGCATTCTTCCGGTTCTCCTATTTTGGTGACTTCTTCCATCTCCTCTTCCTCAGCTTTCCCCTTGTCGGCCTTTTCCTGACCTTTCCCATCTTCTTCGCTTTCAGACGCTTCCTCCACTATGCCCTCAACGTATTTGCCCTTGGTTTTCCCAGGATCTTCCTTTATGACCTCCGTGTTCCCTTCGCCCAACAGATTTTTCATGGCGGAATCGTCCAACGCACCAATCCAGTCCTTGGCAACAACAGACTTTTCGGGCCTTTGCAGAAATGGGTGTACTCAGAAATTTCATGGGAGAAAAAGATCTCGAACCCTGGCTTCATGCACTTGTCCTTTTGGTCCATCCATGGCTCTGGGAAGCCACAGAAAGGGAAACTTTCTCCCTCCTTCACAAAATACCCGTTGAGAGTCTTTGAGTAAGGGTCCAGCGGTGTGTTGACGGCCTTCTTCTTGGCTCTTAGCTCCTTCTTCGTTGGCTGGTACCCCAGACCGTGAGTGTGGGTCTGAGTAGGGATCTTTGGAGCCTCAGGCAGGCCTTAAAGGTTTTTTTCCAACCCCAATCCTGGAAAGAAACCCATCTTCTTCATGATTCCTGCGACCACTGGACTAGCATGCTGATCGGACTGAAGCGGCAGAAACCCCTTCGACTTTCCTTCTTCTATTACGCTGATGAACTCGAATCCTCCCATTTTCGCTTCTTCTTCTTGCAGCTGTAATTCTAGAACCGGTGCACTCGACGATGCTTCGGACGGACGAACCCAACTGTCCCCGAGGATATCACAGACTTTGTTTTCCCAGACATACTTGACCTTTTGATGGATTGTTGACGGTATAGCACCCAGACTGTCCAACCAAGGTCTCCCTAACAGCAGGTTGAAGGAAGCGGGGATATCAATGATTTGGAACTCGGCTTCTTTATCCATTGGCCCGATAGCAAGGTTAAGAAAGATGATGCCCATGACTGCCCTTTGGGTGTTATCATACGCCCTGACCTTTTGTTGAGACGGCACAAAAGAGGATTCATCCAAGCCCATTCGTTTGGCTGTGCGGAAAGGACACACATTAAGAGCAGACCCGTTGTCAACGAGACAAGCAGGCATGGTATTCCCCAAACATTCAACAGTGACGTACAAAGGCTTATTGAGCATGGGTCCTCCCGGAGGTAAGTCGTTTGAGGAGAAAGTAATAGCCGAAGTTGGAATTTTGCTGATCAGCCCCACGAGGTCCTCCGGAGTGGTATCGATGGACACGTCAGCTTGGTTCAAAGCGTCTAGGACCGCCTGCCTATGACATTTAGAGGCAATCAGCAACCCCCAGACAGTGATGTTAGCCTGAGTCTTCTTCATTTGCTTAAGGACTCTATCCTCTTCTTCTTCTTCATTCATCTTCCCCTTTCCTTTGTCCTGATCCCTCCCCGGGTGATCTTCCTCTAGTTCGTTCGGTTTGAAGTGTCTGCCAGACCGGGTCAAATGATCTATCTCTTCTCTTGTCCAAATGTTGTCGACTTCTGAAACGATCTTTGAGCCCTCCTTTGCCTCTTCGTCGCTTTGATACCACAGGTCATCCTCTTCCACTTGGTCTATGTTTCGATCATTAGTTCCCTGAACCCACCAATCTGATTGTCCCGTTGCTTTATTCTCCCATATCTCTGGTTGGCTTCCAATCATACAGATTTCTGGATTTTCTGGTAACTGATAAAACTTCTTTGGTTCCCCACCCTTCGTGATTAGCTCGGATGGATCAAATGTTGTTTCTCCCACTCCTAAGAAGTACAGGCCTCGTGGCGGTGGTACAGCACGATGGTTTGGCAGTGGATTCTTGGTGACATTGGGGGTCTTGACAGGTGGCTTGGATATCACTTTGTTGTCAATGAGGTCTTGTATGTCATGCCTTAACCTCATGCACCGATCAGTTGAGTGGCCTTTTTGTTGATGATATTTGCAGTAGAGATCTCCTTTGAAGTACGGCGGGAGTGGACTCGGCGGCGGTCGAGGTTCCAGCTGACGGAGATGCCCTTTTGTTAACAGCCTATCGAGGGCGGTTGATAATGATACCCCCAAGTCTGAAAACTTCCTCATTGGCTTATCCTCCCCTCCTCTCGAATGACTTTTGGTGATATCGAATTTCCTCTCCGGCTCACTAAGTGCGTTGACATCGGTGGGGCCAGAGTGACCCCCCGAGTGCCCTCCACCTGATCCATAACTGGGCCTCCAATATCGGTTCTGTGGTTCTTCCTTCTTGATTGTTCCTTCTTGAATTGCATCTTCGATTCTCGTCCCTACATCGAACACCTCAGCAAAGGTGTTGATTGACTGAAATCTCATCTTTTCCTGATAAACGGGCTGTAGATTTTTCATCAGCATTCGAATTTGGTCCTTTTCGGACGGCCTTTGCACCATTTTCGCAGCTTTCCCCCTCCATCGGCTTAAATACTCGGCAAATGATTCTTTGTTCCCTTGCCTGGTCGTTTCCAAATCTCGGACAGTAACATCCAAGTCTTGGTTGTATTCGTACTGCGCCACGAATGCTTTAATCACTTCTTCCCATACCCTGGTTTTACTTGGTTCAAGAGTGAGATACCAAGACAGAGCGGCTCCGGTCAAAGTCTGTTGGAATAGGACTGCCATCATGATAGTGCTCAATCCGCTTGGTTGGAAAGCCCCGATACACATTCGGACGTGACTGCGGGGGTTGCCTGTGCCATCAAATTTGTCAAAGACGGGCATTTTGAAACCGGCCGGCAGTGTCTCGTGGACTCCGTCATACAACCCTTCCAGTTCCATTAGGTAGGTATCCACCCCTTGAGCCTTGCGCATTACCCTCTCCAATTTTTCTATCTTCTCGGTCAGCAGCTTCTCCTTCTCATCTTTCTCCCTGTCCCTGTTGGCTCTCAGCGCATCATTCCAATGTGCCTCTTGGTCGTCGAACCAATCTCCGTCTCCTCCTCCCATAGGCGGGTCTATAATGGGTGGAATTACATGCGGCGGCGGTCGGCGATTCAGCTCTTCTATCATTCCCATCATTCGGTTCATATTCTCGGCTTGTCTTCTCATCTGTTCTGCTTGCTGTTCGACTAGTACCCTCAATCCGGTCATCTCTTCATTGTTTCTTTCTTCGGCCATGTTAGCGTATCCTCTTCTCACTAACCTTGCCGCAGGATCTCTAAACCACCCTTGGTTTGCTATTTTTGCTCCTACAATGAATTTTGAAAATTTCTTTTTAGAAAAAACCTTTTTACCTTTATTTTATTCGAGGAAGACTTTTTATTTTATGCATCATGCGGATGTAATGCATGTGTGTGTGTGCCTGCTTTATATGCCAAAAAAGAAAGAAAAATCCTAATCCTAACATATAAGCATAGAAACACATAAAATCCTCATTCATGTTGAGTGCGCTAATTTCCCCTTTCATCGCGACCCCTTTTTACCCTCTCAAAGGTTTGGATATTTCAAAAAGTTTCGAAAAAGTATGATGAGATTTTTCAAAAACAACTCTCAAGGATTTTGAATCTTTTAAAAAAAATGAGGATGTGAAAATGTTTCTCGATAATTTTGCTTTGAAATTCATTTGAAGATCGTTTCTTCTGAAAACAATTCTCAAGGATTAGTTTGGGGTTTTGATCAAAAGTGAACTCCAAGGATTTTTCGAAAGAGCAATTGAAAACTTTGGGATAAAGATTACAAAAAAAAAAAAAAAATTCATTTGCTTTCAAAGAAAAATTCTTTGGGTAGAAGGATCACATGATCGGATTATCACCGTACTTTTCATGAATTTGGATACATACAAGGTCAATGATGCTTAGCTAACATGATATAAGAGATATAACCCTATAACCAAGATTCAGCATATTCCCAAATGTCATGGGACATGAGAAGGAATTGCTAAAAGTGATTAAGGGGTTATACATTTTTCATCAAGCAAGTATCATCATCATCTCAAATAATCCCCTTCGGGCATACAAAACTCCCTAGCACATAGCCCTAATCAAGAATTGATTCCCTATGATTCTGAAAGGTTCTATAGAAACTACCATGCAAAGGCTGGGTTTTTGGTCAAATAAGGGACCCTTGACACACACCCGATAGGATGCTTAATATACCAAATCATGGTACGAGATCAAGGGTGATCACACAGTCCCATGATGACTTGACCGGCCGGGTTGCCCCGAGCCTCCAAGGTCATAGTTCCGTGCAATCGACTGGCTGGACATGCAAGTGAAATGCAACAGGCACACAAAGATTAATTAATTCGATTAAAAGGATGTTTTCAAGTCTAATCCTCAGGTGAACCCAAAATCAGAATTCTGGTCTGCGAAACCAGAGATTCTGGGTTCGATCCCCAGCAGAGTCGCCAGATTGTGGATATCGCAGGTTGACCTACCCACAGCTTTCTTTAAAATATTTTTCAAATTTCAAATTCAAAACAAATGAGTCGCCACTTAATTTTTAAAAGGGAAAAATTAAGAAACCATTTAAAGGAAACTGATCTTTTGCGAAACCAAAGATTAACTAGGTCCGGGGATTATGGAATGAGAGAGGAAGGAGCCCTTCGGACTAAAACACCCTCTCTCATCCTATATTGCGATAGGCCTCTACTCAACATCCTTTTAATCAAATTTATTAATCTAAGCATGCCCTCAACTAATACATATATACATATATACATTACAAAAGCATGTCCAAAGGGTGTAAAATTGCTAATGATAAAAATATCGTTCATAAGCCACATACGTCAAGTAGCAAGCAATATGATGTGCAATAGGGAACAAGAGAGCTTACCCGGGATCCGGCCGCGAATATTAAACGTGTAATGCATGCCATTAAATAAAACCTAGGAAAAGAGTCTCTAATCCATATATACATATAAGACAAATCTTAACCTTAAGGTGTCGCGCATAAGGTCGAAAAATCAAATGAAATCAAGGAATTTAGTAAACTAGAGAGGGATTGAGAGATCGTACCTTAATAGCGCTACAAAACAAGAGGTTAGTACACATGCCTTAGACAAGAATATAGTATCAAAGAATAATTAGTCCTAAGTCAAGTTCAATTAGATCCGACTAAATCCAAACTTTATCCGAGAACTAGTTCTAATTATAAGCATCAATATTTATGAACGGATGAATGATTATGAACAAGAATGAGATATGAATTTATTCACTAATTTGAATCACTAAGCCTCTGGGTTTAAGCTAGATTATTATTATTCAAAACATGATTTGGGGTTTCAAGACATTAAGAGATCATTTGGGTTGAAACAAACGAGATTAGGCAAAGAAAACATGAGCAGTTTTTTTTATGAATTACAGAGAGCAAAGCCGACGTTCAAAAATAGGAATAAAATACTTTCAACGGTTAGATCTTAATGATTTTTGGATATGTTATGCCTCTGTGAGTCTAGTTTCTAACCCAAAAAGAAAATCGAGGTTTCAACGGTTAGATCTCCGGGAATACTGAAAATACTAGACCCCACTCAGGATTTTGCAACTCTCCGTCCAGAGATCTTGTGTGATTTTCTAAAAATAGTAAAAAAATGGGAAATGCTTCATTCTTTTTAGGGGGTTTTCTTAGCACATTAAACTACATGGGAAAATTTATTTTGGGTCGCAAACACCTTATTAAAACTTTGATTTAACAATTTCAAAATCGTTTTACTGTTCTGAAACTATTTTTAAACTCTGGACAGATTATTGTTGCTTCACAAAACCCATGATCAAACCATTCTAAACATGAAACCACCTTAAAACAAAAATTACAGTGGTAGAACAATGTGTTATTGACACTTTCCCGCTGGTTTAACTTGATTTCAAAGATTAGATTTCGAACTAAAAATCTTTGATCAAAAACAGTTGGTGAGCTCACTGTTTTTATTTGTCAAGTTCAACTTTCATTTGGTAACCCCAACTATTAAATCATGAAGTTGGGTTACACCAAATCACTTCTCCTACCATTTGATGGTCATTGGAGACTACAACTTTTATTCTTTTTATAGATTTCAAGTGAAGTATGGATGAACTTCATGAAATCTCAAGATGAGGATTCTAAACTATGAAAGAGGTTTAGACTCAAAATCACAAGTCTCCTATCATTTGATGATCATTGGAGATGAAGGTGTAACTAATACTTGATAGTTTTCAAAGGAATATGAAAGGATTCCATGAGACACCAAGTTTAGAGGATCCAAGTCATGAGCATGGACTTGGATCCTATCTATGTGAAATAAAGTGATGATCAAGTTTTGACTTTCATGTAGAGCATGAGCTTACATGAGATTCAAGGGATCATGCTCAAGAGATCAATAGAGATATTGAAGATCTCCAAGACCTTCAAGAGAAGAAAATAGACAAAAAAAAATAGAAAGAAGTATTGGGAACAAAAGGACTACTAAGTTTAAAGCAAACAAGAATGATGAAATGTCCTAAGATTTAGAGATTGCAAGAGAAGAAAGAGTAAACTAATAATCTAGGTTGAGAGGGTCACCTCCAAATTATCCTCAAGGTTTTCTTTTCTTTGAAGATTTTCCAAACTCTCCTTCAAAACTCTCCAAAACTCTCTCTTTTCTCTCTAAAATGTAGGTGTAATGGAAGTGTTTCTTTGTATGTCTCCCCTTTCCCCTTTTTTTCATGAAGATACCCCTTTATTTATAGGTGAAATTAACAGGTATTTTTGGTGAATTTCGGAGCAAAAAACAGGTGTAATTCTCTCATTTGGTGGTACAATGTGTACTTTCTGAAATTTGACAGACTGCTGCCCAGCGCGGCAGTCCAGAGACTGCCGCGGCAGTCCGTGACTGCCGTCGCGGCAGTTCATGACTGCCGTTGCGGCACTTCATGACTGCCGCACGGCATTCATCAAATGCCGCGGCAATTAATGGATTGCCGCGTTTTTGTCAGTCTTACTTTATCAGTTTTTTGTTCTTATTCGCATACGCATACGTATTGCTCTGCAAAATACAGACTTTAAAAGTGAACGGCATTCAGAAATTGCACGTGGCACTTGGTGAGTGCCGGAACGGCACTCTCTAACTGCCGTGCGGCACTCAGTGAGTGCCGCGACTTCTGCCGTGTGCCGTTTTTAACTGAGATTCCCCTTTTTAGGTCTTCTCCCTTTTTGAAACAAATTATTTTTGAAGATCCTTTCCGAAAATCATGCCTTATACCTGAATTCTCTCAAATACCTGGTATTTTCCTCTTTCTGTGAAATTTTATCGTGTTTTTGGAGATTTTCTGAAGAGCTTGGAATACTTCGATTTTTCGGTCTTTGTCATCATCGGATACAGAGGTGACACTCTCCTAAATTCGACGTCCGGTCAAAATTGGGGTGTCTACAGACCCTTTAAAATTCATGAAGTGTTAAAAGGGGGAGCCTATCATTTGAAAATTTTAGATGGGCAAATACACAACATGCTTATAAACGACAAATATTTAAAGAAGTATAAGCCCTGTATGTGGGAAGTATATTTACGCCAATTAGAGCAAGAAACTAAGAATGCCCAAGATATTCGAGTTATTCCTGATCAGTCTGAAGAATTAGACGGAGAGAATGCCTAAACTCAGGCTGATGGAGTTGGATAGGGACCGGGAAACCTGTTAGTATATGGCATGTTAAGAAACAAATTGATATGTAAATATAAGCATGCCATATAAGAGCCAAACATGGATAAATAAACAAAACAAGTAGTTTTGGCCCTGTGGCCATTTAATAGAATCCGACATTACAAAAAAAGTTACAACATCCCAAAAGAAAATGAGAGAGAGAGAGAGAGAGATCAAGGGAAAAAAGGGAGCCAGAAGTACCAAGGCTTGAGCCCATTGTTCATCAACCTATGATAGGGCATTGGTGGCGACTTTTTGAACAGCAAACCATGATTCTTCTTGTACATCCAAGGTTGAAATCTCATTAGTTAATTGATCAAGTTGTTCTGGAACCTTCTCCAAGTCAGCTTGTTAGGAGGCATAATCGGCTTCCATCTTTTTAAGGGCAGCCCGCATTCTCTTGATATCCTCCAAAAGCAAGGCATAACTTTTTACCCCAGCCTCTGCGGTGTCAGCCAACAGGATACATTAGTTAGTTACCTCTTCTCTTTTCTTAAAGAACTCTTTCACATCAGCAAGTTTTTGGGTTGCTTCAGCCATGGTATTAGTAATTTTCTTAAATTATTGTAAAAAAGATACTGACGGTGAGGAAAAAGAAGAGCCAGCAAAATCATTTGAAAGCAAGGATGCGGCATTCTCAATGGCTTCCTGTTTTCCCATGGCATTTCTGAAGGTTGAGGAGCGTAAGGAAGCCAAAAGGTTCTTGGCTTGGAGTTAAGCCTCTGTGTAAGTACGGGTGACCTCTTTCAGGTTAGGCTTTGAAAACAAGGAGGCTAAACCGAGCCTTTGGGCAAGGGCTTGCCTGAGACTTTGGGCTCGAAGATGAAGATCCTTAATGTTAGAAGTTAGCTGAGGGTCTGAAGAAATTTGGGTTATAGAAGTAGATGAGCCAAGTCCTGCTATTGGAAAGGAGGTTGAGGAAAAAAAGTTTTTGAACACTGAGGGATATTGGGAAGAACACTTGGATCATCAACAGGATCTTTCGAAGTTCTAGTATCGCTTTGACCAGTGAGAGGAGAAGCCTTAATAGAGAAAGGACTTTTTAAAGAAGGTGGGGAGAGCTCTGTAGTTTTTGCAATCCCTGATTTCTGGGCAGTGTCAGAAGAGGGTTGATAACTACTCAAGGCTGGCTTATCATGTAATTGCTTCTGAGCTCGAGCTTTAAGTTGTGCCTTTTGGGTTGCCTTAGGAGGTTCTTGTTTAAGGACATGCTCAGACTCTCTTCCAGGTGAATAGGATGATCACGGGTAGTCTCCTCCAAGGGGGTTTTCTTCACCATTTCTATGTAATCTGGGTGTTTAGTGTCTCTGAGACTATGACAGATTGGAACGGAAGTAGGAGACTTTGGGGAAGCAACCTTTTTCTCGAATGGAACGACGGCAGAAGGATTGGAGAAACCTGACCAAAAGAAAAGGGACAATGAGGTAAACAGGATTGAATAAAATAGTAATATTATCTAGTCTTAATATCAAGTCATCAAAAGGAAAAAAAAATCTTGGAAAAACAAGTGGAAAGACTAACTAGTGGATTCAGGGAATGCCCAAGCAGCCTGATGACCGGTTACAGGGACGCCACCAAGGATGGTGGGTACCGAGGTTTCAGACTTATAACCTACCACGATCACTCCCACGAATGCATCAGTCTGAACCATAGGCTCTGCAATTTCAAATTCGGCCAAGGGTGGGAAAGGGCAGGTCTTTTTTATCCAATTCTCGGCAGAAGCATAAAGCTGCTGCCAGTTTGGAGTCTTGCCATGTTTTTTTTCGATATTCACGAGCTTTTCTTTTTCACCCGCTCCTTTTTTAGTCGGATTCTACTACGACTTGCCTCAGAAAAATTAACTCAGAGGGATTCAGGGGATTCCATTTTAGCTTATAAAACTCCTCAAATTTGACGATGGAATCGTAATCAGCTTTAAGGTCAGGATCCATACTTGGGCCTCTCTTTCTTTTGCCTATAGTCTGAATAAGTGAAGGATTAGCAGTTGGTGATGGCAACGAAGACAATGTGTTGAGCAATAAATCAAAATCACTAAAGCAACGATCAAAATGTTCCATCCAAAATGTGTCAAAGGAAGGAATAGACGCAGGGTGAAGGGAGAAGGTTAAAATTCAAACTGATCAAGGAGAAGTCCATTGAGTTCATCCATATGCTGAACTGATTCGTAGGTTTTAAAGACTGTACGAGTCAAGAAACCTGGGTTCGTTGACAAAAAATTAGGATAAGGGAGTGCTTGGGTTAGACCAAATTGGAGTGCATAATAGTTTGGAAAATAAAACTCCACGCCGCATTGGTTATTTCCCGAATTCTCTTTTGTCACTCTGTGATGACAATCCCAAGAGACCAAATAGTATGCCCATAGTTCAGGGTAACTATGCGGCTCAAGGAGGGAAGCTTTAAACCAGGTCGGTCCATATAAAGGAGGATGATAGGGTAAGAACCTCTTGGGAGAAGGAGTCCTAAGAGAGAAAAAGAAGCTTAAGCAATTCAAAAAACCAAAGGAGCTCAAAGAATTGTTGCCAAATTTTGGCCATAAATAGGTGAGTCAGATATGATTATACAAGAAGGGCTAACCTCAGGAAAGTATAGATGGAGCCACAACTATAGGATCCATAAAGGACCGCCCCAAGTGTCCAGATTACTACTTATCAGCCTAAAACAACCCCTATAAATTTGAGCCAGGAGGAAAGGGCCTAACGCCAGGACTTGGCCAAAAGCCAAAGCTAGGCTTAGAGGAAGATCAGACTTGACTACTTTGAAGGAAGGTGGACAGGTCAAGTACCTGTAAACCAGAAAGTAAGGAAGGTGAGGTACTTTGCATCAGTCAAAGGACCATCATCCTTTTTGTGTTCTAGGATAAAATACTGATAACTGGTAGTCTTTTCAAAGCTAGAGGTAATGGGAGAAATGGAGTATATCTGCTAGGATAATAGAGCACTGATTGGGTCACCATTCGGTCTTACCCCAATTAGGGCAGCCAGGTCAATGAGAGTAGGGGACATCATCCCACAAGGAAAATGAAAAGAGTTGGTGGAAACAGACAGGCTAGAACAGAGGAAAGAAGAGGGGGCATTCATAGGTAATGGTACGGTGGTTAATTGCATTAGGTCATGGATGTGTTGCCTACGCCATTCGTCCGGTTTGAAAGGAGTAACTCTAGCTACCCAGGTTAGCCAACTAGCAAGGGTTTTGATGGCCAGAAATGAATACCGTTACTGTTGTTTCCATCTTTTTAGCAGGGGACTAGGATGTTCAGACAAGAAGAGACCATTACGGGGAAAAAGATTAGAAACTTGGGGAAGGACAAACTCTTGAGCTACGCTTGGACCAAGGATGAGAGAGATGAAGTCAGGTGAGAATGCCATTACCTATAGACTGACACCTTCAAAAGCAGTAACACGAAATTGTTTTAGAGATTCCTTGGCATGCGATTGAGGATCAGTGGCAATCTCCTCTATGCTGGGAGATGAAGTGGATTCTAGAGGATTTTTAGCCATGGGAGATAGAAGATTAAACTAGAAACAAGATGGTCTTGGGCAAAAAAGAAATTAAAGGCTGAGAAAAACTCAAGAAGGGTTTAAGAAGCAGAGGTTTAGAAGGATACGGAAGGATTTTTGAATGGGAGTCTGTTTCAAAATTGAAACTTCCCCAAAACTTGCGCTGATTACAAGTTGGAATCCCCTAGAGATCAGGAGGGAGATGGTATAACAATACGAATAGGAAGTAAATGAGGGTCAAATCAGCATCCTTTCACAAAAAGACTATCTCTATCTCTAAGGCGTCATCTTATCATTCCCTAAAACATTGGCGGTTATAGGGTTAGGAGAGAAGAGTGACTTCTTTAAGGGAGTTATGATTTGGTGGGCCAGTGTCTAAATTAACAACATCCCATCAAGTGATGATTGCTCGTGCCTTTACTTGAAAGGGATGTTGGGGGGCATTATTTGCACCACAAAATAAAATTAAAAGTGGGCCCACTAAATATTGTAAAGAATTACACGTGGAACATATACGGAGGCAGGCTAATGGAGAGAGCAGACTGATACAACACAATCACACCATAATCTAGTGAACATGCCACGTCAGTGGTAGGACAGTTATTGGCAGTTATGTTGAATTAAATAAATGACATGTGTAACGCCGAAGTGATGACATATATGGTTATAGATGAAATCCATTATTCTCAAATCATTGAGATAGTGGGCGGTTTCTCAGTAGAGGAGCAACAACTACAGCCACTAATACCTATTTAAAGGAACGAAGGAATAGAGAAGGAGATCCCTGAAGATCAAGAAGACTGAGCATATTTTCATACTCTGCATTATGTCTTTCTTTTATCTTTAATTGTCAGTTTATTAAGAGTAGCTTTGTTATTAAATCCAAGTTAAAAGGCGAGATTACCACTTCTAATTGTACTGTGTTCTTCGAAGGATTTAATGGAGTTTTCCCTCTGTTTTCCCTTCTACTAGTCTCAGCTTTCTTCATGTTTCAAGTCCTTGATCTTTGGTTAATGCAACCTAAACCTATTTAGCAAAATCTCGTTCCTCTGTTTCTCTTCTCATTTGATTTGTCAAATAGTTCGCATCAAGAGGACATTTGTCTGGCACACCCGCATTTTAACACTTATATATTTCCTGCCATACAGTAACATTGATTAAAATCGTATAATATAATGACTTGTGCGTAACAAACATTTAGGGTTATAGAGTAATATGATGCAAGTGATTTTACATTAATTGGAACAATTAGTGGTTATTGATGTAGTTATAAACTATTATTAAGATGATTCAACTAGATTATAATGGAGTAAAAAACCTTTTGCTGCCATTGCTAACTATTGAAATTTTTTGAAGTTGACGGTAGGGTTTAATCTTCATTTTACTTCGATCTCCCTCTGTTCACTTCAATGGCGAATGAAGTGCTTAGTTCTTCGACAAATCGACGATGATTACTTGTCAATTACCAAGTAATTCAGAGTTTTTTGGATAATTTTGGTGTAGAAATTGGTTTTTGGCTCATGCTGATTTGTCGAAGTTTTGAATTTCAAGGGATGTAATGAATTGTGCATTTATGAAGATGACGAGTTATATATAGTGGGTATTTTTGTCCAGTTGAATTTACAAGAACCTTTGGCTGCAGTGAAAAAACGCGTATACTTATCTCCTAAAACTGGCTATTATAGGGATTTGTGCCCAAACACCCCATAGTTCTTCCACTAGTGGTGAATGCATTTAAATTTTTTCAAAAAGTGAGGTTCTTGTAGATTGTAGAATTGTGTTAGGAGTCATGGTGACAACAACCCAGTACACAATCTTATGCAATTATAGTATTTTTTTCATCACATGACTGGTCACGTAGTGTTTAGATAGATAATATTCACACAAATAAAAAAACTACTTTATGGAAAATATTAGGTATAAGTCTATTCCACTTTATGGTTCCAAAATTTTGTATCTCAAATTCGACCACCAATTGATGTGCAGTGACTATTCAAAACAATTTTCAATTAAATTTAAGTGACCTCGACAATTAGAGGACCCACTTTCACATAACATGATATTTTCTAAATATCAAAATCAAAGCATTTATTCTTGTTTTTATTGACATCCACCATAGTCAAAAGTTTCTTCATTGTCTATCCATTGACCAACTATCAATGTTAGTAAAAAGTTTGAATTGACTGTTGGATGAAGGATGAAGAGATTGAAGAACAATGTTACATTGTGGCGCCCCTCTTTAACACTATTTTAATGTTATATTGTACTAATTCATTGGTTGTTTTGAACTACAGAAAGAACAAGGAAGTAATTCTAAAGCTTAGGTACCAAACAAGCAAAAACAAAGATCATCAAAACTTTCATGCTTTCTCAAGAAGTACTCAACCTTTGAATAATTTTATAGAAACAATTAATTCTATATTCACGCATTTTGCTTCACACTCTTGTGATTTGTTTTTATCTAAATCCAAGAATTTGAATTTTCTAATCAATTCATTCTCCAGAGTTGACAACACAACTATGTATAAACATGTACATATGAAATGTGAATGTATTTAGATTTGAAGATAAAATGTAGGAATTGTTGGTTGTCACTCCTCTCTCCTAAGTGAAAGAAAATGTTTGGATATAAATGAGTGATAACACATGCCATACAACTTAGTATTCAAATTTGAGAAAAATTAATTTAGATTTCAAATGTTTTATCAATTGTGCCATATATAATAATATGTGGTATGATCAATCATTGTAATAGTATATACTACAAACATCGAATAAAACATTTGAGATTCAAATTTAAAAAAAATAGCCTTAATCCAAACCAACACACTAACCAAAGTAGCAAGACTGCAAGAGATACAGTGTTCTGTATATCTATACCTTCATCTAAAAGAACCTATTTCCAATTTCATTTATCCTGATTTGGTATTTTGTTAATTGTTTACTTTTACCATTTTTGTCCTCTCAAATACTACAATTCCCTATATCTATGCACATTTTTTTTGTCATTTATGGATTTGTGTAGGGTTATTTTCATCAGTTCAAGAAGAAAATTAGCTTTAGGTCACTTTTCTAAATTTTATTCAATATCAAAATGAGGATTCAATCAATTTTTTTATAAAATATTTACCAAGAAATTAGGATCAGTTAACTTTTGCTTCAATATGTACAAGTTGGTTCAAAAAAGAAAGAGACTTATTTGCTACAACCAAGTTTGACTTGTCTTTTTCTTTTCTTCTTTTTTTCTTTTTTTTCCCACACAAGACACTAATTCATTCGACAACAAAGTCAACAATGATGGCTCCTTACAAGGCACTAATGTAAGGGACTTGTTTGGCAAAACCAAGTTTGGCTTGTGTTTTTCTTTTTTCTTCTTATTTTTTTTCTCAAACAAGACACTAATTCATTGACGACTCCTTACAAGGCACACTAAGCCAACAATTTTGGCTATGCTATGTTTGGCAAACCCATTTTGGGCTTTGCTTTTGTTTTTGCATCGAAATCTGGCTTTGATACCAATAATTCAACAAGCCAAAATCTTAAGTTTCTGGCTGATCTTTTCAATCTCAAGTTTGGTTCTTTTAAGAGCTTTTTGCATTCTTTTAATCGTATATGGATGATGATTAGCAAGAGCGTACAGATCTGATAGAGATGATTCGTAGTTTTCTTTAAGTTTAGTAAGAGTTCGAATAAGTGAAAGACAACTTAACCTATCGAACATTCGACAGCAAGAATACTTAGTTCTTGATTAAGTCTGGCAATATCTGCGTTTAACTGCGATATGCAGTTGTTAATCCTGGTCCTATTTTTTTCTGATAAAACATTAATGGAAGACGAATGATCACGGATACTCTTATAACGATTTCTCAAACAAATCTTTGATCTAATAAGAGTAAGAAGTAAATGTCTATAAGACATAAAACAAACTTCTATTAAAACAAACTTACATAAACAGAAGCACACTTGTAGCTATAGCAAACTTTTGTCTGGTTACAGTAGCAAACTTTCACACTAGTAGCACACTCAAATCTCACAAATATTTTACAAGTGAAGAATATATTACACACACACACACACACACACACACACACACACACACATACACATACATACACACACACACACACACACACACACACACACACACAGAGAGAGAGAGAGAGAGAGAGAGAGAGAGAGAGAGAGAGAGAGAGAGCAAATGAAGAGGCTAAGGAACTTGTTGCCTTAGAGCTGAAGAGTCTCCTCAATTTAAAGGAGTGGGATATCAATCTGGAGCTGCTAACTGGAAAGTCTTGATAAGATTTGTTCTTTTCTTCAAAAGACTTGGACGGTCCAGATTTCATCTCAAAAGAAACTTTTCAAAAGTTTTCGACCATTGTCTAGCTTTTTGACTATGAATAGTATAGATTCGCCTTTTCCAAAAGAGTACTTTAAAATTTGTCGGGGAATCTGCTTTTCCAAAGCTTATCTACTACATGTCATCAACTGAGCCGTTTCTTTTTAAAAGATAAACTTTATCTTTATAAAAGATATAATCTTCTTTATACTTTTTAAAAGTATTTTGTCCCTTATGATGATTAATGGTTGAACTGTGTTTCAAAACCATAATCACCTTCGTCTTCATGGATATTCTGGAAATCTGGATATGGATCTCTTAGACCATCTAACATTGAAGAGTCTGAGAGAGGGACTGTTTCGGTATCGATATCTGAATCAAAGTTTAACCTTTTGCAAATATCATCCTTAATTAGAACTTTAAGTTCTTCATAAGGCATCTCTGGAAATCTAGATTTTAAATCTGATTTAACTTGAGATTTAATCTCAGAAATGTCTGGAGATGAGGTGTAAGATTTTTTTGATGAAGAGGGAAGATCAATATATAAAATCGTTTTAACACGTTGAATGGTAAGATCATGATTAATTACATATCTTGGCCACCATTTGAATTGATATTTTCTGCAGAGGGTCCAGACAGGAGGAGGGGGATTTTGAAGTTTGAAATCCCATTTTAATATCCATGGAATTTAGAATTCAAT
The DNA here is from genome assembly GCA_033977485.1 of Hydrangea macrophylla. NCBI lineage: Eukaryota > Viridiplantae > Streptophyta > Magnoliopsida > Cornales > Hydrangeaceae > Hydrangea > Hydrangea macrophylla. Next base: position 29,158,738 of record CM066994.1, on the reverse strand, counting down.
GAATTGAAAAAGTAAAGAAGTGGATTATCACTTCTACCAAGGAGACTTATCTTTATATAGTTTGAAACAGCAATGCACTTCATGTGGAAGAATCTCTACTTCTGGTCCATGCTTGAAAATCCAAGCGTAAAACCATGGAGGAATATTAAAATTGAAATCTTTAACAAACTGGAAATACCATGTGTGTTTAAACAAGGTATTTTGCATAAGAAGGGCTTTATCCCATGCCTTTTGGTAGTCATAGAAATTGTAATTCTGACAATCTCCAGGGTGAGAGTGTTTTAACCTTCTCTCCTTGGTCGAATCAATTCCCTAATCAAACGAGGATAGAACCTTGGAAATAAACATTTTTGAGAAAGCAGGCGTATGACCACCGGTCTTGCAATACTCGATTTTAACAGAGCCAGTTTCAATAAGAATACTTTCATAGTATTTTTTGGAATTTCCCGTGGCTATTTTGGGATAAAACCAGTTATTCCCAAAATCAAAGAAGTGAGTGGCAACATCACGAGGATATTTAACTGCCTCTTCACTGTTATTTAAAACTAGAATCGGCCAGATTTTAACCTTGTCATGAAATTCTGCAAAGGATATAATCCTTTCTGGAACTGGGGCGGTATAACCTTAAGTTTTACCTTTATCTTTATTTCCTGTATTATGATAGGTGGGGCGTCTCCCACCACCTCTCCCTTTAGAAGAATATCCTCTGAAGTTAGGCCTCATGGTTTATCTGCAAGAATTCGTGGGTAAGGAAGTCATGGAGAGAATTTGAACTTCCTTTAATAAATTCGATTTTGAAATCAAATGCAGATAGGATGCCTTGCCATCTGGAAAAAAATTGTTTTGAGGCAATGTTTTTGACATCTTTAAGTACAACATCCTTGGCTTCTAGGCAGTCTACTCTTATTAAAAATTCTTGGTTGAGTAGATCTCCTTCGAATTTTGTAACACATAAAACAATAGCCAGGATTTCTTTCTTTATTGTAGAATAATTTTTCTAAGCTGGCTTCCAGGCTCTAGAAGTGAAACGAACAAGTTGTTCAGAGTTATTAACTCTTTGTTTTAAAATTCCACCATATCCTAAGTCTGAAGCATCTGTCTCAACAATCATGAAAGCTTTAGGAAGAGGTAGGCATAAATATGGTAAAACTTTAACTTTTGCCTTAATCCTCATAACTGCTTCAGTATGCTTGGGATTCCAAGCTGGAGGAATCTTTTTCAGTCTTTCATGTAAGACTGCTGAATCTTTATAAAGATCTTTGTAATACTCAGCAATATAATTTAGACTTCCTAAAAACCTTTGAAGCTGAGTTTCATCTTTTATTTCATTCGGAAATTTATCAGCAAAAACAATTGCTCTGTTAATTGGAATAATTGTTCCCTTTTCAATATTATGGCCAAGAAATCTGACTTTGGTTTGAATTTATTTTATTTTCTTGGCAGAAACAACCAATCCGTTCTTTTGGATAATTTTATAAAAAGTATCCAAATGTTTTTCCAGTGTTTTTCTATTGATGAAGAGTATATTAACACATCATCAATATAGACAATGCAGAAATCAAAATAGGGATTAAAAATATCATTCATAATATTATGATATTCTAATGGAGCATTCTTGAGGCCGCAAGGCATAACATTCCACTTATAGTGTCCAAAAGGAACATTAAAAGCAGTTTTATACCTATCCTCCCCCACCACCTGAATTTGCCAATATCCTGATTTCATATCAAATCTTGAAAAAATTGATGTTTGGCAAAGTCGGTTTAGAAAATCCTTTTTGTTTAGAATAGGATACCTAATCCATTTAAGAGTTGTATTCAAAGGCTTGTAATTAATAACAAGTTTGGGGGCTCCTCTTTCAATTTCTGCATTCTTATTTACATAAAAAGCATAACAGCTCCACGGGGATTTGTTTTTCCTGATAAGGTTTTGATTTAATAAACCTTGTATTTCTTTTATGTAAAATTCCATTAATTCTTTACTCATTTGAATAGGACGTGCTTTAGTGGAAATCGTTTTCTCATCAAAGTCCTTTTCGTATGGTAAAGATACAATATGCTTCTTCCTATGCCAAAATGCATTAGGATGTTCTGAGCATATATTGTCTTCAAGCAACTTTTGGAATTTTTCTATTTTTGTTTTTAAAACAGTTTGTGAGAGTTGTTTACTTACCCTCTTATGAACCAGCTCTTCTTTTATTAAACAAATTTGTTTTTCTTTAAAAATAAGATTTTCTTTTAAAAGAATGAGTTTCTGTTTCTGTGGGTTGATGAATGAATTTAAACAGAACTTCTTCATCTATTAACTTTGTTAATAAACCATTTTTTGTAACAGGAAAATCAAACAGAACTTCTTTAGCAGAAATAACATTTATGCTGAGACCATTCATTTTTAAAATGGATTCATAAAAATCAAATTTTTCTCTGCAATGATCAGAACACCCTTCCTTATCTTGTTCTTCTTCTTCTTCAAAAGTATCTTCTATCATTTTTTTCATTATCTGAGGAGTTTTCAATACCATAAATATCTTCTCATGCTTTTTCTTCATCTAAAAGCATTATTGATATTAACTATTCTTTAAAACTTTCATCAATGTCTAAAGAATTAATTTTCTGTTTAACTTTGCATTTATTTTTATAATGACCAGGCTTTCCACATTTGAAACAAATAGGAACCTTTCTTTTGTTTTTTGTTTTTTCCTTTTGAAGGGTTTTGCTTAGGTTTCCCTTTTGGTTTAAAATTCTTATTTCTTGCTTTAAACTTTGATGTTTTTTTTTTAAAAGATTGGCTAAAAAACACTTTGGTACCCTGTACTTATAGCGAAATTTCACTTTGGGCCCTACATTTTTAATTGCAACACTTTGGGCCCTCAATTTACAAACTTGTTTCAATCAAGGACAATCGTTAACGCCATTAAAAAAGTATAACAGAATGGACTATATGGAGGGCCCAAAGTGAAACTTCGCTAAAAGTACAGGGCCCAAAGTGAAACTTCGCTATAAATATAGGGCCCAAAGTGAAACTCTACTATAAGTACATGACCTAAATTGAAACTCCATGAAGTCCATTCTGTTAGTCTTTTTTAACGCCGTTAAGGATTGTCCTTGATTGAAACAAATTTGTAAATTGAGGACCCAAAGTGTTGCAATTAAAAATGTAGGGCCCAAAGTGAAATTTCGCTATAAGTACAGGGTACCAAAGTGTTTTTTAGCCTAAAAGATTTTCTGGGTTTTCTTTCTAGAATACCCATATCTTATCCTAATTGCTTGCAAAAATCTCCTAACTCCCTGTTTCCTATGCTACACTCTTTTTTCATTTGCCTTTTTAGTTAATATCATTGCAAAGAGCTAAGCCTTCATTATTGATCCCACTTATGAGTTCTCCATATGTAAACATATGATATGGGAGTTGATTATTATTCTTTTGTCTGATTCTTGTCCTGATTTTTTCAGCAAAAAGGGTAGGCAATCCTACAACAAATCTTTCTTTCCAAAAATCATGATTAGCATCCGATCTAAGCATTAACCTGGATAAGAAAACATCTTTATACCATTTTAAATGAGCTAAAGAGGGACATTTTAGATTGATTAACAAATCTTTTCCTCTTTCAATAATTTGCGAAACATCTCCAAGAAAATTGAAAGTTATAGCTGTGATAAGTGAAATAACAGCATCAGGAATGGTATTTCCATTTCTATTTAAAATGGGAGTTCCGTTCTCTTCTCTTTTAATGGAATTAGTTTTTTCATCTTTCTGGGTTTGGGTTAGAAACGGATTCCACCATGCATTCAATTGTCCAGTAAATCCACAGATTAGAAGATTTAACACTGTAACTTCTGGATTGGGATCATTAATTCCCACTCTTATAGCACTAACCGCCATAGCCATATGTTGAAGAACATTAATGATTTGATGATCGGCTAACCCATCAATGTTCCATTCATAAATGGAATTTCCATTGTACTGCATTGGGTTAATCACATGCCTTTCTTCAAATTGAATATCAATAGGAGAAGGCCTAGGATAATAACTCTTGGTTTTAACCATAGAATTTATGAATTGTTGTTCCAAGTTTAATATCCTCTGTTTCTAAAGCAATTTCTTCTTCTTCATTAGAAATGGTATTGACACTTTTTTCTTTGGGTTCAGTTTCAGTACTAGAAGAAGTGTCTAGTCTTAACCGGAGGAGTTTCTTTAACTGGTTCTGAAGATTCTGTAAAGCAATTTCTTCTTCTTCATTAGAAATGGTTCTGAAGTACTAGAAGAAGTGTCTAGTCTTAACCGGAGGAGTTTCTTTAACTGGTTCTGAAGAAACAACTATGGGGGGGGGGGGGGTTGGCGCTATCTACAGTTTTTCATTTAGCTTTTAAAGCTTCTAAAAATTCTGTATTTCCTACCATAGGTTGTATCAAATGTTTTTGCAAGGATTTTCCTTTGGTAATATTAACCTTAGTAGGTAACGCAGAAGGCTGGGATGATATTTCAATCTTGTCCATGGCCAATTAGTGTTTAATTAAACTAATGCTTTCTTCAATTCTATTTCCCTGTTTTCCCAAAGATTGTAAATGTATATTAGCATAATTCATCTGCTCTGTAACACTGCTAACATCTTCTTTTAAAGTATTCATGGTCATCCTAGGGGATGCAGGGAATATATCTTTCTTTATGGGTGCAGCTTTGACTCTTTCATTATTAGTACGACTCCTAACATAAATGTTTGCATTATGAGGGTGAATACTACAATGCATATCTCCAGTTGGGCAAAGCTCCCATTTTTTCAAAAGAGGGTTAGTGTTGACATTAACATTTTTCTTTAAATGCCATTTTAACCATTTGAAACAAGGAATATGTCTTTTAATGGTTTTGAGGAACAGTAAAAATTGTTCTTTGAAATTATTTTGTTCCTCTTCTGAGAATTCTTTCAATAGAATTCTATATTCCCGATTTTCTGGTCTCAAAAAATCTTTATTTAAAAGATCTCTATCTATTTCAAAATCTGAAATAGTATTAACAGAGTAACCTGTATATGAGCTATCATATCCTTCTAGGTCACTATTATAAACAACTCTAGGAACCTGTGTATTTGTAGATTTAACTCCTTGAATACTAGGTTCTTTTGAAACCTGGGGTTGTTTTGTCATGGGCTTTTTCCCTGGTCTCCTTAAGACTAATCGTTTTTCTGATGATTCCAGAAGAAGAGCTAATAGGCGTAGAAGACATAGAGTCAACAGACTTTCTTGAAGGACATTTAAGAATTACTGTTCCTTTATTGGTTTGAACAATCTCTTGGGGCTCAAAATTTTCTATGTTCATCTGAGGATCAGAATCTTCAATTACCCATTCTTTAGGTGGGGTAATCTCAAACCATTTTATCATTCTAGGAACATATACAGTAGCTTTATCAAGATTAATTAGTATGAAACAAAGTGGTAACTTGACTTGAGGAAGCACTGTAATCTAAAGTTTTAAACTCTGGACAGTTTGTGTCCATGACTTTATTTTATACTCTATATCCAACTTGAATGTTTTCAGATCCTCTTTTCATGTTATATCTTTGGGTCTGAATATTCAAAGTCAGAACATCAAGAATATGAGGGTCTGTTAAACTAATTGGAAATTCAGGACAACAATTAAAATAAACTGGTCCGTGACACAAACTAGTTTCAATCATTCCTAATAAGGAATATGTAAATTGTAAATGTCTAGCATCTTTTAAACATGCTAGAAGTGAAGTATCAAGTCCTTTAGTGGTCATGGGTTTAACATTGACCTAAACAAGTCCAATATGGAGATATTTAAATCCTTTTGAAAGATATTTAGAAATAGCTAGAGGAGATAACAGTTTGAAACTCTGATTTTCATCAGTCACTTGGTGAGTAGTTTCAACAGTCTTTATCTCGTAGGATTTAAACAGCGAGAAAGGTTTAAGGTGATACAAGTCTTCAATGGGGACTGTAGGGATTTTTCAATTTTTAAAAAAATTGGAAAATTTTCAATTGTGGTTTCATCCATATTTTTAATATTAGTGAAATCCATCTTTCTAGTAATATTGTTTTGTTCAACCATGGTACTGGATCCAAAGTATTTGACTAATGTTTACATTGAAATACTATAATAGAAACAGTCTCACTTCTTAAGTCAACAAACCCCTAACAAGTCCTAAAAGCCTAACCACGTCAACGGCGGACAATCAAAGGGGACAAATGCAACGAATCCGAGAAGCAATCAGTCTCTGAAACAGTATAATAAGACTTTGGCATATGAAAAGGACTTAAACATATGAAAAGGATTTAAACATGTGAAAAGGACTTTGGCATAGGATTTAAACAGTCTTGAGGAGACTCCCAAGTAGCCAAGGATGTTTTAACTGTAGAATTTATGAACTGTTGTTCTAAGTTTAAAATATCCTCTGATACAACTCTTAAATGGATTAGGTATCCTATTCCAAACAAATAAGATTTGCTAAACCGACTTTGCCAAGCATCAATTTTTTTCAAAATTTGATATGAAATCAGGATATTGGCAAATTCTGGTGGTGTTTTTTTGGGTTTGTTTCGTTGTGTGTGTGTGTGTGTGTCTGTTTTTTTTTTTTTTTTTTTTTTTTTTACTTTCTTGAAAAAGTGGGGTTGATAATATCAAAATACAAAATTCAATTTATAGGCATGTGTGTGTAATACTAAATATAAAATCACATTTATGGTCTATAAATTAAATTTAGGCATGTGTGTGTAACAAAATTTAATTTATGCATCTAAATTAAATTTATAGGCATGTGTGTGTAATAACAAATACGGAGTATATATTTATTAGGTTTGTTTCGTTGTTTTCCGTTTTTTTGCTCTCTTTTTTTCTTTGTTTTTTTTGGTTTTGGTGTTTTTTGGGTTTGTTTTGTTGTTTTGAGTTTTTGTAAATTTTCTTGAAACCGAGGCTGGCCTATAAATATAATTTACTTATATGCTTAGAAATTTAATTTTACTACGCACCCATAACCAATTATTTCAAAATATTTTTATAAATATATTTTACGCATACCATGCCTTTGAACACTTTGATATAAATTGAGTTTTACACACATGCCTATAAAATGATAAATTTACTTTTATTACACAATATTATTGATATTACACGCACAATGCTTAAATTTAATTTACACACAGGTCTAATACAGTGGGACCACTTGAATTTTGATTGAAAGTTATTTACTTGGCCTCATTGTCATATCATTTGAAAAGCACTTTTGGAATAAAATTTTAGAAAGCATAGCATTTCTCTTTTTTGTAATGCCATGTTAAGTATTAATAGAGCTTCTTTTTTCTTTCGTGTACACATTAAGAAAATACATTTCATTTTTTCAATATAATCCGATGCTCATGCCTTGCACGGGCAATCATCCTAATATATATATATATATATATATGTGTGTATATACATATTTTTTTGGGGTAAATTATGTAAACACCCCATCTACTATGACCGATTTTCACTAATATCCCCTCATTTTTTTTTAACAAACTAAGCCCCTCATGTATTTGAGGGGCTATATTAACAAACAGTGGTTAACGGACGGTGCAAAATGACCAAATTGCCCACCTCTATGTACACAACACCAAAAGAGCATTCTGTTACGCTATGTTTGGGAGTTTAGGGGAGAAAAGAAAAGAAGAGAAAGTCGTAAGTGAGGAGAGAAAAGAAAAGAAAATAAAAGAAAGGATGATAGTTTCTTTCATTTTATTTGGGAGTTTAGGAGAGAAGAGAAAGTTAATTTATTTCCTCTTGTTTGGGAGTTAAAAAGAAAAGAAGAGAAAAGAAAGAAAGTTACCATTCTACTCATTAATGGCTTGAACTAATGAAGCCTCTAACATCTCTTATTTTCATTTTCTATTCACACCAAAGAGCATCCAGATTTACTTGGTATGTAAGCTTTTTGCTTTGTTAGGAGAGAGAACACACGTATATAGTGTATTAGGAGCCTAGGAATTAGATTGAATTAAAATTAGTGAAGAATTAAATAAAGGGTATTGTGGGTATTAAGAAGAACTTATTAAACCCCACTTTCTTTTCTCTCATTTTCTTCTCAATTTGGAGAGAAAGAAATTGAGAGAAAGTGAGGATTAGTTTCCTCTCCCTTTCTCTCATTTTTCTCATTTTCTCTCCTCACTTAAACTCTCAAACGAGAGAAAGCGAAAGAAAGTGAGGTACTCCATTTAATTTTCTCTTCTATTCTCTCATTTTTTGAACCCCAAACATGGTGTTAATCTATCCCCAAATTCCTAATCAAGAAATCAGACCTCTTCAGCCTATTTTCAGCCAAACTGTCGAAACCCATATGCAGAGGAGCTAGATGAATGGAGTCGATCTTTGCCTTCTTGAAGACAAAAAAAAAAAAAAAAAATTGTGGGTTTTAAGGGGAATGTTTTTAGGGGTTGCATAGTATATGTATTTGACAATTTGTATTATTTGTATATATATAGGTATATACGTTTAGGAGTGAGAAATGAGAGGTTAGAAAGATCATTTTAGAGAGAGAAAGAGAAATGTAGAGAGAGGGAAAGTGGTCTGGTCTCACAATGACAAAGAAAGGAAAGAAAAAATTGGAAAGAAAAAAAGAGACTGACGGAGAGAGAAAGAAAGAGGAGATTAAGAAGAAAGGAGTAGTTCAAAGAGAGAAAGAGGGGCTGACTCCCTCCCCACAACCCTCAGTCGCCACCCCTATCTCCGGCCACCTCTTCACCACTGCCGTCGCCGGCACGCCTCGCGGCCGGTCACCACCACAGATCCCCTCCTCCTCATCCAACCACCTTCTAAGTCCAACCGCCACCATCACTAGACACCACTGGCCACAACCACCGCCTACTATTCAATTGAAGAGTAGTATTGGCAGTTGGGGAGAGCAAAGAAGCCATTAAATGAATACTGATCCTCAAGAAGAAGAAGAAGAAGAAGAATTTTTCAAAAAAAAAAAAAAAGAAGAAGCAGCAGTAGCTCATGTGTCAAAATATTGTTTCACAATTCTAAAAATAAGAAAAATTTCCACTAAAACAAGATGTGGAGATTGATGAAGATAATGTGTATATGTGATGTTCTCTTTGAGTGAGAGAGAGAGAGACTTTTTCTATCCACAAGAGGGACCAAAAAGTCAGGTATTAAAGTGTGGTCTCACGGGACAGCAATCACTTTAAGTTACTGACGGAAAAAATAACGGAGGGGGTGTTTGTGTCAAATATGTATACTTAAGGGATCTATTTGTTCAAAAAAATTGATGTGGGGGTATTAGTGAAAACCAGTCATAGTAGGGGGGGGCGTTTACATAATTTACCCTTTTTTTTTTTTTTTTTTTTTGGTAATTTGACGATGTCGAAAGCTTTTTAATCTGTTTTTTATTCAATTTTTTTTTTTTACTCCCCTCCCTCTCTCTCTCTCTCTCTCAAATTTTCACAGCAATTCCTCAGCTCTGTTTCTAGGGTTTCTCTGTTCGTTGTCTGATAGTTCCTTCAATCATCTGATCAATGTAAACCCCACTTTCCCCCTTTTCTCTCTCTCTCTCTCTCTCTCTCTCTCTCTCTCTCTCTCTCTCTCTCTCTCTCTCTCTCTCTTCAATTCAATATCTAAAAGCATTCGATTTTTCGTTCCCGCACAAATTGGTAAATTTGAATTAGAACACATGCCAATGCAAAGCACATCGTCTCAGTGATCAATGTTGTGTTTGTTCAAGGTATGAGCTTCTGATTAGGATTTTCTCTTTGTATATTTGAATTTAAATTTACAACTCCATGGCTTGTGTTCCTGACTCTTGAGAATCTATGTATATTCATATATTTGAATTAGAAGTATTGTAGGGTTAGGGTTAGGGTCAGTGTTTGCTGGATATGATTAAACAAATACTGGGTAAGCTTCCTCGGAAGCCATCATCAAAATCTCCGAACAATAATGCTAAAAATGATGGTGCTCTTTCTACCAATAATTCATCAAATTTTAATTCTTCGAGTGTTGGTCAGAGCAACGGCTCTAAAAGTAATTCGGGTTCTGGGAAACCTTCGAATTTGAGTTCCGGTGTTTCTCGTTCTAGCAACAGAGTTATTGTCACTACGGTTAAGTCAAATCAAACGAAGAAATCAGGCCCAATGGCCCCCCAAGTGGGTCCCACATTGAATTCTGACAGATACGAAGCTTTGCCGAGTTTTCGTGATGTCCCTAGCTCAGAAAAGCATAACCTTTTTATACGGAAGTTAAGTATGTGTTGTGTTGTATTTGATTTTAGTGACCCTTCTAAGAATTTCAAGGAGAAGGATATAAAGAGACAGACTTTGCTTGAGCTTGTGGATTATGTTACCTCCGTTACCTCGAAGTTCAATGAGGTCACAATGCAAGAAATTACAAGAATGATAGCTTCCAATTTGTTCAGAACCTTACCATCTTCAAATCATGACAACAAATTACCAGATGTTTATGACCCGGAAGAGGAGGAACCAACCATGGAACCATCATGGCCACATCTTCAAGTTGTTTATGAACTTCTTCTTAGATTTGTTGCCTCGTCCGAGACCGATGCTAAGCTTGCTAAAAGACACATTGATCATTCATTCGTGTTGAGATTGCTTGATCTATTTGATTCAGAGGATCAAAGGGAGAGAGAGTACTTGAAGACAATTCTGCACCGTGTTTACGGGAAGTTTATGGTGCATCGACCATTTATTCGAAAAGCTATCAACAATATTTTCTATAGTTTCGTATTTGAGACGGAGAGGCACAATGGGATAGCGGAGTTACTTGAGATATTGGGCAGTATTATTAATGGGTTTGCTTTGCCTTTGAAGGAAGAGCACAAGCTTTTCCTTTTCCGTGCATTGATTCCACTTCACAAACCCAAATGTGTTTCAATGTATCATCAGCAACTTTCGTACTGTATTACCCAGTTCGTGGAGAAGGACTTTAAGCTGGCTGATACAGTAATTCGAGGACTTTTGAAGTATTGGCCTGTGACAAATAGTTCAAAGGAGGTTATGTTACTTGGTGAGTTGGAGGAAGTTTTGGAAGCGACCCAGGCTGCAGAATTCCAGTGCTGCATGGTCCCTCTATTCCGTCAGATTGGTCAATGCCTCAACAGCTCACATTTTCAGGTAGATACACATGTACATACACATGCAGATTGCATTTTCCATGTTCTGGTGGATTGGCATTGGCGATAGTCACTGGTTAACCTGTTTGTTACTTACCCTTTTTTGTGCTCTTTTGGAATCTTTACTATATCTCACATGCATTCCTGTCTTTTAGTCTGTAGTGGGACTCTCAGAGGACATATCGGGCCTAAATTTGTTTAGTAAGTTTGAGCCAGATTCCTCCTTGGTGTTCCTTTTTTTTTTTTTTTTTTTTTTGCACTATCTTGTCGTTCACTCTTTCATCAGAGTGAACATAATCCCTATGCTTATTGGGAGTCATTATTCCATTGCACAATCTACTTGCCAGGAAATTGATTGTGGTGGAGTTATGTTTTGGAACTTGCTTCCTTCATTTTTCTTTGTTTTTTTCTTTCGTAAGGCTTTGCTATTAATGATGAACTGCCTCAGGACAGAAAGATCATCATAATCTTTCCTTAAGTCTGCTGTTAGGCATTTAATCTTTCCCAGTTTGTCGATTCATGCTGTTGAACACAGAATGCTTATGATTTTGTATTAGCATTTTTTAGAATTACTTTTTGTGCTGTGCGCCATATGTAGAAATTCATGATTTCTACCTAGTGTAAATCTGTGAAGAAAAATTGAAATATCCCAACTTTGGTCATGTTGGTGTTAAGTCCTTATAAAATTATGTTTAGAGTTGATAGGTGTTTAGTGCTTAAGCCTTGCACTGCCTAACCATGTAGGCTTTTAATCATACAAAGATCCTCATGCTAGGGGTTAGGCTTGTAAGTACCTTCAACACCATCTTCATTGGCATCTAGCTCCCACTTGTGTGTGGTGTGGTGTGTGTGTGTGTGTGTGTGAGAGAGAGAGAGAGAGAGAGAGAGAGAGAGAGAGAGAGAGATCCCCAAATAGCTGTCGTAAAGCTTAATGAGTTGAGTTGAGTTTCATCTTAATAATTCTGTTTTAATGTGCCTGGCAAGTTTTGGGCTTTTGCAATTTACAGCAACAAAGCTATCTTGTGCACTGCTTTGTTCGTCTTGTTTGACACGACCATTTGAGCAATCAAGATTTTCTGCCTAAATTTTTTGGATATCATGAATAGCAGAGCCCATACATAAGACCCGTAGTATGAAGGCACACAATGCATTTTGTGTCATTTGTAGTTTTTCTGTTGCCATCCTTGGTAACACACTTATACGGATATGTCATGTCCTTTCCAGCATAAGTGTGCCCTTCAAGTTAAATTTTACTCTCAACATTTACAGTCATAGTGTCTTGAAGTCATTGTCTGAATCAAACCACATTTCTTCATTACATGTAGTTTTTCATATTTGGCAATGATACTTGTCGTGGAAGTATATGAAATGAGTTTACTGACCAGCCCACATCAACCACGTACGGAGAGGATTCGTGGTGCTGAATGAGTCATCAGATTATAAAAGAAAGTTAATCTATTTTACAGTTTTTAGGAGTGCATTCTTGGATTTTATTGTGTGAGTCATTTTCCTTTTCTTGAACTCCTGCCTTTTAAGTTTCTCACAATTAACAGGACAATTCGTTTGGATGGCCGTGTTGGAATTGACTTTGACAGCAATATCTCGATCAACTCCTGTGTAGATCATTCTTCTACTCCCTTCTACGGAGTAGGGTTTTATGAGGACAAAATAATCTTACCTGGCTTGATACTATCATAGACCTCTGCTGTCTCGTCTGTCCAGCAGTGGATTTACACACGATGATCTAATACACTTAGAGCCCGTTTGGTATTGCTGTGAGAATAAGAGATTTTTCCTGTAATAATGACACTAAAAAACAGCAATTTGCTGCTTTTGATTTAAGCCTGTTTTTCAGCTTTAAAGTGGATTCATTTTTCGAAAAAGCTATGAAATGGTCCTAAGTAAGCCTATCCAAATGGATCTTAGTGACGTACCCATCTGAATTGACTTCCCAAGTGCGTACTTAAAAATTTTAAATTTTTGGACATGCAGTCAGTCCAATTAACATCAACAAACCCTCTTCCTTCTAATTGGTCTGGGATAATCCTTGTCTACTACTGGGTTATTGTACTTTAGGCAGCTGAATAGGCTTATGTAGGTCATCTAATAAGTTCTTTTAATGTGATGCAGTCTGAGATATTTCAATGCGAACAAGTTTTGACTATTGGCTTCCACTAGGCACTAGCTGGAAAGAAAATAGGATTTTCCTTAAATATACCGATCCACATTCATCTTGCTGGTTCCACATTTCTCTGAAATTTAGTTGCTGCCCACTTCATCTATAATTCTCCTATGAACAGTTCTTCACAGGACCTTTCTTATTCATAAAGCCTCTGATACCCCATGTGCTAATTGTAAGTATAAAATGTTTGGCTAGAGACATTGTTATCTATGCTAGCCAAGACCATAGAAGCACTTGGTGAACTTGGGAGAGTGAGAAAATTATTTAAATGGTTTTTGAGTGTGAACTGTGATAAATAATTTGCAACTCCAGATTTTCAACTTCATGCTTCTTAGTTTTTTCATCTTCTGAAATGATTCACCCCTACGAGATAACTTGTCACAACAATTCCACCTTGTGCCATTCTCTATGTCATCCCCATGTTTACCTTTTCTGCTTTTTCTTTGTCTTCCAAATATATTCCTAGAAGTTGGAGGTAGCTGCAAACCTGACTTTATATCCAGTCAAGTTCGAGGATTAGTAGCCATCTCAAATCACATTATCATCATATATAAATGATAAGCACTTAGGTCTTGTGTGGGGATTCAAAAAAACAGGATCGTATTGGTTTGAGAGAGTTTTGGAATAGATAAAGACTCATAGATAATAAAGAAGTATCTACCAAACACTTATATATCCAGAGCCACCAGTTCACTTATGAACATTATAACTGGTTCTTGGACTTCCCAAACAACCCTTTGAGCAGTGACTCTTTCTTTTTTTCCCTTGGCTGGATAGTGGATACATTGTATGTGTTGTGGGGGTTGTGATAATGACATTTTGACACTTGAATGGCGAGACATTAGGGCATAACTAGAGAGGATTGGATAGTTCATCTGTTAGTCAGCCATAATTGATAATCTACCCATTTTTCCTTGAAATAGAAGGAAGGTACATTAAACAATGTGTCCCGATATTCCAAGTCAACCTTGTGAATTTTGTATTTTACCATATTTACGCCTACTCGGAGTTATTCCTTTTGCCTTTCCTGAATTATTTGATTTTATCTTTCAGGTAGCTGAGCGAGCCTTGTTCCTGTGGAACAATGATCACATACGGAATTTGATCACACAGAACCACAATGTGATACTTCCCATAATCTTCCCTGCCTTGGAGAGAAACATGAGAAGTCACTGGAACCAAGCTGTTCAGAGCCTGACACTAAATGTGAGGAAAATATTTTCAGACGTCGACCAAGCACTCGTTGAAGAGTGCTTAGTGAGATTCCAAGAAGATGAAAATGACGAGAAGGTGGCTCGGGAAAAGAGAGAGTCAACGTGGAAGCGATTGGAAAATGTGGCGGCCTCCAAAGCTGTAAGTAATGAGGCCGTGCTCGTCTCTAGGTTTGCCTCTTCCGTTGTCATTGCCACCAGCACAAATCTGCGGGGGGCAGTTTAGGTATTTCACAATCCCATTTCCGGAGGGTGTTTTACATATGATTTCTTTTGCTGAAGGTGGGTTCTGTGGATATTGAGGTGGGCTCATTTTTCTTTTTCACCTTTTTTTTTTGGGGGGGGTGGGTTTTCACTTGGGTTATTGGCTTATTCCTTTTTTACCCTGTAGGTGTAATTGTGTGTATCATAAGGAATCTGGGGTTATAGAGGTAGTTTTCTCTTTGGATTTCCTACCTGATGGTAATTTATTTTGTTAAGGAAGCAAAGAAACTGCTCTCTTTGTGCTCTAATACTAGCATTTGTTCAAACGAAGTTTATGATAATGTGCTCTTGCTTCGAACTCAATATCAATTAAATGGTTTGTGAATGAGTCGGTTCTATACTATGTAGCACAAACACTTTCGATTTGGGGGGTTGTCACCAAGTCATTTCCATGTCTAACGTGTCACCACATGTTGGACATGCGGGAAAAAAACGTGTCTTAAAGTTTTTTAACACCGGTACACGGTTAGTCAAACAAAGGAGTGAACAAAGCATGGTGGCCTCTCATTGCAAATGTCCTTAAAATTTGGGGCACTCCGCCATAGCACCCTAAAATTAATACAAGGCTACATAAAACCCAAGACCCAAATATTTAACTAAATAACCTCTTCTCCAACCAAAATGACCAAAATGACCTAATTTGCTAAGAAACTGAAAATGTCATCTCCCCCTACACAGCAAAAGTGACGACTACGATGATGATAGTGGTGGTGAGGATGGTGGTGGTGGTGTGATGGTGGTGTTGTGATTTTGGTGGTGCTTTGATGGTGGTGATGCGATGGTGGTGCTGTGATGGTGGTACTGATGCTCCGATTGTAGATGGAGGTGACGATGGTGGTGGTGGTGGTGGTGGTGCGATGGTGGTAGTGGTGGTGCTTCAATGGTGGTAGTGGTGGTGCTGTGATGGTGGTGGTGATGACGATGGTAATGGAGGTGAGGATGGGGTGATGGCGACGGCGATGACAACCGCGATGACAACGATGATACAAATGGTGATGGTGGCTCGGTGCGGTAGTGGTGGTGGTGGTGGTAGTAGTGGTGGTGGTGGTGGTGGTGGTGGTGTGGTGTGGTGCTGGTGGTGTTGGTGCTCTGATGGCGGTGGTGGTGGTGGTGCTGCAAAATTCTGTTATAGAAAACAGATAATATTATCTGTTTACAAAAATAGATAATATTGTGGTGCTGCTGGTAGTGGTTGTGGTGGTACTGTGATCGCAATGGTTATGAACTGTGCTGTTATAGGGGTATGGTGGTGGTGGTGCGGTGGTGGTGGTGGTTGTAAAAAATTATCTGTTTTCGAAAACAGATAATATTGTTAAAATAGATAATATTATCTGTTTTGTAGTGCTGCTGGTAGTGGTTATGGTGGTGCAGTGATGGCTGTGGTTATGAACTGTGTTGTTAAGGGGGAGGTGATGGTGGTGGTGGTGCAGTGGTGTAGGTTGTGAAAAATTCTCAGTTTTTTAAAACAGATAATATTATCTGTTTGCAAAAACTGATAATATTGTGGTGCTCTAGTGCTGGTCATGGTGGTGCTGTGATGGCTGTGGTTATGAACTATGTTGTTAAGGTGGTGGTGGTGCAGTGGTGTAGGTTGTGAAAAATTCTCAGTTTTTGAAAACAGATAATATTATCTGTTTGCAAAAACTGATAATATTGTGGTGCTCTAGTGGTGGTCATGGTGGTGCTGTGATGGATGTGGTTGTGAATTGTACTGTTAAGGGGGTGGTGGTGGTGGTGGTGGTGGTGGTGGTGGTGCAGTGGTGGAGGTGCTCCGATGATGGAGGTTGTGGTGAAAAATTCTTAGTTTTTGAAAACAGATAATATTATCTGTTTGCAAACAGACAATATTATCTGTTTGCAAAAACTGATAATATTGTGGTGCTCTAGTGGTGGTCATGGTGGTGCTGTGATGGATGTGGTTATGAACTGTACTGTTAAAGGGGTGGTGGTGGTGGTGGTGCAGTGGTGGAGGTGCTCCGAGGTGGAGGTTGTGGTGAAAAATTCTCAGTTTTTGAAAACAGATAATATTATCTGTTTGCAAAAACAGATAATATTGTGGTGCTCTGGTGGTGGTCATGGTAGTGTTGTGATGATGGTGGTTATGAATTGTGCTGTTAGGGGGGAGGTGGTGGTGGTGGTGCAGTGACAATGGTGGTGGTGATGGCAATGACAATGGTGGTGGTGGTGGTGGTGATGGTGCTGGTGACGACGATGGTAGTGGTGCTGTTATGCTGGTGCTGGTGTTGGTGCTGGTGCTAGTGCTGCGATGGTAGACGTGGTGGCGATGGTGGTGGTGCTGCACTGGTGGACACGGTGGGGTGGTGGTGCTATGATGGTGGCGATGGTGGTGGTGCTGTAATGGTGGACATTGTGGCGAGGGTGGTAGTGCTTCGATGGTGGTGATGGTGGTGCTGCGATGGTGGTGATAATGGTGCTGTGATGGCAGTGGTGGTGGCGCGGTGGCAATGGAATGACGTGGTGGCGGCGACGGTGGCGATCGTACTGGTGATGAAGATGACGATTGTGGTAGTGGTGGGGGTAGATTTGTCATAAAAACAAAAAAAAATTTAAAAAGAAGGGGTTTAACTTTAAAACAAATCAGCACTTTAGATTTATATTAAAAAATAACTTTTGTTGGATTTTACAAACTATATACTAATTTTAAGGGGTTTATCACTAATTTTAAGGGGTTTATCACAAAATTTCCCTTAAAATTTTGAGGTAAAAGTCTTGCTATAACAAAATGGGAGATGAATAATTGTTTTATTTGAGAATTTTGGGACACCGGCATGGTAAATTGTATATCTAATTTAGGCCATCTCCAATGCTAAATGCTATATCTTCTATGCCAATGTTATTTTTTAGCATTGTTATAGTATCAAATGCTATATTTTGACATTTCTACTCCAATGCTACATGCCATTTTAAATGATATATTTGGCCCCAACTATCATTCATCTTCCAAAGTAGCCTTTTGTTAAGTGTAGACTTTCAAATTTTGCATCCCAAATGCTTCCCAAATACATGTGACAGAGACATTTAGAAGAAAAAAAAAAATTCGGACCACTTCAATATCTTTTAATCAAAATCAAATCGTCTCATTAATACATGTATTTAGGAATTATTTGAAATGCAAAAAAATTGAAAACATAGTTGAAAAAGTAGTCAAAATATATCATTTAAAAGCTTTAGTGATGACATGGCACAAATGGCATATGCCATTTGCCATGCCAAATTTGAGAGGATGGATAGCAATGCTATTTTTTGGCAGCTCTTTTGACACACCATTGGAGCTCAACTATGCCAAAACCCATGCCAAATATGGGATAACAGCTGCTTTAGCAGCTGCATTGGAGATGGCCTTAGAAACATAATCTTTGTTCTCCATATCTTGTATATCTAATTAAGAAATATAAATTTTTTTGTAGATCTAATTTAGAAACATAATATCTAATTAAAAATATATCATTTTTTATTGCCGTGCGTGTCGCGTTTTTGTATCCATGGTACATAGGTTCTATATATTATAGAAAATTAGAAACATTAGTGAACTACCATGATGTGTTTTTTCATAAATTGCAGATAAAAATGGGAATAACTGAATTTGTTCATACTTTGATAGGTTGTACATTCCCAAACTGTCCGTGAAATGTAAAAATGTTTAACAGCCAACCTATAGTGGTAGAAGTAGCAATATGGATGTGATAGTGTATAGGTTAAGGCGTTCGTAGCTAAAAACAGAAAAAGTGAATTTTATGCAATAAACATACTATTCTTCTGTAAATAAATGTGACAAGATCTCAAAACAGAAAGTTCTGCACTCATCACAATAAAAAAATAAAACAATCACACACTATTTACTTGAGAATTTACATACAAAAAATCTCATCACCATGGCATATATGACACATATTTATTACCTAGAGAACACTTGCATACTATCTATTATTACAACAGCAATCACTTATTTCAATCTTGAAATTCTTCAATACAAGCTCTACAACCCCAGCTATGAGCAAATCGCTTGACCTATTTACAGGTAATTATAACAAGCAAATTGACAAAAAAAAAAAATCAATTGGAGGTCTTAGAACCAAGAATCTTGGAAAGGTCCTTTATTAGAGGATTTTCTTTGATTTTTTCCTCCCTTTCCAAATGCAATTTTCTTGACATGTCTTCAGCCTGAAATTAAAAGGTAATAATTAGTTTTCAAACCACGGAAACGACGAGCAAGAAACTCTTGGGCTTCGTTTGAATCATGGATTTAGTGAAGGAAAGAAAAAAAAATTAAATAAATAAAAACATCGAGGAAAACATTTTTCTTTTTGTAATTAAGGCCCCGTTTGGTTCGTGGGAACGGAAACAATGAAATGGAAAGTATTTCTAAGGAATCAGAATCCACAGAAAATGATTCTTACCACTTTATATTATATTGTTTGGACATCAATAGGAATGTAATCCTGATAAATGTTCGTTTATCTTCTTAAAATATTAGATTCTATCTTATAGTTATATATATAATGGGTACTTTAAAATTTGAAATTTCAAATGTGTAATTTCAAATTTAAGATGATAAGGATGGTTTATTAGTCATAACATAAGTTAAAAATTTTGAAAATGAAGTTGTCAAGCAAAAATTTTTTTTGAAAATGAAGTCAGATAATGGTTGTTAAGGTTGTGTATATATGTACATATATATACATATATACATGCACGGTCTTTCCCAAGGAAAGTAATCTGATTACCTCTTCTTAATCAGGATTGTGTTTCCTTTATTTCGTGGGAATCTAATTCTTTTTGGAAATACATTCCAATAACATTTAAACACACCAAACACAAAAAACTATTCCAAGGAATGAGGTTCCTTTCCTTTCCTACTTTCCAAGCCAACCAAACGGGGCCTAAGAGTAATGCTATGATTCCCAAATTTTGTCCCAAAAAGTGTTTCCCAACACATGTAGCAGTGGGACCCTCTTCAATAATAGTAGGACCACTTCAACATCAACCAATCAAAATCAACTGGGCCCACTGCCACATGTATTGGGAAATACTTTTGGGAAAAAAATTTGGGAAGCACAGCATTATTCTTTAATTAATATGAAAAACGAGGAAAAAAAAAAGAAGGAAAAGATACAGTGAAAAATTTTTAAAATTTTGACTTTTGTGATTCACTTCTCTTCTTCTTTTCTTTAGTTCCTAGTATATTGAAAACTTTAAATTTCTAACGTTATTTAAATGTTTCTATTTCATTTTCATTTCCTTCTCTAAACCCACAAACTAAATTGAGCCTTAATAGTGTCATGATTAGAGGTCCAGATTTGACATACCCAAGTTCTTAAGGGGATCAATTGCTCCCTGACCATCTCAATTTTTGGCTGGACCAGATCTTTTCCTTTTGTACGGATATCATCACTCTGTCAATATAACACACATTAACGTAATGTCACCAGCTTAACCAGAGTCTTATTCAAACAAAATCATAAATAAATATAAGTAAGATCGAAGAAATACAATGTGACGACCAAGACAATCAAGAAACTGGAACATGTTGGAGCTCCTAAGGGGCTTTTGGGAAGACTAACAACCGATTTTGTGGTTCATAAAACACAAGTGAAAACCAGTTCTATACATTCAAGTGTTTGGTAGATGCCATTTTTTTTTCGTGAGATCCATGTCTGTTCAAAAATCACTCTTAAAACAGGTCATTTGTCAAGCCAACATGATGTTGGTATTCATAAAAACCATACAGAAAATGAGAGAGAGACTGAATGTAATCCTATTTTATGAATTCACAACCGTGCCCTATATCTCACCCCCACCCAATTCTGAAACTAGCCAATATATAACCATCCACACGCTTCCCTATAACGACAGAGCCAACCCTACAATAAAATGAAATACGGAAACTAGTTTGAGTTACAGTTCTTCAGTAGGTAAAACGTTTGGTTGACAATCAAACTTTGGGTCTTAAAATTTTCAGCTTCTCTTGTTTCGTTATTCCATCAAAAGCAAGAAGAAATCCATATGCAAAATGATATTCCATAGGTCACCCAATATGCAATAGAAAGATGAAGAAAGAGTCATCAATTGAGGGTACTACAATTTAATTTCTCTGACCTTGTTACCAATCCCCTGGACATATAGAGTATCTACTGAAACTAACCTGTATTTAGTGCCATTAACAAATGTATGATATTTTTTTCCACAGACAAGAATTTAAGCAAGTATGGTCATGTGCATATATTTAAGGACCTGCTTGGCCAATGGCCATGCATAAAATAAAATCATGTTCGGTCCCACTCTCATTTTCTGTCAAGTTTTACGAAAATCTTCGTCGTGGTTCGACAAAGAACCCACACAGACTTCTACACAATAAAAGGGTATGTACCAAAGTAACCAAACATTTGAATATAAAAAACCGGTTCACTTATGAACCACATTACTGTTTCTGAGTCTTCCAAAAAAGACTGACAAAACTGTCTAATCATCATTACTAGGATATGACATAAAATCCATGAGATGGGTTGAAAAAAAAGAATCAGGGAAGAGGTATTCAACTCACATTGTGCAGCTCTAGCTTGGAGACTACCACTCCAAAAATTAAGGTCGCCCCACCAAATACGATGGCAGTACCAACAGCAAATGCCTTTGCAACTATGTTTAAACAAAAACACACAAGGCATTAGGAAGCTTTAAAAAGATTGGTACTAGAAACAGAAAACACAGAGACTCGTGTGTCTAAAAAATCTACAAGTGCTACTTTTTCCCCCCTTTTCTCCACGTTATCAATTAATTTTTAAAAAAATTGTGGGGCCAAAAGGGCAACTTTTATTCCAATAAAATTATATCAATCTCTCGAAAAAAAATGTTAGGAGCACTATAAACTTATGCTATGTCTTGCCAGTGGTAAGATATCTATGAATGCAAGATACAAAATGGATATTATGTGTGAATGATACAATACACAACAAAGATCATTGGACCAAAGGTATGTCTATGTCCAACTTAACTTTTGTAGCACGGACACTTCAATATGGGTGCCAAGTTCGCGTCAGACACTTGACACACGTTAGACATGTGCCAAAACTTGTTGGACACACGAAAAAACAAGTCTTAATTTTTTTAGATCGGATGCGTCCGACACAACCGGACACAAGAGTGGACATGGCACGGTGGCTCACTTCGAAAATGTTCTTAAAACTCTAAAGTAAAAGTCTTAATGTAATAAAACAAAAGATAAGTAATCGATTATTCTGGATCAAGAAGAGACACAGATGCATCTAGACAAATGTGAGGTTAAACCAAAAATGGATTCTTCTGATATAAAATAGTCTAGATTCCCTCCATCCTACAAAACTCATATTCATTTTCTATAATAGTCTCGCAGGAAACAGAATTGAAAGAAGAAACAATAACCAATTGTTTGGATTATTGTTATGGAATGAAGTCTATTATGTTTTGAAAAGTTTTACTTTAAAGCACGTACAGAGCACTGGGGTGCTGGTATTTCGGTCGATTTTGAATTAAACCTCTTTTTTTTTTTTTTTACTATTTTTCTTTTTTTTGAGGAGAACTAAACCTCTTATTGTTCAAGTGAAATTAGGAATAAGCACCCACCTAGTTCGACCAATCAACCATGACTCTAAACGAACCTAAGGCTCTGTTTGGTTCATAGATTTAGTGGGGGAAATGATAAGAAACCCCAAAGGAGAACACTTTTTCTTGTTTGGTTAAGGAGAAAATAGGGTGAAAAATAAATCACTAAATTTTGGATTTTGTTAGTCACCTCTCTTCCACTTTTCTTGAGTTTCCATTGCATTTTTGAAAACTTTTGATTTCTAAAGTTATAAATGAATGGAGGAGAAATTAGGGAGAACACTAGGGAAATAGTTTTCCTTCCATCTTTCTTTTCCTTCTCGAAATCCGTCAACCAAATGGATCCTAAATGAAATGCATCTAAGAAGAGGATTGAAACCTACTTTGAGATAGGCCTGCAGCTGCAGCCTTCAACTTCTCGGAATTCATGGGGGTGTATTTATCTTGACGCATATCATTTGCAGTCGAGGCTAAAACTGAGTTCTCTGAATTAGGCAGTTGCCACCTGCATAAAAATATGTATAGATTGGTCAAATGCCATATAAAAAACAATTTCTAGAGAAGAAGTCTAGTTTCTTCAATCATATTCCATGTCACTTAAATAAATAAATAAATAAATAACAAAAGATACTGTGGAGTATTCTTATTTTCTAACAACTGGAAAAAAAAAAAAAAAACAATGCACTTGGCCTATGCTTGGTTCATTGATTTTGTTAGGGAAAGGAAAAGAAGGCGGGGTAAAACACTACTCGTTGTTTGATTAATAATAAAAATATATATGAAGAAAATAGGAAGGAAAAAAAGAGGGTGAAAAATAAGTTAAAAATTTTGAATGTTGCGAGACACTTGCTTCCTCTTTTTCCTTGAGTTCCTAGTATATTTTCAGAATTTTTTAATTCCAATGTTATTTAAGCATGGAGTAAAGCACAAGGGAAAAAAACAAGCCATGAAGTGAAATAGTTTTCCTTTATTTTATTATTATTTTTTTTTTTTTGTTCCATTCATTCGCTTTATCCACAAGCCACACAAAGCCTTATGTTACGTACCCAACACAAAAAAGAGAAAAATGGGAGAAGGAGGTATCCTGAATTGGAGCATTTAACTCAAAACCAATTGGCAATGGGTGGAGTAACCCCATGATCTTATATATTGAGTAGCAAAGCTTTAAATTCCCTATGTGGGATTATAATCTCAACACGCCCCAGCACGTGTGGTATGACTCAGCCAAACACATGGATTACTGAGATAGGGTAACGTGGAGCACATGCGGCCAAACTGGGCTTGACAGTAACCTGCTATGATACCATGTTGAATGGAGCATCCAACCCAAAACCAATTGGCAATGGGTGGAGTAGCCCCATGATCTAATATATTGAGTAGCCCGATGTGGGATTATAATCTCAACAAGGTCAAATAAATTAATATCTAACATTGATTTCACTTCTCTTCCTAGTTCCTACAATATCCAGCAACCAAACAGAGGGATTGAAATATAGTCAGAGGGCTATAAAAGTCTAAAACCCAAAATTTCAACTTTCATTTCCTTTCCCCCATAGTTTATCATCAACCAAACTGACTCCCAAAATTTGGAACACCCACCAATTCTGTTTTGCTCAAAAGCCGAAGCATAGTTTTCAATATTAATAATGCTATGGTTCCTAAATTTGAATCCCAAATTAGGTCCCCAAATGGCTTAATAGTTGTACTACATGCTCTGTTAGTGGTCGGTAATACTAATACCACATGTGACATGCCATTGGTACAACTGAGAAAACATTTGGTATTCAAATTTGGGAAGCAAAGCACTCTCTTTCAAACATTTTTTAACAATCAGCAACCAAACAGGCACTAATCACAACCCAACCAACAATCTAAAATAATGCAGGTTAAAACATCAAAATCGTCATTTTAATTTTCTATTTTCCCACATTTTCTCAGCACCCAAACAAATTGAAAGAAAACAAAAGGTAGAAGAGAACCCACCTTCCGGGGCCAAAGGTCACCTGAGGTAGAGAAACATATGCTAAGAGAGATTCAAAGCATCCAGCGATACACAAGAGAAGGTATTGGGATCAGTGTGAGAAACCCATTCGGATCCCGAGGATAAAGACGAATCGGGCAGCAGTAGGCCAGAGTGTCTCAAAACCGCAGTAAGAATATTATGCTCACTGTGGTATTAGGCCAAATAAATAAAAACCTAAACGCCAGTTTAGGAATGCTTAAATCAGGACAAGGTCGCAGTCAAAACTCACTTTTGCCAAGTTCTATGATAACTTACACTGTGTTGGATTGATAAAGAATTGGTTCTTAACGGTACTTTTTATAAGTCAGGCACCTATGTAACCGGAAGAAGAGCTATACAAACATTTAAATATTTAGAAGTGATTCTTTTTCAAAACTGCAGTACTGGTTCTTATATTACCCAAACAGCCACTAAGCTTCAAAACATAGGATTCACTTCTATTCCTACAACTTCCAGCAATCAAACAGGATGCTTGAAACATAATCACAGGACTAAAACTCTAAAACCCACAATCATAATTTTAATTTCCTTTCCCCACAGTTTCTCAGTGACCAAACTGACTCCAACCTAGTACACCCATGACCCAAGAATTCTGTTTTGCGCAAAACCCAAAGCATAACTTCTAACATCTTTCAATAATCAGCAACCAGACAGGCTCTCACCACAACTGAATCAGAAATCTAAATTATGCTTCTCAAAAAATAAAATTATCCACATTTTTTGGGGTAAAGTGCACTTCTCATCCCTGAAGTTTGGGTGTTTTTCCACTTAAGCCCCTAATATTTTTTTTTTTTGGTCAAGACTCAAAGCCTCTAAACTTTCAATTGTCGCACACTAGTCCCTAAAGTTTTGGATGAGCTGCAATTAGTCTCAAAAACATTTTGAGACGAAATTTTTACTTTAGTGACGAGTTACTTTGTGGCTAAAGGGATAATTAAACAACTTTTAAGGGACCAATTTACCACAAGTGACACTTTTGGGTCTGCCAAAAATCCCAAAATTCAGGGGTGATAATTGTAATTGACCCTATTATTTTTCTGTTTCCTACATTCTCTCAGCAGCCAAACAACATTTCAAACAAAAGAAAGATAGAGAATTGAGAACCAAACCTTCTGGGGCCAAACGTCACTTGGGGAAGAGAAACATAAGCTCGAAGAGGATTCAAAGCGTCGAGCGATACAGAAGAGACGCTATTAGGATCAGTATGAAGAACCCATTTGGATCCTGCGGATAGAGATGAATCGGACGGTGGTTGAAAGATCTTTGAAGGTAGAGAGTGTCTAAGAACCTCAGGAAGAACATCGGATTGGTCACCAATGTCAATCGAAGAAGTGTTTGAAGATGGTGATGAAGAAGAGGAAGGAGGTGGGTTGGTTTTGTTTTTCTGAACAAGACGGCCAACGGCCAGTTTGGATTCTTGTAAGAAATAGGCCCCCTCTTTGCCTGCTAATCTTCCGGCAAGGAAGCTCATATCTCTCTCTCTCTCTCGATTTGGATACCAGACGCCTGATTTTGATTTGAATTGATTGGTCTATTTATCTCTGTGTGTATAAATATAGCTTAGGTTTGGAGAGTGTTTTGGTCACAGTATTGCAATATTTAAAGATTAAAAATGCAATTCTTTCTAATTGTACCAACTTGCATATAAGTAAAAATATTCTCAAAAAAAAAAAAAATCACTAAAACTTTTAACATTTGTTTGACAATAAGACTAGCCTTTTTTTATTTTTTTTTTAACTCGGATGAACCAAGTATAACATAAAGAAATCAAAGGAATCAATGGACGTAGCGAACAAGAAAAAGAATGAAACTTGAGGGGTTTGAATTTTTGGCGTTGGACCGCAATAGCCTATTAAGCTATTAGCCTACGACGAGAGAGTCAAATTACGGCTATTGCGTGCCTTGGAGCCCAAGCGCAAACAGTGTAGTGCGCTCTCTCTCTCTCTCTCTCGTGATACATTGATAGAAATGTATGTCTTGGAGGAAATGTTTTCTATAAATAAAATAAAGAGTAATATTTGGGACACAATTTTTATACAACTTCTTTAAAAGATGTATTTATTTCTCTCTTATAATGTCACTGAACCCCACAGTGACACAGAAAAGAGATAGACACATCTTTTGGAGAGGTTGTATGAAAGTTGTATGAAGATTGTGTCCCAAATATTACCCTAAAATAAAATAAAATAAAGGGTAATATACTCTCACTTCGTTCAAATTACACAGACTTCCCCTGTGGTAGCAGAAATTACACTGATCTCCTTTATCAAAATTAGTTTACAAATAGACATAACGGACAAGATGAAAATTTACATTTATCCTTCCCAAAATGTCATCGTTTGTCGGTTTGTGCAACCCATTATCTCCCACCCTCTTGGGCCTCTTCCCACCCTCCTAGTTCCTTTCTCTCTGCAACACGACCCCTAACTAAAAAATATTTCTTTAAATAGAAAAAATCAATTCATATGAATTTGTAGACTACAACCAGAGGTGCCTGCTTATATACACAAATGTTGATATACACAAAATTAGAGAAGGGGTAAGATTCTATTATACGTATTAATATGCACAAATTTATAAATATTCATATTTTTGTGTGTGTATATGGAAATTATGTATATAGATGAGAAAGATTAGGGTTTCATAGTTTAGGGTTGTAGGAAATGTTGTGGGTCGAGTCACCCACATACATTAGACTCGAGGCTTCATTCGGCCTTCTTGTTATCTAAGGAGTCCATGACTTGGAGACCTAGTAGGGTTACAATTAGGGGTGATCAAAAAGACCCGTCTACCCGACTCATCCGACCGACCTGACCCCACCCGACCATTTTGGTCGGTTATTAAAGTGCCTGGATGGAGTCACAGGTCACTCGACTGTTTCGGGTCCGATGCTGGTTTGTTTTTTCTAAAATCGACCCGACCCGGCTATATATATACACACACTTTTACTGTGAAATTTAGGGCATACTCCTCATCTTTTTCAAAGTTAGAGAGAGAGGGAGAGGGAGAGAGAGAGAGGGGACGAAGAGATAAAGAGATGGCAAGCCTCTCTCACACATGACAACAAGAGATATACAAGAACAACCGTCTTCTCCTTTTTCTCACCGTCTTCGGTGGTGCTACAATACCAGCCGCCGCCGTCGGCCAATCGAATGGGCCACCCACCGCAGTTGCCTGTCTTTGCCTCCCATCAACGGCGTCGGTGAAGTATGGTAGATTTAGTGTGGTACGTATAACTGGTAGTCTAGTCTTTAGACTTGGTGGATCTAAATCTTTTTTTTTTCTTGTATTGATATAGATCTATTTTTTACTTTTTCTTTATTATGTTTTGACCGAGATCCTCATATCAGTAGCTACAATGATCTGTTTGGGTTTGTAAATTCAAAAATTTATAAAATCTAGTTCAAGGAAGAAATAAAAATGATAATTTCTTTGGTTCTGTGAAAAATCAAACATATTTTTTAATCTTTTAATCTGTTTGGTTCATTGTAAAATAAAAAAATGATGAACTTTGTACGAAGAACAGGCTGCACTCTTGTGTGTGGATTTCACTCGAACCCGACTCGAACCGACCCGAGCCCGAGGGGTCGATTTCACCCGACCATGTGAGTGGATGACGGGTGGATGTTGGCCAACCCGACTAGCTCACGGGTGGATGATCGGGTGAGGCCCAAACCCGACTCACCCGACCCGTGAGCACCCCTAGTTACAATACTATTATATACGTGTATGTGTGTGTGTTATATATACACACAAGAGAGCAGCCCTAGCAACTCTCTCTCTCTAGATTTCTCTTTCTCTCTCTAGCGTAATCACAACGGAAGCTTGGGATTTAGCGCGTGAACTAAGGGGACTGCTTTAGTAGTCGTTCTCATGACCATATCGAAGTATAAGACGTACACAGAGGTTAGCTATTCGTGTTTGGAGGATTCAAAGGTGCAGGATCGTAACAACGCCGTTCTCGACCCGATCGGACTATTCCGCTAGGTAACGAACCTAAACCCGATCCTTGTGCTTGTGTGCATGTTTTCTTACATTGGTATCAGAGCTATATAACTTGTTGATTCGCCCGAATATTACCCAAACATAATTTGCCATTAAAGCTTATTGAAGTTTTTTGCATAAACTTAACAACATCACTTTTCAAGTTGGTCTAATACAAAACTCCAATAAAAGTCCGACCTGCGGTGGTTGTGATTTACCATAACAGAAAAGGAAAGCGATTTTCTTAAGCATTACGCTTAGTGAGCAATCTAATCATGATTGAATGCTTAACGTGCAATACTACAAATAAGTACAGAATTCATATCCGTAATCGTCGAACCACCGGTTCAATGATTCATTCAGACCCGACCTTCCCTTGGCCCCGTGGTCACTTCTATTCCTTGGACTTCCGTTCTTAACAGATTTTTCTCCTTCTCCTTCCTAATTACTTCCAACAATGAATCATTTCCCCAGCGTTCTTTGATCACCACATAAGTATGGCAATTTTACATATTGGAATGTTATCCTCAATATAGCATATCCATGGCTTCTAAACATGATTTTATCGACTCTAGATGTTATTGAAGCAATTAACACATTTAAGCACAATAAAATTTTTGTTAGAAAACTCATCTTAACAGATTTCTACCCCCAATCAAGTTAGAAAATGATGAATTATACCAAATCATATCTCAATCCTCACTCCGGAGTAAATCCTACAAGTTTTCGGTAACTGCATGTCATCGATTAGAATGAGCTAGCAAAATTCGATGATTAAAATATAAATAAAAGGTATAGAAATGATCGTCTCACCTCCACGAGTCCGAATATGGCTTCGGTTTGCGAAATGGACATCGGACGGCTATGGAACGGCGTGAAATGGACGCCGGCGTCTCGTAATCTCGTCGGCTCTCTCTTTTCTCTCTAAATTTCTGTAAATCTTTTGTTTAATTTGAGAGATCCTCTCATCTCTTGACACACTTGCAATCACATGCATTGAGGTGTCATTACCTCAATTTTCTCACTTTTCATTTACACCCCCAAAATTTCTTAAGTTCTTATTATGAAAACCCTAAACATTTCATTAACTACCCAATTATCTAAATGAGTGTTTGTTTAAGTCCCATTTGGGTCCCAATCGTGGTCTCAAATATTTTGTGAAGTTGCTATCGTACCTACCAATTATGAATTATTTTCATTTATGCCCTTGCATGGGTACCCAAACAGATACTAGAATCTAACATATAGTAATATAATATGAAAGCACTTTAAACATATACTCATTTAGTCCTATAATATGCATCTAACATGTATATGCAAATTTTTATTATCTGGGCCCTTCACTGGGTCCCTCTTATTACCTGCCCCTCCTCACTGGGGACTTTTCCACGGGCGAGTCCAAAGCCTCCCCTTATCCATCATATACACTAATCACATAAATTAATGCATATTAACATGTTAATTAACCTGCCTTTTTTCGAGTACAGGTATTACATTTCTCCCTCCCTAAAAGGAAGTTTGGTCCCCAAACTTAATCTTACCCCAAGATCGAATAAGTGTGGGTACTTGACTCGGATTTCATCCTCCCGTTCCCAAGTAGCTTCTTTGACTGAATGGCTAAGCCATTGAACCATCACCAAAGGAATCACTTTAGTTCTGATCAATACTTGATCGTTTCTGTCAAGAATTTGCACTGGATGCTCTACATAAGTCATGTCTTCCCGAATCTCTAACGGTTTTGGAGTAATGATATGTTTTGAATCTGATACACAACATCGAAGCATCGATACATGGAACACATTGTGAACATTCGCCAACTCTTGTGGCAATTCCAAGCGATAAGCTAACGGTCTAACTCGATGCAAAATCAAATCAGGTCCAACATACCTCGGACTGAGCTTACCTCCTTTACCAAAACATGTTGTGTCTTTTGAAGGCGATACTTTCAAAACACATAATCACCTACCTCGAACTCCAACGGTCTTCTACCCGTATTCGCATAACTTTTATAACGAATCTGAGTTGTTTGCAACTATTGTTTTATCAATCGAATCTTGTCGGTAGTGATTTACTATATACGGTCCCAAAAGTTGTTTTTCACCAACTTCTGTCCAACAAACTGTCAATCTACACTTTCTTCCATACAATGCCTCGTAAGGTTCCATTCCAATACTAGTTTGGGAACTGTTGTCATAGGAATATTCAATCAATGGCAAATGAGTTTCCCAATCAGCTTTAAAGTCCATAACACATACTCTCAACATATATTCCAAAATCTGAATTACCCTCTCGGATTGACCATCGGTTTGGGGATGAAAAGCAGTGCTAAAATATAAAGCTGTCCCCATAGCTCTCTATAAGCTCTCCCAAAATCTAGACACGAATCGAGTGTCATAATCTGACACTATCGACACTGGTGTCCCGTGAAGTCTAATAACTTCTCAGATATAAATCTCAGCAAGCTTTGATGGATTCTTGGTTTTGATTGGTAAGAAATGGGCTGACTTAGTTAATCGGTCAACAATAACCCAAATTCTATCATTTGTCTTTAGAGACTTTGGAAATCCCGATGCAAAGTCCATTGAAATATGTTCCCACTTTCATTCCGGTATCTCCAGAGGTTGTAGTTCTCCTCCAGGTCGTTGATGTTCCATTTTCACTTTTTGGCAAGTCATACACTTTGCCACAAATTCTGCAACTTCTTGCTTCATACCACTCCACCAATAAACTTCACGTAAGTCTCTATACATCTTGGTGCTACTCGGATGCACTGAGTATCTGGTATTATAAGCTCCTTCCATAACTTTATCTCTCAGTTTTCCCACTTTAGGAATGCATAATCAGTTGATATATCTC
The DNA here is from genome assembly GCA_033977485.1 of Hydrangea macrophylla. NCBI lineage: Eukaryota > Viridiplantae > Streptophyta > Magnoliopsida > Cornales > Hydrangeaceae > Hydrangea > Hydrangea macrophylla. The sequence goes on along the minus strand of CM066994.1, from coordinate 29,127,506 downwards.
AAAACACTGTCTTGAAAGCTAAACTCTAGCCTTCTACCCTTAGGTAACTCATCCACAATCTTCTTGAAATCCGGATCTAGAAGCTGATTAGACTTTATTTTACCAATCAAACTTGGTTGTGCCACAATTGCAGCCATTAATCCACCTTCAACTCTAGGAATCACTTCAAGGTTTAGTTGTTCAAATTCCCTTACCAACTTTTCCTGTCCTATCAAGGTATAAGCTAAGTTTTCCGATGACTTTTGGCTCAAAGCATCGACAACTACATTCACTTTCCCTAGGTAATATTGAATCTTCAAATCATAGTCTTTCATAAGTTTCAGCCATCTCCTTTGTCGCGTGTTAAGGTCCCTCTGAGTAAATAAGTACTTTAAACTCTTATGGTTAGTGAAAATTTTACACGTCTCCCCGTATAAAAAATGCCTCCAGATTTTTAAGGCGAAAATTATCGCTGCTAACTTCAAGTCATGTATCGAATAGTTTTTCTCGTGTGGTCTCAATTGTCTTGAGGCATAAGCTATCACTTTGTCATCTTGTGTCAAAACACATCATAAGCCTTGATGAAAAGCATCACTATAGATTCTGAAATTTATGATAATTGACGAAATTGCAAGTATCGGTGTTGTTGTCAATTTTTCCTTCAGTGTTAGAAAACAATCTTCACATTCCTTATTCCATTTAAACGGTACATCTTTTCTCATCAACCTTGTCATTGGAGTTGCAATTCTAGAGATTTAACAAATCTTCTGTAATATCCGGCTAATCCCAAGAAACTTCGAATCTCTGACACATTTGTTGGCCTTGACCAATTCATAACGACCTCAACCTTCTGTGGGTCTACAAAAATACCGTCTTTAGAAATCACGTGTCCTCGGAAAGTGACACTTGTTAGCCAAAACTCACTTTTCTTCAATTTTCTAAATAATTGTTTCTCTCGAAGTCTCTGCAAGACTAATCTTAAGTAATGCTCGTGCTCCTCCGGACTCTTAGAATAAATTGGAAAGTCATCAATATATACAATCACGAACTCATCTAAATCAGATTTAAAGACACAGTTCATTTAGTCCATAAAGGCAGTTGGTACGTTAGTAACCCCAAACGGTATCACAAGGAATTCATAGTGTCTGTAACGGGTCCTAAAGGTTGTCTTCTCCACATCATTTACTTTAACTTTCAATTGGTAAAACCAGACCTCAAGTCAATCTTTGAAAGCACCTGAACCCCTAGTAGTTGGTCGAATAGATCGTCGATATGTGGCAATGGATACTTGCTATTGATTGTTACCTTGTTGATTTCTTGGTAATCGATGCACACATCCGCATTGTTCCATCCTTTTTCTTCACAAATAACACCGGTGTGCCCCACGGAGACACACTAGGCCTAATAGAACCCTTATGTAGCAATTCCTGTAACTGAATCTTTAACTCCTTCAACTTGACTAGTGCCATTCGATACGGTGTTCATGAATCGGTTGAGTCCCTGGCATAACATCGATACTAAACTCTATTTCACGCTCAATCAACACACTCGATAACTCCTCTGGAAACACATCTGGAAATTCTTTAACTACTGAAATATCTTTAAGTTTTAAATCAGGGCCTCTAGTATCAAGAATGCTACACAAAAAACCAAGACACCCTTCTTTAACAAACGACAAGCTTCAATGGCTGACACAATGTATGGTGGTGCTATGATACCCTTGTCTTGAAAATAAAACATATCTTGGTTCAGAACACGGAATACTACTCCTTTACTATTACAATTAATGTTCGCGGAATTAACCGCTAACCAATCCATACCCAATATAACATCAAAATGCTGAATGACTAACGGTATTAGATCAACGGTTAACTTTTACCATTAATATTTATCTCACATTTCCTAAACACCCCCGAACTAATCATCGGAGCTCCCAATGGTATTGCAACGGATAAATCATAATCTAGGAACTCTAATGGTTTATCTAAATGTTTAGCAAAGTGGTGTGACATGAACGAGTGTGTGGATCCCGAGTCTATAAGTACATTTGCTAGATGTGAGCAAATGGGAACCATACCTGACACAAACAATATCGGCTGAAGCAATCTCTCCCAACCTGAGCTGATATGATCTTGCCTCCCGTTGCTCCCTCCTAGGAGATTGCTGAGTAGTCCACGGTGTAATAGCACTAGCCGTGGAAGAACCTGAACTGAAGCTCCTTGTCGCTTTGTAGGACAGTCCTTGGCTTGATACCCCAATTCTCTACAAGTAAAGCATCGGCCCCTCATATCTATGGTCTGAGTCGAGCAATTTCTTGCTATGTGCCCCAGTTGTTGGCAAATGCTGCAAGTGTTCGGGTTTGGAAGTTGATTGCACCGTCCCCAATAAAACTTCTAACAAGTTTGACACCTCCACTGGAACCACTGCTACTACTAACCGATGAACCTCCCGGACTCTGCCTCTTGGCATTTTCTTAATCGCTAAATTGACTTAATCCCATTCTTTTGCTTTGTTGGGTCGATGGTGGTTGCATGCTCGGTGTATATCTGATGTCTCTCTCAGCATTAGAAGCGATGTTCAATGCTCTGGCGTAAGTTTGGGGTCGAAACATGGTTACTCGCCCTCGAATATCACTTCGGAGTCCCGCCACAAACTTCCTCCCTTTCAGTTTCTCATTTATCACTACATCTCCAACAAACATTCCCAAGCTTGTATATTGTGCTGAGTACTCTCTAACTGACATTTTGAGCTTTTTGATCTTTGAAGGACTTTGGGAAGTACTGCTCGTTGAAGATCTCGAGAAATTGATCCCAAGTAGTTGGTTGCCCTGGGCACAGCTTGGTACGCCACCAATATTGTGCCTCGTCTTTTAACGTATAAATTAAAAATAACACTTTTTGCTCTTCCGTACATGGTAACACTCTGAAAATCTTCTCCGTATCGGAAATCCAGAAGTTTGCCCTCATTGGATCAGCTTCCCCATGGAATATTGTTGGCTTTTGCTTGTAAAATTTTGAAATGGTAACAACTTCCTCCCTCGAATTCGGATTTGGTTGTACCGGTCTTTCCTCAGTTAAGCATGTCTCAGCCACTCGGATCAATCCTTCAATTACCATTTCAACTCGTTCCATTCGGTTTGGGTTCTCAACTCCAAACATTATGCCTAACACCCACAGTTTAATACACACACACATACACGTAACTTTAAATAATCCCATGGCATGCTAATCAATATTAAAAGCATGCTAAGTAAACGTGTATGCATGATCATGTAACTACGTGTTGTTGTGGGCACTCTACGCGTCGTATACATCACTCGTCCCAAAGGCTCTAACTTATTACTATGATACCAAAAATTGTCATACCCCAACCTATCTCAGGCTGATTAGGACACATGTAACAATGCCACCAAGGCTCGTCCCCAATGGATATAACATAAAGCAAGTTTAAATTCCCTAAAAAAAAACTTTATAAAACTCACTTGCATGTAACTAATCCCAAGGGTAAAATGGTCTTTTAAAAATTTTGTCGAGATTCATCTCAAAATATAGCTCTTCAAATAAGGCATCCAACCTTGAAAATGGAGCTTGAATACGAACTTCCTAGACCAAGTTATGTTCACTTAAATCTTGAATTTGATTGTGCCCAGATTGCTCAAGCATTCTACCAAGAGTTCGCTCAATCCAACTTTCTACAGAAAAAATTCTGCCAAGAGTTCGCTCAAGCCAACTTTCTACAGAAGCAAATATTGCTACTGCTAAAAAAAAAAAAAAAACAACTCTAGTTTGCAAGTTTAAAATCATCCCAAATCCAAACCAAATCTCATGAGACTGCAAGAAAACATCTCAAATTCATTCTCAAACACATTTAAACATTTCCAAATCACATCTAAGTGCTTCCAAACATTCAAAACATGCACATCAACATCCTTGCGTTAAAAATAGATCATGAAACTCATCTCTTGCTCAAAATAACAATACCATAAGAATTTTACCAAAAACATTCTAAAAGCTTTACATATAACTTGACCTTAACTAGAACTTGTCCAAAATAGTTACGACACACATACGGACTTGCTGGCATTGTCCAACACATCAACTTACACAAAACCAACCATAACATAGAGATTTACATAAGTTTCTCAAGTTCTTCCCCAAAGCTACCAAACTACAAGTTGGAGGATTAAAGTCACTTAGCCACAATAAGAGTACTAATATCACTATACTAAACGCTACAACCAACTTCAAACTACCAATATATTAACGTAAGAAAATTTCCCTTCCAAGCCCAAGTCTCTCCCATTTCTTCTCCGAGTATTGCTCCGAACTAGCGGTGATTGTTATTCACCACAACAGAAAAGGAAAACGATTTTCTTAAGCATTACACTTAGTGAGCTATCTAATCATGATTGAATGCTTAACATGCAATGCTAAAAATAAGTACAGAACTCATATCCGTAATCGTCAAACCACCAGTTCAATGATTCATTCAAACTCGAAGACCTTCCCGTAGCCCCGTGGTCACTTCCATTCCTTAGACTTCCGTTCTCAACGGATTCTTCTCCTTCTCCTTCCTTATTACTTCCAACAATGAATCATTTTGCCAGCGTTCTTTGATCACCATATAAACACATAACACATAAGCATGGCAATTTCACACATTTGCATGTTATCCTCAAAATAGCATATCCATGGCTTCTAAACATGATTTTATCAACTCTAGATGTTATTGAAGCAATTAACACATTTAAGCATAATCAAATTTCAGTTAGAAAACTTACCTTAACAGATTTCTACCCTAATCAAATTAGAAAATGCTGAATTATTCCGAATCCTAGCTCAATCCTCACTCCGGAGTAAATCTTACAAGTTTTTGACAACTGTGTGTTACCGATTAGAATGAGCTACGAAAATTCGACGATTAAAATGTAAACAAAGGTATAGAAATGATCGCCTCACCTCCACGAGTCCGAATACGGCTTCGGTTCACAAGTTGAATGTTGGACGGTGACAGAACTGCGTGAAATGGACGTCGGCGTCTCATAATCTCGTCGACTCTCTCTTTACTCTCTAAATTTTTGTAAATCTTTTTTTTTTAATTTGAGAGATACTCTCCTCTCTTGACACACATGCAATCACATGCATTGAGGTGTCATTACCAAATTTTTCCTAGTTTTCACCCCCCAGAATTTCTCAAGTTCTTATTATGAAAACCCCAAACATTCCATTAACTACCCAATTATCTAAATGGGTGTTTGTTTAAGTCCCTTTTGGGTCCCAATCGTGGTCCCAAATATTTTGTGAAGTTGCTATCGTACCTACCAATTATGAATTATTTTCATTTATGCCCTTGCATAGGTACCCAAACTGATACTGGAAGCTAACATATATATATATAGCAATATAATATGAAAGCATATTATACATATACTCATTTAGTCATATAAAATGCATATAGCATGTGAATGCAAATTTTTATTATCTAGGACCTTCACTGGGTCCCACTTATTACCTGTCCCTCCTCACTGGACACTTTCCCACGGGCGAGTCCAAAAGCCTCCCCTTATCCATCATATACACTAATCACATGAATTAATGCATATTAACATGTTAATTAATCCTTTTTCAGGGTACGAGTGTTACAGTGTCACTCTCGGAGTTTTGGCAGTTGAATATTAATCCGGTTATATGCTCTGGATTGAATATTTGTTTGTCTAAAAATCGGAAAATGAGAAATGTATAGGACTCCAAAGTCCTCAAATTTATAATAGTCTGATCCATATATATATATACACAATCCATGTATGTATAGCTTACAACCAACGACATTACAATATCTGTTTGTAAATCAATACTTTGCACGTGATCATACGGAACTTCTCAAATATATATTACTTTGATCAAGGGCTTACCCAAATACACTAGATCTTTAGTGTGTCTTTAAATCCATTAGAATTTCTTTCTCTGTTACAAGAGTCAAAATGTCACACCCGTTCCAAAAAGTTTATGATTTTAACATGCATATTTGAATTTCGTAAATTATCAATGTTATTTGATAATTGAGATAAGTAGTTGACTGTAGTCAACGGTGGAGTGTCGGTTGAGGACACAGTAATCGGAGAACCATGAGGCATTCGTATGATTAAATGGCATTCATATGTTTTAAATGTTATTTGACTTATCTGGTATTTCATGAATAGTAAATTTTACCTGTGTAGAGTAAATTCTGAAAATTTTGATACTGTTAGATATCATTTTGAGAATTGTGATGAGAACGTGAGCGATGCATTATATAAAATGTAGGTTGTGTAGAGATTTCACAGAATTTAGTTTTCGGACATAATTTTGGACCCAAACGAGACTTAGTCGAAAACTTTTGAAAGTCATAATTTTCACTCGTGAAGTCATAAAATGGACGTATGCGACGTTTCAGGAGTTAATTAGAAGTTTAAGAAACTTACGTGGAGGTAAACATAAATTCCGGGAAGTTTGCCTATAAATAGAAGGGGATGATTTTTTCATTTGTGGTCAAACTTATATAATATCCTTGGGAGAGAGAGAAAAGAGAGATTTGGTTTCTTCGGGCTTTCCGACACAAATCGGCAACCTTCCAATCGTCTGTTTTTCTCCAAATTTGAGATTTGAACTCGTGGAGGTAAGACCTACGTTTTGATATATGTTAGGCCATGTTTGGTTAGATTTTTATAAATGTCCTAATGTTAGAGTTTTGGGGTAAATGCGTGTATACTTGTAGGAATCGTTTGAAATTCAAAAACCGACGTTTAATTGATCTCCTAATTCATCCTTCAAAGTTATAGGAAAATCGCACGAGGTATGAATTCTAAGCCTATGAATTATAGGAAATTCCATGTTTTAACCATTGAACTTGATATTTTGGATCCGGGTGAAATTCATGTATTATGTATGCCCGTTAATTATGCACGTAGAAATGCGATAAAAGCATGTACAAATGTGTATATGAGCATGTTATGTGTTATGTGGGTCAAAAGGGAGTGTAGTGCAATTCCGTCTGGGGGTAAGCTCCTCGAAGTTTGAAGATTTTGAGAATTAATAGTGTGGTGTCTGGTATGGAGGAAGGCCCAACTAGGACACGGTACCTAGTATGTAGGAAGACCCAACCAATGTACGAGATGCGTGGAAGAGGTGTGCCTTCCACGGCATCAGTTTCATTTACCGGACGAAAGCGTACTACTTACCTTAGCGACTATTTTGATGTGTTTTAAATGTTTAGAACATGAATTGTCATATAAGCATATGTTTAGAATTGTGCACTCAGCATATAGCTGAGTAGTGGAGTGTTACTCCATTGCAGGTGATAAGAAGAAAGGGAAAAAGAAGCGTGAAGAGTGAGACCGCGAGGACGACGGGGTTGAATCACTTTGTATATGTTTTTGTGTTCCATTCCTTTGTTGAAAATGTAAATTTTGAAAATTAAGACTTAAGACTATACTTTTAAGCTTTGGAATGGTTTTATAAGGTTGTAGCATGTGTAAAACTCCTTTTAGTTTTGTTGTGATGAATCCGAAATTATAGATTCGTGTTTTGGAATCTTAACTTGTAAATTTAGCATTTCGGAGGAATGTAATAGTTCTTTTATGTTTTTATTCCAAACAAGCCTTAGCTTGTTCCGTTATTGTTCTTTTCGCGTATTACCATGTCTTAATAATGTTCTTGAAAGTCTAGTATAGATGGTGAAGTTTAAAAAGGTAACCATGTTTAGTGGAAGTGAAGAAGTGTCAGTTGCTTGATGCCTCAGCAAGAATTCTGCAGCATTGTGCAGGATTCTGCTAAAGGGTCATTCGACCGATCGAATGGGGTCGATCGACCGATCGAGATGCCCCCTGCCAGAATTCTTTTTCTATACCTTCTGGAAAATTTTAAAATGTTTTGATTGGTTCTTAGGGTACCTTTGGGACCCCTTTCAACAAAAAATCATTCGATTTGAAATATAATTACGTTTTCAATTTTATACGGATTTTTCAACTCAGAGGGTAATGTTTCCTAAAGTTTTGTATACTTAAGGTTGGTTTAAAGTTCTTTTCCACTGTGTATAGTTATTACATGGATGGATGAGCCTTGGTGGCGTGCCACGTGTCCTATTTCCGCACGTTAGCGGGATGGGTCTTGACACAAAATTTCTTGGGTAAATTGCACTTTTGCCCCTGTAGTTTGAGGGTAGTGACACTTTAGTCCCTGCATTTTTAATTTTGATATTTTACACCCTACAGTTTCATAAGTGTGACAATCAAGTCCAATCAAGTCTTTTATAATTAAAGTTAGAACCTAACAATTTAAACATTTATACTAAACTCCCCATAAGTTATCTTAAACTTGATATTTTCCTCTTTTCTTTGAATACCAAATTATTTTATCACCACTTTCCACCAATCTGGTATCAGAGTCTGGTTCCTCAGCCTGGTTACCTATTAAATTCATTGTATGATTATTAGATACACTGAAGAAGTAGAGTTTGATACTTTAAAACTTAGACATCGCTACAAATCATAATAGAATAAAACAGTACATTAATAAAAATATTAAAGGCCTCGTTTGTTTCAATGGATAGGATAAAAGTTATCCTATCCGGTTTTTGGCGCCAATCGACTCGATCTATTTTTAGATTTGTTTTCTGGTTTGGTTTCGTGGGTTGGATTTTGATATTAGTTTCAGATCTATTTTTGGGTTTGCTTTCAGATCGTGACTCATTTATCTGATATTGTTTGATGGGATAGCTTTTTGGTCCAAATCTGATTATTTCAAGAAATTTCTTTCAGTTTCTCTTGAGAAATTACTTGGAACCTCCTCACAATTAAGTTTTAGATTTTAGATTTTGTGTTCATTGAGAAAAATATACTCATAAATTGCAAGAGTAATCTTTGAAATTGTGTTCCACTTGAATGTAATCAGGATGAAGAACCAATCCCTGATACCAAATTGGTGGAAGGTGAAAGTAAAATAATTTATATTCAAAGAAAAGAAGAAAATATTAAGTCTAAGATAAATTTTGGGGAGTTTAGTATAAATCTTTAAATTACTAGGTTCTAATTTTAATTATCAAGACCTGATTGGACTTGATTGTCATACTTATGAAACTACATGTTGTAAAATGTCAAAATTAAAAGTGCAGGAACTAAAGTGTCACAACCCTCAAACTACGGGGTAAAAAGTGCAAATTACCCTAAATTAAATTATCTCTTTACTAATTGGCCACAAGTATTGTTGGGGCTATCATATAAAATAAACTCAGAGGGACGAATTTAGTGCCATTATAACTCAATAACCGTGATATTTTTCACAACTTACAATCGGAAATTGACATCCTTTTTTTGATATATTGGCATCGACGCGAAATGTTACTTGTAAAAAAAATGTTAATCAAATTCTAGATATTCAGGTATAAAGGAAGAAAACAAGTGACATGATAAAACTTTTTATACACAGGATCTATATATTCGTATATACTCATTTGAGTTTATTTGTTTGTTTCTTTTATGTGTTGATGCTGAGATTACTGTTGGACAATTTAAATGATAAATTAGTTTTTAGTTGAATGGATTATTTGATAATACGAAACAGACCCTTAGTCGAATGGATGTGATTGTTGATGCAATCTCCTACAATATATATGGGTTTTGTTCATTCATTTAATAGTAGTAATTAATATTATTTCATATAATATATATATATAGTATGTCAAGTGTCTGAGAGAGTACAAACGTAAGTATGGTTCGCTGGAACCTTATTATTTGAATTATTTGAAGTGCTTCTATAGTAAGAGGGAGATCGTTGTACTTTGGAAGACAAATGCCTCAAACCCGTGAGCACAAATGCGGGGCATAAATTGTCTGAAGGATATAGTGTCAAACACTAGCTAGACTCGATCTATTGTCCGTTATACATCTATATATGGTTCTGTTTTATTTACAGAATTTCTTGTCGGTTCTTGATTTCAGATTTATACATTATACGCATCCCAATATATTTTGGATAACAATTACAAAGTACGTACACGAAAAACACTCATGCAAAGACACATTCAAATAATGTTGTTGACATCATTCAAATATTCAAGGTGTCAAGAGAGTAATTATATTTTTTTGGCTTTTAGGAAAATAACAGCCATTTTCTTAGCCCGGTGTAATGCTTCTTTGTTCTTTTCATCAGTTCTCAAACACAAAAAATAGAATGCTCTTGTGGCATTGTTCTCGGCTCACAAACTGGATTGGTATTCTCTCCCAAGGTGTGTTTTTCTACATTTTTTCTTCTTCTTGAAGTTCATTTATTTTCTGAGGTGCAAACATGTCTGACTGGAAGTTGTGTAATAACAAACTACTAGGTTTGCGTAATGCTCCACCGGAAGTACCTTTAACAGGTTACATGTTTGGAAAGGGGGGTTTATTTTGCCAATATGTTCTCCAAAAGTGCAAATTATTGTTGCTCGACTCATGCATCTACTTCTGGTGTGCTGATTTTATGTGAGGTTGTCCTTGTTCTACATTGAATCATTATAACAGCATAACCTGGTGTTTGGCGCAATATACCCAGATCGCCTAATCAAGTTTTCGTGTCATAGTTGGATTGGATGTACCTAAATCTTGACCAGGCTACTTCACTTAAACATATTTAGAAAAAAATTTATATCGTTCAAATGCTCTTGTTTATGAATGCTTAAAATACCATCATGTCCATGCCCAATCTCACTTTTATTTGTTTTTAATGTGAATGAGTATTGTGTTGGTTTTATTAAAGCGTAAATTGTGTGGGTATCTTTATTGTTGACACAGACACCAATCAGCTAGACAAACATTGAACTGTTTAGATTCGAACCAATTCTTTTCTGAACAACATAACCGATTCTTGTATTACCCAATCAGTCTCTTATTTTGGTTGTTCTTTCGCCGGACTGAACTGTTGAACCTTTTGCTTTCTAGGTTGTGCTGGGAGAGATGGCCGAGCTGGTAACAGCTAAATATGATGCTGACAAATTGCCTGAATGGAAACTGAGGTTTCAATCTTGTTAATTTTTCTTATCTTCCTACTATAGTTTTTTATTCAGTTGTCATTCTGTCTCATGCTTATCTAACTTGGGACAGTAATATTACTTGATCCAATGGTGGAACTATTACGAAATGTAATTGTTATCTCCATTTCTAGCTCTAGAGGCAATACCATGCTTTTGAGAATTGCATACAAGAGAACAAATTCCTTATTGAAATTTATGTTTTTCTTTTACTAATTACACATTCCATATTCTTCTCTCCCTTTTGCAAATTAGAACTTTGAGGGCAAGATTTTGTGTGTGTGTGTGTGTATGTGTGTGTGTGTGTATTTGTTTAAAGGTAATGTGAACATTACAGCACCAAAAGAAGTTGGGTCAACTGCCCCGGATTTTTCGGTCTCTAAAACACTTGAAGATGGAGTGCTAGTTTCCCTTGGGTAGCCTAAAAACCAAGGGGGCCCTCAGGTGAGACTCGTCTCTAAAACATCAATTGTGTAAAAGAAATCATGTCTTTAAAAACTTTGATTTACATTACTCGACGTATTTAGAATACTAAAACATTTCATGCATATTTTTGTGCAGGGTTGTTTATTGTACACTGAGTACGTAGTTTACAATGTGGATCAAATCAGGATGCACCACGTTGTTCATGTAAATTTCAGTTTTGTATGTACAACAAAACCGATCGGTGGTTGGATAATTGATCAATTTATAATACCATGACGATGTAATTAATTAGTTGGCACGTTATTAATCTGGTTTGAACTCGAATGGTATTTGGAAAGAATCTTCTAAAACTAGGGCTAAACTTGGACAGAGTTAAAGCCAAGACCATCTGCTGGCCGACTTGTAACCCTATGTAGAGAGAGACAACATGGTAAGAAAATCATTAGAAGGAAAAGGAAAAACTACGGAAATTTTGAAATTACCATTCTTGTCTGTTTGCTTGGTGTACACAAAGGTCTCTGGTACCACTGCTGAGAACTTAATCTTGAGTTTGAATGTGTTATCCAAAATATTTTGGGATGTATAAATCTGAAATACTTACTGATTGGAGATCCAAAATAAATACAGAATAAATTTGAGAAAGAATCCGAGCCCAGCGAACTGTTTCCTTAAGACGAATTTGCTCCCTCTCGGTGCACAAGGTTGATGAACAATCGTCTCCCAAGATAGAACGGATTTACAATTCTGTATAAGTTGCACTCCTACATGCAGAACCCAGCAAACGCAAATATATGTATAACACTCGAACAGACTCACTTCTAATATACAGAGAGAGTGAGAGAGAGAATAATTTGTATCTCTTAAAATAAATGAACAAGACTCATATATATAGGTTGCAAGAGACTGTTCGTCAACAGTCACAACCCTTCGAAATGAGACTGTTCGTCAACAGTCACAAACATTCGAATAAGGAGTTGTTTGGCAATACCCATATACAATACTAAATTCCAATTTATCATTCAATTTTTCAACAGAATGTGCCACTACCAAAATTTTTCACTTGCTTGTATATATCTATGTCTATATCTATAATCTATAATCTATAATATATATAAGTGCACCGATGTTCATCAGTGTTTTACACTTTTATCAATTGGTGCACTTTTACCTAAGTGATTTTTTTAGAGTTTTAATAAGTTTGGTATGCCACTTTTTTTTTTGGTCCATCCATTAGAGTTCTTTTTTTTTTTTGTTATGTTCTATGGTTATTTTATTATACTTACAAATTGGCAGGTTTTACAAATATAGGACTCTACCCACAAGTAAAACTATCGTCCTGTTAGCCAAAAAAAAAAAAAGTAAAGCTAGCGTCCATCAGAGTCCTTTTATTTTGGTATGTTTTATGGTTGTTTTATTAATCACAAATTAGCAGGTTTTTTCCCCTTTTTCTTGGACCTATGAATTGGTAATACTTCCTAATATTAATTAATTATCCTTTCGAATATGGGACTGTACCAGTAAAGCTAGCATTTCCATTACTACATTTTTGGTATACTTTACGAATATTTACTATATCAATTCTTCAAATTAAAGAGTAGCAAATAAACTCTCTTTAACTTCTGTGCTCTCCTTGTGGCCGTCCCTTAGGGGCTCTCCCATCCACCATGGGAGAGCTCGTAACCATTTTCTTTGCCCTTTTTTTGTTGTTTTCAAATTTTCAATAATATGTTTCCCTCTTGTGAGGGATTTTGTCCCTCTTTGTTGGGGGTTATGTCCGTCTTTATTGGGGGTTTTGTCCCTTCTTGTTGAGGGTTTGTTTTGTCTTTTTATTTGGTTTGGTTGATTGATGAAGCTAGATCTCTTTGTCTTCGTATTCCGTGGTCGGATTTGGCTCTATTCCACACAGATCTGCGATAGATCTGTTGTTTGTTCGGGCCCTCTTCGTAGTCACGGTGGTTTTGAAACTCGGATCTTTGTTGTGTTTGTTGGCGGCTTTCTCGTTCAGACGGCTTAATGGTTAGGCTACGCCACAGTCCACGATATCATAGTTTTGAAGATTGCAGTACAAACCAGAAGATTATTGTGATTTATCATGTATTTTTTCCTTGAGGTTAAAATTGTTTAGAAATTGTCTACAAATTTATATATTAATATTTTTGGCCAAATATATTAATTGATAATGTACAACTTAATTCACATTTTCGTATTTTATATGAATTCTTGAAAAACAAACTATTCAATATTACATGTTGCTAAGATTGGATTGAATTTCTATTAGCTATAATAAATTATCTACTACAATTACATCTGTGTGAAATTTTTCTTTGTTTCCATCTACGTACTATTCTTCATTTTGTGGAATTTTATTCCCCAAAAATGGAAAAGTTAAGAAAATGAACATTTAGTTACTTAAAAATAGTTTAAGGATTTCGATAAATGTTATTTTATTTTATTTATTTATTTATTTATTTATTTTTATGACAAAATAGATTGATTCGAATCTTTTAAGTTTGACATTGAATTCATTGAAATATTTTATAATAATGTAGTACGTTTATTCAAAACATTAATACTTATGAAATAATGTAATTCGTTTATTCAAAATATTAATATTAAAATCAAGAGTGCACGAAAGAGCAAGAAAATTTAAGGATTTGTTTTTCTTCCAATTCCCCTGTATCAATAGTCATTTTAAAATTTAATCTAAACAATATTCATAGAATTATTTTGGTAAATTTTCATTTGATTATAAAAAAAAAATTCGTGTCGTATAACTGGTTCAAGTTCTGTAAGTTCATGTACAACGCAAATATTACAACACTTGCACCGAGTCCCTAAAGTATTTTACATCGGTCAATTACATTAACTATTATATGATTTTTGTTATTTTACAATTCCTATATGCATCACTTTTTGTTATATTATTTCAATTAAAATAAAATAAAATAAAACATTATCTATTTAATTAGTTTTAATTTTGAGTGCATATAGTGTAAATGCTTAGCAATGGCTCTTTGCCCGTACAAGCTTGCTGATCATCAAAGGCATTGAAATCATATTCATACACATATCTTTTAATATGTACATTAAGTACTCATCATACCCAAGGACTGTTTCAACTTTAAAATAAAAAAATAAAAAACATCATAATCACGTGTGTAATGCTGGAGCCTTTAAAAGTATTATATGTGTGAGGTTTATTTGGCCAACGGTTTAGTTGATACTTGATATAGATGTATATATCATCATTTCAATTGGGTATTGAGATAGTTATCTTCCAAGAAAAACAACTATCAATTTCCAGCAACTATTATAGCATCACAATATGTTGCATATATTGGGTAAAGAAAAGCACTAGAGAGGAGCTTCTTGTCACATCAAGTTGTGCAGACTTGATGGGCATACGGCAAGGGTGGCCGAGCTGTTGTATCCCGGGGACGGCGTGCCAAAGTTCTACTGCATCGGTTTAATCCGTAGAGGGCGCGTATCGTCTCAAGAGAGCGAACCGCGCCTCATCTTGGTCACCCTCTTTTCAACTTTATTGGTGGAATTGTAATTATTCTTATTGTATTCTCTAACAATTTGAGACGATACGATGGAGAATACCGGCGTTGGTTCTACTACTACTCCTAATGTTGGTTCTAAAGACCTCAACATGCCGTTCCGTTTCCGAGGTGAGCATTTCAAGCGGTGGAGGCAAAAGACTCTTTTCTATCTCATGATTTTAAACGTGGGATATATTCTCACCGAAAAGAAGCCAAAAGCAAAAGATGACATGTCGGAGGATGAGAAACTCATGAAAAAGCTGTTAGCAAATGGGAGAAAGATAATCCCTTTTGTAGAAATTATCTTCTAAATTGTCTTTCCGATGAGTTGTACGACTATTACGATCGAGCCTATTCTTCTGCAAAAAAGATATGGAAAGCACTACATCAAAAATATGATGCTGAAGAAGCCGGTTCGAAAAAGTATGCATGTAGTCGATATTTCAGGTTTCAAATGGTGGGAGATAAATCGGTGGTGGCTCAAGCGTATGATCTCCAAATGCTCGCTCATGAAGTTCAAGCCGAGGGGATTCGTGTAGATGAACAAATGCAAGTTGCTGCAATCATAGACAAATTACCCGATGCTTGGAAGGAGTTTGGCAAGGTTCTAAGGCACAAACAAAAGGAGTTCTCTATTGAAAGCCTTATCACCCGCTTGAGAGTTGAAGAGGAGGCAAGAAAGCAAGACAACTCTGAGGTATTTAGTGGTACAAATGCCACTAAGGTAAACTTGATTACTCCTAGTAATAACATGCCAAAGACTTTTGAAAAAAATAATGCAAAAATGAAACCAAAGAAAAATAACATGAAATACAAGCCTAAAAGGAACCAACAATATAATGGGGCTAATTTTAACCAAAGGTTGAACCAAGGACACCCTCCAAGGCAAGCACCAAATAATTATAAAGGTAATCCTAATAATTATTATGGAGTATGCTTTATATGTGGAAAGCCAGGATATAAAGCTAGAAATTGTCGTTACCGGGGTCGTCAACCTGTTGGTCAGGCAAACGTCACCAAAGAGCCGCTTGTGGCTATGATTACCGAGATAAACCATCTCGAAGGCTATGAAGGGTGGTTGATTGATTTGGGTGCCTCTAGGCACGTGTGCTTTGATAGAGATTGCTTCAAATCCTATAGCCCCATGGATAATGGAAAAAGTATATTGCTTGGTGATTCCCACACTACTCAAGTGTTGGGCTCGGGGGAGGTCCAAATTGTGTTCACTTCTGGACGTATGGTAACTTTCAAGGATGTGTTGCATGCTCCCGAGATAAGAAAAAATTTGGTTTCTGGTTTTCTTTTGAATAAAGCTGGTTTTAAGCAAGTCTTTGAATCCGATCAATATGTACTTTCGAAAAATGGCATGTTTGTTGGAAAAGGCTATACTTGTGATGGCATGTTTAAGCTTAACATTGAAATAAATAAAAAGTCTAATGTTTCTGTTTACATTGTTTCTTGTGTTAATGTTTGGCATGCTCGTTTGTGTCATGTTAATAGTAAGTATGTGAAAAATATGAGTAACATGGGTTTAATTCCTAGATTAAAAAATGAATTTGAAAAATGTGAGTTTTGTAGTATGACAAAAGTCACTAGAAAATCTTTTAAAAGTGTTGAAAGAAATTCCGAATTACTTGATTTAATTCATACGGATATTTGTGAGTTTGAAGGAATATTGACCCGTGGTGGTAATAGATATTTTATAACCTTCATTGATGATTTTTCAAAAAAATTTTATGTTTGTCTTATGAAGAATAAAAGTGAAGCTTTTGAAAAATTATTAATTTTCTTAAAGGAGGTTGAAAATCTTTTTGGTAAAAAGATTAAAAGGTTTAGAAGTGATAGAGGTCGAGAATATGACTCACTTGGTCTTAGAGATTATATTCAATCTTTGGGTATCGTTCATGAAATTACACCACCTTACTCTCCTTCATCTAACGGAGTAGCGGAGAGAAAAAAATAGAACTTTGATAAACTTGACAAATGCAATGCTTGTTAGTTCTGGGGCTCCTAAGAACCTATGGGGTGATGCTGTCTTAACCGGTAATTATGTTTTAAATAGAGTACCACATAAACATACTTTGATCACACCATATGAATTGTGGAAGGATCATAAGCCTAATATTGATTATTTTAGAATTTGGGGTTGCCTTGCCTATGTAAGGCTTACGGACCCACACCGACCTAAACTTGGCAGTAGATCATCGAGGTGTGCATTTTTAGGCTATGCATTGACTAGTAAGGCATATAGATTTTTTGACTTAGATAATAATGTTATTATTGAGTCTCTTAATGTGATTTTTCATGAAGATAAATTTCCTTTCAAATCTAGAAATAGTGGGGGTCAAAATATTGAAAATAGAATGGACCATGAACCGTCCACATCTCACCCAAGAGATGAGGATAATGATGATGATCAACTTAGAAGGAGTAAAAGAGGTAGAATTGAAAAAGATCTTGGTTCTGATTATTATGTGTATAATGTAAATGGTGATCCTACCTCTTTAGAAGAAGCTTTAGTTTCACCCGACTCGGATTCTTGGCAAGAAGCCATTAATGATGAAATGGACTCCCTAAATTCTAATAAAACTTGGAAGTTAGTTGATCTTCCTCCGGGTTGTAAGACCATAGGGTGTAAATGGGTATTAAGGAGAAAATTAAAACCAGATGGAACTATTGATAAATTTAAGGCAAGACTAGTAGCTAAAGGGTTTAAACAAAAAGGAGATATTGACTTCTTTGATACATTTTCTTCTGTTTCTAAAATCACCTCTATTAGATTGTTAATAGCAGTAGCTGCGGTTCAAAATCTGCTTATTCACCAAATGGATGTCAAAACTGCTTTTCTAAATGGTGATTTAGAAGAAGATATTTACATGGATCAACCGGAAGGTTTTGTAATGCCCGGTAATGAAAGAATGGTTTGTAAACTTTTGAAGTCTTTATATGGCTTGAAACAAGCTCCTAGACAGTGGCATGAAAAGTTTGAAAATTGTTTGATTTCAAACGGTTTCAAAACAAATGAGAGTGATAAATGTATATATTATCGATCTTTGGATAATGATCATGTGGTTATATGCTTGTACGTGGATGATCTTTTAATTTTTGGTACAAGTTTAAATATTATTGAAAACACAAAAACGCTACTTAGAAATAATTTTGATATGAAAGATCTTGGAGAAGCAAATGTAATTCTTGGTATGCGTATTACTAGAACTTCTAATGGTATTTTTCTTGATCAATCTCATTATGTTGAAAAGATTTTGAAAAAATATAAATTCTTTGATGAAAAAACCATGAATACACCATTTGGTGCTAGTGTGCGTTTATTTTCGACTGAAAATGAAAATGATATTTATAACCAAAAGGAGTATGCTAGCATCATTGGAAGTTTGAGATATGCCACTGACTGTACTAGGCCTGATATTGCATATGCAGTGGGAGTTTTAGCAAGGTTTACAAGTAAACCGAATATTGACCATTGGAATGCCATTACTCGTGTAATGAAGTACTTGAAAGGAACCATTAATTATGGTATACTGTATCAAAGGTTTCCCGCTGTACTCGAGGGGTACAGTGATGCTGATTGGAACACCTTAGCAGGTGATTCATTGTCTACCACTGGTTATGTATTTACATTGGGAGGTGGGGCTATTTGTTGGAAATCGAAAAAACAACAAATAATAGCTAAATCCACAATGGAGGCTGAGCTTATTGCTCTTGCCTCAACCAGTGAAGAAGCGGGTTGGTTACGTGATTTGTTGTCTGAAATTCCAATGTGGGAAAAACCAATACCTCCCGTCTTAATTCATTGTGATAGCACTGCAGCAATTGGTAGAGTGCAAAATAAATATTATAATGGGAAATTCACATCTATAAGGAGAAAACATAGTACTGTGAGATCCTATATCAGTAATGGGACAATTGGAGTGAATTATGTCAGAACTGGTGATAATCTGGCAGATCCTTTAACAAAATCTCTAGCTAGAGAAAAAGATTTGGATAGCATCGAGGGGGATGGGCCTAAAGCCCAAAGAATAATAAATCACCTATGAGGATACCCTACCTAGGACCCAGAGATCCTGTGAACTAGGTTCAAAGGGAAAAACGAATCATAGAGTGATTTGATAGACATGCACAAAATTGAGTTCTCACTTATTGTCTATCCCTATGGTGCATATGCATGAATCTCATGACGTGAATGAGGTTGAGTTGTTTACAACTCTTAATGAGTTCTATAGCCATTATTGGTGGGATGTTAGAGTCATGAGAATATCCTTGATAGACTCACCTATTTGAGTGTGGAAGTGGGGCCGCTTCCTATGAGAATGGGCCTAATTCTCTAGAGCGCTCAAGAAGCCGGGATCTAGCACATGGCCATTAACGTGCTAGCTTTGAAGCTTAGATTAGAGTGCTGAAAAATTATGTGTGTGACGCAATGTCTTGTTTCCCCAAAGCAGTCATAGTTCAAGACATTATCACTACTGACTCTGGAACAAGATTTGTTAAACACTAAGTGGGGGTTCAAGCCATTGGCACCCTTATTATGCATAATTTTTTTTTTTATCTTTGTCCAATATGTTAATATTTTTATTTTTATTAAAATAAGTGGGGAAATGTTATATTATTTCAATTAAAATAAAATAAAATAAAACATTATCTATTTAATTAGTTTTAATTTTGAGTGCATATAGTGTAAATGCTTAGCAACGACTCTTTGCCCGTACAAGCTTGCTGATCATCTCAGGCATTGAAATCATATTCATACACATATCTTTTAATATGTACATTAAGTACTCATCATACCCAAGGACTGTTTCAACTTTAAAATAAAAAAATAAAAAACATCATAATCACGTGTGTAATGCTGAGCCTTTAAAAGTATTATATGTGTGAGGTTTATTTGGCCAACGGTTTAGTTGATACTTGATAGAGATGTATATATCATCATTTCAATTGGGTATTGAGATAGTTATCTTCCAAGAAAAACAACTATCAATTTCCAGCAACTATTATAGCATCACAATATGTTGAATATATTGGGTAAAGAAAAGCACTAGAGAGGAGCTTCTTGTCATATCAAGTTGTGCAGACTTGACGGGCATACGGCAAGGGTGGCCGAGCTGTTGTATCCCGGGGACAGCGTGTTAAAGTTCTACTGCATCGGTTTAATCCGTAGAGGGCGCGTATCATCTCAAGAGAGCGAACCGCGCCTCATCTTGGTCACCCTCTTTTCAACTTTATTGGTGGAATTGTAATTATTCTTATTGTATTCTCTAACACTTTCTTTCGAATGTGCTAGAGTCATATTTGAATTTTGAATAAAAATAATCAATACTTTACCTTCAATTGTGCCTACATGGTATGTCGGATTGCAAGAGTTGTAATGGGAAACAATTATGCATATTATCTTAATTCAACTTCGTTAAATCTATCATCAACATCCAGTTTTAAGTCATCTTGAAAGTTGCTTATAAAAAGTCAATCCTGTATACTAAAAATAATAATAATAATAATAATAATAATAATAATAAGTAGGTTCCTTGAGTAATCAAAAGAAGAAGAAGAAGTTATCAAAAAAACAAGAAAGAAGGTCCGTTAAAATGATAAATTCGTGTCTATAATGTTCACTATTTACAGACATTATTACCTAATTGCATAATAATATCATAGCCATATTTATTTTACAAAGAACAAAATAAAAAATGAACAGTTCCTTGATCGTAAAAGAACAAAAATACGTCACTAACATTTATATTTACTAATATGTTTAGTTTCATATATTAGACGAGTTAAATTATACTCATTTACTTAAAAGGCACACCATTTACGTGTAACGTACGTGCTGCAAAACTAGTATATGTATATATATATATATAGCGAGGATCTTAAGCGGGTGTGAAGGAGCGGACTTTGGGACAGACCACTTTTAGCGACAAAAATGTCGCTTTTAGCGACGAATTTTTTCGTCGCTAAAACAATGATTTTTAGCGACAAAAAATTTCGTCGCTAAAAGCCACATTTCGTCGCTAAAAGTAGTTCGTCCCAAAATCCGTCTTTTGACACCGTCTTAAGATTCGGACTATCTATATATATATATATACACACGAATATGCCTAACAGATGCACTCACTTGAAAATTTGTTTGAAATTTGTAAGATGGTGAAGTATATAATGATGTTGCAAAATGTCCTGTGACACTTGAAAGATTGAGAGATTTATATCTTCCATCTTGCTATGATGCATACAAGTTGCGATTAAACGGTTTTGTGCTATCTGAAATACCAAGTGTGCATTTGGAATTCACTTATTATATATACATATATATTTTATATAAAAATAAAATAAAAAATAAAAAAATTCAAATTAACTTTAAAGCTGAAAATTTTTATTTTAAAAGCAGCAAATAGAAGTTTTACGGAAAAAGCTGAACTGAACTTTTAAAAAAATTCTAGTGTAACAGCCATTTTATAAAATTTCTAATTCCTACTCGAATAAAGTATGATATGTCCAGAAATATTCTGTAGCGGTCCAACTGCCACGTGATCAGCTAGTAGCCCGGGAAATCCGGATTTGGATCGAAGAAGTGTCCAGCTGTTGCTGTCCGGGGTACCCGGCAGCTCGGGTACCAGGAGTGGTGAGGCCCCCGGAGACGCGGCGTGAATCATGCTTCCTGCAGTTTCCTTGTACGGCTGCAACTCTATTAAGGAAGGATCAGTGGTTTCCTCAACCACTTAGAAAACTCTCCAAACATTGTGCAAATCTATTGTGATTAGATTAGGCTTCCTAATCCAATAAACTTACCATGTAAGGGTGGACTCTTGCATCTATAAAAGAGTCCACCTGCCCTCTCGAAGGGGATCCGAATATCAATTCTCTAAGCATACCAGCACATATTAGAGAACTCACCACTATACACGCATACACCCGGCCGGTATTACTGGGAGTGCTGCCCACCTTGTCAGCTCACCAGGCCCGCCGGTGATCTGCTAGTGAGAAGCGCACAGACGCAACCGTGGACGTAGGTCACCTCATTAACGGGACCGAACCACATACAAATTTTCTGTGATTTTATTTTCTTCCCAAGTTGTTCTTACCAATTTTCGGCATCATCAGTTTGGCGCCGTCTGTGGGAACCGACACAGTTTCCTCGTCAACAAAAATCTTTGACTGATCAACATGCCAAAGAAGAAGGGCAAGACGACTGCCGATTCAACCGGTCAGGAGGACCTACAGATCGAGACGCGGGCGACCTCCATGACCTCCGAGCAGGTCACAACGGCGCTGGAGCGGCTCTTGGAGGGCCAGCTCCGGACACAACAGCAAATAGAGGCACTCATGGCCCAACATGAAAAAGTGGTCGAAGACCACGAGAAAGGCCCTTCGTCGGAAAAGCGGCCAGAAAAGAGCACTCCCAGTCAGAGGGCCGCTCGGACGCGCGGAAAAACCCGATCCGCTCCAGGGTCCCGACTAAACCGGGAAAGCCAGGCGGAGAGAGAACGTAGCCAGCCTACCAAGCGCCCGCAAGAAGAACCTCGGTACGTTCCTCGCCGAGCGCGCCGAGTGGAGGACGCCCGGATCCTCATTGAACGGCGGCGAGCCGCAAGGGGAGAAGCATCCGGACGAAAAGTCAGGGAATCGGTCGACGATCCGCCCGCCCTAAACCGGGATGACCTTAGGCACAGGCTATCCCGAATCCGCAGCCGAGTGATATCCCCAAGGTCGACGCGCTTTGAGGA
Organism: Hydrangea macrophylla; assembly: GCA_033977485.1. Taxonomy (NCBI): domain Eukaryota; kingdom Viridiplantae; phylum Streptophyta; class Magnoliopsida; order Cornales; family Hydrangeaceae; genus Hydrangea; species Hydrangea macrophylla. Next base: position 29,104,777 of record CM066994.1, on the reverse strand, counting down.
TGAGGCATCATCGTCCGACCCCACTTACCACTCAGATGCAGAGAGGAGGACCCGGCGTAAAACACGGAAACGGAGTCGCCCTACACCGCCCGGGTGACACAGTTTCCCATTCCGCGGAAGTTCAAACCCCCGCACCTTAGCTCCTACGACTGCAAGGGGAGTCCAGTGGACCACATCCGCACCTATAAGGCGCAGATGGCACTGGTCACTACAACGGACGAGCTGCTATGCCTAGCGTTCCCCAGTACTCTAAAGGGATCAGCCGCACAATGGTTCCATGCTCTGAAGCCGCGAACGGTTGACAACTTCAAAGCCCTCGGCAAACTCTTCATCAGCCAGTTTGTCGGGATGCTGGACCGATCGCAGCCAGACACCCAGCTGCTAGCTGTCAAGCAGCAAAAGGGGGAATCTTTAAGGGAATACGTAGATCGTTTCAATCAGCAGAGGCTCTTGATTCGCAACCTCAATGAGACCGCCGCTATTATGGCTTTCTGCTCGGGAGTTCAGCATACCAAGGTGGCCACGTCTTTCCATCGCAATCGACCGGCAACCTTGGTGGAACTCTCGGAAAGAGTGGGAAAGTACATAGACACCGAAGAGTTCCTGAAGGCAAAGCGCGCCAGCCAGGCGGGAGATGAATCCCCAAAAGCAAAGCGCAAACGCGAGGGATTCGAGAAGGGTCCGGGAAAGAAGCCAAAGCAAGATCAGAGAGAGGCTAGGGGCCAGCCCCCAACAGTTTTCACACCTCTTTCCCGACCCATACATGAGGTGATGGCCACTGCAGAGGCGCAGAGGCTGCTTCCGCACCCTACCAAGCTCAGAGCCCCTCCCGGCAAGAGGAACCGGGAGAAGTTTTGCCGTTATCACAGGGATCACGGCCATGAAACGGAGGATTGCTTCAAGTTGAAGATAGCAATCGAGAAGCTAATCGAGCAGGGTCATCTTGCCGAGTTTGTCACAGCAGACAGACGACCCCGACAGGATGCCCGAGCTCCCGGTCAGCCCCCTCCACCGCTCGGCCACATTAACGTGATCTCCGGAGGAACATCTGGCGGAGGTGATTCTCAGTCGGCACGGAAGAGGCATGCCCGAGCATCCCGAGCGGATGTATGGCAGGTCCAATCCACCGGCCCTTCACCAACTGACATTTTGACGTTCTCATCCGACGACGTACAAGGCCTCCACTGCCCCCACGACGACCCCCTGGTAGTGACGCTGTCTATAGCTAACTATATGGTCCAACGGGTACTAGTCGACACGGGCAGTTCGTCCGACATAATGTTCACAGCGACATTCGACCAACTTGGGATTGACCGGGATCGGCTCCGGCCAGTTGCTACTCCCCTAGTCGGATTCAACGGCTCCAGCACTCAACTACTTGGCACGATCGAACTCCCAGTACTCATGGGGACCTATCCATAATAGGTTTCCCTGCTCACCAATTTCGTGATAGTGGATGCCCCATCGGCCTACAACGTTATCCTCGGGAGGCCGACCCTCAACAGAGCACGAGCAGTTGTCTCCACATACAGCTTAACCGTGAAATTCCCAACTCCCCAGGGACCTGGATGCTTGCAAGGAGACCAGACCACGGCTCGAAGTTGTTATGTTAGCTCGTTGCGCCGGGGGGCAATCACCGAGACACTGAACATCCAAGAAATGGACCCCCGGGACCCGAGGGACGTGATAGGGCCTATGGAATAATTGGAGCAGGTTGTGCTAAATCCGGAGCACCCGGATCGCACGATCAACGTAGGCGCATTACTGGAGCCCGCCTTGAAAGAAAAATTGATCCAGTTCCTGAAGCAAAACCAGGATGTTTTTGCTTGGAGTCATGAGGACATGCCCGGGATCGATCCCTGAGTAATGTCCCATCGTCTCAATGTCAGCCCAGACTGCCGTCCGGTAAAGCAGAAGCGAAGAGGCATGGCCCCCGAAAGACAAAGGGCTGTAAGTGAGGAGGTCGGGAAGCTCCTAAAAGCTAACTCCATCCGGAAGGTCCACTACCCCGACTGGTTGGCCAATGTTGTCCTGGTCAAAAAGAGCAATGGCAAATGGAGGATGTGTGTGGACTTCACCGACCTCAACAAGGCATGCCCCAAGGACTGTTATCTACTGCCCATGATAGACCTCCTTGTCGATTCAACGGCAGGCCACTCACTCCTCTCGTTCATGGACGCCTACTCGGGGTACAATCAGATCAGCATGTACCCCGGGGATGAAGAGAAGACGACGTTCATCACCGACCAAGGCACGTACTGTTACAGAGTTATGCCCTTCGGCCTCAAGAATGCCGGGGCTACATACCAACGCTTGGTCAACTTGATGTTCAGAGACCTCATCGGAAAGTCCATGGAAGTGTACGTGGACGATCTCCTGGTCAAGAGCCGGGATGAACCCGATCACCTGGAGCATCTGGCCGGGGCCTTCAGCATTTTGAGAAAATTCAGGATGAGGTTGAACTCGGCCAAATGCACCTTTGGGGTCTCATCTGGGAAGTTCCTCGGTCATCTAGTCAGCAGGCAGGGAATCGAAGCAAACCCCGACAAAATCCAGGCAATCATCAACATGCGGTCTCCCAAGTCAACAAAGGAAGTTCAAAGCCTAGCCGGACGGGTGGCCGCACTGAACAGATTCGTCTCCCGAGCTACTGACCGGTGCCTCCCGTTCTTTAAAATCCTCCGTAAAGCTTTTCAATGGTCGGAGGAGTGCGAGGAGGCATTCCAGGAACTTAAGAAATACCTGGCCTCTCCTCCTCTATTGTAGACGCCTACCGCCGGAGAAGAACTGTTCCTGTATCTGGCAGTATCACCATCGGCGGTTAGCTCAGCACTCATTCGGGAAGACCACGGGATACAGTTCCCGGTGTACTACACCAGCCGGGCTCTACAAGGTGCGGAAAGCCGATACTCCCGCATCGAGAAATTGGGCTTTGCCCTCATTACTTCAGCCCGAAGGCTCCGATCGTACTTCCAGGCCCACGCCATTGTAGTACTGACCGATCAGCCTCTCCGCAAAATTCTTTCTCGGCCAGACACATCCAGAAGGCTCGTCAAATGGGCTTTGGAACTGGAGGAGTTTGAGGTAACTTACCGACCACGGACGGCCATCAAGGGACAAGCCGTCGCAGATTTTCTGGTCGAGTTTACGTATCCTGAAGACCCGGTCGAAGAACTCGAGCCTCCGGCCTTACCGCCCGGATTGCTCGCCGGCATCCCCACTTGGGTATTACATGTCGATGGCTCTTCCAACCAGCAGGGCAGTGGAGCCGGAATTATCCTGACTACCCCCGATGGCATCCAGCTTGAATATGCTTTGAGATTTGGATTTCGTGCCTCCAACAACGAGGCCGAGTACGAAGCCCTCCTGGTCGGGTTACAACTAGCCATTTTGATGAGTGCGCAACAAGTCGAAAGCTACAGCGACTCCCAGCTCGTGGTAAATCAGGTAAACCAAGAATACGAAGCACGGGAAGATAGCATGCCTCGTCCGGACGGCATCCAAACAACTCCGAGGATTTTCCATCACTCGGATACCTAGAGAAGAAAACACCAGGGCTGACCGGCTCAGTCGCCTCGCATCGTCGTCTGAGTCAGACTTGCCCGGTATAAGGATACAATTCCTGCCCGAGCCGAGTGTGATCAACTCAGAAGGCATGGAGGTCGACCCGGTCACTCTGGGATCCAGTTGGATGGATCCAATCATGACTTTCTTGACGACAGGAAGGCTACCGGACGAAAAAGAGGAGGCAAGGCGGGTCAAGTACCGGGCGGCACGATACCATGTTCTCGACGGTGTCCTTTATAAAAGGGGGTTCACCATCCCGTACCTCCGCTGTGTCCATCCTACGCAAGTTCAAGCAATACTGTACGAAATTCACGAAGGCGTGTGCGGGAACCACGTAGGGGGTCGGGCACTCTCAAGAAAGGCCCTACTACAGGGATACTACTGGCCAACCATGGCCCGGGATTTCGCAGGAGTACGTTCGAAGGTGTGACAAGTGCCAACGGTACTCTCCCATGATAAACCAGCCGAGAGAACTTCAGACCCCGGTCCAAAGTCCTTGGCCATTCGCCCAATGGGGGATCGACATCGTTGGACCCCTACCAACAGGGAAAGGGCAGGTTAAGTTTGCTGTGATAGCCGTTGACTACTTCACCAAGTGGGCAGAGGCCAAGCCCCTGGCAACGATAACCGAGCGAAAGATGGAACATTTTGTGGAGAGAAATATCCTTAGCAGGTTCGGCATTCCACGAGTCCTGATCAGCGACAATGGAAGACAATTTGATACACCCATCTTTAGACAGTTCTGCTCGGACTACGGAATATTGAATCATTACTCTTCTCCCGAGCATCCACAAGCTAATAGTCAGGCCGAAGTGACCAACCGTACGATCTTGCAGTCGATTAAGACGAGCCTTGAAGGTGCCAAAGGCCTGTGGGCTGACGAACTCCCAGCCCTCCTGTAGGCCTACCGCACCACACCCCGGGTGGCAACAGGCGAAACCCCATTTTCCCTGACTTATGGTTTCGAGGCAGTAGTCCCCACAGAGCTCGGGCTACCCACATACCGGGTGGCTACCTTCAATGACCCAGATAATGGAGAAGCCCTCAGGACAGAACTAGCCCTGGTGGAAGAGAAAAGAGACCAGGCTTATCTCAAGGTGGCAGCTTACAAGCAAAGGGTCTCGCGATATTACAATAGTAAGGTGAAGCATCGTAGTTTCCAGGTTGGGGACCTTGTCCTTAAGGCAGTGAACCAGTCCACCCGAGTCCCAAGCCATGGGAAGTTGGGAGCGAACTGGGAAGGACCGTATATAGTAACTCGGGTCAACCGACCAGGAACCTACTGGCTACAAAGCATGGACGGGCACGATCTCAGTCATCCCTGGAACGTGCAACACCTCCGCAAGTATTATCAGTAGCACCTAGCTACGGAAATTTAGTATTATAAGGAAAATTCTTTTTATGTAGCCTTGCTGGGACAATTGTTACAGATTGTTATCTTTTAAATAAAATTGAAAAGGTTGTTTTGAAACATTACTCCCTTCAGTACATCGGGCAATACACAAAAAGACCTCGGGCCTAACCCCGAGGCACCAAAAGACCTCGGGCCAACCCCGAGGCACAAAAAGACCTCGGGCCTAACCCCGAGGCACAAAAAAGACCTCGGGCCTAACCCCGAGGCACAGAAAGACCGCGGGCTCCGAACCCAGGCACCAAAGGACCCTGCAACCACCCATGTTCCAGGTCGGTTTCCTATGGTCGATCCCCAGCACGCCCCCGCCTTAACAGGAGCCCCGGGGGCAAGAGGGTTCTACACCTAAACAGGAAATTAACTAAAGCTTTGCTTAGGTCCAGCCGACGATGGGGCCAAACCCCTAGGTGGCCAACGATGGCAAACTTCAAATGCTCCTGCAACCACCCATGTTCCAGGTCGATTTCCTACGGCCAAGTATTCCCGAGCACCCGCACACCCGCCTTAGCAAAATGCTTGGGGGGCAGGGGATAGAGGAAAATACTAAGGCCAAGACAGGGAATTACAATGCTCGACTAGGTGTTCTGTGGGTTACGGTCCTAAAGCATTTGCTAAGGCAGATGTTAGGGTGGCCAAAGCCATACGGATACTAGCAAAAATTAGATGCTCTGTGGGTTACGGTCCTAAAGCATTTGCTAAGGCAGATGTTAGGTTGGCCAAAGCCATACGAGTACTAGTAAAAGTTAAAGCACAGTACAACAAAATTAATGGAAGGGTGACCTCAGGGGCCTTTGCATTAAATTAAACAAATGTACAGAGCCTGGGGGGCAGTTGTAGTAGCCTCCCCGAAAAATAAAAAAACTACAGGCAATGAAAACAAACAAAAGGAAGGAGGGACCGGGGAGTCAGTCCTCCGCATTGACCACATTGTCGGTTTCCCCGGTCTGCTCCCCGGGAACGGCAAGTCCTTCCTCCGCTAAGCCCCCCTCCGGGGCGAGCTCGGTGGCCTCAGCGATGACCACAGGATCTCCAACGGCCGCCGGACCCTCGCCGGCAGGAGGAGCTTCACCGGCTGAAGGATCTTCACCGACGTCCCAGTAATCCGAGTCAATCCCCTCGTAGGCCGAAAGGACCCATTCGGGGTGATCCCGGGCTACCCGCCGTTTCAGATCATCATAACCTTGGAAGAAGCCGTCGTCAAAAGCTCCATCCAGGGCCGCCGCGGAAGGTGTCTCGGTCACCGCCTTAGCCCGGGCTTCAGCTGCCGCGGTCAGGGCCCGGGAAACCTCCAATTCAGCCAAAGCCGCTGCCAGGTCCGCCTGAGCGGCCCCCAAACCCAAGGCCATGGACTTCGTCTTGCTTGTCTCCACGGCTAAAGCGGCTTTAGCGATTGTCAGCTCTTCCCGCTCTTTTGCAAGGGCGGCTTCAGCAGCACTGACCTTCTCAGCCAGAGAGGATAGGACAGACTCTGCGCCCGCGGCCATGCAGCCAACCTACAGCAGGAAAGTGAAAATCAGTTAGGCAAGTAGAAAGCGGAGCAGGCCATTGCTTAAAGGGGAACAAAATACTTACCAGATGGGATATGCTATACAGCCACCCTTGGAAGCCCTGGGGAGGTAGCCCGGTGCATGCTTCCACCTGGCTTGAGATGAGGACGGGCCTCAGCCTTTCCCTTGGAAGCCCTGGGGAGGTAGCCCGGTGCATGCTTCCACCTGGCTTGCGATGAGGACGGGCCTCAGCCTTTCCCATCAGGCCCGTCCAGGGACAGACCTGACGGAATGTCGGCCCTGGGCATGGCTCGTCAGCAGCCGGCCTGTGGGGAGCGGATGTCCCCACAGGGTCGTGACGGGTAGTCGTCCCGTGACGAATACGCCTGAGAGGGCGCTCGCCGCCTAGGGCCTCGACAGTTGGCCTCTTCCCTTGGACGATCGCCGCCCGAGCGGCAGTAGTAGCGGCAGAGGCGGCCTGTCTCTCCCGCGCTGGTCCAAATTGCGCTTGGGGGCCATTTCTGCAAAAAGCGAGTTCGCACGGTCAAAAGAGCAAGAAACAACAGCAACAGTGGTAGAACCAACAAGTAAGGCGATCCAGATGCTCACCAGGGATGATCGGCAAAAAGCTGGGGGCCGGAACAGGTGGCTCAGGAGAATAGGTCTCGATAAAATCCCCCGTTCGGGACAATACGTTCCAAATGCTAGTGGGCAGCCCTGCTAGCCTCAGGATCCTGGCCTGGCACACCTCAGGGATTTTTGGGGGTTTAGTCGAGCTTGCTGTGAACAGAGAAAAAATTAGTCAGTAATCCACTGTGTTCCAAAAAGACCAAGATAGCGGACGAAGTTGGAAGGGCGGTCTTACCCCTCAACTCCCTAGCCCAGGATGTCCTCAGTTGGCCTCCCGGAGCCATGTCGCAGAGGCGAAGGGTAGACACCTGGAAGAATTTGCCTTCCACCCTTTATTATTGCTAGGGCAATTGTCGATAATTTTCCTGCCCGAACGGGCAGAAAAGGAGAAAAACCCCAATTCATTATGCACGGGAAATGGTCGGTGGGCCCAGAGGAACTCCTGGAGGGTAAGCTCATACCCGAACACTTGGGGCCACAATGATATACACCCCATCAGGAACCTCCACCCGTTGGGGGCCAACTGACCGGGAGCGATGTCGAGAAAGATCAGCATGTCCCGAGCCACTGGGTGAAGCGGAAGTCGGAGGCCCGCCATCATAGCGTCCTCAAATAGGGTGACGAACCCCGACTGATATAGATGCGCGCCGCTGGTGTTTACGGCTAGGGCGCAACCATCAGGGAGGGAATACCTCTCCCTGATCCGGAGAAGGTCTCCAGAGCGCAGAACAGAAGAAGTGGATTCACAAGCGAAGACCGAGCGGTCAATCCCCTCAGGCAACTCGTCGGCCGAACCCCTCGAAACGGAGGCAACGGGGGCCTCCTCAGAAGACTCACTATCGGACAGACGAATGGGAATCCTGGCCCCACTTTGGTGGTCGGACAGGGACTCAGGAAGCCAGCCTAGACTGGCACCGGGGGACCCTGACCGATACTGCTCACTCCCCGATCTCGACGCAGAATTGAAGCCGGAGTATTCCATCTCTGGCCCTCCGGCGGGAAGGAACTAACACAAACTATGACTCGCGAATGGATCGGAAACCCCAAACCTGATATACAGGGGGGGCAGAGTTACTAACCTGAATGGTAACGAGTAGACACTCCTCAGCACCAGGTAACACTCTCTCAGAACAGTACAAGAAACACCCGCTTGGTTCAGATGAGTTAGAGTTCCACCCGACTCGAAAAATGCACAAAATCTAAGAAGGAAGAAATCCCACTCCCGCTCGAACCTCACAAGATTCGTTCTCTCCAGCCTCGCTTTGAAATGGAAAAGGAATGGGGGAAAGAGGGAAGAAAATCAGAAAGCAAAGAATCAGGAAGGTACGCAGGAGGTGGGGCGAGTGCTCCTTATATAAAGACCCTGAACGGCCCAGATCAGAACAGATCCAGCGGTCCAGAAGATTTCCCGCCCAAACCGTCGCTTCGGTCACGTTAGGAGTCGCCTCAAAAGGCGCGCGCATTAAATACACGAAAAGACGGTTCCGTTAGTATGCAAACGGTTCGGTTACGACCACGTCCCCATTTGTTAGGATCTAACCTGACCGATGATTGGTTGGTACAGGATAGCAGTGGTCCGGGCCCGAGCAAATGCAACCCGGGCACATTTGCAAGCCGGTCGGGTATTAACCGCTCAGTGTCGTACAGAATTGATAGATAGTTTGAAGGGCATAGTGAAGGAAAAAGTTGGCCTCACGGACCTTTTCATTGCTATAAAGGGTGAGCTATACAGAAGCCGGGGGCAATTATAATAGCCTTCCCGGTAAAAAAAAAAAAAAAATGTGTGTGCCTTCAAAGTCCCTGGCCCTTCAAAACCTTGACCTCCTCTTCCAAGGCCTCCACCTTTGCCACCAGCCCCTCAACGGTGAGCTCCAGGGCATGGACGTCCACCCCCCGCAGGGCGGAGTCCATCTGCAGTTCGTCGCCCATCCACCGCCTGCAAACGGCTCTCCATGTGCGCAAGAGAGAAGTCCGACCATGAGCTGGGCATTCGGAGACCGGCGGGTGCTTCTGACCGGCTCCTTTTTGGTTGGGGCTGAGCTTCTTCCTCAACCTCTTTCTTCTTACCCTTCCTGGATGGGCCTGGTGGCGGGCTTACGTCCTCAGATGAGGAGGAATCACTGCTGGTGGACAAGGTGACCGGCCCCTCGGGCAGGCCCGCCCTGCCGGCGGGGCGCGCCCCGGTCGCCATGGATCGAGTATAGCGGTGTGACCCAGAAGCCACAGCGGCAGGAGCTGCAGAAGAAGTTCCGGCACCCGCGCCATCCGCAGGTCTCCCTGCCAAATAAGAGAACGACATACCGGCCTCAATAGCTTGGTCAAACGCCTCCGTGTCATCAGCAGTAGGGGCAACTCCACGGAGGGTGGCGAAAGCCTGCTTGCAATGATCGGGATTATAAGCTGCAGGAGGGCAGAGACCGGCATCCTCCAGCCAGTTGCCGGCAACCACAACCCAAGGGTACCGCTGCCAGTTCTTGTTCGGGAAGTCTAGGCCTCGGACAAGATCCTTTCCCTCGGTCTTGGGGCGGAAGTAGGGGCCTCCGTTGTCGATGCCCAATATGTAGCACCTCGCGACATCGGCAGACCGGAGGAACAATCCCAATCGCGCGTTCAGCGCTGATATTTCCCATAGGAGACGGGCAACGTTTGGGCGGCACTTGTGGAGTGGAATGTGCAACCCCTCAAGCAAGTCGCAAAAGGAAACCGGGAGGGGGAAGCGCAATCCCACGATGAGCAGCAGATAGCTGCTGATGAGGACGAAGGGAAAGGCTATTTCCTCCCCCTCAATGAACGGACGGACCATTACATCGTCTGGGATTTGACAATCCTCTCGGAATGCTTTAAGCCCGTCGTCTGATGTCAGGTCAATATGCGAAGCCATTTGATGTAGATGAAGGTCTGGGAAAACGAAGACGGCAGAAAAGAGGGGGCTCGGAGTGTTTTGCTCAGGCGACTCAGTTGATGCTGTGTAGTGAAGAGACAAGGTTGAATGAGTGCTCCTTATATAAGCAGCACAAACGGTTGGGATCCAGTTTGATCGGATGGCTCACATACTCTCCCACCGAAACTGTCGTTTCGGGCACGTGGGGCGTCGCCTCAGAAAGCGTGAGCATTAAATGCGCGACGTGATGGTTTAGCTGCCAGCTGGACGATTCGGTTACTTCTTAAACTGGATGTTTTGAGTTCGAACTATACCTATAATCTGCAGGCACGTGGCGTTGGGGATCCCGGGCCTGTAGAGTTACCGCTCGGTCGATGTGTCGCCGGGTCATTCCAAGTCAGCCCCAGTCCGGCGGGGGTCTTGATCCTTTCCCGGCCGGTATATGAAAGGCGTTCTTAATTTTCAAATCTCATCTGACAAAGCGTCATCTCAACTTTGAAAATGGGGGGCAGCTGATATGTCCAGAAATATTCTGTAGCGGTCCAACTGCCACGTGGTCAGCTAGTAGCCCGGGAAATCCGGATTTGGATCGAAGAAGTGTCCAGCTGTTGCTGTCCGGGGTACCCGGCAGCTCGGGTACCAGGAATGGTGAGGCCCCCGGAGACGCGGCGTGAATCATGCTTCCTGTAGTTTCCTTGTACAGCTGCAACTCTATTAAGGAAGGATCAGTGGTTTCCTAAACCACTTAGGAAACTCTCCAAACATTGTGCAAATCTATTGTGATTAGATTAGGCTTCCTAATCCAATAAACTTACCATGTAAGGGTGGACTCTTGCATCTATAAAAGAGCCCACCTGCCCTCTCGAAGGGGATCCGAATATCAATTCTCTAAGCATACCAGCACATATTAGAGAACTCACCACTATACACGCATACACCCGGCCGGTATTACTGGGAGTGCTGCCCACCTTGTCAGCTCACCAGGCCCGCCGGTGATCTGCTAGTGAGAAGCGCACAGACGCAACCGTGGACGTAGGTCACCTCATTAACGGGGCCGAACCACATACAAATCTTCTGTGATTTAATTTTCTTCCCAAGTTGTTCTTACCAATTTTCGGCATCATCAAAGTATGTTAAACAAAATTTTAAAAAAAAAAACCTTCTTTTTCCCACGATTATTGCAAACAAGATCTAAGAAACTTTGTTCGATATTAGAGAGTTAATCCAGTTGACCAAACTTTGTAAACTGTATCTCCTACTAAAAGTTTTTGGAGGTGATTATCATATCTTTGACAATGCCACGACTCGCCCAAGCTTTGGCACTTCAAACTACCTGTCCCTGACTCGTTTTGGACAAAATGGCTAGTCCTGGCATTTAAACGTACTCCAAACACTCTCTATCTCACTCAATCACCCAGTTTATTTTATTTTATTCTACTTTTTAAAATTGATATTTAATCTTTAAAAACTGATATTCACCAGTCATATATTTCAACATTTATATTTCCTGATATCACCTATTTTATCCATCAAATTTCAACAATCACTTTCTAATAATAATGTTTTTCTATTTCAACAATGATAATTCGGAAGTAATTTTAGCGATCACCTAGTGATCCAATATAATAACATCATTTGAATGGCACCATCCACAAAAGAGATCAATATCATCAACCATTAAAATTAATATGTTAAAAAATTAATATAATTGAGTTATTAAAACAAATAATAATTAATAAACTTCTATTTTAAGCAATTACAATTAACATGTATATTAAAATAATACAATTTTTAACATTTAAATCAATAGTAAATAATTATATATAGTCTTTTGATTTTAATTATTATTAAGAAATTAAAGCTCAGGATTGCAATTGCTAACTTAAATTTTTTAAAAAAATTCAACGTAATGCTTCAAATAGAACCCAGGATAATCAAGGTAGTTAACTTACAAATATTTTCAAAAAAGTATAAAAATTACTATAAAAAGAAAAAAAGAAAACTCTGTGTAAATTGTAAATCATATTTGCATCGAACTACATTCTTTTTATAATTTAAAAAACAAAACAATATAAATAGTTCAAAGAAGGGTAAATTACACATTTACCCCTTGAGCTTAGGTCCTAGTTTGATTTTCACCCTTGTGCTATCAATCGCAGCACTAATATCCCTCAAGTTTGTTCTAGTTTCAAATTGAATGCTCTGTTTTGAAAGTTTAAGGGGTATTTGTAAGGGGTGCTCAAGAAAATTTGAAAATTCACCGAAATCAAACTGACCCACCATCTATTGGTCGATTTTTAAAATAAATGTACAAGCTTAAATCACCAAGTCGGTTTTAAAACCACCAAAAATTGACAAAAACTGACCACGTACACCTCTAAGTCATGTTTAACCGGACGGATAAGGAGGTCAGATAGAATATAAGTTATCCTATGTTGTGTTTAGTGCGCCATCGGATAGGAGAAAAATAATCTCTAGGGGATTTTTATCCCACTCAGTTTGGGATAAGTCCATTCATGGGGGGTGGTATTAGGGCGGATTAGAGTGAGTGAGATATGAGATGGGATAAAAAAACAAAATTTTAAAAATGCCCCTCACCGTCAGCCTTCTCCTCCCTCTTCGGCCTTTTCCTCCCTCTCTGGTCTTCTTCTCCCTCTCCGGTAAGCATCTGTTCTCCCTTTCCACCCGATCTGAAAAAAACACTCCTCCTTTTGTAATTTTTTTTCTTTGTTTCTTTCACAGATCTTGCTTCTTTGTATATTGTTTTTTTGTTTTTTTGTTTAGACAAACGTGTGTGTGTGTGTGTGTGTTTTATTTTGTATTTTTGTATTTTTTATCTTTTCGTTCTGTAATTTTTTTTTTCTTTATGTCTTTCAAATCTTGCTTATTTTTTCTTTTCTTTTTTTTTTAAAGGCAAACATGTGTGTGTGTTTTTTTCCTTTTCTTTCTGTAAATTTTTTTTTTCATTCTTTCACAGATCTTGCTTCTTTACATTCAATGTTTTTTGTTCTCTTTTTTTGTTTTATTTTTAAGGCAAACATGTGTGTGTTTTTTTCATAAGCATCTTTCTGTAATTATTTTTTCTTTCTTTCAGATCTTGCAAGCATATTTTGTTTTCTGCAGTGTTTTAAAAATCGGCCTAGGCGGCCGTTTGGCAGTTCCTAGGCGCTAGGCAAAGCCTGACTGTCGCGATTTTCCCTAGGCATTAGTAGAAATTACACAAGAGATTAGGTAGACCATAGTGTCATGGGCTTTGAATTTTTTAACAGCTTCCCGTGAGCACTTAGACTCACCCCCACCCCCACTACTGTAAGATAAAAAAGCCTTGCTAACACTCAAAGTAGAGAAGAGTTAGAGAGTTGGGAGAAAGAATATTGCATTGCTCTAAAATGCTTTACAACTTTTGGATGGTGTGACCAAATGAGGTCTCTCATTTTTATAGGGAACTAAGAATACAATGGACGGTATAAATCATTTCGATTTGACGGTTATCATCAATTCTCCAGAATGTACTCCTAGGATATATCTAGATATTTACAAGCTCTACCACTTCTAAAATTCTCTATCAAAGTCTACAATGTACAAGATATAAAAGCACATAGGAAGTCGTAGATTCTTCTAGAATGGATAAGTTATGCAATGCACTAGAACATTCTTCCATAGGATGCCCACCAAATGTTTGACAAAATGCCAAGCCATGACACTAGGCGCGGTCTTTTCTAATTTTTTTTTTAAAATACGAGGTGAGATTGTTATTTTAGTAAAATAATATTAAATTAAATCAATGGTGTTTTTGAAAAAGATGAAAACTTTGATCGGTTAAGTTTTATTAGGAGTTAACTTTGATAAGAAACATGAGTTTGAATTAGGGGTGTGTTTCGGCCGGAACGGATCGGAAACACCCCTTTCGGAAAAAATTCCAAAATTTTTGGAAGCCAAAAATACATTCCGAATTCCGTTCCGAAATTTCGGAAATTCCAAAATTGTTTCCGATTCTGAAATTTCGGAATTTTTGGAATTTCATCAGATTCAAAATTTTTCGGAATATTCGGAATATTTTCGGAATTTTTCAGAATATTCGGAATTCAAGCTTAATGGGATTTCACTTGAGACTTGTAGGCCTTTTATAGAAGCACATCACATCCCATTTTTTGTGTTTTTTCGATGTGGGATGAACACAATTTTCGGAATATTTTCAGAAAAGTTTCGAAAAATACAATTTCGGAATATGTTCGGAAATTTTTCAGAATATTTCGGAATATTTTCGGAAAAGTTTCGGAAAATACAATTTTGGAATATTTTCGGAAATTTTTCGGAATTTTTGAAATTCTAAAAACAATTCCGATTCCGATCCAATTTTTTTCAGAATTTTCGGAATTCGGAAATTCGGAATGCATATTTAGTTGCCAAAATCGGAATTTTTCGGATCGGAATCGGTCGGAATCGGAATTTCCGTTCCAAATGACACCCCTAGTTTGAATCCCATAGAGAGAGTTTTGGAGACAAGGAATAAATTTCTATTCGGTCTATTGTTTTATTGAGCCAGGAAACAGAAACGTTTCAGTTTCGTTTCTGAAACATGTGAAAAAAACCTGAAAATTTTGAAAACATTAAGAAGCTTGTGAAAACAAGACTTTTAATTTTAACTGTATGCACATATAAAACTAACAATTGATTAATTGATCCTTTGAGAGGTATATGTATGTAATTATATCAATAATATATAGTTTAAATTGGAAATACATTATGATTTAGTCATCAATCTACAGTCAAACAGGTTATAAAATACATAAAACATTTCATAGAAAAGAAAGTTACATACAAACACATAATGAGCTAATAAGACATCAAAAATACACATGGTTGTTCATCTAACAGATTTACATCCAATCGGCTGTAGAGTGTCAAGCTGGGGCATAAACAGGTCCAGGCTCCGAGTATTCACAAAGAGGAACATTATGCGTCTTATAGATATGGTGACAATATTCAGTCCAACTCGTGTAAGCACGAAATGATGCCTCATAATCAGTCCTAAACCTCTAATAATCTCATTGACTACAATCAAATTGTTGAGCAGCAAATGAAGCTATCAAAGTATTGCTTCAAACGTTACACACCGCTATGCTTCATTATTTTGTGATAGTAATTACATTGAACATGATTATGATTATCTCCAACTTACTCCCCGTGCTTCCAACCAGTATCTCGTTTTTTTTTCCCAGTTGGTTGTGAAGTCGCATCTTTATTTTTTTTTAAAACATTCTTGCAACCATAATTAAATTATATTACTTTTTTTTTAAGACATCAAATTTAGTGAGATATTAAATTTGTTGAATTTATCAATTATCATTATAAATATAAGTATGAATAAGTAATTTTATAAGGGCTAGTTAGTAATAAGGGCACTTTATGGTTCTTGCATAGGCATAGGTTCAACAATAAAACCACTTCAGTGAAAAGTCTCTACATTTATATATGTACACTTGTAACACCCGTACCCGGAAAAGAAGATTAATATGCTATTAGTATGTGTTAATTAATGGGAATTAATATATAAAACGAATTAAGGTGGGGTTATGAACCCACATGTGAAAAGGTGTTCAAATGCGGACACAGATGAAAATCCTTTGAAAGGCGAGACTGGTATAAAAGTGGGGCCCAACGAGGGTCTAATTCGAATAATTGCATTTTGATGTCATTATATGTTATGTGCATATTTGTTTAAATGCCTAAAGTTATAATTATGTCTTATGATAGGTAAGGGGACCAGTTTTGGGTACCCATATGAGGGCGTATTTGAATAAAATTGATAATTGGTAGGTTTTATAGTAACCTCATAATTTATGTGGGACCACGTTTGGGACCCACGCGAGACTTAGATTAAATCCTTTTAGAAAATGTGGGTAGTTAATGTAATTAACATGGGGGTTTCATAATAAAATTTAAAGAAAGTCAAGGGAGGTAAATATAATTAATAGAAAGTTGATACAACACATATGCATGTGTTGATATGTGTCTCCAAGACACAAAATATAGCTGGAGATTCACAAGCTTGGAGAGAACGAGAGCACCCGAGTCAGCGACGAAAATTCTCGACGACGTTTCTTGCCGTTCCTTCGTCGTCCGGCGTCGGATTCACGATCCGAGACCACTTTTGGACTCGTGGAGGTAAGAGGATCACATGCATGTAATTTATTTTTGTTTTCGGCAACGTTTTTACGGCAACCATTTTTAATAGACGATGTTCTTGATACCAAACTTATGTAGGAATTACATTGGTGAAATTTGGGTTGGAAATTAGCAAGAGATTGGGAAAATCTAGGCTTAATCGCTAGTAAATCGAGGAGGTGAGTGTCCTAATCTTTCAATTGGATGTTTAGTATAGTGTGATAATTGTTGATCATAGTTGCTAAACTCATGCTCATGTATATATATGTTGTTGAATTTTGGATTAAAGCATGTCAAAAATTATGAAATTGCTATGCTTATGTGTTGAAATTGCTTATGTGCTTATATGGATCAAAGGGAAGTCAAGTAGTGGTCACCATTTATAGGTCCCATATGTAAGGGATAGGAAGTCCTCAATGAGTAGGACGTGGTGACGACCACAATGAAATGCCGGTGACGCCTTCGGGGTCACAAGAGAGTGTGTGTTGCGCTATATGCGCCAAAAGTGAGAAAGATCCGGGGTGAGAAGGACCCGGGGGTGGTGGCTGGAATGACTTGACTTTCCTAAAGATCAATTTGTTGATGTTTACATTGATTGCTGCATTTACATACTTTGCATTCCAATGGCATGATTAGTTCTCTCACTAAGCGAAAGCTTAAACGAAAATATATTTCTGTTGTGGTTATTGAATAACCATCCCTGGTACCAAGCGAGACGAGGAGAGGAAATGATCCGCACGACGGGTGGGCGTGGGAGTAGTGTCCATGTGTATATGTGTTCATATGCCTAGTTAGTTTGTGTCTAGAATGTATCTTTTGGTTAGCAATGTAAATGTATCTTGGGTTCTTTTTAAAACTTATAATATGTAAAGTTGGGTATGGTGGTTGTTTATGCTCCAACCCATGAGTTGAGCTTGCAAGTTGCAAGTTATGTATATTAGGAGTGTATATGGTAGGAACTAGTAATTTGGGTTGTAAAGCTTATCTTGTTTCCTAATTTTGAAATGGCATGTATGGATTGGGAGTAATATGACGCAAGTTGAGGTTCAAGTGAATGGGTTAATGAATTTGAATGTTAAAGCACCTTTCAAATGAGATAATGTACATGTTTGAATGTCGAAAGAACTTGGTTCCATGTTTGAAGATGGTTTCTATAAGTTCCATGGAATTTATTTGGATTTTGAGTTCACTTTGTTAAGAACTTTCCTTTTTCTTACTAGGTTGTGAAAATGGATTTCCCATGGCTTGTTCTTCACTTGTATGTGCTTAGATTATGCTTCTAAATGTTTTAGAAAGGTTTAAAAATGTTGTGGATATGTTCACGGGTGGTTGAGAAGTGTTTCCAAAAGTTTTCTTGATGATTGGAATCAATTATAGGATTTGGGAAAAGTTTGAACTGTTTTTAGCAGTGTTTTAGCAGCAGAAAAACCAATCTGCACAAACCGGATCGATCCGGGTCAAGTGCGGATCGATCCGGGGGATCAGGAACTGCAGAAAATAACAATCTGCTAAATCCGGATCGATCCGGGTCTGGGGCGAATCGATCCGTTACTCTGGGTTCAGCCTCGATGCCTTTTACGGAAACAAGCATAACTCTCTCTAGAAAACTCGGATTCGCGCACCGTTTTTTTGCGTTGGAACCGGGACTCAAAGAGCTATCTTTCCATATAAAATTTGCTATACTTTATTAATGACCATTTTGCCCTTGGGTCTGTTTTGTGTCAACGGAGCTGTTTTATGAGGTCTAATTCATGTGTTTCTTAATGAATTAAGGGTGTTTTGAACGTGTGGGCTTGTTACACGTGTCATAACTTGCCCGAGGCGGGTTATGGTGTGACAATTTTTGGTATCAGAGCAATAGGTTAGAGCCTTGGGGACGAGTGACAATTACGACGCGTAATAAGCATAAATGATTAATGAATGTGTAAATCATGCATACACGTTTACTTAGCATGTTGAATGATGTTGAGCATGCATTAAAAAGTATAAACATAACGTGTGTGTGAAAATTATTGTGAATGCCAGAGAGAAAATGTTTGGTTCAACACCGCCTACGCAAATGGAAAGAATGGAAAGAGTTGTAGCCGGTTTAGTACAAGTAGTTGAAACCCATGCGATAGAGGGGAGACGTGAACAACCGAATCCTAATCCGAGGGAGGAGGTGACTACAATTTCACAATTCTACAAGCAAAAACTGACACTATTTAAAGGGGAGACTGATCCAATGAGAGCCGATTTTTGGTTGTCTGATATAGAGAGGATATTCAGGGTTCTTCCGTGTTCCGAAGCTCAGCAGGTTTTATTTGCCACCGATACTTTAAAAGAAGAAGCACAGTACTGGTGGCGTACAAAATTGGGACCCGATAGGCCGAACACTTGGGGGGAGTTTTTAGTACTCTTCAAGAAGCAATACTTTCTGAAATCGTTCGAAGATGTGAAAGCTCAAGAGTTTATGGAATTGAAACGAGGGATGACAGTTCGGGAGTATTCTGCTACATTTACAAGTTTGGCACGATTTGCTAAGAACATAGTACCAAACAAAGGGGATCAAATTAGAAAGTTTGTAACGGGGCTTAGGGATGAGATTCGCCGCCAAGTATCAGTGCAACGGTTGGATAAAGTTGCAGAGGCATTGGATGTGGCTTCAATCGCTGAAAGAGATATGGGGTATCAACAAAGTTCGCAAGCACCAACAACTCAACAATACAAAAAGCTAAGTTCAAGTCAATATAGCGGTTAAGGGAGTTCAAAACGACAAAGTTTTGGGGGTTCTTCGGGTGGTAGAGGTAACAAGCCACGATGTAACACATGCGGGAAATTTCATTGGGATGTATGCAATCTACCGACAACGGTGTGCAATAATTACCAACAAATGGGTCATGTGGCGAGGAATTGTCCGGGGGTGAGGCCAAATACTTACACTCCGATGAGGCGTACCGACGATAGTGGGATGGTTTGCCATAACTGTGGGGAGCTTGGACATCGAATGCGCAATTGTCCTAAGCCGAGGCAAGGAGGCTCCAGTGCAACCGTGAGTAGTGCACCAACACCGCGACCACCTCAACAACAACAATCACAAGGAAGAGAACAACGTCAGGGTCGTTATTTCCAGCTTAACCCAGGGGAGACCACCGTTGCTAACACGGTCGTGTCAGGTAAAGTTTCTATCTACTCAACACCTACTAATGTATTAATGGATTTCGGTTCTACACACTCGTTTGTATCACATCAATTCGCTAGGAACATGAATGTACCCTTAGAACTTCTCGAATATGATTTGTCTGTTGATGTTCCGTTAGGGAGATCTTTGGTGAGTTCGGGGGTTTATAGAAATTGTGAAGTTAAAATTAATGATGAAGTGTTAACAGCGAATCTAGTACCGTTAGTAATCCAACATTTTGATGTCATATTGGGGATGGATTGGTTGTCAGTTAATCACGCGGTTATTTATTGTGACCAAGCACCGACTCATAGGGTCTTTTCTTTTCAAGGGATAAGTGTCGTGTCACCACCTTATCTTGTATTCGCCATCAAGGCTTGTCGTTTATTGAGAAAGGGGTGTAAAGGTTTCCTTTGTAGTATATTGGATACTAGAAGCACTGAACAAAAATTAGAAGATATACCAGTTGTTAAGGAATTTCTTGATGTATTCCCAGAAGATTTACCGAGTGTGTTAATTGAGAGGGAGGTTGAATTTGGTATAGATGTAATACCAGGAACACAACCCATTTCGTGGGCACCATATAGAATGGCTCCGATAGAGTTGAAAGAGTTGAAGACTCAGTTACAGGAGTTGTTGGACAAGGGATTTATTCGACCTAGTGTTTTACCTTGGGGTGCACCAGTCCTTTTTGTGAAAAATAAAGATGGGACGATGCGGATGTGTATAGATTATCGTGAGATCAATAAGGTAACTATTAAAAATAAGTACCCATTGCCGCGGATTGATGATTTATTTGACCAGTTACAAGGAGCTCAAGTGTTTTCAAAGATCGATTTGAGGTCTGGGTATCATCAATTGAAGGTAAAGGCCGAGGATGTTGAGAAGACGGCCTTCAGAACTCGATATGGCCACTACGAGTTTCTTGTAATGCCATTTGGGGTAACCAATGCACCAGCTGCGTTCATGGACTTAATGAATAGGGTCTTTAAAACGTATTTAGATGAATTTGTTATCGTTTTTATTGATGATATACTTATTTACTCAAAGAGTCCGGAAGAACATGATAGACATTTGAGATTGGTGTTGCAATGTCTTCGAGAAAAGCAATTGTTTGGAAAACTGAAGAAAAGTGAGTTTTGGTTGTCAAGTGTTACCTTTCTTGGCCATTTGATTTCTAAAGAAGGTGTGTCAGTCGATCCACGGAAAATAGAAGCCGTTATGAATTGGGCGAGACCAACCAATGTGTCAGAAATTCGTAGCTTTCTGGGATTGGCTGAGTATTATAGAAGGTTTGTTCGAGATTTTTCAAAGATTGTGGCTCTGATGACAACATTGATGAGAAAGGATGTTCCGTTTGAATGGGGGAAAGAATGTGAAGAATGTTTTCAGACATTAAAGAGTAAGTTGACTTCTGCTCTGATCCTTGCAATTCCGACAGGCACCGGGGGATTTAGTTTTTACAGCGATGCTTCTCATCAAGGTTTGGGGTGTGTCCTTATGCAAGGGGACAAGGTGATAGCGTATGCTTCGAGGCAATTGAGAACTCATGAGAAGAATTAGCCAACTCACGATTTGGAACTTGCCGTGGTAATCTTTGCTTTAAAAATTTGGCGACATTATGTGTACGGGGAAACTTGTGAAATTTTCACTGACCATAAAAGCTTAAAGTACTTATTTACCCAGAGGGACTTAAACATGCGCCAACGAAGATGGTTGGAGTTAATGAAGGACTACGATCTGAAAATTCAATATCATCCGGGTAAGGCGAATGTGGTCGCCGATGCTTTAAGTCAAAAATCATCGAAAAGTTTGACATGTGTATTGACGGCGCAGGAAGAATTAGTAAAAGAATTTGAACGATTAGAATTGGAAGTTATTCCTAGAGTTGAAGGAGGGTTAATGGCTACAATCATAGCACAACCTAATTTGATTGGAGAAATTAAAATGAATCAACTTTTGGATCCAAACTTGAAAAAGGTTTTGGATGAACTACCTGAGGGTAAGCGACCGGAGTTCAGTTTACATGATGGGGTATTATGGTATATTAATCAGTTATGTGTGCCTAATGTTGGCAATTTAAAGGAAAGAATTTTGGAAGAAGCTCATGGTACTCGGTATTCCATGCACCCGGGTAGTACGAATGTATAGAGATTTGAGGGAAGTCTATTGGTGGAGTGGTATGAAACGTGAAGTCGCTGAATACGTAGCTAAATGCATGACATGTCAATTAGTAAAGCTTGAGCATCAACGACCCGCGGGGGAGATACAACCATTGGAAATACCGGAATGGAAATGGGAGCACATTACAGTGGATTTTGTGTCCGAATTGCCGAAGTCTCCTAGATCTAATGATAGCATTTGGGTAATCGTTGACAGGTTGACTAAGTCAGCCCACTTCTTGCCGATTAAGACCACAGAACCGACAAAGTTAGCAGAACTTTATGTTAAAGAGATTGTAAGATTGCATGGGGCACCGGTATCTATAGTATCAGATCGTGATACACGTTTTGTATCCAGGTTTTGGGAAGGGCTACAAAGAGCAATGGGAACAGCTTTGCATTTTAGCACAGGGTTTCATCCGCAAACTGACGGCCAGTCAGAATGGGTTAATCAGATTCTCGAGGAAATTCTTAGAGTTTGTGTTATGGATTTCAAGGCCGACCGGGAAACTCACTTGCCGTTAATTGAGTTTTCTTATAATTATAGTTTCCAAAAAAGCATGAGAATGGCGCCTTTTGAGGCATTGTATGGTAGGAAATGTAGATCGCCCGTATGTTGGACAGAGGTTGGGGAAAAACAACTTCTAGGACCAGAAATTGTACAAATCACCACCGATAAAGTCAAATTGATTAAGCAACGGTTACAAGTGGCACAAAGTCGCTACAAAAGTTATGTTGATACGCGTAGAAGACCGTTGGAGTTTGAAGTTGGTGATTATGTGTTCTTAAAGGTTTCACCTTCGAAAGGTATTACACTATTTGGTAAGAAGGGCAAGTTAAGTCCAAGATATGTTGGACCTTTTCTGATTTTGAGTAAGGTGGGACCGGTAGCTTACAGATTGGAGTTGTCATAAGAATTAGCACATGTCCATAACGTGTTCCACGTGTCTATGCTTAGACGTTACATGTCAGATCCGAATCATATCCTTGAACCAGAGCCATTGGAAGTCCGAGAAGATATGACATATGTTGAACATCCGGTACGGATTCTGGATAGGAAAGATCAAGTATTGAGAACAAAGACAATTCCGTTGGTCATGGTCCTCTGGCGTAATCATAGCATTGAAGAGGCAACTTGGGAACGAGAAGATGAGATTAGAGAAAGATATCCACACTTGTTCGACTGATGAGGTAAGAATAAGTTTGAGGACAAACTTCTTAAAAGGGAGGGAGAAATGTAACACCCGTACCCGGAAAAAAAGATTAATATGCTATTAGTATGTGTTAATTAATGAGAATTAATGCATAAAACAAATTAAGGTAGGGTTATGAACCCACGTGTGAAAAGGTGTTCAAATGCGGACACAGATGAAAGTCCTGTGAAAGGCGGGACTGGTATAAAAGTGGGGCCCAACGAGGGTCTAATTCAAATAATTGCATTTTGATGTCATTATTTGTTATGTGCATATTTATTTAAATGCCTAAAGTTATAATTATGTCTTATGATAGGTAAGGGGACCAGTTTTGGGTATCCATGTGAGGGCGTATTTGAATAAAATTGATAACTGGTAGGTTTTATAGCAACCTCATAATTTATGTGGGACCACGTTTGGGACCCACGCGAGACTTAGTTTAAATCCTTTTAGAAAATGTGGGTAGTTAATGTAATTAACATGGGGGTTTCATAATAAAACTTAAAGAAAGTCAGGGGAGGTAAATATAATTAATATAAAGTTGATACAACACATATGCATGTGTTGATATGTGTCTGCAAGACACAAAACACAGCTGGAGATTCACAAACTTGGAGAGAACGAGAGCTCCCGAGTCGGCGACGGAAATTCTCGACGACGTTTCTTGCCGTTCCTTCGCCGTCCGGCGTCGGATTCACGATCCGAGACCACTTTTGGACTCGTGGAGGTAAGAGGATCACATGCATGTAATTTATTTTTGTTTTCGGCAACGTTTTTACGGCAACCATTTTTAATAGACGATGTTCTTGATACCAAACTTATGTAGGAATTACATTGGTGAAATTTGGGTTGGAAATTAGCAAGAGATTGGGAAAATCTAGGCTTAATCGCTAGTAAATCGAGGAGGTGAGTGTCCTAATCTTTCAATTGGATGTTTAGTATAGTGTGATAATTGTTGATCATAGTTGCTAAACTCATGCTCATGTATATATATGTTGTTGAATTTTGGATTAAAGCATGTCAAAAATTATGAAATTGCTATGCTTATGTGTTGAAATTGCTTATGTGCTTATATGGATCAAAGGGAAGTCAAGTAGTGGTCACCATTTATAGGTCCCATATGTAAGGGATAGGAAGTCCTCAATGAGTAGGACGTGGTGACGACCACAATGAAATGCCGGTGACGCCTTCGGGGTCACAAGAGAGTGTGTGTTGCGCTATATGCGCCAAAAGTGAGAAAGATCCGGGGTGAGAAGGACCCGGGGGTGGTGGCTGGAATGACTTGACTTTCCTAAAGATCAATTTGTTGATGTTTACATTGATTGCTGCATTTACATACTTTGCATTCCAATGGCATGATTAGTTCTCTCACTAAGCGAAAGCTTAAACGAAAATATATTTCTGTTGTGGTTATTGAATAACCATCCCTGGTACCAAGCGAGACGAGGAGAGGAAATGATCCGCACGACGGGTGGGCGTGGGAGTAGTGTCCATGTGTATATGTGTTCATATGCCTAGTTAGTTTGTGTCTAGAATGTATCTTTTGGTTAGCAATGTAAATGTATCTTGGGTTCTTTTTAAAACTTATAATATGTAAAGTTGGGTATGGTGGTTGTTTATGCTCCAACCCATGAGTTGAGCTTGCAAGTTGCAAGTTATGTATATTAGGAGTGTATATGGTAGGAACTAGTAATTTGGGTTGTAAAGCTTATCTTGTTTCCTAATTTTGAAATGGCATGTATGGATTGGGAGTAATATGACGCAAGTTGAGGTTCAAGTGAATGGGTTAATGAATTTGAATGTTAAAGCACCTTTCAAATGAGATAATGTACATGTTTGAATGTCGAAAGAACTTGGTTCCATGTTTGAAGATGGTTTCTATAAGTTCCATGGAATTTATTTGGATTTTGAGTTCACTTTGTTAAGAACTTTCCTTTTTCTTACTAGGTTGTGAAAATGGATTTCCCATGGCTTGTTCTTCACTTGTATGTGCTTAGATTATGCTTCTAAATGTTTTAGAAAGGTTTAAAAATGTTGTGGATATGTTCACGGGTGGTTGAGAAGTGTTTCCAAAAGTTTTCTTGATGATTGGAATCAATTATAGGATTTGGGAAAAGTTTGAACTGTTTTTAGCAGTGTTTTAGCAGCAGAAAAACCAATCTGCAGGAACTGGATCGATCCGGGTCGAGTGCGGATCGATCCGGGGGATCAGGAACTGCAGAAAATAACAATCTGCTAAATCCGGATCGATCCGGATCTGGGGCGGATTGATCCGTTACTCTGGGTTCAGCCTCGATGCCTTTTACGGAAACAAGCATAACTCTCTCTAGAAAACTCGGATTCGCGCACCGTTTTTTGCGTTGGAACCGGGACTCAAAGAGCTATCTTTCCATATAAAATTTGCTATACTTTATTAATGACCATTTTGCCCTTGGGTCTGTTTTGTGTCAACGGAGCTGTTTTATGAGGTCTAATTCATGTGTTTCTTAATGAATTAAGGGTGTTTTGAACGTGTGGACTTGTTACACGTGTCATAACTCGCCCGAGGTGGGTTAGGGTGTGACAACACTGCACTTATATTTTAAAATTTTACAAAGCTACTTTTAGCTTTGTGAAATTTCACAAATTCACAAAAGTATATATGTAAGCAGGGACTTATCACAAAATTGTAAAATTTTATGGTCCTTTAGACTCTTAAGTTTAGAACTAGGGATTTAACTTTAATTATCACTTTAAGGAATGAAAAAAATAAAATTAAATTGAATTGAACTAGTAAGGCAATACTTGATTTAGTGCTATTACCCAAAATCAAGCCTTTTCCTGGAGTAGAATGGAGAAGTGTTCAATTTAGCCTCTGTTTGGTTCTTGGAGTTTATGAGGGAAAAGAAAAGAATGTTATCTACTTGGATGTGTGTACCCTACCACATGAGATTATATCTACAGTGGTGGGGTACCTTTGACCGATGAATAGCATGTGAACAAAATTCCTCTCCTGTTGCAGCTGCACCTTTCATTAGGGGTGGGCAAATAGTTCAGTTAATCGAAATTCGAACGAACCGAACTAAAATTTTCATTTCAGTTCAGTTGATTTAGTTAAAAATTTAAGTTCAGTTTCAAACCGAACTATATATATTTTTTTCAGTTCGGTTTTCATTTCCACTCTCCCAACCGAACCGAACCGAACCGAAAAACCGAATTTTTTTTTAGTTTATATATTATTAATATATTTTTATACACAACTATATATATATGTTACAAAAATATAAGTATAATATATATAAGTAAATATAAACATATGTTTTCTTTGTAATATGAAAGAAAAATGGAAAAGAAACATGTAAAAAAGTTGTGAAAATGAAAAGAAAAAAAAAAAAAAAAAGGAAAAGAAAAGAAAGTATTCCCTTCGTCCCATATTAAGAGTCTCTTTTGGGAATTCCAACTTATTAAGGGGACAACTTTGATTTTGTTGAGATTTTTTAACTTTTCAATATTGCCCTTTTTTGAAATTCAAAATTATAGTGTCAAATCAAAAAAAGAGAGGGAAGAGTTGGATATAATAAAGGACAAATTTGGAAAGTGTGTATTAAAGTACTTTGACTTTTCAAAGAGGACTCTTAAAATGGGACATCAAAAAATGGCATCAAGGACTCTAAATATGGGACAGAGGGAGTATAGTTTTTTTAAAAATTTGGTTAACCGAATTTCCAAACCGAACCGAAATGACCAAAATCGAACCGAATCGATATATAATTCAGTTCAGTTTCAGTTCCCATTTCTCCAAATCGAACCGAACAAAACCGAACCGAATTTCTCCAAATCGAACTGACCCGACCGAATGCCCACCCCTACATTTCATGCTGCACTAATAAATTAAAACATTTTAATATAAATAAATAAACCAATTTATAAAATTCTATGTATGAGTTACATAATTAATTAAATAATTCTATTAACATATGTGCACATGTTATGGAGTTAAAAATTGTCAGACATAAAAATAACAACAATATTAGAGGCACAAACACTTTATACAAACACACTATATCTCTCTCTTGGGTAGCACTATGAGATTCAGATAATTTTTAGTGGACTCTACAGTATCATTCACGAGAGAGATAGAGCGTGTTTGTAAGTATTTGTATAAAACTTTTGAGTAATGTTATGTGCACATAAAGATCTGAGCCATTCATTTTAGTGGAGCATCCCAGCACACATGGGAGCCACCAAAATGAATGACTTAAATCTTTATGTGCACACTTTATGTGCATGAATCATTACTCAAAACGTTTGTACCCCAAATATTATCCTAAAAATAAATAATTGAGATTCGAACATAACTTTTTTATTAGTACTTTAAACTCTTAACATGTGCCCTCAGTACACATGCTAATATTTCTCTTAATTAAAAAAAGGGGAAAATACATTTTACCCCCTGTGGTTATACCCATTTTCTCATAACTCCCTATGGTTCATTTTGTAACTCTTAACCCCCTGTACTACGGACTAAAGTGAGACTGCTAACTTTTCTAACGGAAAAAAAAAAAAGAAAATGACATTAATACCCCAAGCCCCTATACATACTCTTTAGGAAAAAATATCTTTTACCCCCCTATGGTTACACTCTTGTTCTCATAACCCCTGTGGTTCATTTTTGTAACACTTAACCCCTGTACTAATGACTGAAGTGGGACTGCCGTTAAAAAAGTTAACAGTCTCACTTCAGTCCGTAGTACAGGAGTTTAAATGTTTCAAAATAAACCATAAAATATGAGAAAATGAATGTAACCGCAGGGGTAAAAGCTATTTTCCCCTTAAAAAAAACTACCACTTAATATACAACTATAAATGAAATGGGATACAGAAAAAGAGTGAGGAGACTGGAGAGAGCAACCAGCAACTTAGCAAGGCAAGAACCCTAGGCGAGAAGGCCAAGATTCAAGAAGAAGAAGAAGAAGAAGAAGAAGAAGAGTGAACTGAATGCAAGGGAAACCCTAGTCCAGGTCGGACGAAGACTGTTGGAGAAGAGGCTCCTCAAGCAGGTAAGTGATTTATAACCAAAACCCTCAAAATCAATTTCATCATTTTTTTCAGAGAATCTCTCTCTCTCTCTCTCTCTCTCTCTCTCTCTCTCTCTCTGGTTTTCCCCAATTTTCATTCCCCATCATCATTTTTTGATTGATTCCAAGTTGATTGAAATTTGAAACACCCACTTACTTTTCAGTTGTTTTCACACGATTACTCTCGTTTCCTTTGGAAACATTGGACGAAACGCACACCCCCCCACCGAAACGACTTCATTTCGAGCGAAGCAGCACTGGAATTTCGTGATTCCTGGTGAGGTGTTTGGGAGTTCTCCTTCTGAAGACCCAAATCTGCACCCACTCCGGCGACAACAACAGACCCACAGCAAGACCCAACAACGGCGACGAAGAATCCGGCAACTCTAGGCGAGTTTCCTCTTGAAAAGCTCTTTTTCTTGTCGTTGGATTGTGAAGAAACGAAGCTTTTGAGTTTTGCCTTTTAGTCTTGGAGCCAGGAAAGTGAATCGCCAGCACTAGCGACTCATTTAGCTACATCTAGACAATTTTTTGTTGCTTAGAAGCTATGTTTGAGTTTTCGGGTGTGTTTGGAATGACCAACTTTGAAATGTATTAGAGAAATCAAAATCACTTTTGGCTATTTGAACAATGTGTTTGATTACTCAAATGGTTATTTTCATCCAATGCACTACAACACTTTGGGTTTTTTTTTTTTTTTTTTTAAAATGACTCAAATGGGTTATTTTCATCAAATGTACTAAAAAAGAAATACTAATGAGTAACCAGTTTAAAATTCTAAATATATTGGTGGAAGTACAACCATTGATTTATTTAGTATGACAATTCAATGGCTAGATTTTTCCCTCCAAAATTCGGTTACTCCCGTCCCATAGTATGTGTATATCCTATGACTCAAATCCATAGTGTGTATTTTGATTACTCTGTTGGAGTGCAATTTTGAGGATATGGGTAATCAAATTGGTAGTTATTTCATTTGGTTACCCATTTGATTACCCTTTTGGAGTTGCTCTTATCACCTGTTGACTGTTGTAATTACCCAATACTCGTCATTATCAGTACTATAATTTTTACTTTTGGGAAAAATAAACACACACACACACACACACACACACACACTTCTTAATTGCTTTTGATTTTGAGTTAAAGACGATGTTTTGCACAAGAGGACATAAGTTGGGGGTTGAGGGAACTCCATGCTTCTCAACTTCTATATCAAATAACTGCTCACTGTATTATATACTGTCTCCATGTCTAATCATCTTCTATTTTTTTCTCGCTCTATATGGATGGAATGTATGAAGATTGATACATGTACTATGGAAAAACAAAAAAGGTCACTTCCATTCCAAAAAGAACACTGGGCAAGAATTTAGGTACTGTTTTTAACAGATAAAAAGGGTACCACATACACAAGGGTTGGGAGATACTTTGTATTATACGGAAGGCTGTCTCAGATCTAAAAGTACTATTAAGACAGGCCATCTATCATCAAGTCAATGTGATACTATTTTCACTAGAACGAGACTGAAAAGGAGAATGAGATTGAAGCATTTCCGAAAAGGCCCCTTAGATTGGAAACTATGCACGAATATTGTGTGCACATTGGCTTCTATACATCATTTCCTGCATTAGGAAATTAAAGAAGGAAACAGATTGTTGTTAAATAAGAGCTGAATCAGTTGATATAGAGACTATACTGGTTATGATTATTTATGTTTGATCTGACCTTGGTGGTAGCCGGTAGGAGATTTCTGCTAAGTCAATGTCACTAAACCACCCCTCCCCCTCCTCTGTGGGCATGCACTAGTGCACACATGCCTGCTAATGCACAAATGCGGCACCATGATTGACTGAGGAGCCCTCCCCCTCCCCCTCCTCTGTGGGTATGCGCTAGCACACACATGCCTGCTAAAGCACAAATGTGGCACCATGATTGGCTGAGGAACTCGTACGATTGAAGAAAATATGGTTTCTGCTGTTAGAAAAGGTCTAAGCAGCAAAAAGGAAGTTTAGCTAACAACTCATTTCTTTTTTCCTTATTCTGCCTCTGTTTAGCATACTTCTGTGGTAGTTGTAGTTGTCACTAACAAACCTTACATTCAATTTGTATCCTAGTTTTTAGTTTAATAAAGTTGTACTATTTGTAGGAGTTGATGCTTTGCCACTATAATAGTTAATCGAAAGAGATAAATATGGCTGAGCGACAAGCACTCGATCAACATCAACCACTTGATCCACAGCTTCAATCTTCCCCTCCACCAAAAGAGGATATGATTGCCTGCGTGATGGCACTAGAGGCTGCTTTGCTTCCTTGCTTGCCTGCAAGAGAGCTCCAAGCAATAGATCGTTCTCCCCATCCTTCTCATCAAAGTGAGTGATCCTTTATACTTTTCTTGTATATGTAACACACACCCTGCAAAGTCACTGCCTATAATTAATTCCTTCTCTGGTGTCTCTTCATTGTTTGTATCCTGTAATTGTGCGTAAGCAACAATATGTATACTTCCCTCTGTTGAACATATTTTTTCTCTTATCACTTCTCTGCCGATACTAGTTGCTGCAACTTTTTCGTTAGCAAAATTCTCGGAACATCTTCAGCAAGCAGTAAAATTATGAGTAGTCCTATGCTTCCCAAATTTTGAATCCCAAATGTGATTCCCAGCACATGTGGCAGTGAGACCACCTCAAAAATGGTGGGATCATTTCAACACCCTCCAATGAAAATCCAGTAGACTCACTGCCACACGTGTTGGGATTCACGTTTGGGAATAATAGCATTATTCTAGAATTATATTCTTATTATTAAACGTACTTTTTGGCATGTGTGTTCAGTACTTGAAGTAAGAAAGCATATGCATACTGGTAATAGTGAAAAAAGAACTGCTGTAGTGTCTGAATATGTGGATGAAAAGCCACGTACGGAATTGCTTACATGAAGAGGATGTCAATTTAAGATTGGCTAACGTTTTCTTGTATCTTGTCACAGCAGAATTCTAATCTCCTGGTCGAGTTTTTAATATCTTGTTGCTTGTTTTAAGAGATACGCTTCATTTTGATGCTCTTTCTATTTGACTTTTTGTCAAACTAGCGTCCATTAACATGTGAATATCACAAAGGAATGAACTTGGAATCTGGTTGGGTGATGTGTTTACTTTTATCATGACCCAAACAGGGTAATTTTTTTTCACTCTTTTTTTTAATTCATTAATTTATATATATATATATATATATATTTAACTGCAGTTGATGTTGAGAGGCATGCCAGAGATTTTATGGAGGCTGCCAAAAAGCTTCAACTGTATTTTACTGGTTTACAACGCGAGGACCAACCAACCAAGGCTGAGACCCTTCAAAAGGTAATCTGCAGATCACAATATGGTAGTTTTCTTATGTAGGTATATGTATATATATATAGGGAAAGGCTCTTAGGTGCATTGACCCAGTGCGCTGGGCTTTTAAGCCTAAAAAACCTGCGGGCTGACCCGCTCCCCGTCCCTCCGCCCCACTGATCCGCGGATTTTTTAGGTTTAAAAGCCCAGTGCACTGCCTGAGTGCCTCTCCCTATATATATATATATATATATATTCTAGATTTGAATAGGTATTTTGGACATTGATGATTTTATTTTAAGTGGAGTTTATGTGTCATATTAACAGGATATTGCTATGATGGAAGAAGAGTTGAAGATCAAGACTGAGCTTATCAAGAAGCAGGAAAGACTTATCCAAGGATGGAGGAAGGAGTTGAAAGACCAATTAGACAAACATAACACCGAATTGGAGAGAGTGTAATATCAGCCTTCGAGTGCTTTGAACACAAATTTGATACATTTGGTGACCAAAAGAAAAGAAAATTAAGCCATATGAGTGTTGGTGGACAAATGCTTAGTTCCATCTAGTTATGTTTCAAGTTCTTGCTTATATGGAATCACCCAATTATTTCCTTTGTTGGCATTGGTATATAGCATATATTAGACTCCTTTGCATTAAAGTTCATTATTTTGTACTTGGCCACTCAATTGGGATCATTTTTGATACGAAACTAAAAGGTCGTAATATGAAAAAATTGAAATTGAAAAGAGAAAAGATGAGCGAATGGTTTTTTTTTTTTTGTTCAAATGATGAGAGAATGGTTATACGAGGCAACCGGACCGCCAAATGATTACTACGAGGGTAATCAACTTCCAAGGTTAGATAAATTAACACAAAATTAGTTTAAACATCTCCCTTTCATCAACAACAAAGACTTAAATAGACAGAGGTACACATGATACCACTATCTAACTCACTAACCACTTAAGGATCAATAGATTACTTCTGAAGTTTTTTTTTTTTTTTGCTAACGGATTACTTCTGAAGTTAAAACTTAACAATAACATCTATGGACACCCACATCATTTTTTGGCATGTATTAAAAAGACTGAACTAGAACTGTAACAAAAATCAGCAATAGGAATCACGACCATGGCCGGCCCAAAGGGGGGCAAAAGGGGCAATCTTTCCGGGTCACTAAAGTTCACAAAATTTTGAGGGCCCCTATGAAATTTTTTTAATTACATTTTTATCTTGATATTTTTAGTATTTTATATTTAGGCCTCCCCCAAGGCTCAATTTAGCGTCATCAACTACATGTATATTGATATACATGTATATAAAACTCAAAAGCAAAGATCCTAGAATTTTTAAAATTACATTTTTAGTGTAAATTTTTTTTGAGTTTTAGAAATATGCCTCTCTAAAATTTTGAAAGATGCCATACAATGTTTAAGTTTCACAAATAGACTCATATTAGCAGTAGACCCCAAAAAAATCGCCAATTATATATAAGTAACCCCTAAAAAATTGTCAATTATGTATAAGTAGACTCTAAAAAAAATTACTTCAGGGGCGCTGCCCCCGAACCCCCATATAAGAGCCTACCTTTTAGTAGTTTGTCCTGGGCCTCCAAACACTAGGAACTGGCCCTGATCACGACACTACACATTATAGGATAACTGGGTAACCATGGTTGGATGGATGCTAATGTTCCCGAGTCATTACACACTATAAGATCTCACATATATAGTTTGGTGGTTTAGTGACACTTAACTTACCTCCCATAATATTTGGTGGTTAGTAGGTTCTCGGATTCTGTAACGGAAATTACCGAGGATCATTGCTAGGCCATGGGTTAAAAGTCCACTATCTGGGGCTAGGTTAGACTATGACTCAACCGTCTTGAGGCAGAGCCTACAGTTTTTTTGCAACATGTTTAGGCCATTCTGTCATTGATCCCTAGTGAGTAAGGACTACTTCTGTCATGTCCAAGTATGGATCAGCACTTTCTCGTCATCCCCTCCTGACTTTTTCTTTATTTAGGAAAAAGAAAAGAAAAAGAAAAGAAAAAGATACGTATAGAATATAGTCCATACTATGTATTCCGTGATTTCACATCAAAACTTGTTTTCTTCTACATTGTGGATAAAAATTTACCCAATAATATTTAAACTAGAGATAATTAGTATAAAGTTCAAGTTAGTAGACCTTCGCGGCAATAGGTCTAACCCAAAAAATAATTTAGTGATCAGTCCACAATTTTATATTGAACCACACTTGTGAGATCCCGTCCCACGATAAATATAAAAAGCCTTGGTGGCATGCCATGTGTCCTATTTTCATCAGGAGCGGGATGGGTCGTGGCACATTGCATTGCATTAGTCGTGGAATTTCATATCCCATAGTTTGGGTTTGGGTTCATTGAGTATACATTAACATGCACAAACACAATGGGAATAAAGAAATGAAATAGTACGAGGTAACTTGATATGATTACAAGAACCAGACGAGCATGTTATGAATTATCTCAATTCCGTTGATTGATAATTTATGAATGTCTGCGTGATTGTATGATAAATTGGTTGATACCTTTGCTATGTTCATTTAAGCGGCGCCAATCGATAAGAGACAAATCGCATCCAAAGATGCAAAGTAATGACATGAGATGAGTAGTTGGTTTATGTATATTGGTAGTGAATATAGTTGAGAACGCTCACTCAGCTTTGTTTCAAAGCTGATAGCATATTACGCCCTAGACAATCCAACATCCACATCCAGATTTCCTTGTAGGTTGGTTAGACGACAGGTCAGACTTGAGAATAAGGTGCCAAAGAGCACTGGAGGTGTAGAGCTAGGCTGAAGATCGAAGACAGTCGTCTTCATCGTGTACTTATAATAGTCGGTTGTATTAGTATTACGATTGATGTTTTGAAATCCTGTAACTGTCAAGATTGAAGTTTAAGTTATGCTTTACGATTAGCTTTCTCCCCTTGTTATTTTGTTGTTTATAGTTGTCAGAGGATATGAGGACTTTCAATCAGTCATTCCCTATAAGTCTAAGAAGGAAATTTAAAATTTTCCTATTTTTTGCTACTCCGGGGTATGACACAATTTAATGTAGATTAAATTTGATGAACAATTTAATGTAGGCTAAATTTGATATTTTATTTATTATATACCGTTGAATTTGTATTAAAGAGATAAGTATCCTAACATTTTTGATACATACTACATCCTAACTAAATTTAGATAGCATTTATTTAGCCAGCAATTTTAGATTCAAAATTGAAAATTTGTTCACATTAGAATTTTGGACTGAAAATATATAAACATAAACATATAAACTTACAGTCAGGCTCTAAAGAGGGCGCCCTTTTTTTCTTAAAGAGAGGGCGCCCTTTTTTTTCTTAAATAGAGGGCCTCTATTTTGACCGTCAGATCGTGTTTTCATTAATGGCAGTTTTGTCATTTCACAGTTTTCAAACACGATCTAACGGTCAAAACAGAGGCCCTCTCTTTAATAAAGAGAGGGTGTCCTCTTTAGAGAATCTTTGTATAAACTTATATATATATATATATATATATAAAGCATCTGGTGTGGTAAAGAATTCGTGTATTGTTTGATCTGGCCATCCACATTGCCTTTTTATTAGTCAAACAAAAGCTTGTTATTAGTCAAACAAAAACTTGCTAAAAAAAGTCAGACAAAAAGCACCATAACTTTTACACATGCAAGTGCAATTATATATGTAGACATATGCTTCTACATATGGAAGTGTAGTAGTATACACACATATTTGCTTCTTCCACGTGGCAATCTTCTAGAATTTTGATCATTTAAATTTTTATTTTTTATTTTTTTGGGTTAAATGCATTTTTTGCACCATCAAACTATACCCTGTTTGGCACTTTGATCCCTAAAAATATTTTTTTTCGCATTTTGGTCCCTCAACTAACATTTTGTGGCAGTTCGCCCCCTTCATCACTTTGCCTCTCCAAGCATTCTAGCATAGCTAAGAGTGGGACCTCCTAAGCTCTGTATTGTTGGCTCAGACCAGTTGTTAATTCCCATGATCAAAATCTTTGATCAGCGAATTAACTAATTGATCAGTTAACGTTTACTCTACTATAAAATGATGACTGAACTCCAATGCAAAAGAACATATCTGAAGCGATAACTAGACTTGTATGGTGTACTAATATCCCTCTACCGTCAGCATTCATAATCATATTCAGGTAGTCGGATAACTGTTACTGTCAACCTGAATGATGATTATATCTTTCATTCCTTGAGTATCATTCACCTCTCATGATTACTAAACATGTTGATAACTACTTATCAATAAGATTGTAGTTCTCAGTAATCAACTTGGTGACATTCTCAAGGGAATGATTACTCTTTATCAGAGGGTATATTCTATCTTGACAACATATGTTCAAAACCCTATGAATGTGACATACCCAAGATACCCAGGTGTTGATCTTTAAGACCTCACTAATTGGTAAGTCAAAGCAGCCACATCCGCAGTTTGTGTCCATAATCGTCTCAAGATTAAGAACACTAAACTTATACAAGTTATGAGTTCCTATCGACTGTTGACAGTTTTATATGTCAATAGGAATCTCATGGTCCGTCAATGCACTATAAGCACTAGCATATTAACTAAGAGTCACACTCTAGCGATTGAGATTCATCACTCCATCCGATGGTAGTTAATCATGCTATAGTGTATACTTGATGAGATATCCAGTCTCACCATCCACTGTGACAAGTTATAAGTATCAAATAATAGTAATTCGTATCTCACTTATATGTATCTCATACATACATAAATTTCCTACAATGATACTTAAGGATTACAAGCAATCATCTCATGAATCATATACAATTAAATGTATAAATGATATCTATATATAAAATGCCAAATGTCACATACATACATAAAAAAAAAAAAAAAAAAAAAAACCACCCCGGGTTTGAGGGCACAATCCCAACACTTGAAGATCTAGGATTTGTTCGCCCAAGTACGTCACCTTGGGAAGCACCAGTACTATTTGTAAAGAAGAATGATGGAACACTTCGACTCTATATCAACTACAGAGAGTTGAACAAGGTCATAATCAAGAATGGATATCCACTTCCTCGGATAGAAAACCTATGTAACCAACTGCAAGGATTAAGGATCTTCTTACAGATCGATCTACGGTCAGGATACCATCAATTTTTGGTTCGACCAGAGGATGTGTCGAAGACTGCTTTCAGGACGAGATATGGGCATTATGAGTTTCTAGTTTTGTCTTTCGAATTAACTAATACCACAGCAGTATTCATGAACTTACTGAATAAAGTATTTAAAACCCTATCTGGATCAATTCATTATAGTATTCATCGACAATATCCTAATTTATTCCAAGACAGAGGAAGAGCATATAAGACATCTACAGATTGCTCTATAGATACTACGAGACAATCGGATATATGCGAAGTTTAGTAAGTAAGAATTTTGGCTACAGGAAGTCAAATTTCTTGGACATGTTATTTCTTAGGACGATATCTCGGTAGACTCATCTTAGATCGATTCAATCTTGAGTTGGAATAGACCGACCAATGTGACCAAAGTTAGAAGTTTTCTTGGTTTGGCTGGATATTACCAAAGATTTGTGAAAGGATTCTCCAAGATTACGGGACCCTTGACAAATTTGACAAGAAAAGAGATGAAGTACGAATGGATGGATAAGCATGAAGGTGTATTCCAGGAGTTAAAAGAAAGATTAACCTTAGCACCGGTACTTGCGATCCCTAAGAGCGAAGAAATGTTTATAATCTATAGTAATGCATCGCATTAAAGACTTGGATGTGTGCTTATGCAAGACGGGAATGTTGTTGCGTATGGATCAAAACAACTAAAACCACATAAGAAGAATTATCCTACGCATTGTAGACACCCCAATTTTGACCAAACGTCAAATCCAGGGATTGGTTACCTCTCAAAGACCGATGATGACGATAACCGTGGCATTCGAAGATTTTCCAAGAAATTCAAAGTCTTCAAGATGTTCTTCAAGTTAAATTAATAAAATAAAAAAAGAGAGAGAGGATTCGGGCATTCCGGGGGAAACCCGAATGATGAAGAACGTGTAAGAAACTCAGTCTGGGAATTTGTCTTCTTTTTAAAAGAAAAGAGAATTGATAAACAAAAAAAAGAGAGAAAGAGAGTTTCCTTGGAAGAAAAGGGAGGACAAAATAAATGAAAAGATTTTTGAAAAAGAGAAAATACAAAAAGAAATAGTATATTCAAAAATATACCATGCACATGGGGGATCTTAATGCAAATATATACATACATAGAATAAAAATTTTTGTTTACACCAACATATTTTTGAAAAATCAAAAAGAGGGACAAAATTCAGTTAGCCCCGGCACCCGGAAAACCCGGCGGCACTCACTGAGTGCCTCCCGGCATTCAGCGAATGCCGCCCGGCACTCAGCGAGTGCCGTCCGGCACTCAGTGAGTGCCGCCTGGCATTCAGCGAGTGCCGCCGGCACCCGTCGAGTGCCGTTGGCTGTAACAGACTGCTTTTCTCACATGTTCTAGAAGAAATCTTTGCACATGGGTCTCCACCCGAATTTACCCATTTATCCTTGAGATAATGGTCTATATAAACAAAACTTTCATCTTCATTTTGGATATACTTGAATACACTTGAATCAACTCACACACATATACTTGAAATTAGAGAGAAATACAAGAATCATATAGAGAGAATTGAGAAGAAAAGAGAAGTTTTCTTGAAGAACTTGAAGAATTTTAAGAAGAATTTGAAGATTTTGGAAGAAGCTTCACAAAGATAGAAGAAATCCTTGAGGTCTTAGAGGTAACCTCTCAATCAATTAATAGAATTAGGCAATTCAATCACAAATTCATAGTTCTAGGATCTTTACACATTTTCAAAACCTCTCTTCTTACCTCATTTCATCACACACCACATAGAATTTGTGATTGAATCTCATGATAATTCACTAGTTTGGATCTAAATGGACCTTGGATTTAAATAAATTGGGTTGGTTTCAAAGAGTTTGTTCTCTTGATTTCTCTTGAGTAAACTTTGATTTCTAAATTCCAATTTTCCTTGGAAGATTCATAAGTTTTCATGTAAATTTCCCATTGAGTATTTCTTTTTTATTTGGTTAATCCTTTGATCTCCTATGATTTTATGACTCATATGGAGTTTAAAGTTGATCATGGTTATATCTACACATAATTGGTGAGATTCAAGTCTTAACTCATGACTTGAACCTCCTCATTAAGAATCTTATGGAATTCATTCTATATTCCATAGAGGTTCATGTAGAAATAAATCTATACTCTCCAAGGACCATTAATTTGGGAGGAGGATTAAATCTATATTCTCCAAGGACCATCAACTTGAGAGGAGAATAAATTGACTCTATATTCTTCCATGATCATGTATTTGAGAGAAGAATTGGATGAAGATTTTCATAGTTTATATTTAAAATAAGTAAGACCTTAGGATTTTCTTGATAGATCTTCAACTATGAGATCTATGATAAGAATCCATCAAGGTTAAATCTATAAACATTATCCTATAACATTAATTTGTCCCAATAATCACAACCATGCTTGGTTCTAGTCCTTTGTAGGATCATGGATCAAGTTGGTTTTAAGGTATGAACATTAATTCAATATTGGTGCAGTGAATCCTTAACCCCTTTGTGATCAAAGATTTTTCATAAAATCATGGTCCATTGGAATGGGATGAGACCAATTGGAAGGTGTTCATAACTCATATGAGTACCTCTGTGATTGTTATTTTGATAAGATCCCACACTTAGGATGGTTTGGGCTTATGATTTCCAAATAAGCAATTCTCTGTCCAAAATTTCAGAACAGCAAACCGGTTTTAAAATTGATAGATCAGAGCTCTAATAAAGTTTTCGGGGTCTCAAATAATTTTTTATAAGTCCCTTAATGTGTTAGGAAGGTTCCCTAAAAAGAATGAAGCAATTCGGATTTGTTTACTATTTTTAAAAAATCGTACAAGATCTCTGGACAGAGAGTTGCAAAATCCTGAGTGAGGTCTAGTATTTTCCATATTCCCGGAGATCTAACCGTTGAAATCTTGATTTTCTTTTTGGGTTAGAAACTAGAACTCACAGAGGAATAACATATCCAAAAATCATTAAGATCCAACCGTTGAATGTATTTTATTCCGATTTTTGAATGTCTGGTCTGCTCTCTGTAATTCATAAAAAACTGCTACTGTTTTTGTCTAATCTTATTTATTTTAACTCAAATGGTCTCCTAATGTCTTGAGACTCAAACCATGTTTTGAATAATGATAATTTAGATTAAACCCAGAGGCTTAGGGATCCAAATTAGTGAATAAATTCATGTCCCATTCTTGTTCATATTCATGCATTCATTCATATATGTTAATATTCATAAGTAGGACTTATCTCTTGTCTAAGATGTATCTAATTGAACATGACTTAGGATTTACTTATTTATGATATTATATCTTGTCTAAGGCATGTGTACTAACCTTTTTTTTGTAGCGCATTTGAGGTATAATTCCTCAACTCTTCTCTA
The DNA here is from genome assembly GCA_033977485.1 of Hydrangea macrophylla. Classification (NCBI taxonomy): domain Eukaryota; kingdom Viridiplantae; phylum Streptophyta; class Magnoliopsida; order Cornales; family Hydrangeaceae; genus Hydrangea; species Hydrangea macrophylla. The sequence continues at coordinate 29,065,132 of CM066994.1, read as the reverse complement.
GTTTAATTCCATTTTTGATTTATATTGATTTTCGACTCCATGTGCGACACCTTAGCCTAGGTTTTGCCTTATGTGTATATATGTGTTAGAGACATTTTCTTAGATTCATTTTGTTCTTGCATGCATTGCACGTTTAATATTCGCGGCCGGATCCCGGGTATGTTTTCTAGTTCTCTGTTGCATATCATATCGCTTGTTACTTGAATTACGTGGTTTTTGAATGATATTTTGCCAATTGCCATTTTACACCCTTTTGACATGCTTTTGTGATGTATATGTATATATGTATTAGTTGAGGGCATGCTTAGATTAATAAATTTGATTAAAAAAGGATGTTGAGTAGAGGCCTATCGCGAGATAGGATGAAAGGGGGTGTTTTAGTCCGTCGGGCTCCTTCCCCTTTCATTCCATAATCCCCGGACCCGGTTTATCTTTGGTTTCGCAAAAGATCAGTTGCTTTTAAAAATGGTTTCTTAATTTTCCTTTTAAAAATTAAGTGGCGACTCTTTGAAATTTGAAAAACATTTTAAAAGTGGGCCCAAATGCCGGTATCCACAATCTGGCGACTCTGCTGGGGATCGAACCCAGAATCTCTGGTTTCGCAGACCAGAATTTCTGATTTTGGGTTCACTCGAGGATTAGACTTGAAAGCATCCTTTTAATCAAATTAATGAATTTTTGTGTGCCTGTTGCATTGCACTTGCATGTCTCGCCAGTCGATTGCACGGAACTATGACCTTGGAGGCTCGGGGCAACCCGGTCGGTCAAGCCATCATGGGGCCGTGTGATCACCCTTGATCTTGTACCATGTTTTGGTATATGAAGCATCCTATCGGGTGTGTGTCAAGGGTCCCTTATTTGACCAAACCCCGGCCTTTGCATAGTAGTTTCCATAGAACCTTTCAAAATTAGGAATTCAATTCTTGATTAGGGTTATGTGCTAGGGAGTTTTGTATGCCCGAAAGGGATTACTTGAGATGATGACGATGCTTACTTGATAAAAGGTGTGTAACCTCTTAATCACTTTTGAGCAATTCCTCTTCATGTCCTATGACATTTGAGAATAAGCCGAATCTTGATTATAAGATTACACCTCTTGTATCATGTTTAGCTAAGCATCATTGACCTTGTATGCATCCGAATTCATGAAAAGTGCGATGATTATCTAATCGTGTGATACTCCTACCCAAGAATCCAAAGTTCATTGTTTATGAAAATTTTTGATTAATCATTATCTTTAAATCCAAAAAACATGTTTTGAAAAATCACCCTCTCAAAGAAAAAAGATCCAAGGTTCATTTTCTTTAAATCAAATAAAACTCAATCATCTCTTATTAAGAAAAAACTTTCATGTCCCCACTTTCAAAGAGGAAATCCAAAAAATCTTGGGAATCGTTTTGATAAATGCTTTTCAAATGAATTTCAAAGCAAAGTTTCAAACCAACAAATTGGTTAAAGAATGTTTTACATCCCAATTTTCAAGGAACTCTCAAGAAAGCTTTCACATAAGAAATACTTTCCAAATAAATTTCAAAGTTTTAATACTTAAAAGGAGTAATGAGGATCATAATGATAAGAGAAATTGGCGCACTTGACATGGAGGAGGATTTTACGTGCTTATATGTTGTATGTGCTAGGACTAGAATTTTCCTTTCTTTTACATATAGAATAGGCACACACACACACTTGCATTTCATCCGTGTGTCATGTGTGCGGTGCATGCATTTAGCCACATTAAATCATCAAAGCATGTACATTTTCACACTCTCATCATGTCAGTGACGTCATTACATGCATGTAAAATACAAATTCATAAAGTAATCCAATAGTTCCACAAAATCCCTTGCCTCCTGAAAATAAATTCTGCATGCCGACCTTTTACCTATCTATGTTGTCAGGATTTTTAGAAAGAGTGGAACAACTAGATCCCCTAGTAAGGACACTTCTAATCTTCTTGGGTTCATCTTTCTTGATTTAGAGGAGAATATGTTTTTGCACACATGCTGTTGGGGAATGATGAACCCAAGGTTCAGATGATTCTAGTGAGGTGATAGTGTTTGGAAATACTGCTGCTAATGCAAATGTGGATGCTCTTGGAAATCTAATAAATTGAAAATCATCTGTGACACTCCAATTGAGAACAAGTCAAGTCTTGTCTGGTTATCGAGTGATGTCAAGTAGGAGTCAAGTGTCAAGTCTAGTCAAGTCTTTGAGTCAGTCGGTTATCGAGTTTATTTTTTTCAAGTCTCTTTTTATCGAATCGAGTGATATAATCCTCTTTTGAATAAAATCTCATTTTGCGTGATTCAATGTGTTAAGTCATGAATGAATGGATCATTAAACCAAAATAAAAAAAAAGAAAGAAGAAAAAAAATTCATTTTTTCAAACGATCATGGAAAATACTTTGTTAATAAATCTTTGCATTGAAAATGATCCCCAAGTAATCAAAGCAAATTTTGTGCCAAAATCAAGGAGGAGTAGAGAATTGATTAGCTTTACTTTAACAATTTGAAGATGCTCTTGCTCAATCTTAAAAAGATGAACTTGGAACTTGAAGCATGCTCACCATCCCCTTTTCTCAAATACCAAGCCTAAAAGATGAGCTCAACCAGTCCAAAGCCATAACTTGATCCTTGATGGTAGCCAAATATTTTAAATGAACTTCTTCCTCCCAAAAAAAAAAAAAAAAGAAAGAAAAGAAAAAAAAAAAGAGAGAAAAAGAAAAAAAAGAAAAAAAAAAAGAGAGCTCGCTAGGATGAAAACTTGAAAAGGCGCCTAGGCAAAAGTTAGAGCACAAAATAAAAAGAGAGAAGAAATGAAAAGAAAAAAAGAAAAAAGAAAAAAAAGAGCTCGCTAGGATGAAAACCCGAAAGGGCGCCTAGGCAAAAGTTAGAGCAAAATAAGATGCGTGTTGATTTCAAAATCCGAATCCTAGCCAGTCAAAATCATGAAGAGAATAAGAGATAGTGTGAAAAAAAAAAAAGTAGAGAATAAATAAAGATTGAGAAATTCTTGAACATCATTGGCACATGAATTATCTCAAGGCTTTGTGTTATTCTAAACAAAGAAAAGAAATTAGAAATGAAAAGAGAAATTTGAAAGTATTAATTAGTCTCAAAATTTTGGGAGAGACCCGATGGCTAAGAGAGCCCAAAACAATGGAGAGATATCTTTGATATTACTTTGAGAGTATGATGGAGTACGATTAAAACACAATGTATTATGAGAGTTGTAAAGATTGACTGGCTAGTGAAAAGGTGAAAAGAATCAACCGCCACAAAAAAAAAATATATATGAATAAATAATAAAAAAAAGAGAGAGAAGAGAAAAATAAAAAAATAAAATAAAATATAAATAAAAGGGAGAAGTAGTTCAACTTCTCATCACCTTGTTCAAAAGCTGCCACAAGGAATCTGTTTCAGAAAATCTGCCCAGAAAGGGCACTCATTGAACCCAAATGAAAACATGGCTCGAAAGCCCACCAATTCTTGAAGCCTTATTCTTTCAAAACCTCCAGAGTTGATGAACTACGTTTCGACCTGATTCCCACTCGGGGATACGTAGGCAGCCTACCCGGTTCGGTCGCCACCCTCGCCATCTTATGGCATCTTTCTTTCAGGCCTTAGCCGAACAACTTTGGACCTGATTCCCGTTCAGGGATAAGTAGGCGAACCTTCCAAGGTTCTCGGTCCATAACCATCCCTAAACCATGAGCATCACCCTTTGTGCCTTTGGTTTCCTTTCTTCAAACTAGGGGGCAAACTTGCGTAAGTTTGCCTGAAGCCACATATATATCGCCAAACCAGGGGCAAACTTCGTTTGCTGAACACCTCATTTAATCCCAAAAGCAATGCCTCCGAGTCCTACTCAAACTAGGGGCAAACTTCGTTTGCCAAAATCCCTCTATGTCAGAGCAAAGTTCTCGAGTAATCAAGTTTGTTTTGAATGGATTGAAATAGATTGTCTTTTATTCTCTAAGCTAAAGCACTAATCTGAAGCACACTCTGGATAGGCAAAGAATCAGCTAACTCAAAAAGAGAACCTTCAAAGTTTAGATTTGTCGGAAAAGTACTAACATTGTAAGATGATGAATAAATGAAAGGAAAGATGATACATTGTTCACGATGAAAGCACACTAATTCATAATAATATAGAGTTTGAGTCTGTCGCTTGTGTAATCCCTTTGTCAAGATTGTCCCCCTTTGATGAGTCAATAATGGTCTCAATTGTGTGGGTTTAAGATGATGAATAAAGATTTGAAGAGTCTCCATGAGTATCCCAAGAGCAATGCAAGCAGGATTTTTAAACACTATCATAACACAATGCTAAAATAGAAATATGAAGGGTCCAAAACTAGGGGCATAGGTGGCTTCCCTCTTTTAAAAAAAAAAAAAAAATCATCATCATTTTATTTATTTCAAGGGTCCGCAGATGCAGGAAAGCATTTTCTCCAAAGCCCACTTTCGTGGCAATTATCTTCGAAAGCCCATTCATACGGCACCCTCTCATCCAAAACCCACTTTTGTGGTGACCACCATTATAAGCCCACTTTTGTGGCGACCTCATCATAAGCCCATTCATATGGCACCCTCTCATCAAAAGCCCACTTTCGTGATGACCACCATTATAAGCCCACTTTTGTGGCGACCCCATCATAAGCCCATTCACATGGCACTCTTTCATCGAAAGCCTACTTTCAGGACAACTCTCGTTATAAGCCCATTTATGTGGTAACTTCATTCATGAAAGCCCACCCCGGTGGCACTCTTTTAGCCAAGCCAACGCTCATGGCAAGTTCATGCACATAAGCCCACTTTGTGGCAAACATACCTCATAAGCCCACTTCCGTGGCAAATCCACACTCATGACAAGCTCATCCAAACGAGCTCATTTTAGTGTCAAAGCTCCTCGTCAGTCCAGCACAAGTCATTAGCATCATCATTATCATCATCATCATCATCATTAATCAATCAAGTATTCGAGCCTTATTTGGCTCCTTTGATTCTTTGAGTCTTTATGACTTCAATTTTGCAAAAGTTCAAAATTCTTCGAGTCCGCATGACTCTATGTTTGTAAAAAATGGATTTTTTTTAGTCCGCATGGCTCTGTGTTTGTAAAAAATGAATTTTTGAGTCCGTATGAATCCGTGTTTGAGAGATGTGAAAATTTTCAAGATTATATGACTCTCCTTTGTAAAATGTGAATCAGTGCGATTCCTCTTTGGAAATAGGAATTGTTTCAAGTTGAATCGACTCCGAACTCTGGATTTTGAGAATTTGAATTTGTTTGAGTCTAATTGACTCCTGATTCATGAGTTTGAACTAAATTGAGTCTGGTTGACTCCCAATTTTGTGAAGCAAAAATTCTTTGAGTTTTATCAACTCCTAATTTTGTGAAACTAAAATTCTTTGAGTCTGATTGACTCCAATTTTGTGAAACAGAAATTCTTTGAGTCTAATTGACTTTTGAATTGGTGAAATAGAAATTATTTAAGTCTGATTGAATTCCAATTTTTAGAATATGGAACTGAAATGAGTCTGATTGACTCCAGATTTTGAAAAATTGAATTGAATTGAGCCTAATTGACTCCCGATTCTGAAAGTTGAATTGAATTGAATTGAATTTGACTAACTTCTGATTTAGAATTTGAATAAAACTGAGTTTGACTAACTCTGATGAACTGAATTAAAATAAAGTGAGTCTAATTTGACTCCCGATTTTGGGAATTGAAATAAATTGAGTTTGATTTAACTCCTGATTTTGAAAATTGGAATTTTTTTGTTAAGTCAAAATTGACTCTGATTAAGAAAATTTGAAATGTTATAAATTAACCCTCGATTTTGAAATAGGAAATTCTTTGAGTCCGTATGACTCCATTTGTATAAAAAGTGAATTCTTTGAGTCCGTGTGACTCCATTTGTATAAAAAGTGAATTCGTTGAGTCCATGTGACTCCATTCGTATAAATATATATATATATATATATATACATTTGTTGAGTCTGTATGACTCCATTTGTATGAAATGTGAGTTTGATTGAGTCTGTATGATTCTATTTGTATAAGAAGTGAATTTTTGTTGAGTTCATGTGACTCCGTGAATTTCGTTGAGTCCGATTGCCTTTGTTGTTGTAAAATGCAATTTTGAGTCCAGATGACTCTGTGGTTGTAAAATGCGAGTTTTCGAGTCCTAGTAACTCTGTTGTTGTAAAATGCAATTTTGAGTCCAGATGACTCTGTGGTTGTAAAATGTGAGTTTTCGAGTCCTAGTAACTCTGTTGTTGTAAAATGCAAATTTTGAGTCCAAATGACTCTGTGGTTGTAAAATGCGAGTTTTCGAGTCCTAGTAACTCTGTTGTTGTGGAAATGCGGGTCCATGGATCCGAATGACTCTTTTGTTTCAAAATGTGAATTTATTGACTCCTTGTGTAAGAAAATTGAATTTTTGGATCCACGTGACTCCCTTTGAATTTGTGAGTCTGATCGGTGTTGTGAAATAGAATCCGATTCGAGTGCAATTGACTCCTGTTCTAGAAATTTGAAATTATTTTGAGTCTGTTTGACTCCGATTTTGAAATTAAAAATTCTTTTGAGTATGATTGACTCATAATTTGGAATTGGGAAGTCTTTTGAGTCTGATTGGTTCATGTTTTTGGAAATTAGAAATTCTTTTAAGTCTAATTGGCTCATGTTTTTGGAAGTTAGAAATTCTTTTGAGTCTGAATGGCTCATGTTTTTGAAAATTAGAAATTCTTTTGGGTCTGGTTGACTCCCAATCTTGTGAAATAGAAATTCTTTGAGTTCGATTGACTCCCAATTTTGTAAAAATTCTTTTGTGAAATAGAAATCCTTTAAGCCCAGTTTTATGAATTTAAATTTCTTTGAGTCCGATTGACTCTTGGTTTTGTTCGATTTTACGAAATAAGAAATTGAATCAAGTCTGATTGACTCATGATTTAGGATTTGAATTTGAATTTGAATTTGTTTTGAGTCTAATTGACTCCAGGTTTTGTGAAATTGAATTTGTTTGAATTCAACTGACTCCTGATTTTAGAATTCGAATAGAATTGAGTCTGACTGACTCCCGATTTTGGGAATTGAATTGAATTGAGTCTAATTGACTCCTGGTTTTGTGGAATTGAATTTGTTTCGAATCCAATCGACTCCTATTTTTAGAAATTTGAAATTCTTTGAGTCTGATTGACTCCCAATTTTAGAACTGAGTCTGATTGACTCCCGATTTTGTGAAATTGAATTTGTTCCGAATCCAATCGACTCCTATTTTTAGAAATTTGAAATTCTTTGAGTCTAATTGACTCCCAATTTTAGAACTAAGTCTGATTGACTCCCGATTTTGTGAAATTGAATTTGCTTCGAGTCCAATTGACTCCTGTTTTTGGAAATTTGAAATTCTTTAAGTATGATTGATTCCTGATTTTAGAAAATTGAATTTATTTGAATCTGATTGACTAAATGATTTTAGAAGGTGAATTTATTTGAAATGAGTTTGGTTGAGTCCTGATAAGTGGAATTTGAATTCGAAATTGAGTCAAAGTGACTCTTGATTGGGCAAATTTTTTATTTGAGTCTGATTGACTCCTGATTTTAGAAGAATGAATAGATTTGAGTTTGGTTGATTCTAAGAATCTAAGTTGATTTGAGTTTGATTGACTCCTAATTTTAAAAGAATGAATTGAATTGAGTTTAGTTGATTTTAAGAAACTAAGTTGAATTGAGTCTGATTGACTCTTGATTTTAAAAGAATGAATTGAATTGAGTTTGGTTGAATTTAAGAATCTAAGTTGAATTGAGTCTGATTGACTCTTGATTGTAGGAAAATTGAATAAATTGGAGTCTGATCAACTCCGGACTTCTGAAAATTGATTTGATTAGGAGTCTAATTGACTCCAATTTTGGACAATTGAATAAATTGGAGTCTGATTGACCCCGGACTTTTGAAAATTGATTTGATTAGGAGTCTAATTGACTCCAATTTTTGGAAAATTGAATAAATTGGAGTCTGCTTGACTCTGGACTCTTGAAAATTGATTTGATTAGGAGTTTGATTTACTCTGGATTTTGAGAATTAGAGTAAATTGGAGTCTGATTGACTACGGGCTTCTGAAAATTGATTTGATTAAGAGTCTAATTGACTCCTGATTTTGGAAAATTGAATAAATGGGAGTTTGGTTGAATCTAAGCTGATTTGAGTCCGATTGACTCCTGGTTTTAGAAGAATGAATTGACTCGAGTCCGAAAGGCTCCGATTTTGAGAAGATGAGTTGATTTCGAGTTTGAATGACTCCGAAATTTTGGAAATTGATTTGGTTCGAGCTTGATTGGCTCCGATTCTTTGGAAATTTGTTAAATTAGAACCTGATTAACTCCGATTTTGGAAAATTAAATAAATTGGAGTAAGTTTGAAGTTTAATCTGATTAAGAGTCTGATTGATTCTGGGATTTGCGGAAGCATGTATTCAACCGAAGTCTAATTGACTCCGAACTTTGAAACCTGATTTGACTTAAGCCTGATTGGCTCCAATTCTTTGAAAATTGATTCGATTTGAGCTTGATTGGCTCTGATTCTTTAAAAGTTGATTTGACTTGAGCCTGATTGGCTCCGATTCTTTAAAAATTGATTTGATTTGAGCCTGATTGGCTCTGATTCCTTGAAAATAGATTTGAATTGAGCCTGATTGGCTCTGACTCTTTGAAAATTGGTTTAATTTGAGCCAGATTGGCTCTAATTCTTTGAAAATTGATTCGAATTGAGCCTGATTGGCTCTGATTCTTTGAAAATTGATTCGAATTGAGCCTGATTGGCTCTGATTCTTTGAAAATTGATTTGGTTTGAGCCCGATTGGCTCCGGAACTTTGAAGTTGATTTGACTTGAGCCTGATTGGCTCCGATTCTATGAAAATAGATTTGAATTGAGCCTAATTGGTTTCAACTCTTTGGAATTTGATTTGATATGAGAGTCTTGTTTGATTCTGGAACTTTGAAAATTGATTTGGTTCGACTCCATGTTAGGAGAAAATTCAGCCGACTTTAATATGATTGATCTTCGATTTCGGAAATTAAAAGCGAATATGAATCCAAGTGTTTCCAGGTTTAGGAAAGTTAATTCGAAATTTAATCAGCTCCTGAAAGTTGGGAATTATGAATTGAACCAAGTCAACTTTGATTTTACTTGGTGAGGCAGTAAATTTGCATCTCATCTTTCAGCGTGCTACCTGATTCGACTTAGTCGATCAGATGATTTTTGGAAGATTATGGAGCGTAAGGCATGGAGCGGCTCAATCTTTCAGCGTGCTACCTGATTCGACTTAGTCGATCAGATGATTTTGGAAGATTATGGAGCGTAAGGCATGGAGCGGCTCAATCTTTCAGCGTGCTACCTGATTCGACTTAGTCGATCAGATGATTTTGGAAGATTATGGAGCGTAAGGCATGAAGCGGCTCAATCTTTCAGCGTGCTACCTGATTCGGCTTAGCCGATCAGATGATTTTGGAAGATTATGGAGCGTAAGGCATGAAGCGGCTCAATCTTTCAGCGTGCTACCTGATTCAGCTTAGCCGATCAGATGATTTTGGAAGATTATGGAGCGTAAGGCATGAAGCGGCTCAATCTTTCAGCGTGCTACCTGATTCGGCTTAGCCGATCAGATGATTTTGGAAGATTATGGAGTGTAAGGCATGAAGCGGCTCAATCTTTCAGCGTGCTACCTGATTCGACTTAGTCGATCAGATGATTTTTGGAAGATTATGGAGCGTAAGGCATGGAGCGGCTCAATCTTTCAGCGTGCTACCTGATTCGACTTAGTCGATCAGATGATTTTGGAAGATTATGGAGCGTAAGGCATGAAGCGGCTCAGTCTTCCAGCGTGCTACCTGACTTGGCTATGGAGTGTAAGGCGCAAGGCGCATCTCAGTCAATCAGACGATTCTCAAAACACATATGCAATGTGTATACATCAATCATGATGCTCCTAGAGTAGGACGGTATCATAATAGGATAAATTTAACGTATAGGGTGCATTTCTGATAATAGGAAAAGTAACGTGACTCGGGATCATCACGTTTGGGAGCATAAGATATAAAATTGCATGAGCATGTGCATCACGATAAGATAGGAGCATTCATCCGTGTGATTATTTGCATTTTGTCCCTTGCCCGAACTACGTCCTGATCTGATTCCCATTGGGATACGTAGGCAGCTCACCTTTGAGCACGACCAGCATTTGGCTATCTGCGCACCCGATTTTGCAACGCACTTTTGTTTTTACCTGGATTCGACTATTTGGTCAAAGGCTTGTCTTTCACACAGGCTTTGACATTCGCTTGTGATACGCGTTGCTTCACGAGCTCTGTCAAAGAGGGGCAAACTGTAGACACCCCAATTTTGACCAAACGTCAAATCCAGGGATTGGTTACCTCTCAAAGACCGATGATGACGATGACCGTGGCATTCGAAGATTTTCCAAGAAATTCAAAGTCTTCAAGATGTTCTTCAAGTTAAATTAATAAAATAAAAAAAGAGAGAGAGGATTCGGGCATTCCGGGGGAAACCCGAATGATGAAGAACGTGTAAGAAACTCAGTCTGGGAATTTGTCTTCTTTTTAAAAGAAAAGAGAATTGATAAACAAAAAAAAGAGAGAAAGAGAGTTTCCTTGGAAGAAAAGGGAGGACAAAATAAATGAAAAGATTTTTGAAAAAGAGAAAATACAAAAAGAAATAGTATATTCAAAAATATACCATGCACATGGGGGATCTTAATGCAAATATATACATACATAGAATAAAAATTTTTGTTTACACCAACATATTTTTGAAAAATCAAAAAGAGGGACAAAATTCAGTTAGCCCCGGCACCCGGAAAACCCGGCGGCACTCACTGAGTGCCTCCCGGCATTCAGTTAAGCCGCCGACCTCGACTCATACTCGTTACCATATTGGTTCGAGAATGGCAAGCGTTGGAGATTTTAGCTGAGTTTGACCTTCGGCCAGTAGAATCAGGAGAAGGACAATACCTTGGATGTCTTGTCGTACAGCCAACTCTAATTAGTCGTATCATAGAGGCTCAATAGACGACTAAGGATTTAAAACTACAGTTTGCTAAGATGTCGGCCAAGGAACTAGAAATATGGAGCATAAACGCGGATGAAGCCCTAAGATGTAAAGGTAGACTCTGTGTGCCTGACAAAGATAATCTCCGAAAAGATATATTGGACGAAGCACACAAGTCACAAATGACTATTCATCTTGGAGGTACGAAGATGTACAAGTATTTAAAGAGGAATTTCTGGTGGGAAAGAATGAAGAGAAAGGTAGATGAGTGGCACGAGATTATTCTTGTGTGCTCTTGTGCAATGCCCAAGTGCAGGTAGACGTGCAAGTAGTAACTGGTAAGACCAGGTCGATCCCACAGGGAAGGTGTTGACCTAAGTACTTAGACTAACCTCAAAAGAAAGAAAAAAAAACAATTATATTTAATAATGGTGCGGAACACAAAGTTCCACAAGCTAAGACTACTAACGAAAGAAATTCAGATTAAACTAAAGAACTAATTAACTAGATGAAACAATATTCTAAAATAGGATTTAACTTTAAGAAGAAAGTGTTGGGATTACACAAATCCACAGTAATCTACCCGTCTACCATGCAGTTACTTTGAAGCACGAAGGAGTATATTACCCACAATTTTCCGTATTTCTCTTAGAATAAAGAATCCATAGCCCTTTCATGACCGGGACTATATCATCACAGTTAAATTGAAACACGTAAAAGCGGTTTAATTCAATAGTTAAGACTCGCACCTACAATGGTGTTAGCATTGAAAGTGGTTTGCAAAAGATATTGAAAGAAAATGCCTTAGGACCTTAGTTTTGAAAACTGTTTTGACAAACTGAGCATTTGGGGACAGTATGATAACAACTCTCAAAAACAAAAGGTCCTGGAATACTGCAGGGAGCATCCTCAAGAATCAGAGAGTTCGATCGATCGATGATCGTTCGATCGATCGAAAGCCTTCATCCCTCAATCGATCGAAGTGTCCTTCGATCGCTTGACTATCTCCGGTTCGATCGATCGAACTACCTCCGATCGATCGAACACAGGATTTATTCTGCTGCATGGCAGAAGCTGTAGATCACTATTTCATCGTGTTCTCCCAACCCTAGGACTACTCAGACATGATCTGGGAAGTCTCAGATTTGTTTTTAACGTAAAGGTTCATTAAAGTCATGTTTGGTTGTGAGTTTTTCATGAAAACTATGAAAATCAATGATTTTAACTTACCTAGCATGTAATACTACGATATTGCAGATTATACTACGAATAAATAAATGCAGAATGTAAACAAAATAAACCGAAATAACCTGGAGAAGAGCAACTACTATTAAACCTTACGAAATCCAAGCTACAATGAAATCCTTGATAAAAAAAAACCTACAAAATAAGATAAAACTCTCTCCTCTCTATGGGCAACTGATGAAAACAAAGTGTGTCCCTCCCCTTTGGACGTCTACAATACTCCTATATATCAAAAAACCTAAAGGCTAGGGTTAAAAACCCGCATTTGCTGCGTACGCGAAAGTTTCTGAAAATACCATGTTCGATCGATCGAACTGTTCTCGATCGATCGAAAATTTGGAACTCAAGCGCTTCAACCTTCTTTAAGCGATCGAACGTTCGATCGATCGAACTCGATTCGATCGCTCGAACTTCAAACTTTAGCTTTGAATTCTTTTGTTTGCACTCTAACATTCCAATTGTTCTGATGTTTATTTCTCTAGTCCACACAGCAGTGATCTGCACAAACAATAGCTAAAACAAAACACTTTATCATAGATTAATCACTTTGTATGAAAACTAGCATTGTAGTGCAAATTGCAGATAAAACGAGAAGTTGTGATTAAAACCAATACAATTCTTCCTTTTAGCGCGGTTGTATTTTACAAATACCCCCGCTTTGCACAACCCCCAACTAGCTTATTGCTAGTCCCTAGCGATAAAGCGAAAATAAAAACTACTAAACTAATACTACCACGACTACGAAAAACAAAGGAAAACTAAAAACATCCTAAACTAAGATAGAGAGAAAATTCCTAACTCACTTTCTGTCACAGCCCGGTCCCACAATAGCGGAACCGAAGCCCGTGTCACGCCACCGAGGCTAAACCAATTCATTAATGTTCTCAAAATTAGGTTTGAAGAACACACGCAGCGGAAAAACAAAACACATTTTAAAACCAGAGGTTCAGTCGACCACTCAGTCGACTGCTCAGTCGACTGCTCAGTCGACGGAGGAAGGCAGGGATTTAAATATCAATTCCAGTCGACTGATACTGGGGTCCAGTCGACTGCTGAGGGGTCCAGTCGACTGCTTTTGTTAAAATAAAAAGCAGTTGCTAACAGACTCAGGGGTTCAGTCGACTGCTCAGTCGACTGCTCCCCTGGCAGCAGCCCAATCTGCAGAAATTCAAGTTTAAAAGCTTTCTAACTTTCACCAAAGATTAACCACTCAATCCAAACTCAAACCAAAGTAATCCTAGCTGTATTGAAACATTTCTAAAGCAGAATTACAACATGTTATAGTCCAATACAACGTTCTAAATCCATTCTATTATACCAAGTTAAACATGGGTTAAACAACCAAATTCTTATTACAACATTCCTATTAACTCAAAACTACAAGATTTACATTTAAGTTGCCTTCCAATCGAAACTCCCAACCCACGTGCTCACTTCTGCGATTCCTCGCCAGCATTTATACCTGCAATGGTTATTTGAATAACCACACATATTTCGATTTGTTTAAGCTAAAGCTTAGTGAATAAATCAACATATGTACATGAATGATAAACATGTCCGCATTCACATCTCTACAATTCATACTAGTCGCCGGAGACTCACGTGCCCGTCCATATTCCCAATCCGCGACTCCTCGCCAATAAGTCCACGCGAAAGGGTAAGACCCACGATTCTTCTCTTCAATCTGCGACCTTAATGCCTATATCGGCTCCACAAAATGGCACGGTGACCACGTGCTCCTTCTGACCCAAATAAGCAACTTAACATGCTCAAATACATATCACCAAGCTCGCGGTAATCAAAACATTTCATCGTGCTATTGGGCCTACTTATCAATATAATTGCCCAATATGTACTACACAATATATCTCTAAGAATTAATACATGCTATTCAAACATAACATGAATACATGCCAAGAAATCATTCCAAACATAGTTGAATCACTCACCTCCGATTTACGCGCTTAAAATACGATCCAAAGAAAACCCGTGCACAAAGAACGTGCAGAAGTCCGTCTAGTACAATTCCTATGGATCAAAATTCCATTTATCAACTTTTATGAAAAATTCTAGAAAATAACTTTTCGGAAAATTTGGCCAAACAAGCCCTAACATATATCAAAACGAAGCTCTTACCTCGAGGAGCTCGAATACGAAAACTGGGAGAAAACAGACTGACAGAAGGTCGTCGTTTGGCGTCGCAAAGCTCTAAGCTTCAAAATCTCTCTCTAGCCCCCTTTTGGCCTCCTTCTTGAACTTAGGTTAAGAGTTGTGAAATATCTAAGTCCATCTCTATCTATATATAGGCAACATTCTCGGGGAATTACGTTTACCTCCCCACGAGTTTTCAAAACTCCTAATCAGTCTCTGAAACTTTCTATACAGCTTATTCAAAGCTTTATAAGTAAAACTTCAAAATTATAAAAGTTTTCGACTAAGTTTCGTTTGGTCGCTAAAATGCGAATTTCTATATGACGTTTCCGAAGTTGCTAATTAGCCTACCAAATTAATAGCGTGTTCATTCGTTCTCACCAGGATACTAAATCTAACAACAGAAATATATTCTAAAACAGAAAATAATACAGATATTGAAATACACAGGTAAACATTTATTTTCAGATAAACATTTAAATGTTCCACAGTGATCGTCTCATACTCGGAGAGACTTCACAAACAATAAATCTTCAATCACAACAGTTTCAAAGGGTTCTCTAATACAGATACCCAAATCAACTCGTGAGTCAAAACTCACTCAACCAAGTGTCATAAGACACGTCACATCACATTATCATGCATGACAATGTAATGCAAATGCAATAACACAAATGCGGGTGTTATACTTTCGCAGGAATCGCGGTTGCATTTAGCTAATGCAACAAGCCGTTAAACCCCTAGGTTCCCCCTAGTGGACGAGTGTTGTCTCGTGAGGGTTTGCAGTGAATCTACCCACAAAATCCTCCAATTATAAGCTCAAAAAGATTTAGAATAACTTGTAGAATTCCCCCTCCATTAAACTGTTACTTTAACTCTACTGAGATATACTATCCTCAATCAACCCATGAAAGAAATCCACATGTTCCCCTATATCACTAAGTAAAATATAACATATGTATCACCATCATGCACCCGTGTGTGTGTGAGTTTAACAACCATACGTCCAACCCTATTAAGAGTTATTTAGACTGTTGCACCTTGAAAACTCGCAGTTTCAGCTCAACTCTCACATTGATCACACTAAAAAAGAACGTCTCTCAGAAACTTGCTTTACAATAACCGCACACCGTATGAAAGCTTTGATAAGGATGATATTCTGGATACTAATGCCTTCATACTTGACTCTATGGAAAACGGACATTTAAGAGTATACAGTCTTATGAATAGAACACTACTTACTAGAGGAGCGAAATACCGTGGATAACTCAATTCACACTTCCATGTTCAAATTAATTGTTGAGAATCTTTAAGACTTTGAATTTCGGCTTTTAGTTAGTAGGTGAGGGTGTAGTAGAGAAGAATGTGCCCTTCATTATGTGATGGAATTTCAACTTTTTTTTTTTTTTTCATATCTCAAGTCAATCTCCCATTCATTTCATATGCTCTTTTTCTTTTCCTTCATTCATCATTCATCATTCATCATTTTTTTTATTGTCCCACAACTCCTTCCTTCCATTTCACATACTTTGATGACTCATTCTTAATAAATGTATAATACGACTCATTGAGGTCAAGGTATAGATCAAGGACTTGGATTCTTTGTAATCTCATTGGAAATATTCAGTTGGTGTGGGGATCAGGGATGAAACAACGCAATGAATGTAGGTGAAAGATATATCAGGTTAAAGAATGGGCAAACGATGGCTTAAATCATTTTCTCAACTTTCAATTTTAGCACTTAAGTGTTCATTGAGTGTAATTGGTAAATCCTGAACGTTCTCCTCTAACAAACAGCCTAAATGAAGAATTTTGAGACTATCCAACGAATTTAAAGTATATTCAAGAAAAAAAATTCGAATTAATGTGACAATTCCCTCAGAATTGAAGATTGGCTCAATAGCTCACTAAGGGTTATTAGCTTCCACTACTTGTTCTTTTGGCACAATAGTCATATTAACTCATTTTTCAGGTTTTCTACATAGCTTCCAATTAGTGCATAAAAGTATTGGATACATAATAGATTCACACATGCAATCTATCTTAGTGATAACAGAAAACGCGTGAACTTAATCCATAAAAAGATGAGAATACTACAAATGTGTCATCGCCTAATTAACAAGCAGGAGGGATTATTCAGAGTTATTCTATCGATAAAGTTTGAAATTTTAACAGACCGCATTCTAATTAAATTTAAGTCATATCCAAGTGCAAAATATGATCCTTACAGGTGTATACCTATCTATTAGTATCCCCTACCCCCAACTGAAAACAACAAAGTCCCCAGAAGTTGATTTTCAACAAATAAAATAGATGGGTATCACCTGTATAGAGCACCGCGATGATAGCAAACATAGCAACCTGGCATAGAAAAAATAGAACACAATCTCCAAAACAACAAGGATCAATAAATAAAGATAAAACAATAAAAACCATGATCCAAACATTACAAACCACTGGAATGATAAAGTAATCAGATAACAACAGTGATAAATAATGTTCCTACATAAACAAAATAACCAAAATACAGAACTGTCCAACATGTCCAACCATATACACCCACCAAAACAGTACAACAAAAATAAATAGATAATCAAAAGTACAATCATACCACCCCCTCCCCAGAAAATGCTACGCGGCTCCCGACGGATCATCATCAACCACGTCAGAAGGAATGTCAATGGGAGCAGGTGGTAGTGGTGCAGTAGCAGGTGCAACAGCAGCAGAAGTGGATGGACGATCAACAGTAAGTGGAGTAAAAAGTGATGGATCAGCTGCAGTAGAAGTAGTGTATGGATCTGTAGGAGTAGGAGCAGGAGCAACTGACGATGCTGGATCGGCAGCAGGCGGTGCAGACGGGGTAGGCGTAGGATGGTGAGCAGAGTGAACAGCCTGATCGACCCCAATCTGAATCAATATAGACTCCAGCAAGGTCTGTATCTGATCCATCCGGCCCTCAAGTCTTATCCTAGCCTCTCTCTCCTCCAATAGTAGCTCATAAACTGTCGGGAGAGGCACAGAGGAAGAAGACTCTCCCTGGGCCTGAGTCTGCGACCGCTGTCGCAGCTCGAACTGCTGAACAGCAGCAACCGGATCCTCCTCCTCATCATCGGAATCAAGCTCCTCGGCCTCTGTGGGCGTCCCTGAAGCTCCAGCCTCTGTGTCTGTCCCACCACGCCTCTTCTTCTTCGCTCCCACCTTCGCTTTCCCTTTCCCCTTTCGTTTCTGCTTCTGGGCGTCTGAGCGGCGAGCGGCTGCCTTGCCGAATCGGCTGGGAGAAGAACGAAGGTCGTCACCAGCAAGCTCAGGAAAACCAGCCTGAGCCATAACTCTATGGATCGCCCAAGCACCTTTCAGGTGCTTCTTGGAGGCGATGTAGCGGGTGGGATGGACCATGAAATCAATATAAAGCCGTGATAAATAGACCGGCTGTCCTGTCCCCACTACAAATAAAACACGCGCATACCAAGCCGCGATCTTCTCGCGATAAGAGGTCACCAAGAGGCAGTTGCTGAGGGCCAGGTGGAGCATGTGGTAGTCATCAGTAAGGAAATGGTCCTCAATCAAAGCCTCGCCATTCCAAGAAGGAACGGCGCCTCCGGTGAGCTCGCGGATAATGGCAGCTGGTGGGGTCTCAGGTGCGTCAGGCCGATGGGGACAAATATAATCTGGTACCTCTGGTATCCCCAAAGTGGCTGAGACTGTAGCGGGACTGATGACGAACACCCGACCTCGGAAGAAAGCATGATATGTGAATGGTGCGTCCGGGTCGCATATCATCGTCGCGCACGCACCTCGAATCCATGACAAATTTACTCTCTTGGCAAGCGAGAGTAAATCGAACCAGTGGGGCATAGAGCGAATCCGAGTCAGGAACCACGGGTACTCGGACCAAATAGACTCGACAGGACGCTCAATCATCACTTTCCGCGCCCAGAAATACCGCTCGTACCATCCCCGATCCTCATCATTCCGGAACCCATGTGCGGGTACCGAGTCAGGTATAGTGAGGCTGAGGGGCTTGGCCTTGTGGTAGCCAGTTACTGGATTCATCGTGGCAGTCCTGAAAATAAAATACAACACGATACAGATTAGAACGGGGAAGAAAGAAAAAGAAACTGCCACTGCTTTTGTTCGATCGATCTAACTCAGTTCGATCGATCGAACATGAGTATTCTTCGATCGCTTGAGCATAGTTCGATCGATCGAACATGTCGGGTTCGATCGCTCGAAACCAGTTCGATCGATCGAACACAGCGATGTGTTGTGAAAGCAGAAACGAATGGGAAAACAAAAAGCTAAAGAACAGAGCTTCAAATAGGAAATCCTAAGACCAAGGGGACACCCCCTTGGGATTTTCTAACAAAAAGAACGATAAAAGCACGTGGAGCCTACCTCGGTGTAGAAACACACAGTGGGAGGTGAAGATGATGATGAGGATGATTGTAGGGGTGATCTAGGCGGCTAATTGATATGCAATGCCATGAGAATCGCCGAGTCGCCCCCTTTCTATGCTCAAGCGCTTGAGTGTGTGAGAGTGAGGGAAATGAAGAGGTGTGCTGAAGACGCCTCGTTAAAAACGACGTTCGATCGATCGACCAACATTCGACCAACATTCGATCGATCGAAGGTAAATTTCTCAATCGATTGAATAAAACGTTCAAGCGCTTGAACTTGAAGGGTTTTCGATCGATCGAAATAGGTTCAATCGATCGAGCACAAAAATTACAGAATTCTTTGGTAAAGTGAACCAAAACACCCCCAACTATCAGAAACAAATCTGGACATGCAGAGATACTTAAAAGCAGTTCACTTACAAACATGTAGGCCAGAATGGACATCATCGTAAGATAAAATTGCAAAGACTTAGTAAATATAATCTTGAGAATGCATCAGTTTGCAAAGTTATAGCTCTCCACGTGATCCGTAGACCTTATTACAACGATTACCTAAAATAAAAACCAAACTAAAAAAACATTTGCCCAGAATTACACTTCAATTGAAAAGGGATGAAAAATGACAAAACACAACTGAAGTGAATCACTAAACTTCCAACACGAAAACTTCTTCTTCTTATGCTTCGAACACCACCAGATCTTCGAGATTGGACTCTAAACTTGACAATTCCCGTTTCCAAAATGATCTGAAAGCGGCAAGAGTGTCATTCAGCGTGTGTGGAGTCACTAGGGAATGAGGTGTGCACATGAGAGGAGACCGCGGTGGAGACATAGATAACGGTGTGAAAATCCGCAGTTGTTCTTCCTCTTGCGGTGGGGTGCCAGGGGACTGTGTGCGAGCTCCATGGAACAGCTGATGCGGAAGGAACACTGGAATACCATTGAGAAACATAGTGACAATCCTGGACAAGGAAAAGACAACAAAAACAAACAAACAGATATTAAGATAACGGAACAAACACAAAACACGGAACAGAAACAAAATAAAAAGAAATGTGACTAAGTTCCAACCTCACTATTGGCATAGATTCCCAAAATGCACTAGCTGGTAAGGGGCATTGGAGCCTGAATAGTAGAAAGCTCAAGTGCACATAGTGGTATGGGACCAACTCGGGAACAAGGAAATCGTCAACAAAAACAAAAACTGCATTGTGACGTTCCAGGACGACATCCTGGAGATCATGATCTTCCCATGGCTCCCACATATCATCATTTTCCCATTGTGCCATGAGGGCATCATCCATCATTCTTCCCATGTACAGGTCTTCTTCCTCATCCATGTCATCGTCATCAGGAAATTCTATATTTTTTTATGGATTGATGTCAAGGAGGGCTGGTGGGTATGGAATGTACCCTTGAGCAGCATCAATGAGAGCGTGAGCTTCAGGGTCTTGATGAAGCAAGGGGCAGAGTGTGAGTTCACCCTCAGCCCAGGTGCCACAACGACATTCTAAATCAGCCCATGAACCGATAGAATGAACATCATCATCTCGCATCTATGCACCTGCAATTGAGTGGTTCAAGGTATAGCGGATTAGAACAAGATCACAACACTAAAAGAACGAACAAAGAAATAAAAACAAAAGAGAGAAACTAAAATGCAGGGAAAGAAAAGGAGTACAACAACAATATGGAACTCCACTTTGGATTTTAAGTGGGAGAATAGTTGGGCTCATCCAGCTGGATGTGCTCAACTTCAGTTTGGAAGTTTTCCAAGAACGGTTTCAACCTTTGGCCATTGACCTTGAAACAATCATCGTCCTTTGGATTGACGAGCTCAACCGCCCCATGTGGAAAAACAGTTTTTATAATGAACGGGCCTGTCCAACGGGAACGGAGCTTTCCTGGGAAAAGGTGGAGGCGAGAGTCATACAGCAAAACATTCTGCCCCGGCTCAAATGATTTACGAAAGATCGTACGATCATGACGAGCTTTCAACTTTTCCTTATGCAACCTTGCAGAGTCATACGCATCTCGT
The DNA here is from genome assembly GCA_033977485.1 of Hydrangea macrophylla. Taxonomy (NCBI): domain Eukaryota; kingdom Viridiplantae; phylum Streptophyta; class Magnoliopsida; order Cornales; family Hydrangeaceae; genus Hydrangea; species Hydrangea macrophylla. The sequence continues at coordinate 29,044,233 of CM066994.1, read as the reverse complement.
CGTATTTCCTCTAGCTCTGCAAGTTGGAGTTTGCGTAACTGACCTCCCTCTTGGATATCAAAGTTCAATGAGCGTGTCGCCCAGTAAGCTTTATGCTCGATTTCAACAAGAAGGTGGCAAGCTTTCCCGTAAACCAATCTATACGGGGACATACCTAGATTCGTCTTGTAAGCAGTACGGTATGCCCATAAAGCGTCGGTCAGCTTGTATGCCCAGTCTTTTCGATTGGAGCTAACCGTCTTTTCGAGAATATGCTTGATTTCTCGGTTAGCCAATTCTGCTTGCCCATTAGACTGTGGATGATAGGCAAGAGCGATTTTATGGTGGACTCCGTATTTCTTGAGAAGTGACTCCAAAGGCCTATTACAGAAATGCTTGCCTTGGTCACTTAGTAAAGTTTTCGGAGTTCCAAAACGAGACAAGATATGCTCTCTCAGAAAGGACATGACCGTTCTGTGGTCATTGCGTCTCGTTGGCATCGCTTCAACCCATTTTGACACATACTCTACAGCAAGGAGTATGTATTCACAGTTATTAGACTTGGGATATGGGCCCATAAAATCTATGCCCCAACAATCGAATATCTCAATTGTGATGATAGGGGTTAAAGGCATAGAATTCCTTTTAGAAATAGTTCCAAGCTTTTGACAGCGTTGGCATGTCTTGCAAAAGGAATACGCATCTTTGAAAATTGTGGGCCAGTAAAAACTGCTTTGTAGAACTTTTTGTGCGGTCTTCTGTGAAGCAAAGTGGCCACCGCATGCCTCAGAATGGCATGATGCTAAAATTACGGTTATATCCTCATTGGGAATGCAGCGCCTGATAACCTGATCAGCACAGTACTTGAAAAGATATGGGTCATCAAAAAAGAAATGACGCGCGAACGAGAGGAACCGTTTTCTGTCTTGGTTTGACCAATGATTCGAGGTTTCTCCCGTGACAAGGTAGTTCACAATATCAGCATACCTAGGCAGACTACTTACTACCAGTAGCTGTTCGTTCGGGAACTCATCCTTAATGGATTGGGGTTCAGTATTATCGACAAAAGTCAACCGTGACAAATGGTCCGCAACCACATTCTCTACTCCTTTCTTATCTTTGATTGTTAGATCAAACTCTTGGAGTAAGAGTATCCAGCGAATGAGCCGTTGTTTAGCGTCTTTCTTAGACAGCAGATACTTGAGGGCCGAATGATCTGTAAAACAGACAATTGTTGACCCTATCAGATAAGACCTAAACTTATCCAAGGCGAATACTACAGCCAGCAGCTCCTTTTCAGTAGTTGTGTAATTCATTTGAGCTTCATTCAAAGTTCGGCTGGCATAGTATATCACATATGGCTTCTTGTCCTTTCTCTGGCCTAGGACCGCGCCAATGGCGTAATCACTAGCATCGCACATTAATTCGAAAGGCAAACTCCAGTCGTGTGCCTGTATTATCGGTGCGAATGTGAGGAGCTCTTTTAGATCCTCGAAGGACTTTTGGCAATTCTCTGACCACTCGAATGGTGCATCTTTGACAAGAAGTTGACAAAGAGGTCGAGAGATTGCACTGAAGTTCTGGATAAACCGACGATAAAATCCCGCATGCCCCAAGAACGAACGGATGTCTCTCACTGTACGGGGGACAGGTAGATTTGAGATTATGTCGATTTTGGCCTTATCCACTTGGATTCCTTCATCGGAGATTAAATGGCCGAGGAATATTCCCTTAGTCACCATAAAGTGACACTTTTCCCAATTCAAAACGAGGTGTTTATCCTCACATCGCATTAATACCTGTTCGAGATTGTTGAGGCAATCTTCAAAGCTATGGCCAAACACTGAAAAAATCGTCCATGAAGACTTCAAGGATGTGTTCGACCATGTCACTAAATATGCTTAGCATGCATCGCTGAAAGGTAGCCGGTGCATTACATAAGCCATACGGCATTCGACGGTAGGCAAATTTACCAAATGGACAAGTGAATGTGGTTTTCTCCTGATCTTCAGGAGCAATTTCAATTTGGTTATATCCACTATATCCATCCAAAAAGCAGTAATACTTGTGACCTGCCACACGTTCTAGCATTTGATCCATGAATGGCAAAAAAAAATGGTCTTTTCGGGTCACGGTATTCAACTTTCTGTAGTCAATACACATCCTCCATCCAGTGGGGACACGTGTTGGTACCAATTCACCATCTTTGTTTGGAATGACCGTTATACCTGCTTTCTTTGGAACCACTTGGGTTGGACTAACCCAAGGACTATCAGATATCGGATAAATCATCCCAACATCAAGTAGTTTGAGCACTTCCTTTTTAACTACTTCTTGCATGTTGGGATTCAGAAGCCTTTGCATTTGTCTTGGGGGTCTAGCGTCTTCCTCCAGATATATCTTATGAGTGCATATGGATGGGCTTATGCCTTGGAGGTCAGCAATCGTCCATCCCATAGCATCCTTATGCTTGGTCAGCATTTGCACTAGCTTATCTTCCTGTTCATGAGTTAAAGCAGATGAAATGATCACAGGATAAGTTTTTCCAGTCCCTAGGAATGCATATTTTAGCTCTTTGGGTAGCTCCTTTAACTCTAACTCCGGAAACTGAAAACTAGAAGGCATTGCCAACTTAGTTTTAGGAGGCAATTGTTCATATGGCATCATCCACATGCATTCTGCTCTATCCTCCTCTATCGTATCCATCATCAGACACATCTGGTTCAAGTCAGCATCCAATGGAGTTGACTCTGCAGGCTGATAGATATCGCCAAATTGAGTCATCACAACTTCCAAAGGATCTTTGTAGTCGACCAAGTCAACTTCATCTTCAATGACTGTGTCAATGTAATGAATTTATTCCTCATTATCGTATTCTTCAGGTCGGGGATTAGAAAAAATTTTGACATTCAATGTCATGTTCCCGAATACGATAGTCATGATACCACTTCTAATCTTAATCGTGGCATCAATAGTGTTGAGGAATGGACGTCCAAAGATAACTGGTATGTGTGCACCAGGATTAGACACAAGCTCTGTGTCCAATATCACGAAATCAACCGGAAATACAAAAGAGTCTATTTGAACAAGGACGTCCTCTAACACCCCTCTAGGGTACTTCACAGATCTGTCTGCCAATTGCAAAGCAACTCGGGTGGGTTTGAGTTCACCCAACCCTAGCTGTTTATAGACTGAATATGGCAGCAGGTTCACGCTTGTTCCTAGATCGAGGAGTGCGTTATCTATCCTTTGATTTCCAATTCTACATGAGACCGTAGGTGTACCGGGGTCTTTGAGTTTTGGAGGCAACTCATTTTGAATGATCGCACTTGCTTGGCATGCGACATAAGCATGTTTCTTCACGCTTTGCCTCCTCTTGACTATGCATAGATCTTGAAGATACTTAGCATAGGCCGGCACCTGCTTGATAGCATCTAGAAGTGGAAGGTTAATCTTGACTTGTTTAAACAATTCCAGAAACTCCTGATTCTTCTTCTCATTCTTGGGTTTCTTCAACCGTTGAGGATAAGGTGCAGGAAAAGGGCATTTTGGTGGTTCGTCCTCAACAGACTCCTTTCCAGGCCTTTGCTCAACTTCTTTCTCTCCTCTAGGAGCTTCAACGTTTGCCTTTGTTGCCTCGTCATTTGTAGACGGCTCCTCCTCTTGAGTAGATGGTTGCTCAATCTCATTATCTACCACTTCCTCCTCATTGCACACTTCGGGTGTAGACAGAGGCATGCTTTTCTTTATGATTTTTCCGCTTCTCAGTGTGGTCACGGCTTTAGCATGTTCTTGATTGTTAGGACCATTGTTATGTCCCTTGGGGTTCGGAAGTGGTTGGGCAGGGAATGTTCCTCCTGAACCCTCTTGCCGTGCATCTATCCTTTCTAACGTGGCAGACATTCTACTCATCATCTGTATGAGTTGCTGCGTTAGATTGGCATTAGCAAGTGGCTCTTCTTCTTGTACCTTCTTGTGTGGTGGCACATAGGTATTGGTCTGTGGTGCATTGGAGGGTTGAGCTTGGTTGTAGTTACTGGTTCTATTTTGATTGTATTGATGGGACGGCCTATTGTTTTGCCCTTGATATTGATTGTTGTTGTAGGGCTGCTGTTGATAGTGATTTTGGGTCCCAGTATTATTTCTCCAATCAAAACCAGGGTGATTCCATCTATTGTTACTTTGAAAGTTATTGTTGGAATTCCCTGCCCCTCGAAAACCGTGCATGGCATTCATTTCCATAGGGGCCTGCTCTTGAAAATACGGCACATTGGGATAGTATTGAGTTGTATGTCCCAACATGTTGCATGTACCGCATGGTTCCTCAGGCATAACCTGCCTAGAGTTCTCTCCTTGCATCCCTAGTTCTTCTACCTTCTTTGCCAGTTCTTCGTATTTGTTCATCAGATGATCTTCACTCTTCAATTGGTACAAACTCTTATTTTCCACACTCGATATTTGAGTTCGAGGTATATCTTCAGAGTTAGACCATTCATAAGCATGTTCAGCTAACCACTCGAAATGAGCTTCAGCCTCTTCAGTGTTCTTTCGAAGAAATGGTCCAGAGCTCATAGTTTCGACCAATTTTTTCGTTTCACCATTTAGTCCTTCATAGAAATAACTAATGGTACGCCATTTCTCATATCCGTGGTGAGGACATGAGAGCAGCAAATCTTTGAAACGCTCCCAAGTTTGGGTGAAGGTTTCATTGCTCCTCTGCTTGTATGAACTTATTTGGCATTTTAGATCTGTGGTCATGCGAGGTGGAAAGAATTTCTTCAAAAACGCAGTGTTCATCGCATGCCATGTGAAGATTGAATTTGGTTTCAGGGTGAGTAACCACGCCTTTGCTTTATCCTTCAAGGTGAAGGGAAATAACATTAAGTGTGTCACATCTACAGGACAAGTTTGGGAGAATGTTTTACAAACATCCTCGAAATCCTTAACGTGTAGATATGCCTTCTCGCTTTCCATCCCATGAAATGTTGGGAGGAGTTGTATCATCCCATTGCGAAATTGAAATTCGCTAGCATGTGGGGGAATGAGAATGCAAGAAGGAGTAGGTGCGTGTTCCGGTTGCATGAGATCGCACAATGGACGTAGTGAATCATCAATTGGCACCACATCATTGTCACCCTATTCACTCTGATTATCATTCATTGATTCAGTTGGAGTGGTGATAGGATTACTAGAACTGGAAGAATTAGATGAATATAGAGGATTGCCGACAATTCCGTGGACAGAACTATCGGGCATTAATGAGAGAACCTAAGAAGATTGGAAACCTAGAGAACTAAAAGAAAAAGGAAAACAGAAATAGATCAGGAAAGATTGAGGTAATCTAAAGAATTGATCATCGCCTTCCCCGGCAACGGCACCAAAAACTTGGCATGAGATTATTCTTGTGTGCTCTTGTGCAATACCCAAGTGCAGGTAGACGTGCAAGTAGTAACTGGTAAGACCAGGTCGATCCCACAGGGAAGGTGTTGACCTAAGTACTTAGACTAACCTCAAAAGAAAGAAAAAAAAATCAATTATATTTAATAATGGTGAGGAACACAAAGTTCCACAAGCTAAGACTACTAATGAAAGAAATTTAGATTAAACTAAAGAACTAATTAACTAGATGAAACAATATTCTAAAATAGGATTTAACTTTAAGAAGAAAGTGTTGGGATTACACAAATCCACAGTAATCTACCCGTCTACCATGCAGTTACTTTGAAGCACGAAGGAGTATATTACCCACAATTTTCCGGAGTTCTCTTAGAATAAAGAATCCATAGCCCTTTCATGACCGGGACTATATCATCACAGTTAAATTGAAACACGTGAAAGCGGTTTAATTCAATAGTTAAGACTCGCACCTACAATGGTGTTAGCATTGAAAGTGGTTTGCAAAAGATATTGAAAGAAAATGCCTTAGGGCCTTAGTTTTGAAAACTGTTTTGACAAACTGAGCATTTGGGGACAGTATGATAACAACTCTCAAAAACAAAAGGTCCTGGAATACTACAGGGAACATCCTCAAGAATCAGAGAGTTCGATCGATCGACGATCGTTCGATCGATCGAAAGCCTTCATCCCTCAATCGATCGAAGTGTCCTTCGATCGCTTGACTATCTCCGGTTCGATCGATCGAACTACCTCCGATCGATTGAACATAGGATTTATTCTGCTGTATGGCAGAAGCTGGAGATCACTGTTTCATCGTGTTCTCCCAACCCTAGGACTAATCAGACATGATCTGGGAAGTCTCAGATTTGTTTTTAACGTAAAGGTTCATTAAAGTCATGTTTGGTTGTGAGTTTTTCATGAAAACTATGAAAATCAATGATTTTAACTTACCTAGCATGTAATACTACGATATTGCAGATTATACTACGAATAAATAAATGCAGAATGTAAACAAAATAAACCGAAATAACCTGGAGAAGAGCAACTACTATTAAACCTTACGAAATCCAAGCTACAATGAAATCCTTGATAAAAAAAAACCTACAAAATAAGATAAAACTCTCTCCTCTCTATGGGCAACTGATGAAAACAAAGTGTGTCCCTCCCCTTTGGACGTCTACAATACTCCTATATATCAAAAAACCTAAAGGCTAGGGTTAAAAACCCGCATTTGCTGCGTACGCGAAAGTTTCTGAAAATACCATGTTCGATCGATCAAACAGTTCTCGATCGATCGAAAATTTGGAACTCAAGCGCTTCAACCTTCTTTAAGCGATCGAACGTTCGATCGATCGAACTCGATTCGATCGCTCGAACTTCAAACTTTAGCTTTGAATTCTTTTGTTTGCACTCTAACATTCCAATTATTTTGATGTTTATTTCTCTAGTCCACACAGCAGTGATCTGCACAAACAATAGCTAAAACAAAACACTTTATCATAGATTAATCACTTTGTATGAAAACTAGCATTGTAGTGCAAATTGCAGATAAAACGAGAAGTTGTGATTAAAACCAATACAATTCTTCCTTTTAGCGCGGTTGTATTTTACAAATACCCCCGCTTTGCAATGAGTATGTATCTCAGTATCTTACTTGTAAGCAAGTAAAGGTTGAATATCATAAACCACCTAGACTTCTACAGCTACTACCAATTTCCCAAGGAAATGGGAACACATAACTATGGATTTCATGGTAGGTTTGCCGAAGTCCTAGCAAAACCATGACGCCATTTGGGTAATAGTGGATCGACTAACAAAGACGGCACATTTTATCGCCTATAGCATGACCAATCTGGTAGAACGGTTAAGTAAGATGTATATGTCACACCCGTTCCAAAATTCCATAAGTTTATCATGCATATTTAGTTTGTGAATTATCGATGTTAGTTGATAATTGGATTGATATAGGTGTCAGTAAGGACACGGGAATTTGGTAAGCAAGATTTCATTGGCATGAGAAAATAGCATTTATGTGATTTAAATGTTATTTGTAATATCTGGTATTTCATGAATAGTAAATTGTACCTGTACAGTATAATTTATAGTAATTTGGATATTATTTTATATTATTTTTTTTAGAACTGTGGTGAGAACTTGAGTGTCACATTATATAAAAGGGTAGGTTGTGTAGAGATTCCACGGAATTTAGTTTTAGGACGTAATTTTGGACCCAAACGAGACTTAGTCAAAAACTTTTGTAGATTTTAGTTTTCACTTGTAAAGGCATAAAATGGACGTATGCGACGTTTTGAGAAGTGATTAGAAGTTTGAGAAACTCACGGGAAGGTAAACATAATTTCGAGAAAGTTTGCCTATAAATAGATGAGGCTGAGTTTGCATTATTTGCAAAACTCATATAATATCTTGGGAGAGAAGAGAGAAAAGGAGATTTGATCCTACGGGCTTTGCAACGATGATCGGCAACCTTTCATCCGACCGTTTCCAACCAAACTTCATATTTGAACTCCCCAAGGTAAGGGCTATGTTTTGATAGTCTTCAGGCTACGTTTTGATAGTCTTTAGGCTACGTTTGGCTAAGTTTTTATAAATTTCTAAATCTAGGAATTTGGAGAAAACACGTGTAAACTTGTAGGTTTCGCGTAGGATCGAAGATTGGCGTTTACTCGGGCTTCTAGTCGTTCCCTCAAAGTTATACGACAATAGCTAGGGGTATGAATTTCTAGCCTATGTTATATAGGGAAATTTCATGTTTTAAATTTCGACGACGAAATTGTGATCCGGGCAAAATTCATGTATTAATCTTAGGCCCGTTAATTATGCACGCGCTCAAATATGAAAAGCATGTCTAAATTTACACAAGCACGTTGAGTTGTCTATGTGGGTCAAAAGAGGCGTCTTATACAAATTCATGCCGGAGTAAGCTTCTCGATGTTTGAGAATTTTAGTAGCGACGGCTACTGTGCATGGTTTAAGCCTTGGACTTGCCAGGGCACTTGGGGATGTAATGGTTGTAAGCTTGGACTAGCCATTGATATCGCGGTTTAAGGCTTGGACTTGCCGCTATCGGATGAAGGCGTATTTCTCTCCCTAGCGACTATTTATGTGATTATGAGATTAAAGCATGATTTGTCATATATGCATATGTTAGAAATTGTACACTCAGCATATAGCTGAGCAGTGGAGATTTTCTCCATTGCAGGTGAAAAGAAGAAAGGAAAGAAAAAGCGTGAAGAGTGAGACCGCAGGAGCGACGGGGATCCTTCTTTTGTATATGTTTTCGGTTAGATTCCAAATGTTGTAAAAATATAATTTTTTTTAGAAGTTAGAACGGTTAACTTTACCTTGGGAGATTTGGAATGACTTAGAATGTTGTATTATGTCTTAAAACTACTTTTGGTTATGTTGGAACGTATCTGAACCCATGGATGCGTGTTTTGAATACTTAATGTAATAACCTGCATTTTCATGCATTATTATATTTAAAATTTTCATTATCATTTGCATTATCATATTTAAAATTTAATATATATTGTCTGTTTATATGTTAATTTCGATTCTTATGTGAAAAGTTTAATTCTTGACTAATTTCATAATTGAAATTTCTTTTGGGGTCAAAATGCAATTTTCATAAAAACTGGCAATACCTGTGTTAAATTTTAAATTTGTATTTCAAAACGGTGGAATTATTTCTTTTAAAACTCAAACTGTATTTTTATAAAATCAGAAAACTATTTCTAACATTAAAACGAATTTTCTGTATTTTTGTGATAAACACCGTGTCACGAAAATACTAGTTTAGGTTTAAAACTGTCCGCGCAGTGTTAAACTTCCACAGAATTTTGGGAGTAACTGATTGGACAAATTTCTTTATACCCAATTATTATTGCTAAAGTTTTCCCTTAGGCCTTGTTTGGCAAATGCTTGTAGTATGTGTGTTGTCCTAATGCCATAAGCTTGATTTCCAAACACACCTTGACCCACACCAACTCCACCTACCCTTTCAATTATCAATGGAGCATTATGAATTGCAAGTGTATATTTACACATCATTGTTGCACTTTCTTTGTAATTAGTGGAGATTAATGGAGAATGAGTGGGATGTTAGGCAAATGTTTTCTTAGTGGATATTTGATTATATATACACCCAACCACACTACACACTCTACACTTCCATCATAGCACAATTCAGAAATTCACAGAGAGTTTAGAGAGTGCAGAGAATTCTTCAGTTGGGTAGAGAGAGAGAAGAGTTCAATCCTCCATAGTCAAAGCTTGGAATTCGGGAATTTCGTAATTATATTTCTTTCTCAACAATCTATATCACAGTGAGTATTACTAACTCACTCCAAATGTAACTCATTCCTTATTTACTGATTTAGGTAGTTAATTTTAACAGTAGCAGAATTTTGTTTTCAAATTTTTGTTAGGAAAACGAATGAAATATAAGGTTCTGCCCGCGTTGTCCCAAGCAAAACTCGATTCTGCACACTTTTCGTCTAATGCAATTTTCTCAGATTCTGCACCGTTTGGACAGAAAACGAGGATTTCAGTAGCAGTTTTTAGAATGCTATTAGTTATGTTTAAAATGATTAAGGCAATGAATTACGAATTTTCAATCCCCGTACGCGTATTATTTCTTTAATTCTGTGAATTCCTTTATGTTTAAAGTTTGATGACATTCATGTGGAGTCAGTTGTACATGCATGGTGAGTGTTGGTAGTGTGTAAAAGAGTAATGATAGTGTGGAAAAGAGTAATGATTGTGTGGAAAGAGTATGAGTTGTGGTTGTGGTTGTGGTTGTGGTTGTAATTGTGGCTGTGGTTATGGTTGTGGTTGTGGATGTGATTGTGGTTGGAGTTGAAAAAGAGGATGAGGGTGTCTTTGAAATGCGAAGGTGGCAAAAATGGACACTCCCTGACGCCCATGGAAGCGTTAAAGTGTGTGAAGCCGAACTTGGACACTCACTGGCACCCATGGAAGTGCTAAAGTGTGGCCTATAGACACTCCCTGAATGACTCGAGTCTGGATACCTGTGTGGGGGTTGCCCCGGTATTTGCATGGCGGTTAGGGTATTCAAAGTGTGAGGCATTGGACACTCCCTGGTACCCCGGACCAAAGTGTGAGGCAAACTGGACACTCCCTGGCGCCCCGTTGCTAAAGTGTGGCTATCTTAGTATTTCAAAGATACCAGGAGTAGGATAGAGGGTTGTTGGGTTTTGTCGAGAGAAAAGAGTCGGTTAGATGAGATGGTGCATTGTTCTCATACACGGTCACATATGTGTGAATTTATCTTTTAATTATTGTTGTGGTTGTTTTTCTAACAAGCTCTTTATCATAAATATAAACTTGTGGTATTTAAATGGAAATGGGAAAAAGGTAAATGGGCATGTTTTTACATTCAAAGCTATGTTTTTAATACTCACCAGCTTCTTGAAGCTGACGGCGTTGATGCGTCCTGGACATTCGTGTCCAGGCTTTGCAGGTAATAACCAAGAAGAACCTTATGATTATGCAAATTAAGATCTGTTGCTGAGAAGAGATGTTACTTTTATATGCTTTATGATTATGTGTTGATTTGGTTTTGAGGATGACTGTAATAGACTGTAAGTTATTGTTTTATTTTCAAGGCGGTCTGTGCCTTAGTAAACCCTGTACTATAGGATGTAATAAGTTAGAGATTTAATTTTTATAAGCCCAGGTTGCCCTACTCTGATTAATGGTTTTATGTTGTTCGACGTTTTGGGACGGAATCGATCCTTCAAACTGTCGCGACCTACGGGTCCATAAAGGAAATTAAACGCTTTCCATATTTATGCTACGTCGGGGCGTGACAGGATTTGGTGGTATCAAAGCCATAGGTTTTCTAGATTGACCAGGCTCAGTTTTTCACGCCATAGATTAGTGACATAGGTTACCCTTAGTTCAGAAACTAAAATTCTAAGTTGGTTTTATCATAGAAATGATTACCCGTTTGTCTTGTCACATCGACAAGAATGATAACAATTTCCATATACCTTCAGACATATCCATTTAGGATTAGCCGAGATAACCATAACTTATGATGCCCCTACAGACATATAGTAGCCGAGTTTCTAAGGAGTTAAAGCATACCATAGCCCTCATTAATAGCTTAGGCACTGACAAATTTCCTGAGTCAAATCTCGGAATAGTCAGTATGGCCCACAACCAGAGTCTAGAGGATAAGAATACAACCTCTTTGCTATTAGACAGCCCTAGTTCGAATACGTGTTATATGTACTTAATTTATATTTTATTGTATGCTTATGTGATAATACGAGTATGTGATATAGTGATATATACTATTTTGAAATTTTTTGTCAGAGTACTGTTGCATGCATGTTTCTCATTCTACTACCCCTATCATGCATAGAATGGCTGGAAGACCAAGGAGGAACAGAAATCTGATTGAAGGAGCGCCCGAGGCTGCCGACCCCACGGGAATATTTGAAGCTTTTATCAGACGTCTCGAGAGGGTTAGTAATGCGAATGAAAACCAACGAGACCGCCAGACGGGAGATAAGCTGCTGGAGAGATTCCGTGCGCTCAGACCCGAGCAATTTGCGGGTACCACGGATCCCTGGAAGGCAGAACAATGGTTAAGACAGATGGACCGCATGTTTGAAGCTGTCCAATGCAACGAGATGGACAAAAGGAGATTGGCTACTTTTCAACTAACCGACGCCGCTGCAGATTGGTGGGACTCGGTCATAGCCACTATCGGAAACACAGCTGCGATGGGGATGACGTGGACAGCGTTCAAAGGAAGATTCCTGGAGAAGTACTTTCCGGCTACGGAGAGGCACAGAAGAGAGAAGGAGTTTATGGATCTGACGCAAGGAACCAAGACGGTGCAAGAGTATACCACACAGTTCGAGAGGCTGTCACGGTTTGCCCCGCACATGGTTGATACTGAGGAGAAGAAGATCCGGAAGTATAACCAAGGGTTGGCACCGCAGATTCGTCGCCTGACTCTCGGCCACCTAGACAAATCGTTTGAAGGACTAGTCGGCCTGGCTACCGACCTGGAAGAAGATGCAAGAGTATACCGTAAACAATTCGAATTCCGACCGCCTCAGAGGGGTAATTTTGGGAATAGACCACCAATGAATCGTACCCAAGGGCAGAAGAGGAACTTTGATGGGAGCAAGAAGGCACAAGCTATTACCCATCCGACTCAACCCCGAGTAGGAGAAGGAAGTAGTGGAGTAAAGTGCTTCAACTGTGGCAATCCTGGACATGTGGCTCGGGACTGCAGGGCACCAAGGCGTGCTGCTCAGCCAGGAATAGTCTGCTTCAACTGTGGTGAACCAGGTCACATCAGCAGGTTCTGCACTGCTCCTAAGCAAGCGACTTATGGACAACAGGGTCAGACCCGCTTGAATGCTGTTATTCCTGATGCCGCGGGTGATGATGGAGCTGCATATGAAGATGGAGATCTTGGAGAAGTTCAACCTGATCAGCAAGCAGTGGAAGGTACATTGACTCTATTTAACTCCCATGTTAGAGTATTATTTGATACGGGTGCTGCTCTTTCATTCATATCCATTAATACAATTCGGAGATTGGGTATCTTACCTCATCGCTTAGAGAAAGCTTTGAAGGCTACATCACCAATAGGAGCTGCGGTCAGTTTAGGACATGTATGCAAGGATTGTCCTCTACGGATTGGAGACCGAGAAATCCCTGCAAGGTTGATCGTCCTATCGATGAAGGAGTTCGACATAATCCTAGGAATGGATTGGCTGTCTCAGAATCAAGTGAAGTTGGATTGTGCGAGGAAGAGAATTACATTCTCCGACAATGAGAATCAACCCTTTGATTTTCAATGTAACCCTTCGGGAGATATGTTCCTCACAAGATGTTTAGCCAACATTGAAGTCGTCAGTACAGAGGTGACAGCATCATCTATACCTGTAGTCAAGGACTTCGAAGAAGTATTTCAAGACATTTCTGGATTACCGCCCGAGAGAAGTATAGAGTTCTGTATTGAGCTTATACCGGGTACCGTACCAATTACTAAGGTTCCCTACAGAATGGCCCCCACAGAACTATTGGAATTGAAGGGACAAGTTCAAGAGCTCGAGAACCTAGGTTTTGTACGTCCTAGTACATCGCCTTGGGGAGCACCGGTATTATTTGTGAAGAAGAAGGACGGGACGCTCAGGCTGTGTATCGACTACAGAGAATTGAATCGAGTGACAATCAAGAACAAGTATCCTTTGCCTCGGATCGACGATTTATTTGATCAACTACAAGGAGCTACGATATTTTCCAAGATAGACCTAAGGTCGGGGTATCATCAGTTGAGGGTACGGAAGGAAGACATACCTAAGACTGCTTTCAGAACCCGATATGGTCATTATGAATTTCTGGTGATGCCGTTTGGATCGACGAACGCCCCGGCAGTGTTTATGGATCTGATAAACAGAGTATTCAAGCCTTATTTAGATCAGTTTGTCATCGTCTTTATTGATGATATTTTGATCTATTCTAAGTCAGGAGAAGAACACGAGCAACATCTACGGATTGCGATGCAGACGCTTAAGGACCACCACTTGTATGCCAAGTTCAGTAAGTGTGAGTTCTGGTTGCAAGAAGTGAAATTTTTGGGACACAAGGTGTCATCTCAAGGAATTTCTGTGGATTCGTCCAAGACCGATGCTGTATCCAACTGGGTTAGGCCAAGCAACCCTACAGAAGTTCGGAGTTTTCTTGGACTCGCAGGCTATTACAGGAGATTTGTTGAGGGATTCTCCAAGATAGCTGCACCATTGACTGGGTTGACGAAGAAGAATTTGAAATTCGAATGGACAGAGAAGCATGAGCGAGCCTTTCTAGAGTTGAAAGAGAGACTCACTACCGCACCAGTACTAGCAATACCCAAGCCTGGTGAGAAGTTCACTATCTTTAGTGACGCATCATATCAAGGACTAGGGTGTGTACTTATGCAAGATGACAGAGTTATAGCCTATGGATCCAGGCAGCTGAAGCCGAATGAGTTGAACTATCCTATTCATGATTTGGAGTTGGCAGCAGTGGTTTTTGCACTCAAGATTTGGAGACATTATCTCTACGGTGAGAAGTTTGATTTGTTCTCCGATCACAAGAGTCTGAAGTATTTGTTCACACAGAAAGAGTTGAACATGAGGCAGCGCAGATGGATGGAGTTGATCAAAGATTACGACTTCACGTTGGAATACCACCCTGGTAAAGCTAATGTGGTCGCTGATGCTTTGAGTAGGCAGACTCGGGAGACGATCGCCTCCTTAATGGTTAGAGAGTGGCGAGCTTTGGAGACGTTGGTGGAGTTCGATGTACAGAGTGCTGAAAGAGGAGAAGGACAACTTTTTGGATGTCTTATCCTACAGCCTGTTCTTATCGACCGCGTTATTGAAGCTCAGAAAGAAGATGAGAAGTTTCAGACATGGTTTGTAAAAATGTCAGAAAAAGACCCGACCGAATGGAAGGTGGGGAGTGACGGAGGGTATCGATGCAGAGACAGATTATGTGTACCAGATTGTGGGGAATTTGAGAAAAGATATTCTGGAAGAAGCACATAAATCAAGGTATACAGTTCACCCGGGAGGAACTAAGATGTATAAAGATTTGAAGAGAAATTTCTGGTGGGAAGGCATGAAGAAGGATGTGGCCGAGTTTGTATCCAAGTGTTTGACGTGTCAGCAAGTCAAGGCCGAACATCAGAGACCGTCAGGATTGTTGCAACCGCTACCTATTCCTGGTTGGAAGTGGGAGCACATTACGATGGATTTTGTAGTAGGATTGCCCCGGTCGCAACAGAATCATGACGCTATTTGGGTAATTGTGGATCGATTGACGAAGTCAGCTCATTTTATTGCTTACAGTATGACATACCCAGTGGAAAAGATGAGCCGGATGTACATACAACAAGTTGTGCGACTTCACGGTGCACCTGTATCGATTGTGTCAGACCGTGACGCACGTTTTACTTCTGGATTTTGGGAAAGTCTGCAAGAAGCTATGGGAACTTCACTCAAGATGAGTACTGCTTTTCACCCTCAGACAGATGGACAAACTGAGCGTGTGAATCAGATCATGGAAGATATGCTTAGGGCTTGTGTGATCGATTTTGAAGAATCTTGGGAGACACACTTGCCGTTGGTTGAATTTGCCTATAACAATAGTTATCATACGAGTATCGGTATGGCTCCGTTCGAAGCACTGTACGGACGACCATGTCGTTCTCCATTGTGTTGGGCAGAGGTTGGGGACACAGAATTGTTGGGACCAGATTTGGTTAGAGAAACCAACGAGAAGATTTCCTCGGTCAAGGAAAGGATGAGAACCGCTCAGAGCAGGTATAAGAGTTATGCTGATCGGCGCCGGAAAGATCTGGAGTTTAGTGTTGGAGATCACGTACTTCTTAAGGTTTCACCAACACGAGGAGTAGTACGCTTTGGTCTCAAGAGAGGGAAGTTAGCTCCGCGTTTTATTGGACCGTTTGAGATTTTGGAACGTATCGGGAAAGTGGCCTATCAGCTGGCGCTACCACCGAAGATGTCTGGGGTTCACAACGTGTTTCACGTGAGTATGTTGAGGAAATACATACGAGATCCCTCGCACGTGGTTAGTTATGACGACATTGAGACGAGTCATAACGTTTCTTACAAGGAGAGACCTGTGAAGATTTTGGATCAGAGTATCAAGAAGCTGAGGAATAAGGATATCCCGTTGGTGAAGGTTCAGTGGAATCACCATGACGAGAATGAAGCCTCGTGGGAAGTTGAAGCTGATATGAGGAAGAAGTACCCGGAGTTGTTTCATGACTAGTTAGTCTTGATTTCGGGGACGAAATCCTGTTTAAGGGGGGAAGGGTGTAATAACCTGCATTTTCATGCATTATTATATTTAAAATTTTCATTATCATTTGCATTATCATATTTAAAATTTAATATATATTGTCTGTTTATATGTTAATTTCGATTCTTATGTGAAAAGTTTAATTCTTGACTAATTTCATAATTGAAATTTCTTTTGGGGTCAAAATGCAATTTTCATAAAAACTGGCAATACCTGTGTTAAATTTTAAATTTGTATTTCAAAACGGTGGAATTATTTCTTTTAAAACTCAAACTGTATTTTTATAAAATCAGAAAACTATTTCTAACATTAAAACGAATTTTCTGTATTTTTGTGATAAACACCGTGTCACGAAAATACTAGTTTAGGTTTAAAACTGTCCGCGCAGTGTTAAACTTCCACAGAATTTTGGGAGTAACTGATTGGACAAATTTCTTTATACCCAATTATTATTGCTAAAGTTTTCCCTTAGGCCTTGTTTGGCAAATGCTTGTAGTATGTGTGTTGTCCTAATGCCATAAGCTTGATTTCCAAACACACCTTGACCCACACCAACTCCACCTACCCTTTCAATTATCAATGGAGCATTATGAATTGCAAGTGTATATTTACACATCATTGTTGCACTTTCTTTGTAATTAGTGGAGATTAATGGAGAATGAGTGGGATGTTAGGCAAATGTTTTCTTAGTGGATATTTGATTATATATACACCCAACCACACTACACACTCTACACTTCCATCATAGCACAATTCAGAAATTCACAGAGAGTTTAGAGAGTGCAGAGAATTCTTCAGTTGGGTAGAGAGAGAGAAGAGTTCAATCCTCCATAGTCAAAGCTTGGAATTCGGGAATTTCGTAATTATATTTCTTTCTCAACAATCTATATCACAGTGAGTATTACTAACTCACTCCAAATGTAACTCATTCCTTATTTACTGATTTAGGTAGTTAATTTTAACAGTAGCAGAATTTTGTTTTCAAATTTTTGTTAGGAAAACGAATGAAATATAAGGTTCTGCCCGCGTTGTCCCAAGCAAAACTCGATTCTGCACACTTTTCGTCTAATGCAATTTTCTCAGATTCTGCACCGTTTGGACAGAAAACGAGGATTTCAGTAGCAGTTTTTAGAATGCTATTAGTTATGTTTAAAATGATTAAGGCAATGAATTACGAATTTTCAATCCCCGTACGCGTATTATTTCTTTAATTCTGTGAATTCCTTTATGTTTAAAGTTTGATGACATTCATGTGGAGTCAGTTGTACATGCATGGTGAGTGTTGGTAGTGTGTAAAAGAGTAATGATAGTGTGGAAAAGAGTAATGATTGTGTGGAAAGAGTATGAGTTGTGGTTGTGGTTGTGGTTGTGGTTGTAATTGTGGCTGTGGTTATGGTTGTGGTTGTGGATGTGATTGTGGTTGGAGTTGAAAAAGAGGATGAGGGTGTCTTTGAAATGCGAAGGTGGCAAAAATGGACACTCCCTGACGCCCATGGAAGCGTTAAAGTGTGTGAAGCCGAACTTGGACACTCACTGGCACCCATGGAAGTGCTAAAGTGTGGCCTATAGACACTCCCTGAATGACTCGAGTCTGGATACCTGTGTGGGGGTTGCCCCGGTATTTGCATGGCGGTTAGGGTATTCAAAGTGTGAGGCATTGGACACTCCCTGGTACCCCGGACCAAAGTGTGAGGCAAACTGGACACTCCCTGGCGCCCCGTTGCTAAAGTGTGGCTATCTTAGTATTTCAAAGATACCAGGAGTAGGATAGAGGGTTGTTGGGTTTTGTCGAGAGAAAAGAGTCGGTTAGATGAGATGGTGCATTGTTCTCATACACGGTCACATATGTGTGAATTTATCTTTTAATTATTGTTGTGGTTGTTTTTCTAACAAGCTCTTTATCATAAATATAAACTTGTGGTATTTAAATGGAAATGGGAAAAAGGTAAATGGGCATGTTTTTACATTCAAAGCTATGTTTTTAATACTCACCAGCTTCTTGAAGCTGACGGCGTTGATGCGTCCTGGACATTCGTGTCCAGGCTTTGCAGGTAATAACCAAGAAGAACCTTATGATTATGCAAATTAAGATCTGTTGCTGAGAAGAGATGTTACTTTTATATGCTTTATGATTATGTGTTGATTTGGTTTTGAGGATGACTGTAATAGACTGTAAGTTATTGTTTTATTTTCAAGGCGGTCTGTGCCTTAGTAAACCCTGTACTATAGGATGTAATAAGTTAGAGATTTAATTTTTATAAGCCCAGGTTGCCCTACTCTGATTAATGGTTTTATGTTGTTCGACGTTTTGGGACGGAATCGATCCTTCAAACTGTCGCGACCTACGGGTCCATAAAGGAAATTAAACGCTTTCCATATTTATGCTACGTCGGGGCGTGACACTTAACTTGTCGAACTCATACTTTGGAGGAATGTTATAGTAATTTTGGTGATTCAACCCAAACAAACCTTAGCTTGTTCCATTATTGTTGTTTTCTTGGTTAGATTGTTCCAATGATGTTCTTGTAAACTTAGTGTTGCTTGTGAGGCGGAATTTTAATGTTAACTTGTTTGGAGGAAAGAAAGGTTGAGGTTGGGTGATGCTTTGGCAAAATTCTGCACCCTCGTGCAGAGTTCTGCTAAAGGGTCATTTGACCGGTCGAAATACCCCCTGCAACAAATCTTTTTGCACCTCTTTTGGATTTATTTTAAATGTTTTGATTGGTTCTTAGGGTACCTTTGGGACCCCTTGTAACAACCTGCATTTCCATTTAATTTTAAATTATATTTTCATATTTAATTTGTTATTGCATTGTCATAAACAATTCATGTGGTATTGTCTGCTCTTAATTTAATTTCTATTCTCATATGCTAAATCTTGATTTAGTTACTGTTGAAATTCCTATTGGGGTCAAACTGCGATTATATGAACTTTAGCAATACCTGTGTTGAATTTCAAAATCTGTATTTCAAAACGGTGGAAATATTTTCTTTTAATTCAAACTGCATTTTTATAAAACCAGAAAACTATTTCTTACGTTAAAATAAATTTTCTGTATTTTTGTGGTGATCACCGCGCCCCGAAAATACCAGTTTATACTCAAAACTGTCCACACTGTGTTGAACTTCCACAGATTTTGGAAGTGACTGACTGGACATTTGCTTTATTTCCATTTATGGAAACTAATCATTGACTTGGACCTTGTTTGGCAAACTAATCCATGTGTGTGTTATTCTTGTGCCTAAAACTAATTTCCCAAACACTTCTAGCTTATGACCCCTACTAGCCTATGTTTACCCCTTCAAAATCTGTGGAGTTAACAATCTGTAGAGATTTTATATACGTATGTATATCACACACACACACATCTGTGATATTTGTGGTTCATTTAGAAATTGAAAGAGAAAAAATAGAAAATGAAATATATATTGTTGAGTGAATGGTAATGAACTTGGAGCCCAAGTTCTCCACTTAAGCTTCTATTTATACATCACACACACACTTGGTTCTGGACACTTTGGCAATCATACACAGAGAGAGTTTGAAAGCTCACACTTTCAGAAAATATTATAGAGAGAGGAAGCTTCTCAATTTCTTAGCAAAGCTTGGAGTATTTCTTATTGTGCTTATCTTTCTCAACTTAACCTCTAAGGCTTCATCAGTGAGTATTTATAACTCACTAAGAATGTTAATTATACTTGTTTGCTATGTATATGATTGTAATTTATAATCCACCATTGCTAATTTCGTCCATGGAAGCTTGAGCTTCAAAATCATAATTTTCAAACCTTAATCAAATTTAGTTTTTAGAGATGAATATGAAAGATTATACATCCTACATGCCATGTTTAAAGTATTAGAGTCTAATTTGATCACATGAGAAAGTATGCTAAAAATGAAGTTTTGACATCTTTTGAAATTTCATAAAATTCTAGTATTATGGATTGATTCACGTTAAATTGATGATGGATTCATAATCCTTATGAAAAACCAAAGAGAATCATATATAATAAGGCCTAGGAGGTTCTAGAATTGAAAATGGGTCAATTTGGACTCTTAAACTGAAAACAGGGGAATTCTGGGAAAGAAGACGAAGACACTGCATGAACTCACACGCGCGATCGCGCGAGCGAGGGTCGCGCGAGCGGACCGCGCGAGCGACCCCTCGCGCGAGCCCTGTGTTTTCTGGCCGTTGGAAAAGTTTTATAAAAGAAAAAGGAAAAATGGGCAGATCGCGCGAGCGGCCCGCGCGAGCGACCCCTCGCGCGACTTTTGGCAGTTTCTTATTTTGCTTGTTTTGTGATAAGGGACTGTTTGGCATGAAAATTTATATACTGTGTGAGTACTGTTTGGGAAAATTATTAAAACAGGATCTTAATTGATTAGGTTTGAACGAGTAGAACGTTGTATTATGACTTACCAATTCCCGTACGCGCATTGTTCCTTTAATTCAGCGTTTTGCTTATGTTTAAGTTCATATCATTCATGTGGGGTCAGTGGTACATACATATGAGTGTCAGTCAGTGGGGAAAAGAGTAATGGTCAGTGTGGAAAGAGTATGAGATCGAGATTGAGATTGAGATTGCGGTTGCAGTTGTGGTTGTGGTTGTGGTTGAGATTACGGCGAGGGTATCTTTGAAATGCGACGGTGGCAAATATGGACACTCCCTGACGTCCATGGAAGCGTTAAAGTGTGTGACGCCGAACTTGGACACTCCCTGGCACCCATGGTAGTGCTAAAGTGTGGCCTACGGACACTCCCTGATACCCGAGTGTGGATACTGCGTGAGGTTGCTCCGGCATTTGCATGGCGGATTAGGTAGTCAAATTGTGAGACAATGGACATTCCCTGGTACCCCGGACCAAAGTGTGAGGCAAACTGGACACTCCCTGGCGCCCCGTTGCTAAAGTGTGGCTATCTTAGTGTTTCAAAGATACTAGAGTGAGATATTGGGTTGTTGTGTCTGTCGAGAGAAAAGAGTCGGTAAGATGAGTGTGGTGCATTGTCTCATACACGATCATATGTTTTCATGAATGAACGACATTTTAAATACTTCCCCGTTGGTTTATAATTGAATTATTTCTATGGTGAAACCGTTGATTTTTACAAAACTTGAAAAGAAAGAATTTGTAAATGGGTATGTTTTACATTCAAAGTTATGTTTTTAATACTCACCAGCTTCTCGAAGCTGACGACGTTGATGCGTCCTGGACATTCGTGTTCAGGCTTTTCAGGTTATGATCAGGAAGGACCTTATGACTACGCTAACTGAGAACGGCTGCTTTTGGAACGATAAAACTGTTTATTTATTATATGCTTTAAGTTTACATGTTTTAAGTTATGAACCGTTTTGTAATAAGGATGACTGTAATAGACCTTAAGTTATTATTTTGTTTTGTTTCAAGGCGGTCTGTGCCTTAGTTGACCTCGTGTCATAATATGTAATAAGTTAGAAAAATTTTGTAAGCCTTGTTTGCTCTGCTCTGATTATTATGTTTTGTTGTTCGACGTTTGGGACGGAATCGATCCTTCAAACTGTCGCGACCTACGGGTCCATAAAGGAAATTAAACACTTTCCTTATTTATGCTACGTCGGGGCGTGACACCCCTTGTAACATATATTCATCCGATTCGAAATGTAGTTACGTTTTCAATTTTATACGGATTTTACCATTCGGAGGGCAGTGTTTCCAAAAGTTTTATATACTCAAAGTTTTTTTAAAGTTTTTTTTCCGCTGCGTATAGTTATTTATGGACTGGATGAGCCTTAGTGGCGTGCCACGTGTCCTATTTTTGCACGTTAGCGGGATGGGTCGTGACAGTATATTCATCAGGTTGTACGATTACACGACATACCTTTTTCAATCGTGTCAAATCGAGATTCACGATTTATTGCGAAGTTTTGGAAAGAGTCTCCAGGCAGCAATGGGGACAACGCTGAACTTGAGTTCAACTCTCTATCCACAGACCGATGGACAAACTGAATGAGTTAATCAAGTGATGGAGGACATGTTACGAGCTTGCGTCATAGACTTTGAGAGTTCTTGGGAAACGTACCTGCCATTGATAGAGTTCGCCTATAACAACTGCTACCATACGAGCATAGGGATGGCGCCATTTGAAGTTTTGTATGGATGACCTTGCCGATCACCATTGTGTTGGGCCATAGTTGGAGATACTCAACTTCTTGGTCCAGAGATGGTACGCGAAACCAATAAGAAGATTTAAGTGGTACGTGAGAAGATGAGAATGGTGTAAACCAGACACAAGAGTTATGCTGACAAATGCCGTAAGGATTTAGAATTTGCAATTAGAGATCATGTACTGCTTAAGGTTTCACCAGTTCAAGGATTTGTTAGATTTGGGCAGAAGAGGGGCAAGCTATCGCTTTGATTCATTAGACCATTCGAGATCATGGAATGCGTTGGGAAGGTTGCCTATCGACTGGCATTTCCTCCCAAGATGTCGAGCGTGCAAAACGTCTTCTACATCAGTATGTTGCAGAAATGTGCCCATAACCCAGCACACGAGATTAACTTCGAGTACATAGAAGTTAATGATAACGTCAAATTTAATGAGGGACCAGTGAGAATCTTTGATCGAGGAATCAAGAAACTCAGAAACAAGGAGATTTTGCTAGTGAAGATTTAGTGGAAACACAATGAAGGAGAAGCTTCATGGGAGTTAGAGTCAGAGATGCGCGAGAAGATTCCATTTTTGTTTTAATTCCACTACATCAAATTTCGAGGAAGAAATCTTTTATAAGTGGTGGATGATGTAATACCCTGTATTTTTGTATGTATATAAATAAATAAGATTTTGTATACTTGCCCTTACAATACGTGTAACTCTTTGTTCAATCGATTGAAGTTGTTTCAGCCGATTGACATGCTAACTTGTTCAATTGATTGAACCCATTTCTATCGATTGAAACCTTGTCGACTTGAATCCATGATGTGGACCCTTTCCCAATCGATCGAACCTCTATCGATCAATTGAACCTTGATCGACCTGTTTTCAATCGATTGAACTTGCATCAATCGATTGAAAATGTCTGCAATCTTGTCCTCAATTCTGAGCTGGAATGCCAGCATTTTCCTATATATATGGGTATTTCGTGTGTGTGTGTGTGGGGAGGGGGTGACTTTGACATTGAGAGAGTTAGAGAGAGAATAGATATACATATTTTTTATACATACTCATATATAAATATACACACACCTACACATATATATATACTATTCGAGAGAGAGAGAGAGAGAGAGAGAGAGAGAGAGAGAGAGAGACAGAAGGTAGAAGGGAAGGAAGCAGAGGAGAAGATGAGAGAAAGAGGGATTGGCCAATGGAGACCAAGCTCCAAGAACTCACACCCAAACACACCCTCTACACTTTGGTGAGTTCTAAACTCACTCGGTAGTATTGGTGTATTGTTTTACAAGGTTTGGATGTGAAATAATGGACCCAAATTCACCCCAGCAATTCTACGCGTCACTGCCCAATTTATGGAGAAGACAATTATCGATCAATTGAACTGGTTTCAATCGATTAAAATTGTTGTTCCCTCAATCGATTGAACATGTATCAATCGATTGACACCAACTCTTCTCAATCGATTGAAGAAGTTTCAATCGATTAAACCTAACCTTTCCCAATCGATTGAAAACAACTTCAATCGATTGTAACTTACAGATTTGGAATATCTTTGTTTACATATGATGTGACTTGCTTAGTTGTTTAGTTATCGTTTTGTACCTTCATTGTACAGTATTGGTTGAATAAGGAATACTGCGATGCGATAGTGAGATATGATTAAGAGTAAGGTGAGAACATTCATGATGTGTTGTAACGTGGTAGTCGGGAATCAATTTGATATCTGTTTCATTTCAATCAGAGTAGTCAAGCCACAATAGGAATTATCATGTGTCGATGTTAGTACAAAACTGAGGTAGGTTTGATAAGTTATGGGAATTGTACGTGGGCGGACACTTGGTCGTAGGTCCTTAAAAGCAATGGGCGGGACCAAGTAGTCCTAAGATAGCTAGATGATCCATAAGGTCTTTAAAAGCGGTGGGCGGTTATGTCCTTAAAAGTTGTGGGCGGGGATTACTGGTAGACGTCGCTAAGTCGTGGCAATAAGATGATATATTGTTGTTCCAAACGTTAAATCCCTAACATGCGATGGGAAGTTTTGGTCCTTAAAAGCGGGGGATGGACTGACGTGGTGTCCATGACATGTGGTGGGTGGTTAAGGTCCTTAAAAGCGGTGGACGGAATAATGGTATATCTACAGAGTTGAACCATCGAGTCTATTCTTCAATCAAGAGTATTGTTGTCGCTCTTTGTATAACAAGACGTAAGAATAACCGAGTAATGGTTTGGAATAAAATGGAAAGATATCATTAGTAGAACTATATTTTATATTCTTAACCAGTAATTACATTATACTTATAATACTATTTTAGTTTCTACTCACTTAGCTTTCAATAAGCTGACGGCGTTTTATGCCTGGACATTCCCCATCCAGACTATCATGTTACTTATAATGCAGGGAATGAACCTTACCATGAGGACGGCTTTCACCCGGGAGAAGGCTATGGCGGGGATAGTCCTGCTGAGGTTGGAGATGCGGGGCAGGACTATTATGCTGGCGATTACATATACGCTAGTTGAAGACTAGAATAGATATTAGTTCTAAGTCGGTTATCGACTTTATTGTATTATGTTTTGCATAAGGTATATGTTGCCTCCAGACTCTTTTATATTATGGCTAAACACTCTTA
Source organism: Hydrangea macrophylla (assembly GCA_033977485.1). NCBI lineage: Eukaryota > Viridiplantae > Streptophyta > Magnoliopsida > Cornales > Hydrangeaceae > Hydrangea > Hydrangea macrophylla. The sequence goes on along the minus strand of CM066994.1, from coordinate 29,019,194 downwards.
TGTAATAGTTAGTAAGTTATGTTTATGACTAGTGAGTTTAGTTGTTATTACTGTCTCTTACTTTGCTGTTTAGAACTGCATGATGTGGACGATTCAGTGACTTTACTAGTCATTCCCTATGGACCCAAAAAGGAAATTTATTTATTTTTCTATTTTTGCTGATCCAGGGCGGGACACGATTGAACCCGATACCCCCATGGCAGAGACATGAGAGGAGGGTTTGACACAGGCCGAGTCTCGGGGACGACCTTCAACACGTGCAGTTTACGCACATTCAGATGGCCAGGTGTGTAACACCTGTAATTTTCTGTCATTATAATATCAACTTTTTCGAATTTCTATATTGGACCGACTATAATATTATATTATTATTTTAATTACGTGACGGTAGGGACGTGTTGTAGTATTACCATATGGACTGTAGTAACCATACCGACTCGACCATAATAAGATTTAACTTAGTCCCGTACTCAGACCCGGACATTAGAAATAATACCAGTTTGCACGTACTTCGAGACCGACACGCATACCGAGGAACTTTTGCACATAAACCGAGGAAGTGGCACACAATCCAAGGTGGGCCCACATGGCCGGCCATGTGGCAGCCACATGCAACCCTCTTGGACAAATGTCCACTAGTAGGACACATGTCATGGCATATACACATGCCACATGACACCTAGCTCCTAGGATTTCTATATAAGCATGCATATAGCATGCATTATACATACTTTGTCTCCATGACCAGCACTTAAAATCTATGAAAGAGAGCTGGAGTTTTAATTCTTGAGAGAAAGAAGAGAAGAAGTCACCATTGAAGTTGAAGTTTAAGCTCCATCAAGCTCAAGAACAACATCAAGCTTAATTTCAAGCTTTGGTGAGTAAATTGTGAGTAAATTGTGAGTAATCTAACTCAATTTAGAACACATATAATATGTACTAATCTTTAGTAGAAGTTTGATGTTGTTGTGTTGAAGTTTCCATTACATGCAAAACAAATCCATAAATCTGAGAAACTGAAACTCTCAGCACAACATAGTTTAGTAAAATGAATGTTTTGTGTAGCTCAAAATCCGAATTAAGCTAGGTTTTTTTGTGGTAAAAACTAATTCATATATCTACAAATACCTCTTCTATAGCTCAGTCTAGAATTCAATCCTTCATGGGTGAAATGCATGTACAACGCAGTGTTATAAACCTGGGAAAACAGAAACTTCCAGCAGAATGTAGTTTAGTAAAATGGATGTTTTGAGGAGCTCCAAAATCGGAATTAAGATAGGTGTTTTTGTGGTAAAAGCTAACTCATTTATCTACAAATAACACTTCTATAGCTTAGTCTAGAAATCACTCCTTCATGGGTGAAATGCATGTACAACGCAGTGTTATAAATCTGAGAAACTGAAACTCTCAGCAGAACATAGTTTAGTAAAATAAATGTTTGTGCAGTTCAAAAATGAGAATTAAGCTAGGTTTTTTTGTGAAGAAAGCTAACTCATTTATCTATAAATAACCCTTCTATAGCTCAGTCTAAAAACCCCTCCTTCATAGGTAAAATTCACATACAATGCAGTACTATAAATCTGGGACAGAACAGTCCGAGATATAAGAAATGTCTTGTAAAATAAATAGTTTGAGTAGCTCAAAAATGTAATTGAAGCTAGATTTTTTTGTACATAAAGATATTCCTATTATCTATAATGTTTTAGTTTTGAGTTTGATCTACAAAGTAATTTATCATGCCCAAATAAATCATGTTAATTCAGTCAACACAGTAAAAATGTATCTTGGCAGATTGTACAGTTTTTTTGTATAATGTTTTGTTTATGCATGGTGTTGATCGTTGATGCTAGTTTTCCAGTACATGTGTTGTTATGAAAATCTCGTGCTATGGTAGTGATATCGCGTAGATGAGTATGTTAAGGGTTTCATCTATATGTTTTATTGATATTAAATCCATGATTATAAATCCATAAGCTACGTGAATATAGTTTAATCACTGTTGGAAAGTTCATACCCAAACTATAAGTATATTGTATGCTACGATTATTGCATTGATAAATGATCGGGAAAGTTCCATAATAAGTATATTAAGAGGAAAACGGAATATCGGACGTATAGTGGAATATTAACGGTTATAAATGGATGATATTAACGAACTAAACTACGAAACGTGCGAATGCGTAAAATAACGATAAAACCTTCGATAACAGATTTAATGCGAATAAGGGACATTGGGCCTCGTTTCTAGTCGTGTGTCTACTGGTCAAAGTTGATTCGTGAACTTTGTGTCGTGTTTGGATAATTCTTGCAAAGTTGGTCTCTCGATTATTCCATGGAGTCGATTGGTGAGTTATGTTTTGTTCCTTGATCTGAGGATCGACATGACGTGTTCGGTCAAGTGCGGATGACCTGAGGATCGTCGTGACGTGTTCGATCAAGTGGTTGATTATTTTTCCGCACCCTTGGACTGAGGATCGGCATGACGTGTTCGGTTATGTACGGGTGGCCTGAGGATCGGCATGACGTGTTCGTCCAAGTGATTATTAATTTCCCGTACCCTTGGTCTGAGGATCGGCATGATGTGTTCGGTAACGTGCGGGCGACCTGAGGATCGGCATGATGTGTTCGACCAAGAGATTGTTAATGTCCCGCACACTTATGCCATTTGGGCGACAGTTTGAGTGCCAGTTGGACGACAGTTAACTGTTCATTAATGTTGAGTGTTGTTCTTTCTTGACCAGTAAATGCGTTTGGAGTTAAGTCTTCTTTCAGTCAATGTCATTGGTCAGTTCAGTTCTGGGTTAAGTTTCAAAGGGAATGATGGGGTTTAAATATGACATGATTTTGAGAATAAGAAAAGACGAACAAGACATAGTATCGAGAATAAGAAATGATGAACGAGATACGGTTTCGAGAAATAAGAAGAGATGAAGAATAACTTACCTTAAGTGGTGGTAACCTTAAGGGGACCCTCACTTAGCTTAACCGCTAACGGCTTTTCATGCCGCTGGACCTTCCACGTCCAGCCTTTGCAGGTCTAGACAGAGCCGACTACTATCAAGATGCTGACTTTACTACTGAAGACTATGCTGGTGAAGATTACTACGAGGAAGGCTACGGTTTCGCCAGCTGAAGACTTTGGAGCTTTTCTTTTATTATAGTTATGTTATTATTATGTTAGTGATGTAATAGTTTAGCTGGTCTTGTAATATGTATCTTTTGGATATCTTTTTGGCCTATAATATACTACTGATGTAAGACTTGGATGTTTTAAATTTCTACTTCCGCTGAACTTAGTCACTTTCCCATATCACATTATTGTTATAAGTATGTTTGGACAATCAGGTGACACTCACAACCAGTCACGTGTCTACGAACCCATAAAGGAAATTTAATTTTCCCTATTTTTGGTACTTCGGGGCGTGACAAGGTGGAAGCGTTCTTTTTTAGTAAAGAGGAAAGCGTCTTTCTATGCTTGGCAAGGTAGGGAATGAAATCGGCCATATAATTTACAATACCAAGGAATTGCTGGACTTGCTTCGTAGATAAGTTGGAGTCGGAAAAATGCTCAAGTTGGCTGGCTAAGGGTAGAGGTCGTCGTGGCAGGAGAGATAGAGGCAAAGGCCATGGTGGAGGTCACGCCGTTAACTTCGTCGTGGGAGATGGAAATGGAGAGAGAGAGGGAGAAAGAGAGAGAGAGAGAGGCCGTGCTAGGGGTTTTGCAGGTCATTCAGGAAGAGCATCTGCCACAAGAGGAGGTTCCACTTGTGGAGGATCCACTATAGGAAGAGGTTCCACTATTGGAGGATCCACCACAAGAGGAGGGTAGGCCTAAGAGACAAAGAAGGTTCCGGGGTGTGGGACACATTAGCGTTTTTTGTTTAGTATTTTGTTGTATTATAAACAAAAAATTACACAATCTGTATATCTTATTTTTTTATTGTGTACGTCTCTCTCGTTCTCTATCTCTCTCTCCCTCTCCCTCTCTCCCCCTATCTCCCCCCCCCCCCCCACTCTCTCTATCTATCTATCTATCTCCCTTTTAATTGTATACATCTTAGTGGATTGATTAAAACATTAGTGTTGATATTATTAGTTGCTGATGTATGTTGGTTGAATTGTGAATGAGTATTGAATTACGAATGAGTTATAAGTCATTTACAATCATCTCTATCTCTCTCCTAAGTGGCACTAGGGCTCATTGAAATTAAACCTGACCCTATAATGCACCACTTATGAGAGAAATAGTTATGGTATGTAAATGAGTTATAAGATCACATTGTAAATTATTTGAATGTTGTGTGATCTTCTTTGCAAGGAAGGGCTACTGAAATGGAACTACAGTAGAATGGAACTACTGATAGAGTCGGTACTTCAAGTAGTGACTTCTCCTTTTTGATCTTAAGTCGTTATTTGAAGTAACGACTTTAATGATATGAAGTCGCTAGTTCAAATAGCGACTTCTATGTGCAATTTTGTGATGAAACTCTCTACTTGAAATAATGACTTGATTTTGGCCGAAGTTGCTACTTGAAAGTTGAAAATGTAATAACCTGCATTTTCATTTCATTTTCATATTTAAATTGTAATTGCATTGTTATAATTATTTCATGCGATATTGTCTGCTTTTATTGTTAATTTCAATTTGTGTGTGTAGAATTTATTTCTTATTATGTTTCATATTCAAAATTCTTTTGGGGTCAAATTGGAATTTTACAAAAGTTAGTAATACCTGTGTGTATTTCAAAATCTGTATTTCAAAACGGTGGAAGTAACCCCTACAGACTCAATCAGTATTTTTATGAAACCAGTAAATCAATTCTTTAGTTAAAATAAAATTCCTGTATTTTTGTGGTGACCACCGCGCCCCGAAAATACCAGTTTATGTTCAAAACTGTCCATGTTGTGTTTAATTTCCCCAGATTTTTGGAAGTGACGTAAAGTATGACATGACTTGTACTTTATTGCTATTAATGGAAACTCATCATTTGCTTAAGCTTTGTTTGTCAATGCTTGGTGTGTGTGTGTATTGTTGTGCCAAAAGCTATTTTTCCCAAACACTATTTGAATTGCCCCCTATTACTCTAGCTTACCTCTTCACAATCTGAGGATATATATGTATACGTAAGTGTATCACACACACACACACCTGTGATTTTTTGTAGTTCATATAGGATTGAATGAGAAACTAATACTTGAAATCCAATGTGGAGTCTTCAAGGTTGAACTTGGAGCCCAAGTTCTCTCTATTGGGTCCTATATATGTATACCTCTCATCACACACACACATTCTGCACATCACTAAACACAGAGAGTTGAGAGAGAGAGATTTCACAGAGAATTTCAGATTTTCATAGAGAGCTTTTAATCTCCATAGCCAAAGCTTGGGTTTGAATTCCTTCATATTTTCTTTCTCAACAATTCTTTGCTCCATTAATCACAGTGAGTATTCTAAACTCACTAAGAATGTAATTTCATACTAATTGCTGTGTAATTGTTTAACGTTGTAAATCCCCATTGATGATTTCTACGTATGAAGTTCATGGCATAAAAATCAAGATTTTCAAACCTTAATCTAAATCCGTTTTCAGAGATGAATATCAAAGATTATAGTATGTATTGACTATGTTTGAAGTTTTAGAGCTTAATTCATTCATATGGAAAAGTATATTAGAAATCAAATTTTGACATGTTTTAGTTTATCATAAAATTGGAGAGTTATAGTTAGAATCATGTTAAATTAACCATAGATTCTTAATCCTTGTTGAAAAACAAAGAGAACCATATATTACACGACCTATGTAGTATTGAATCTGAAAATGGGTCATTTTAGACCCTGAACTGCTGAAACAGAGTAATCTGACGAAGAAGATGAAGCCTCAGCTTCATCTCGCGCCACGATCGCGCGCGCGAAGAATCGCGCGAGCGGCCCGCGCGAGCGACCTTTCGCGCAAGCGGCCCGCGCGCGCGAGGTAGGCTTTCCCAGGCAGACGTAAGAGTTTTTATATATATTGAAAATTTGGCTGGTCGCGCGAGCGAGGGTCGCGCGAGATCCCCTTCGCGCGAGCGATTCGCGCGCGCGACCTTGCTTTCCTCAGGCAGACAGAAAAGTTTATTAATAAAAGGAAAAATGGGCTTATCGCGCGAGCGGTTCGCGCGAGCGACCTTTCGCGCGAGCGAGGTGTTGCAGTTTCTGCTTTTGTCTGTTTTTCTGTTAAGGGACTGTTTGGATGAAATTTATTTACTGTTAAGGCTCTGTTTGGGAAATTTAGTTGATCAGAACTCTATTTGGTTATGTTTCAATGATTAAAACATTGTAGTATGACTCATTAATCCCCGTACGCGTGTTGTTTCTTAATTCAGCATTTTTGTTTAAATGCATACCATTCATGTGGGTCAGTGGTACATGCATATGGGTGTCAGTCTGTGTAGAAAAGAGTAATGGTAGTGTGGAAAAGAGTATGTGTTTGTGTTTGTGGTCGTGGTTGTGGTTATGGTTGAGTATGAGTAGTGAGTTGTGGTTGTGGTTGCGATTGTGGAAGAGGGTATCTTTGAAATGCGACGGTGGCAAATAAGGACACTCCCTGACGCCCATGGAAGCGTTAAAGTGTGTGAAGCCGAACCCGGACACTCCCTGGCACCCATGGTAGTGCTAAAGTGTGGCCTACGGACACTCCCTGATAACTCGAGTCTGGATACTGTGTGAGGGGTCGCCCCGGTATTTGCATGGCGGTTAGGGTATTCAAAGTGTGAGGCATTGGACACTCCCTGGTACCCCGGACCAAAGTGTGAGGCAAACTGGACACTCCCTGGCGCCCCGTTGCTAAAGTGTGGCTATCTGAGTGTTTCAAAGATACCAGGAGTAGGATAGTGGGTGGTTGTGGCTGTCGAGAGAAAAGAGTCGGCAAGATGAGTGTGGTGCATTGTTTCTCATACACGGTCTCATCTGTATAAATTTACCCTCTTTAAATAATGTTGTGAATGTTTTTAAATGAGCTTCTTACTTCAATAATAAACTTGTGGATTTAAATGGGAATTGGAAAAAGGTAAGTTGGTATGTTTTACATTCAAAGTCATGTTTTTAATACTCACCAGCTTCTTGAAGCTGACGACGTTGATGCGTCCTGGACATTCGTGTTCAGGTTTTTCAGGTTACAATAAGGAGGAATCATACGATTACGCTAATTGAGAATGGCTGCATCTGGAACAAAGAAACTGCTTATTATATGCTTTAAGTTCACTTGTTTGAGTTTTAAACTGTTTGTTTTAAGGATGACTGTAACAGACTCTAAGTTATTATTTTATTTTCAAGGCGGTTTGTGCCTTAGTTGACCCCGGTTTATAAGATGTAATAAGATAGAAAATTTTTGTAAGCCTTGATTGCTTTACTCTGATTATTATGTTTTGTTGTTTGACGTTTGGGACGGAATCGATCCTTCAAACTGTCGCGACCTACGGGTCCATAAAGGAAATTAAACGCTTTCCTTATTTATGCTACGTCGGGGCGTGACAGAAAATGATACTTGAAGTAGCGACTTCCAAAAAAAGATGGAGTTTTGGAAATAAGTTGAAATAGTGATGGGTCGTTGTTTGTACCACGAAATAAATTCCATGGTATGGGCCCACAGAGGATATGGTTGCAAGAGGAGAACAAGCCACATGGTTATTAGTGTAGTTGGCCGGGATGATGGATTTGAATACAGAATGATGGCGGTTACTCATTGAAACAAGTCAGGTTAATGGTAAATAACTGCCAAGGGCCTATCTTTCCAACATGTGCGTGCAAAATATGTCATATGTATTAAAACAGTTATAAAGAAGTAGAAAACTGCTATTTAGTGGGGAATATCGGTTACAAGATAGTGGAGAATGGATGTTACAAGGAAGTGGAGTTATATTACCACGTGGCCATTATTTAAATGGGTTAGTGGGAAATAACCACCTATGAACTACCACATCATGGGATAGTTATGTAAGAGGTTATTATCTCTAAATAACCACATCATGTTCACCAGCCACATCATCGGCCTGAAGTGGCGTAATCAGTCTGAAATGCAGTGGCAGCTATGCAGTGATCAGACTGAAATGCATTGGCAGTTATGCAGTGATCTACATGGAATGCATTGATCAGTCTGAAATGCAGTGGTGGTTATGCAGTTAATTAAATTCACCATGTTGCCTATAAATACAAGAGAGAATGAAGAAGAAGGCATCATCAACAATCAAACAAACTACATGTCATAGGCATCATTATCTTTTATTTCCTTTTCCTCTTTTAGGAGTAGATTTTAATGTAGTTCTTCCACATCCGTAAGAGAAGGCGCGTTATCCCCTTCTTCTTCATGTTATAATTTGGAGGCGACCTTTGCCACTCCAAACTGTAAGAAGGCATGTGTTCCCCTTCTTATTTCTATAATTGTAGGCGCGATTACCACTCTAATCCCTTGTAACCATTCTTGTACTTAATGAAAAATATTGTCTTTTGGGCATTTACTTGTTTGGTGAGATTTCTGTTTTATTTTAAAGTCTTTGATTCTGTCAAAGCGCCGAGAATCCAAAGGAAAGTTTTGTTCCTCTACTTTTCAAATCGCCTGATCAATTTATCCACACTTAGAGTACGTTTGTTGGCAAACAAGACGTTTTTGTGGCACACACGTGCAAAAGAATATTCTCTGCCAAACAAATTTTGGCATGCCCGGTGGGACCGAAAGTCAGAAATCTCATTCGCATTCAAAAGATATGATGAAAACTCAAAATCAATCGAAGAAGGTTATTGTTAGCACCAATGCCACATTCTTAGAAGAAGACTATGTTATGGACCACAAGCCTAGAAGTCGCCTCAAGGCCGATGAAATTTTAAAGGGAATCGAGGGTTCCAATGAATATGTTCGAAGCGGTAACAATGTCAAGAACATTGAAGGAAGCCACAATGTGAAAAATTTTCAACTAATAGGGACGGTTGGAAGTGACAATAATCCAGATCCTCAAGGTCTTAAGGATTATATGTCTGCGATACATTATAATGTTGATTATGCTTTGCATAATTTCTTACAAGTCAATTCTCAACAAGTAACCACCAATATGAGACCTGTTACAGATTTGATGCAAAAGATTGGTGATCAAATTACGAGAAGTATTGATCGCCAAATGGATCTTATGGTGGAGAAATTGGGTCCATCATCCTCATTGAAGTCCAATGCACAAGAAGAAATGGTCCAACCAAAAGAGACTCGACAATTGGATTATGGTTAAGTAAAAATTTTGAATAGGCCACAAGTGTGAGAAAAATGACTAGTTTTTACAAATATACCCTATACACCAATTTTGGCACTTACAATCCTGTTGCCAATTCAAGTCATCAACCTGTGTTTGCTAGGGATCAACTTGCTTACTCTGGTGGTCAGTCTGGTTTTGCTAGGAACCATCCTGCTTATGCTTAGTGGTCAGTCTAGTTTTGTTGGAGATCAACCTGGTTTCACTGGTGGTCAATCTGGTTTTGTTGACTATCAACCTGGTTCTCAGGCTAGGGGGGCAACACTATCAACCTGGTTCTCAGCCTGGGAGGCAACGTTATCAACCCGGTTCTCAACCTGGGGGGGCAACCTTATCAACCTTGTTCTCATCCTGGGGGGTAGTCTATCAACCTGAATTCATCATTGGAGGTCAAGGCAATCAATCTGGATTCATCGCTAAAGGTCAAATAAATCAATCTGGATTCTTTGGTGGGGGACAAGGTTATCAACCTGCTAGTAATGAGGTATGTTACTTGTTTCATCCTAATGTCCAGCCGAGTACACAGTTAGGTCTAAATAAGGATGAAGTAGTTGAAGTAGTAAGAGAACAATGCAAAATCAAATAAGAGAACAATTACAATATCAATTAAGATAACAATTTGGGACAACTTGTAAGGCTTCACCAAGACCACATTATCAAAAACCTTATCCTGAAGTGGCGTGTTAGTCTAAAATGCAGTGGCAGCTATGCAGTGATCAGTCTGAAATGCAGTGATCAGCCTGGAATGTAGTGATCAGTTTGAAATGCAGTGGCAATTATGCTGTTAATTAAATTCACCATGTTGCCTATAAATACAAGAGCGAATGAAGAAGAAGGCATCATCAACGATCAAACAAACTACATGTCATAGGCATCTTTATCTTTTATACCCTTTTCCTCTTTTAGGAGCAGATTTTAATGTAGTTCTTCCACATCCGTAAGAGAAGGCGCGTTATCCCCTTCTTCTTCATGTTGTAATTTGGAGGCGAGTTTTGCCACTCCAAACTGTAAGAAGCCGTGTGTTCCCCTTCTTGTTTCTATAATTGAAGACGCGATTACCACTCCAATCCCTTGTAACTGTTCTTGTGCTTAATGAAAAATATTATCTTTTGAGCATTTACTTGTTTGGTAAGAATTTTGTTTTATTTTAGAGTAATTCTTTGGTGACAACTTTCACACAACCTCCTAAAATATGTGTCTATCTCTCTCCTGTGTCACTGTGGGGTCCAATGACATCACAGGAGAGAGATATACACATATTTTTAGGAGGTTGTATGAAAGTTGTCACCAAAGAATTACTCTTTATTTTAAAGTCTTTGATTTTGTCAAAGCGCCGAGAATCCAAAGGAAAGTGTTGTTCCTCTACTTTTCAAATCGCCTAATCAATTTATCCACACTTAGAGGACTTTTGTTGGCAAACAAGACGTTTTCTTGGCACGCTCGCGCATAAGAATATTTCTGCCAAACAGTCGTGTAAATATTAGTCCCACAATGATGGGAAAAGTAAAAAATTCCAGAAATTCATCATTATTGTATCATCTGAATTTTTGACTCAACGTATCACTTTTTTTGGAGTGATATTTACCCGACCCATCACGTTTTCAACTTATTTCTCAAACCCATTACTTTTTTAAAATCGTTAGATCAAGTAGTGACTTCATAAATTTTTTTTTTCTTTAGAAATCGCTAGTCCAACTCGCAATTTCTGGCCGTAACGAGCGACTTCTACAGATTTTTTTTTTATGAAGTCGCTGCTTGAACTAGCGACTTTAAAAAAGTGAAGTGTTTGCAAAATAAGTTGAAAACATGATGGGTCAGGTAAATATCACTCCAAAAGTGATGGGTTGGGTCTAAAACTCCGTATCATCTCATCAATAATAAGGGCTCGCATGGTAACATTGTGATTTTTTATTTTTAATTTTGTTTGATAAGTCAGGTAAATATCATTCCAAAAGTGATGAGTTGAGTCAAAAACTCCGTATCATCTCATCAATAATTAAGGGCCCGCATCCATTTTTGTTTGTACAATAAAAATAAAAATTAAAAATCAAAAACCACAATGTTAGCATGCGAACAATTCATTATATACACTATGTACACAAATTGTCGAGAGATGTAAAAGGTGAAGAGTGAAATCAAGACTGATGAGAGAGAGACCTTATTTCCGCTGAGGAGAAGGAGCCAACCAGACACCAGTGGAGAAAGATAAACGAGTCAGGAGGTATTCTTCCCCATATACTCTCAATTACGTATATTATTGTGAGTTTTGATCTGTGTGATTGTATATCTATTTGTATATATATATATGTATATTTATACTTGCATGTATGAGTGGGAAAAAGGAGCGTGACCAGTATTTGTGTGTGTATATGATCTGTCTATATAACTAATGTGTGTGCATTTGGTTTGTTGTACAATATGATATCACAAATTAATATACAGATTAGGTCTCTCCCCCAACTGAGTTTATATATACATTGATGGACATAAAGGGGTTTTTGTAGCTTAGCTTTTACTAGTTTTGTTTGTTGTTTTGTTGTGACATCTTCTCTTGTTTTGGCTTTGCCCCTTAGTTTCATTGCTTATGTCTGGCTTTGGCCTAATTATGTGTGGTTTTCTTTGCCATAGTCCTCCTGCTTGAGCTTTTTGTTGCATCCTGGGTATGCCCTTGTACTTTTGTACAATATTTTTTTTGGAATATATTTACCATTTTCCGGGGGGAAAAAAAAAGTGTGTGCGTGTGATATATAAAATTGGTGTTCGAGCATTGGGTTCGGAGAACTATAATAATGAAAATAATAAAAAAATAGAACAAAAATAAAAAACATCCGTGGTCACCAACATATTTAAAATTTCAAATTGGCCACGCATTTGAATACTATTGTTGGTTGGAATACATTCGGGTAAAAAAAAAAACAAAATCATTTTAGAATTCGAAACCTAAAACCAAAATACAAATTTGATGACTCAAATGCAAATCCCCCCTTCGTGATTCTTTTAGGAACAAATAATAACGTACTTTGTGAATGGTATTGCTATTAGGCTTACATGAGTTTAGTGCATTACTTTCGACATTCCATGTGTCCCATGTGATATGCTTATATGAATATGATTTGATCAAGATTATAAGACATAGTTGTTCTTTGTGTAGTGACAAGATGCCACCAGTAAGGGGTCGACGTAGAGGTAGGTTCAAAGCGAATTACGGTGATGACATTGTTGAGGACGTGCAACAGCTCGTGCAAACAGCAGGTGAGGAGGCTCGGTCTGTTGAGCTCACAGCCCTACTACAGTTTCGGCGTCTAAACCCGCCTTCGTTTGAAGGCCACATCGGTCCGTTGGCAGAGGACTGGCTAAGGCAGATTACAAAGACTCTCGATACAATGCACATAGTTGAAGATGAGCTGCGGGTTTCTCTCGCTTCTTTTCAGTTCACTGGTGGTGCCCAATATTGGTGGGACACTGTGAAACCCACAACGGATACGAATGGCATGGAGTGGGGCACATTCACGAAATTGTTCTATGATAATTTCTTCCCAGAGGTTCTGAGAGACGCAAAGAGGAGGGAGTTCGAAAGGCTGCTCCAGGGTGATATGTCGGTGCGACAGTACGAGGCGAGATTCACGGTGCTAGCACGATTTGCTCAAGGGTTAGTGTCTACAGAGGCCTGGAAGGCCATGATGTTTGAGAGAGGGCTTAGGCCTTCTATCCGTTCCAAGTTGGTGACTTTAGGACTGTTCACCTATTCAGAGTTGGTGAAAAAAGCGATGATGGTTGAGGGGCTGGAGGACTCCTGTTTTATTGGGGAGGTAACGCTAAGCCAGAGACATGACATGGGTCTTCCAAAATCAGAGGTACATTTCTGTTGTTTGGCTTTTGGCCCATGGATTCTTTACTTATCTGCATTTACACGTACTTTGGGCCTTAAGATAGTTTGGTTGGATTCCACCTTGTGTGTGGTGACTCCAGTTGGGAGCAGCACTCAACTGTAGAGAGTGTATCAGTCTGTTTGGTTTGCCAATTGCCACAAACAAGAAAAAAAATTGATTTGCAATTCTTGTTTGTGGCAATTCTTGTGTTTGGTTTGACATAAAATTAGAATTGACTTCTTTCCAATTCTCCCAATTCTTGTTTTAGGGGGTTTCCAAATCCGACCAAATGTGGTCGCCTGGTCGAATTTGTCGAGAATTCATATCTATTCTCTTCTATTCGTGGTCGGATTTGTAAAGAATTCATTTCTATTCTATTCTATTTCAAAATCAAACCAAACGGAGTGCAGTGATCACCAATCTCTGATTTGTGCTTGTTTATATAGATGGTGTTTTAGACATGTCGTGATTTGACATTATGCTGGGGATGTATTGGTTCTGTGCTTTCTGAGCTATTATTAGTTGATCTAGGAGGAGAGTTACAGTGTGCTGCAAATTAAGGGGTTTAGTTTAGCATGTTTTAACTCTAAATAATTATGTGATTTACTGGTTATAGGAAATGTTGTCTCGAAGGAATGCGTTTGAGACATCCAATGCATCATCCGATGGTGAGTCTAACATGGTCATGGAAAGTCACTCTGACGTGGTAGAACAAGATGTTGGAGGATCTATGAATGTTGGCGGAGGGGCATGGCTAGCTCATTGTAAGAAATTGAGACGAGTTAAAAAGTGGGGCCCACCAACTTTTATGGGCATTGAAGAGCCTTTGGATGCGGACTTGTGGATTGTGAAACTGGAGAGGACTTTTGATTTGTTGCGTTGCTCTAACGAGGAAAAAGTGGTGTTTGCAGTTTTCATGTTGAGGGGTGATGCCGACTACTGGTGGGACGCCACCAAGAAGATGCTTGCTGGAGAAGACAACAAAGCTATCACTTGGCAGCAATTTTTAGAGGCTTTTTACAAGAAGTACTTCCCGGATAATGTGGTGAAACGGATGGAAGCCGAATTTGTAAACTTGGTACAGGGGAATATGACTGTGGCTCAATATCAGACCGAATTTATAAAGTTGTCCCGATTTGGTCGTCACATAGTATCTGGGGAAGCTCAAATAGCTAGCAAGTTCGAGTGTGGACTGAGGCCTAGCCTTCAGACCAGGATCGAAGTGTTTATGGACAGAACTTTTGCCGAGGTTGTGAACGGAGCCATGCTTGTAGAGACGGAATTAGAGGAGTGCCGTGAGCAGCATAATCAGAAGAAACGGGCCAGGTTAGAAAGCGATCAGACTTCTTTTCGGAAGACACGAGCTTGCTTTGGTTGTGGTCAAGTAGGTCACATAGTTAGAGACTGCCCTGTGCAAAACGATGCTTAACCATTCAAATCCCATCCAAGGGAGGCAGAATCAGAAAGCTCTCGGGCATTACCATATTTGGTGCCGGGTACACCCTATGCACTTTGTCAGTATGCTTATATATATACATATATATTATTCGATGCAATGCTACTCATTCTATTTTTTTTTTTAATTTTTTTTGTTACTATTAATTTTTTTTCCCTCGTTGATTTACTGATAGTTTGGGTGGCAAAACCCTTGGATTGTGAGTCATGTGATGCCACTCCTACTTGAGATACTATTTTGAGAAGTGCTGTCCACAAAACTTATGTAGTTTATTTTGCTAATATCTTCAAAATCGGTTCTGACTGTTATGTTCACTCATGGAGTCCACTATTCGGTTTTGAACGTTTGGCACAACTTCTGCTTCTGTAATTCAGTTGCAAAAAATTTGCATTTTTGGTCAATTGCAATTTTGTTGAACTCACATTTTTGGCAATTGAATCATCAAGTCTAATATGACAAACAGTTTCATTTTCGTGTCTGGAATTCTATAATCACTGGAGCTTCAAGAATTGTTGCCAAACACCCTCTTACTCAATGACCTTATAGCTTGCCCATTCTCTTTTACATGTCTCAGGTGATGGAGTGCAGCTTGGGGAATAGCCTTTTCTACCATATTTTAATGTTAATAGAGCCTTCTGAGTGCTGTATATATTTTTGGCAAATTCTTTTGTTTAGCTCATTGGAGAAGCTTGTGTAAGTTGGGCATCTTTTAAACTTGTATCACCCTTGTTTTGGTTTATGTAGATGGGTTTGTTGGTGTTTTAATTACTTTATAATGACTTGGTATTGGAACAGTATAATAATAATAATAATAATAATATTGTTATTATTATTATTATTATTATACCTTCTTTTCTTTTCTTTTTTCTTTTTTCCTTTTTTTTTTTTTTTTTTTTTTTTTAACTTAAATGGACTTGGTATTTTCAATAAATTTCCCCAACAGGTTTTATATAGAAATTTTTGGGAACTTCAAATGGTAAACTAAAGAATAAAGCTATGATTCTCAAATTTTGAATCCTAAATTTGGATGTCAAATGTTTTGTCAGGTGGACCACACGTTATGGTATCAAGTATCAACGATATCTATCCCAGTATGTGCACAAAAGAAAAAGCATTTGAGAATTAAAATTTGTATTGAAATTGGGTAGTAAAACATTAATGCACAATTGAAAAAGTATTTGAGAATCAATATTGGTATCAAGGAGGGACCCAGATTGTTGAATTTTTCTTGAGGTAATAAAGAAGTCAGTAGGAATTTAGATCTAGCTAACTTAGAGTTAATAATATTTAACCAAATCCTTGGTAGCCCAAGTGGGGAGGTGGACCAAGGGGGTGTTCTACCTTCTTGGTCTTGTGTTCAAAACTTCTCATGGGTAAGTATTAAGGATTTGGCCAGGGCCTTTGGCCTCCCAAAGGGAGGTTAGGGGTTCGAAATCCCCCAGGGGTCGTGTAAGGTAGTTGGAGGGATGGATCTCAAGATGGATTTTAAAAATGTCCAGTTTGGTGTGGGTTCAGATCCTACCGCTAGCTTGCCTCCTTGATTTACCTGGTGCGTGTGTTGTGGGGTCGGTGCACGTGCCCGGGATTTGCCTCTTGTTCTACTCCGATAAAAACGACAATAGCTATCCTTCCCGAAGTCGCGGAGGACAAACATGGGGATTTGTCCTCGTATTCCAAAAAAAAAAAAAAAAGAGTAAATAATATTTTAGCAATCCAATAAAATAGTCTACAAACTGTCAAACACCCTTGGTTTACTTTTGTAATCATTCTCTGTGAAAACAACTCTTTCTTAAGGAAACAATATGATCTTTGAACCTTTTTCATCCTTATATTACCGTTTTTTAAATGGAATACACCTAATCCAACCAAACAAAATTGATATCTATAGTTACGCTCTGAGATAAAAAAACGAATTAGATTTGTGTGTGCATGATCTAGAGAAAGGTGTTAGGAACCTCGGTAAACTAGAAGCTTGTCAACGCAAGGTCCCTGTGTCGACTAAGTTTAGGTATTGATTAAAACTTTGAATATTATTTTAGGTGGAAGGGTAGTGGGCCTTTAATCAAGAAAATAGAAATTTAAAGATAAAGATTAGTGAAAGATTATACACCTAGTACTATCAAAGTTAACATACAGAATGGAAATTGTAAGATAAATGTATAGACTTGAAGAAATAAAAGAATAGAATAACTATTCGATTATGTAAGTATTTACACCATAATATCAATAAATTTTTGTGTATTTGCAACAAAACGAATGGTAAATTATATATTATTCTTTTTCACTAGCACCCTCTAAGTTAAAAGTTCAATTTAATTAATCTCCTCAATTATTAGTTTTCTTGTCAAATTGACCGTGGCAGGTTTTTTAGGTTTCTAATTTAAGGGGTATTAATGAAAAAATGCTATATATGAGGGAGAGTCTACATAATTTATCTATGCATTTTTTTTTTTTTTACTAACACTCCTTAAATTAAAAATTCAACAAATTGATCCCCTTAATTATTGATTTTCTTGTCAAATTAACCCGTCAAATTTGTTTGGTTTAATAGTTTAAGGGGTATTGACAAAAAAAATGCAATATATGAGGGGGAGTCTACCTAATTTACCTTAGAAAGAAACATAATTAAGGCAGCCTTCAATTTCCAAATCTCCCCGAAACAAGGTAACATTTATACTCTCAGCCTGTACCGTCACCGCTGGCGTCGGCGCCGGAGCCAGAGGATTTGGCAGGTGACCGGCCATGAGTAAAACTCAGAATCGACCCTTCAACGCACAGAGCTAAGAGAATAACCAAGAAGAGCGAGAGAGAGAGAGAGAGAGAGAGAGAGAGAGAGAGAGAGAGAGAGAGAGACGCCTAAGTCAATGGCGTCACAATCGTGGTTGCAATCGTTCTTGTCTCCGACGAAGAAATGGTTCGCCACCGAACACCTGAAAGTACTCTCCAAACGCCTCCGCGATTACGGTTAGGTTCCAATCTCTCTCTCTCTCTCTCTCTCTCTCTCTCTAAAGATACATACTTGTACACCAAATTGCAAATCATATCTAAGTACATGTTATGAGAGTGTTTCTAATAAATTTTGGGCCATGTGGGCTGAGAAACGATTATCAAATCAGTGTGTTGGTTGCTGCATCAGCAATTGCCAACTCTGTAAGCAGATGGTACAACTGTTTCAGAAACAGTACATTTTCTAGCAGCATTTCTTTAAGCTCACAAATGCATACATAAACACATATATGCAGTATTGTTCCAGTGGTTATTTTAATTTTACCCAAATCTTCTTATAAATTTGACATTTTCCCTCAAATTCTTGTGAAAATTGAGTGGTCATTTCCCATCTAGAATCAAACCCATATATATTTATATTCGAGTAGCAGTATTGAAATAATCTCTTCAAGCTTGCTCAAACCCATATAAAGTTTTGAGTATTTGAACATTATTTATGGACTTGGGGTAGAAGTTAGAGTAAACTCAATTTGATGTGGGTTTCAGTATAGGGTTGGCTAGATTTTTGAAGAATTTTAATCAAATTTAAATTTAATATGGGTTTTGTCATTTGTGTAAGGGTTGGAGATGCCCTTACTCCGTTTTCCTCCGTTAGTTCCTTATACTGTATTTTTGTGTGGTTCAAATGGAATTCTTTTGCTAAACTATTGCAACAAATGAATCACGGACATGGATCCAACATGACAATGGCACGTTGAAATGGCAAATCCTAAAAGAAGTGCACGTCGACATGGCAGGAAAAGTGTCCTTGAAGTGTCCTGTCCGTATGTCAGACACGACAAGAGAAGTTACCCTCTTAGAAGTGTCTGTGCTTCCTTGATTGCAATGGTACTTTATTTTTGTGTGCATATAGTTGTACATGTGTACAATTATGTTCTGAGGAAACAGTTCACATATATAAGTATTCTTAGCTCCTTACATCAATGTAATGATAGCGGATGTGTATGCATGTATTCCTACATTCTTAGGAAAAAGTTCCCATATTCCAGTATTCTATAACTCCTTACATCAATATACTGATAGCGGCTTATGGAAAGATTGTGATTTTCTCTAGGTCTCACTTTGCGTAGTGTCCTCACCCGCATGGAAGCCAAAGATGACGAAGCAACAACCGATGACTCAAGGACTGAGTCATTGCTGAGTCTTGGAGAAGTGGAGAAGATAATAGGGTACAATTTTAAAAATCAAGAATTATTACAACAGGCCTTTACACATCCTTCATACCACGAAAGGTGCTTATCATACGAACGGCTTGAATATGTGGGTGACTCAGTTCTGAATCTTTTGATCACAAAACAGCAATTCTTCATGTACCCGAGCCTTCCACCTGGATTGATGAGCCCTCTCCGTGCGGCCAATGTTGACACCGAGAAGCTTGCACGTGTTGCTGTGAAACATAATTTACACAAATACATACGTTATGGATATCCTATACTTACGAGACAAGTGAGTGACCAAGATTTGAAAGTTTATATTTCATGGGTAGCATAAATATGTGACGATTTAACTATAATAGTGCTTAACTTGCATATTTGTCTTTGTTGCGGTGTTAAGCATCAGCCAAGTCATTGGTTATAAAGAGATGTTACGTTTATAGAATGGTTAATGATCTAGGTATCACCGGTGTGGGTGCGGGGATGCTGGTGCGAGGGATTCGCCAATTTTTTCAAAAAGTAAGGGTGCGAGCGCTGCGGGAGTACTTGGATAAAATATTAAAAATATATTTTCATATAGTTACTATTAGTGCATTTGTGTATACCCTAGATAATTTCTATTATTATTTTATGCTATTTATCTTTTAAACCCCCAAAGTTTTCAAAATTGTATGAATTGTGTTCTTTTTCAAAAGACACTATAAAAAAAAACCACAACCACACTCCAAAAGAACTCAAAGAATCCACGGAACACCCGGTACGGGTGCGCACTAAGTGCGGGTGCAGTGGCCTTTTCAAAGAGTCCGTGTTTCATAGTTAATGATCTTCTGAGGTTGATAGCTAATTGCATTGACTCACATCCTCTTCAGTTTATACCCTCTGAAGTTTTTGAATAAGTTACAAGTTGGGTACGATTCAATATTCATAGCACCACACACATATATGCAGTATGGTTCACTACGCTTGTGCAAGTTAGGAAATAATGGGTCACTTTTCGAAAAGCAGTCTGTTCTACCATTTGATTTTGTTTCCTCAGGCTTATATCTCCAAATTTTGTAATTCTGCAATTGCTTGTCATTACTGCACTTTAAATAAAGTTTTTCACTGTTTCAATTGGAGAGTATTTCACTAACATGTATTCACTATTCATAGATTAATAAAGAATGTACATGAACTATAAAGAGAACTAGAGTAGCATATGTGGGAGGTGGGTCCGCATTTGTTTCCTAACTAAACAATTTTTATAGATTGACAAACTCTAGTCATGGGAAATAGCTGCAAGATGGTATTAGGGGCCCACTGTCTGGTGTCTGCGACGTACACCAAACCCGTCCGTGGCGTTGTGGGCCGGCCAATTATATGCCAATTTAAATTATTCCCTGTGTTGGCCTTGAATTTGCCACTAGGAGTTTCTAAGTCCTTATTTTGTTGAGAACTTTTTGGCAAGACAGTGGTCAATTCTCCAATTCTTCGCAATTGCGGTAAGGATGGTTCATTGATTAAAATATGTATTAACTTGTTATTTTTGTTTTCAGTAATGCTATGCTTCCCAAATTTTGTATCCCTAATTGGTTCTCAACACATGTGGCAGTGGGCCCACTAGATATTCATTGGAATATGTTGAAGTGCTCCAACCATTGTTGAGGTGGTCCCACGGAACCACGTTTGGGATACAAAATTTGGGAAGTATAGCATTATTCATTTTTTTAATACACGACTTTATCTGTATTTAGACTTTCGGATAAAAAGGAGACCGTCACTACACATAATCTTCTCTAGTGCATGCACATGCTCTAAACAAATGTAGTGAGTGAGCAGAAAAAATTCTACGAGGCTGCCCAGGTCCATCCAACGACCTTTTTTAAAAATGAGTCGTGATTCCCACCTGCTGGTTAGCTCCATTTTCTGTTTATTTCTAGATATCATAGGGCTTCAAATGTGGGGATAGGTCTTTATATTTAGACCAAACAAAGAGCACGTTGTTTGTTACAATTTGTTTCTTAAATAAGAATGTTAATTCTTATTAATAGTAATTGTGTTTTGTCTACGCATGCATGTATGTTTGCCTATTAATTAAGTATATGTCATGGAGTTTACTCCAAAATTTTTTATTATTAGTTAACTAGATTCTTAAAATCAACTATAAAGCCAGGTAAAAGGTTGATTTCTAGCAAAGTACTGATACTTGGCAATTATTGATTGACCAATTATTTGTTTGTAGAGGATTGCCTCTGTACTCTATAATGGTATGTTTTTGTTTCTAAGGTAATTGGTGAAGTGGGGAAAAATAAGAGACCAGAGAAAAATTACCTTGTCTTCTACCTATACACTGTTGACATTCTTTAATCTCCGGTGAGCTTAACTCATCGCATGAAAGTTGATAGAGTCTGTTGTAAATGCCTTGTTGGGAACATCTTTCCCTATCTCCCTCTCAGATAGTTTGCTATTTGTTGTTCAATGAAATTTCTTTTTGCTTGAAACAGATTCGAGAATTTGTTTGGGCCCTTCAAGAGTATCCTTTGCATTCGAATGGGTTGATTGATGCTCCAAAAGTCCTTGCTGATGTTGTTGAATCCACAATAGGGGCCATATTTATTGACACCAATTCTTCAATTGATACTACTTGGGAGGTTCTTCACTTTGCACCCATATCGCAATTCAAATTACTTATTCTAGATATTTAGATGTGCATTAACACTCTTTTATGGGCTATGGCATTGCGATTACAGAAATAACAATTTTAATGTACTTCGACTAGTTTCGTGTACGTCACTTGCACAATAAAAAATTTTGATTATCATTGTACATCCGTAGTGTTCATTTATTAGTACTGGAAAATGTGGAAGCAATGCTCATGGTGTGGCTTGGTTCCTTCCCCTAGCCCATATTTTCTTACTAATGATATGTTTGGTAGGAGGGATAGAAATTTGGAAGGAACGGAAGAGTGTCTTCCCTCCTTTTGTTTGGTTAAATAAGAAGAATGTCGGAGGAGGAATGTTAGGTATTTGTCTTTGCACCCTTCCATACCACAAGGAAGGTTTCTTTTGAAGGCTAAAGAACATCCGTGGGAGGGATACCTCTTCCCTCACCTCCCGTCATTTATTCTATCAAATATGCGATTCTCTCCTCTTCTCTCGTCTTTTCAATTCCTGCCGCCCTTTATTCCTTCCCTCCTTCCGCAACACCAATCATATCCTCAATGAAAATTTGAAGAGAGGGTGCAATTAGTTAGTTGAATCCTCATCGTTTCGTCATCACTCGCTCGGTTGCTTTTAGCAGCAGCTATAAGTTGCACTTACAGTGAGCAGACTGCCACTGCAACGTAACATTTTCACCCATTGTACCTTGACAAACATTTAATGCTGTTCTAGAATTTGTTATCGAAGAAATGAGAGAGATAAGACACAATAAGTTTTTCTGAGCAACTTTATGTTGATGTTTGTGTGTCCCAAGCATTACTCAAGAAGAGATCTTTATCTCATCAATGAAAAAGAAGAGGGAATGCTGGAATGGTTCTCTCTGTTTGTTATGTAGTTTTGTTAACTTCGCATATCACTAATCTTATGCCTAGATCATAAATGATTGTATTACTGTTAACGAATGTAGCTTCTTCTCTGTTGTAGATAGTAAGGGGTCTATTGGAGCCGATAATAACTCCAGAATTGCATCAAACACACCCTGTTCAGAAGCTTTACGAGACATGCCAAAAGCACGGATTCAAAATACGGATACTAGATCTTTGGTCGAAAGAAGGCGCTTACGAAGTTTTGGTGAACAATCAATTTAGGGGTAGAGGCACGTACCGTGCCAAGAAGGAAATTGCCCTGAATAGAGCTGCACATAATGCATATTATGAAATTGTGAGAAAATTGGGTGTGAAGCACGATAACGATGGTGGGTTATAGGTACCCCGATATATTTAATTTTGCTAACACATTTTTTGTTTG
Organism: Hydrangea macrophylla; assembly: GCA_033977485.1. Lineage (NCBI taxonomy): Eukaryota > Viridiplantae > Streptophyta > Magnoliopsida > Cornales > Hydrangeaceae > Hydrangea > Hydrangea macrophylla. The sequence continues at coordinate 28,996,489 of CM066994.1, read as the reverse complement.
TAATCCATCATTATTTTTAAAATGAAAAATCCATATTACAAAAGAATTGGAATTTTTTTTTTTTTTTTTTCATTAGTTGCATATATAAATTTGAATATCTGGGGACACTGTATCTGGTGCAAAGATATGTAACTTCACTCCAAGATTTCTGCTTAGCTTGTTACCAATACCTGTCAACTCAGCATACATAATTACATTTCAAAGCAGATTTGAATTTGTTAAAGGGATAATTAAATTTCTGTCAATTTTATGTGGCAAATTTAAAAGTCTGTCTGTTACTTTTTTAAAATTAGAAAAATATCAATACTAAATAAAAAAATTAAGTCATCGACAAAATTTAATTTTAAAAAAAGGGGTAATTACACTTTACCATCCTGTGGTTTGGGCCGTTTTCACTTCACACGCTTGTACTATGAAACATGACACTTTACCCCCCTGGATTATTGTTTAAATTGAAACTGTTAGTTTTATCGTCAAATTAGACGGACCATGTGGAGGACGTGCTGAAATACGCATTATTGGGTGGACGAGAGTTTTTCCCTCCAACAATGCATATTTTATGGACGAAAATGCCTCTCTTTTGCAATACATAACCACCCGTCCATCTTCTCCCTCATTTATCCAGTATTTGCAAAGACAAAAAACAAAGCCCAAAAAACTGAGAGGATACTAAGAATATAAATAGAGAGGCGAGAGATTACCTTGAAAAAATTGCTTCATCACGCTCTTCCCACCATGGAAGATCTGCAAGTGATGGAGTGAGGGTTTGTTTCTGTGGTGAGGGATCTCCAATAAGGATTGCAATGATGCACGGGAACTACGGGAGAAGATTTGTTGGTTGTGGGCTCTAGGGGCGGATCCAAGCAATGTGTGGATACTTCAAGTGGATTGACCCTCCAATGTGTGCGCATGCTAGAGAAGTGATACCAAGACTTGTGCAAAGAGTGAATTTACTGGAAAGTGAACTCAAAATTTCGCGAGGAAAGGAAAGGTATTATCGTAAGTCATTCATGGGAGCAATTGTGATATTGTGCATTTTGGGGTGGTTGTTCAACAGACTAAGGGAAAGGAAGGGTCTATATTTGCCAGAATTTTGAGGTTGTTCAACAAGACAGTAATGATGTTGAATGGTTGATGTATACTTTGGTTTTTGCAATGAAATGTTAATGGAATGTATTCTCTATTAGCAATCTTAGTGTAATAAAATTGTCTTCAACGTCTGTACCACAGATCACATTAAATAAGTAAACCAAAATAATTGAACATAAACCACATTATGGTAGCATAAAACCACTGATCACATTAACAAGTTGTTGGGTTTGAGGTGAATAGAAATGAACAAGAAGAGGTAAATAGAGCAAAGAAAAATAGAGGCAACTTTGTTTCAGCATAAACCAACAAGATTCCAAAACATGCTATTCATAGTATTCAAGCATAAACCAACATGATTCCAAAATATAATTAAGGAATAGCTTGGTTTCAGCAAAATAAAAGTTCATCTTCATAGTTTCTAACCCAAATCCTAATAAATAGTTCCAAAATACTATAGAGATTCACAGAGATTTGAGGCAAAACTCAAAATCCAGAACATTGCATAGAACAAAACAATAGAAGTTTGGCTTCAGTACCAACTTCTTCAATCCTGCCTTTCTTTTCCCTTCTTTGTTTTATGGGTAAATTACATGAACCTCCCCTGAGGTTAGGTAAAATTACAATGACCTCCCCTGTGGTTTGCATAATAACAATGACCTCCCTTGAGGTTTGAGTTTACGTTACACATACCTCCCCTCCGTTAGTACACTGTCTAAAGCCCGACGGAATTTGATGACATATGCAATTTAAAATTACCTATTACCAAAAATACCCTCACTTGCCTAATAAAAAATAAAAGAGAATAAAGAAAAAAGAAAAAAGAAATGTCTTAATGTCGTCTCTCTCTCTCTCTTTGTTCACTCTCCCTCTTCCAACTCTCATTCTAATCTACCCAAATCTAGAAATACCACCCTACCTCCATTGCCTCCACCACCACTACCCCACTCTCAATCCATCTTCGACCACCAACAACTTCCAACCAGGAAACCACCCTCTAGCTCCACCTTAACTCCCCCGCCCCCGCCGCCGCCACCACCACTACCCCAACTCTCAACCCATCTTCGACCACCAACATATATATACATATACATACTCTCTATATATGTGTGTGTAGATATACATAAATACTTACATATATGATATATATCATGTATATGGACACACAATGTCTTCCTAATCAAACCCATTCTGCAAATTTGGGTTTGGGGCTAATGAGGGGTGGCGACGACGGCTGGTGATTTGGGTATTGTTTTCTTCCTCTCTCTCTCTCTCTCTCTCTCTCTCTCTCTCTCTCTCTCTCTCTCTCTCTAAAAAAAATAGAGCATTACATTTTTTCCCTTGCCCTCAATTCATCTTTTTTTTATCATTCATTCTTTACATCAACCTCAAACCCACGATCACCAAACTATTCACAGTGCCTCCATCATCAATTGACAGTCCCACCACCATCGTGGCCATCAATTGTCCACCATCACCAGTTCTACAGCACATTTGAAATGTGAGATTTGGCAAAAAATTACAGTTCAACAGCAAAATTGGTGAAATTCCAAATGGATACTGGTGGATACTCTATTTGAATTTCTTGGCTCATCAGCCTCCTTCTCCTTAGCTTCTTAGGATGACCTGGTTGCTTTCTAAGAACTGGTGGAAGGATTGGATCCAAATTATTCTCAACCCAATCATGCTGGCCAGGAACTGGGTTTATCATTGATGCGTATGCATTCAGGTAAGTCTCCTTGCTCTAATATGGATGCACATAAGTCTCTGTAGTTTGCTTATTCTGATAAATTACACTGACAACATGCTTACATGGAATTCCAGTGAGATCCCCACAGGTCATTTTATCAAGATACACACAATGTGTTGTATCATAAAAATCTACCTCAAACTTCAAACTCCCTGCCCAACTTACAAAGCAATTTCTTGCCTCAACCTTATTTTTATCCAACTTGTCCTGGATGAGTGGACCTATAATACTTCACCATCCCCATCCTTTAAACCTGGATTCTGTTCATCAATTTCCTCCTTATCCACTCCACCATGGTAATGATTGGTTTGTCTCTTGCCTCTAAGATATAGCCATTGAATGACTGTAACACCCGTGTAACAGCCGCTCCCGCGATTACTCGTTAATCATTATTTAGCATGCATTAGCATCATTAATTGGTGTTTAATTAACACATGTTAAAGTAAGTTTTAACTCACTAGTTGATTATGGGTGTCCAGTTTAGGAACCCAATGTTGGCCAATGTGACAGTCCCAAATTGGGACATGAGTTGAGAAAGTTCCATTGTGATGCGACAAAGTTGTGGAATCACCCTTATGTGCTTAAATGTTTATTAAGGCATATGTGAAATATTTAGATGTTGTTTAGAATACATTGTTTATTGTTAGGGACCAATTATGTGGTCATTTGGAATACCTTGGTGAGGACGAAATGAACACGTTAAATAATTAGTAGGCTAAATAGTAACTTCATGGAATTATGTGGGACCACTTATGGGACCCACGCGAGACATAGAGAAACACCTATTTAAGTTTGGGGATAATTTTAAAGAGTTCTATAACTAGTAGGGGTATAATTGCAGAACTGAAGAAACTAGGGGAGGCAAACTTAGAAACCAAAAGTTGGGATCACGTGTCATGAGACAAGTGTCCCATGACTCACCAAGCTAGAGCCTTAGTCATCTTCTTCTCTAATGTAACAAACATTTATAGAGAAAAGAGTTAAAACAAGATTTATCGGCGAAAAACTCGACGACGCTCTACGACATCAATTGACGAGCCGTTCGACACCCAATTTCAATTCCGAGACCGGATTCGGACTCGTAGAAATGAGTTCTACATATTGGTACTGATTTTATTGAGTATAATCGTCAAATTCTCGTGACCCAATTCGGAGCAGTAATTCGTAGTTGGTCGAAATCATGTAGGATTTTAACCCGGAGTAGATTTGGGCTTCAATTTCACAACTAGGAACGAATTGCAAAGAGGTAAGTGGTTTCAATCTTGTTTTTGGATGAGATAAATGGTTATGTTCATATGGATGTTAATCACATGCCTATTTAGTTTAATTATCCATGTTTAGCTATAATTTTGTGAAAAGCATGGTGATATGTTTATGTGAGCATGTTTAGTTGCTTATTTGGGTCAAAAGAAAGCTTGTATGAATCCGCCATGAGATTGTTCCGTAGTGACTACCACTTGTTGCCGACAACGGCATTAGACCGCACGTGTGTGGCATGGGTCATTGGCTTGTGTCGTGGACTATCGGGGGAGTCGCGGACTTACGGGTAGTGGTGGATGAAATACTTTCTTATCCGGAGATCATTTTATTTGTTGAGTTGAATGTAGACATGATATGTCATCCGTGTGCTTGATTGATATCTTTCACTAAGCATATAGCTTATATATTATAGTGGTTATTGAATAGCCATTGTAGGTGAGCACGACGGTGAGAATCCGGGGAGATGATCATGGGGTTCGTAGTGGAGAGGAAGCTTGTAAATGTAGTAGCTTATATCCATAGTTGTTTTTGAGTAAAACTTGTAGTTTGTAATAGCTAACTTGGGTTTGTACTAAAACTTAGTAGATTATGTTAGTTTTGGTTTAATCTCTCCAAGTCTCGTGTAAATCATGTAACCGGAGCTCAAAATGTTGTTGGTATCTTTCATGCCTTGTTAATGTAGTTTGGAGCATGTTTGAGTGGAGGTTTGATTTAAGAAAACATGTTTTGGTTGATCTTGAGAGGTTTGGGAGTATTTAGGAGAGATTTGGGAGTATTTGAGAGAGATTGCATTGCACATCTTATTTATAGTTTTAAACCATGTTGGGACTTTTTCAAACTCATGTTTTTATGATTTGGGTATGTTAGTTGTGAATATGGATCAAAACTCATATATTTTGGTTAGTTTTGTGGGATTTGGAAATGTTTTGTGGTTTGGAGTATATTGGTTGAGAGTTGATTTCAAAATCACGTCTTTTGTTTGGTTTTGTGAAAAAAAATTGGGAATTTATGAGTGCCATAGCATTTGAAGATCTTGATTATTGTTTAAAAACATGTTTACATAACTTGGAAATGGTTTGGAATGATTTAGAATGGGTTTGAAATGTTTTTGGAAAGTTTCAAGAAGTTTGGATATGATTTGGGAATGTTTGGAAGTTGCAGAGCAGGGGAAACTGCTGCAAAATTGTGTACTGCAGAATCCAGATCGATCCGGGTCTTGAGTGGATCGATCCGACACTTCTGGAGGGCCAAAAATGGGGGTTCTGCCAAAACCGGATTGGGGCGGATCGATCCGCAGGTCATTTTGCTGCACTATCGACTTTTACGGAAATGAACATAACTCTCTCTAGAAAACTCGGTTTCGCAGGCCGTTTTTTGCGTTGGAACCGAGACTCAAAAACCTGTCTTTTGGTATTAAATTTTCTATACCTCATTAATGACCATTTTGCCCTTGGGCTTGATTTGTCTAACATAATGGTATAAAAGGGCTTGTTTTCCTTTCTTTTCATTCTTAACTTGGTGTTTGAAGGCCTTGGTGGCGTGCCACGTGTCCTAGATTCATATGTGTGGATTCGGGGCGTGACAACCCGTACTCGAAAAAGAAGTGTTGGCCCAAAAGTAGAAACCTTAGAGGGGGGGTGAATAAGGTTTTAGCGGAAATTAACCTTTTAAAACAAATTGCAAATTAAAACACAATCACAAGCAATTAAGTAAAGAGAGAAGGGAAGAGAAACTTGCAAACCGATTTTTCAAGTGGTTCGGCAATCGCACCCCGCGGCCTACGTCCACCCCTCAAGAACACCTCTTGAGGATTCCTTAATCCGATCTACTTACGGGTGTAGACCAAACCGTTTCCCGGAGCACTTACGGGTGTGCACCAAACCGTTACAAGAGCCTCTGATCTCTCCCAAAGAAGAACACCTCTTCTTTGCACACAAGGGTTACTAACCCTCAACCTTTACAAATTGATTGAATACAAATTGATGACTCTCTTTATAGAGTGGATAATACAATTGAAAGCTCACTACAATTCACTCTCTCAAAGATTACAATTGAAAGCTAGAACAAATTGATAAACTCACACAACTAGGGCTCAATTTTGAATGATTAAGAATCAACAAGTTGTGTGATTGAAATAGATGTTTTCCTCTTGATTGATCAACATAAAATGGTGTGGGAAAACATGTATTTATAGGCCAAGAAAGATTATAGCCGTTGGTGGCATGTTTGGTAATTAAAAGCCCCTTTAAAAAACTAGCCGTTATGCCTTTCCAGGTCGCTTCAGTCGACTGGAACATGAAGCAGCCGACTGCCCCTTAAAGCAGTCGACTGAGATGTGTTTACAGAGGGTTCTGTTAGCATTCTGCTCAGTTTGGTCGAGTGCATCGGGCCCTCAGTCGACTGCCCTTCCCAGTTTGACAGCCTGACACATCTCCACTAAAAAGGCCATAACTCCCTCTACAAAACTCGGATTTTTGATCCGTTTGATGTTTTGGAAACTAGATTCAAATACCATTCCAACCATATAAAACTCAACATCTAATTATTTTCCAATTGGTTGAGGCATTGCTTTAAGGATGACCCATTTAAAATTTGTTTCCAAAACTTTAACTTTTAGCATTTGTTTGAGCCCCTAAGAGTGTGAGATCAAGATGCCTTACAATGATGGTCCTAGACTTCAACCAAGGATGAAATATCTTCAAGTCTTCATGCTTGATCCTTGTTGAGCTCCTTGTAATCTTGATCTACATCAATTAAATCTCATGCACACAAGATGTTAAAACATGGATACAAAATTAATACATGAGATTATATATGAGCATGAAAATGACTATGATAATAACAAAGAATGAATTAATATGAATCATGTAATTATCATAGCATATTTGACATCATCAAAACATAATTAAATATGCCTTAATAAACCTTAAGGCTAACAAGAAGGTTAATGTAGTAATAACATGTCTTAATTAATGATAATTAAAACATAAGATAGTTTAAGGTGGGGATATGAACCCACAGATGAAAAGGTGTTCAAATGCGGACACAGACGAAAGTCCTGTGATAGGTAGGACTGGTATGAAAGTGAGGCCGAAGGAGGGTCTAATTAATATATCTTGCATTTAGATGCTATTATATGCTTATATGAATACTTGTTTCAATGTTTAAAGTTATTATTATGTCTTCTGACAGGTAAAGGGGACCAGTTTGGGTGCCCATGTTAGGACGTTTATGAATACGATTCATAATTGGTAGGTTTAATAGTAACCTTATATTATATGTGGGACCACATTTGGGACCCACACGAGACATAGATTAAATCCATTTAGAAAATGTGGATAGTTAATATAATTAACTTGGGGAGGTAAAATGAAATAATTGAAAAGGCATGACAACATGTATGAATGTCTTGCATATGTGTTTCATTGTAAAAACACAGCTGGCCATAGGGAAGAGAGAGAACCGAGAACTCTCAAGTCGATGACGGAACTCCGCACGACGTTTGCTTGTCGTTCCTTCGCCGTCCGACGTCGGATTTGTAAACCAAGACTACATTTGGACTCGTGGAGGTAAGGGGATCACATGCACGTCCTTTGTTTTTGTTTTCGATAACGTTTTTTCAGCGACCATTCTTGGTTGTTGGCAATTGATGTATCAAAATTATGTAGGATTAACTCTAGAATAAGAATTGGGCAAGATCCTAGCTTGGAATTGGATTTTTGGAGCGAATTGGCAAAGAATCAAAGAGGTGAGTATTTTAATCCAAAAATTGAGTATTTAGATATGTTAATGTGATAATTGTTATCCTCGAATGCTTAATTCATGGTTGTATAGCTATGATTATGATGAATTTGAGTAAAAGCATTTCAATGGTGTGAAAATTGTTATGCTTTTTTGCTAAGTTGTTTATATGCTGGATCAAAGGGAAGTCAAGCAGTGGTCACCATTTATAGGTATCATATGTAAGGGATATGAAGCCCTCAAGAGAAAAGGCGTGGTGATAACCACAAAGAAATGACGGTGATGCCTTCGGGGTCACGAGAGTGTGTGTTGGTGGCTGGAGTTACTTGACTTTTTGGAGATCATTTTGTTGATGTTTATAATGATTGTTGCATTTACATGTTGAGCATGACGGTGATGCCTTCGGGGTCATATGTAAGTTTCCTAACATAACTTTTGTTTGGAAATGTTGAACAACTTATGTTTTAGGAAGTCTTATACTATGTCAAGTCCAAGTTGATGTTGGTTCTGAGTTTTGTAATGTGGGTTGAACTTGCAAACCACAAGTTGTGTGTATTGAGAAGGGACTTGAGAATTAGCTAACTATGGATGTTAATTAACTTAGTTTTCATTACGCTTGAATGTTTATGTTTATTTTGGGAAGAATGAGGAGTTTGATGCAAGTTCATGTTTCTAGTGAAGGATCAATGTGTTTTGAGTTTTAAGATAACTTCTCAAATGCTTTGAAATGTTTTTGAAAACTCTCATGGTGTTTAGTTAATGTTTGGAGACAATTGGGAACACTTTTGAAATGGTTTTGGATGTTTCCATGCGAGTAGATTTGGTTTTGGTATGATTTTGGTCTTGCAGAGCAGGGAAAAACTGCTAAAAATTGTAATATGTAGAATTCGGATCGATCCAGATCTTGTGCAGATCACCGAATCCGGATCGATCCAGATCTTGTGCGGATCACCGATCAATCCGGGGCATCTGGAGGAATAGAAAATTTGATTATGTCAAAACCGAATCGATTTGGATTTGGGGCAGATCGATCCACAAGTCTGTTTTCTGCTCGACGACTTTTACTAAAATGGTCAAAACTCTTTCTACAAAACTCGGATTCGCGCGCCATTTTTTGCGTTGAAACTGGGACTCAAAGATCTATCTTTTGATCTAAAATTTGGCTATACTCTATTAATGAACATTTTGCCCTTGGGGCTGTTTTGTGTCAAGGAAGTTCTTTTATATCATCTAATTCATGCTTTTCTTGTAATTTAAGATTGACTTTGGTGTTTTGGCTTTGTTACACGTGTCCTAATCTGCCTGGGGAAGGTTGGGGTATGAAAAAGAATCACTCAAATTACTAACGAGAATGTCATATTTATTCCGTGTTAAGAAATGTGACCTTGACCACAGTGCTGGGTCCAACTTATTTAGCCAATTATATGCTAATTGATCCAAGGACTGAATCTTTTTCATGTGACATTCAAAATTTCTCATAGTACTTGCACTTGCTACCTTCTACATGCAATCTTTTAGTTCTTTACCCATAATTTTGCATATTATTTATTGTGATCACCCTCTATTAAAGATTTAGCCTTCCTTTTAGCTCTATAAACTTGGCTTCTATTCACATTGACCATTATACCCCTCTTCACAGTACTTTGCATAGCCTCAAACCTTCCAATTTGGATCATCCCTAAAAGATTTGAGGTATATCTTTCACAGGTACCTTGGAGTGACTAGGTGATTATCATAAGATCCACCACATTTCTGAACAAGAATCAGACTCTTAATTTGAAAAATCTTCTCACCTTGTATGGGAGATGCATGGATCCTCCACCCACAATCATTCTTGCACACAGCTGTAACTCTTGCATTTTCATTCCTTTTGTATTTGAAGTCATGGCCATTTTGCACACTCCACTCCTTAAGTGCTTCCCTATAAAAACTTGATCATTTGTGAATCTCAAACCAACCTGCAACTCAGGTTTTTGCATGTCCACATCCTCATTGAACTCTGGATAAGTGATTCCATTTTCTCATCAAAGGAACCCAGCTGACTAAACATATCAATCTCATTTCCAAGATCAGACCACCAGTCTTCCACATTTCGTTCCATTTGTCCATCAGCATCCCCTTCAGTTGTTTGATCCCTTTTAGTTGTGTGATCCATCACCGGCCCCTTCAACATTTTCTAAATGTGATGCAAAGATGTCTTCATCAACATCCCCTTCAAGCCCTTCATTTAACCATTCAGGATCAGAATCAGAACTATCCTTAGAGGTGGTGTCACTGTGGCAATTTTCAGGATCATTGCTTGATTCATCTGTAGCTTCTAAATAGATACTTCGAAGCCCATAGTATAAACCCATCATACTCATTACATCATCATCATCTTTAAGTTCCTTCAAACCATTATCCAAACTCACCCCAGGGGTGCTAAAGTATATGATACGTGTTTGTTGACAACCAAGTTGGACATGCATGTGTTGTAGTTAAAAAAAAAGACATAAGGTCTGGGTCACAATCTTCAACATACTTGACATTTCCTCCTTTATAACTGGTATGAGGACTCTTTACGAAATGTCCACTGTAATGCATCTCAAGGGTAATATTGTATGCCATTCTGTAAATCAACATGTAAATTAATAATTTAATCAACATGTAAATCAATAATCAAAGCAATTATTTAATCAATATGCGAATCAAATGGTCCCCATTGTTGGTTCCCACTGTCCCCACTTTCCATTATGGAAGATAAATTCCATGGTTGACATCAAGCTCTATTTTCCAATTTCAATACATGGTCCCCACTTTGCCACTTACCTTTCTTTTACATAACAGCAAAAACAAGAAACTAAATGGTTTATAATATTCAATGTTCAGAGATCATGGAATTATGTTCAATATTCAATGGTCAATGGTATAAAATATTAGCAAGAATGGTATAAACCTTACCTTTTCGAATATGTCCAAGGTTAAGAAGCCCTTACCTAATTTGTTTCTTCGATTCGAACCCAAACTTCCAAAATACACTTTATTCATCCAGAGATTCTTCAAATTGTGTATATTTCATTAATCATTATCTTCGCACACCCCCCCCCCCCCCCCCCCAACCTTTTTTTTTTTTTTTTCCCTGATAGAGAAAGAGAGAGAGTCCAGGGGGTTCAAATATGTAAGGATTTACTGAATGACAAAATCGTCATTCCACACGGTCCTTCTAATTTGACGATAAAACTAATGGTTTCAGGTTAAACAATAGTCCGGGGGGGGTTTCAGGTTAAACAATAATCCCGGGGGGGGGGGGGGGGGGGGGGGTGAAGTGTCACGTTTCATAGTACAGGGGGGTAAAGTGAAAACTGTCTAAACAACAGGGCTTTACCCCCCCCCCCCCCCCCCCCCCCCCTCAACCCAAAAACAAAAAAAAAATATACAGTATCAACTTTTGAAGAGTTGTTTTATGTAAAAATATACAGTATCAACTTTTGAATAGTTGTTTTATGTTTCAGTCTACTTTATATTTGTCCGTTATAAACTTGTACCAAAATATTCTGAAAGATGCTCTAGCGGTGTCCCAACGTTTTAATGCACTGCTCCGACGTGTGCAGTTGATTCCAACGTTATCAAAAGTTGTTCCCGACATTGTGAATAGTTGCTCCTAACAGAGTTATCCAAAAAAAAAAAAAAAATGGGTTATGTAAAACTTGATAACTTTTAATTTTACAAAAAAAAGTTGAAATTTTTCTTATTTTCAAGAAAGTAGTAGGTTGGATGTTAAATTTGGCACAAAAATCAACTGAATTGTAATTAGTCCAACGACCACAGAACAATAGGGATTTAGTTGACCGAATCCAATTCAACTGGTTGAATTTTCAATTTGATACTTGATTACTGTTGAAGATGGTTACTACATGTGTTTTTCGTTTATTCTCCCTAGTTTTAGACTTGTCATTACAGGCTTTTTTGGGACGTCTAAAAGTGCATCAATTTTAGTTTAAGTCTTATTTTTTATTTGATTTTTTTGAGAACCAAAGTACAATTGGTTTGGCAAAGGATATGTAATAATAGAGGTATTAGACTGGTCAGAGTTCTTGTGTAAGAAATTGGCATTCACCAAACACTTAAATTTGTAGAACTGGTTCATTTATAAACCACATAATTGATTCTTTACTTTACCAAATAGCCTTTAATTCTCCCATGTGGTTTGGGCTAATATTCAATCGTTAGTGAATGTGTTTAATTTAACGGATATAGTGATTTTATTTTTTGCTTATTTTTTTTTACATTTTTTTTGGTTAGCACATGTTTTTTAGATATACTTATTGTGGTTGGTACCTTTTTTAAAAGAGTAATATTTGGGGCACTAACAACTTTCACTAACACTTACTAACACACTCTATTTCTCTCCTAGTGGTACTGTGGGGTCTGCAGTGGGCCCCGCAGTACCACTAGGAGAGAGATAGAGTGTGTTAGTAAGTGTTAGTGGAAGTTGTTAGTGCCCCTAGCATTGCCCTTTTTAAAAACACTTCAGTAGGCAGACTTATGTTGTCTTAAATTTAATTGATTAATTAGCGGTTGCACATTAGCCCAAACTACCAATGGCATAAGTGACACGCCTGAAATAGTAGGGGACAAACTAAAAAATGTGCTAACCGTCAAGGGTGTGTTTGTAATTAATCAGGGTGTGTATGTAATTAATCCCAACATATAGTCACAATCTACCATAGATAGAAAGTGTTGGAGGTTGGAACACCATGTCACTTTGGTGGAACAGCATTCGGATGCTGTGGTCAAAATGTCACTTTCACAATTTTATTGTATGTTGTGCTAATTTTTTGAGTAATAAAGTTATGATGATGATAATTCTTTTATTATAAGTAATATTATGTTTTTTAAATTTTTATCTCAAAAGTTCTTCATAAATAATGTGACAGTGGAGTCAGATCTAATATAGTGAGATCAGTTAAATTTAATTAGAAGTTGTTAACCTATCCACACTATCACATCATTTAAAATATATTTTTAAAATAAAAATTTTAAAAATATAATATTACTCATTTATTATACGTCATTTGTTGTACCAACATTTCTTTTTGAGCAATAAAGTTACAATGACGACATTCAGATACGGACCAAACATTAATTTCTCCCTCTTATGGAAAGTTTGTTCAAGATAGGAGGAGGATGAGATGTACCTAGGAAGACTTGAGAAAGTAAATTATTTATTTATTTATTATTCTTATTCTTATTGTTATTATATTAATTGTAGGGTCCAAAAGGCAGATTGAAATGGAAAAGAATTTTCTCCTCTTTTGTCTGTGAGAACTTTTATGATGCATTTTAATAGTTTTTGTAGTATGATATATCCAAATTTGGTGCCAAGATATAGCTGATTCCCAAAGTGCATGTGTAATTGGGTCTAAAGAGTAATAATTTTGGAAACCATATCACTTTTAAAAACAAAACAAATTAGTTTTCAAAGTTACTTATACTTTGGGACCTAGTTAGTAGTTACATTTTTGGGATACAACTTTCGCCATCTTGACATCCAAATTAATATGTATGATACAATCAAAATCACTATAGTTTTTCTTTGTTTTTCAATCTTCAAAATGTCATAACTTTAAAAATTCAAATCAAGTTTTGATAAATTTTATATATCTATGATCTACAAAATAAGATGCACAATGCCTATAAATTTTTTTTAAAAAAAATTCAAAATTTTGCAGCTCAAAAACAGTTATCGAGATTTTTTTTTGTAAAATTGACACTTCCATTGTTTAGATCTCGAAAATTAGTCAACATAAAAAAAATGATCCAAAATGGCCAAAGAATCGCAAATTTATGGTCATTTTTATCATATGATACTATATTTATTATTCTATCCAACTAAAGACAATGACATTCCATCAAATTAACCAAATATATAATCACAAATTGTGGCCATTTTATCAGATGTTACTGCCTTTACAATACCTTCTACGCGAAGACAGACAATATTTTTTTTCAAAGATAGTAACACATCACTGTCACAAAAAAGTTACAAAATTAGGGTCATTTAACAGATGTCAATGTCTTTAAATACTGCCCCCATAAGAAAAACAATAGCATATCGTCAAATATTAGTAAAATGACATTAACAGAAATCGACCAAATTATCGCAAAATTATCGTCAAAAACAACATGTCATCGGTAGTTACATTGTTTTGAAATTGACCAAATAATCGCAAAATTATGGGCAATTATCAAAAGTTATTGCCTTTACAATATTGTCCAGGTAAAGATAGTAACATATCATCAAATGCAAATATATTTTTTCAAAGATAGCAAAAAATTGTAAAATTTAGGGTCATTTAGCAGATGTTACTATCTTTAAATACTCTCCCCATGCGGAAAACAATAATATATCATCAAAGATTAGTAATATGGCATTGCACAAAAAGACAGTATCATCGACTGTAATACCCTGTATTTTCAATAAATATTTAATACACAGAGTTTTCTATATTTTCCTTGTTCATACTTGAAGTTTTACTTTCAACCAATCAAGCCTATCGAGCATTTCAAAGTTCAAGCGATCGAACCTTGTTCTATCGATCGAAACCCTACCGACATGAATTAATACGTGGTCCCCACTTCAATCGATCAAACTATCTTCAATCGATTAAACCTGACCGATCTGTGTTCGAGCGATCGAACTACTTTTGATCGATCGAACTTGTAATCATCAGGATTTTCATGTTTCACACAAAAATATCCATCTGCCCACCCCTCTCCTCTATATATACCTTGTGTTCGTGTTTGTAGTGTGTTTGCTGAACTTGAGAGGTTAGAGAAAGTTGTGAGTGCTTGTGTTTTATATATATTATTCACACATCTATATATATACACACATCCATAATATATATATATATATATATAGTCAGAGAGAGAAGAGAACTAAGAAGAAAGAAGAAAGAAGAAAGAAGAAAAAGGAGACAAAAAGAGAGAGAGATACAGAGGCAGAGAAGAGAGAGAAGGAGGAGGCCACTATTGAAGCTCAAAGCTCAAGCTAAACACACCCTAAGTGAGTTTTCACTCACTTGGTTTCTTTAATATAATGTTTACAAGCTTTTGGTGATGTTTAGATGTATTAAACACGTCTCTAAGACGTTTATATATTGCTGTTTACGAATCTACTGGAGAAGACGACTCTCAAGCGATTGAACTAAGTTCAATTGATCGAAAGTTCAATCGATCGAACATATTTCGATCGCTCAAACATTTCTTTTCTCAATCGATCAAAATGGTTTCAATCGATCGAAAGTAGGGTGCTGTGTCCACAGAGACTCGGGAGTGAAAGTGTAATCGGATTAAACCGTTGAAGTTGATTAAGAAAGAGGTTGTTCTTTTGATAGTAATAAATCGACTAGGAATTTATAGACTACAATGTAAATACAACTATTGATATTTGAATGAAAATGGAATTGGAAATGGTGAGAATGTGAATGAAAGTGAAACCTAGAGTGGTGACTCCACTACTAACCATTTAGGCATTTGGAAAATCATATTTCTTCAATAGTTGACTCAAGAACTCAAAAAGAACTCGTATACTATAAAGATTTGGGAATTAATTTAACTCAAATACTAGCATGACTCATTTTTGATAGGAATGATTTGTCCACCCTTAATTTTACTAAACCAAGTTAAACTAGGTGGTAGTACAAATAATCTTCTCTAGGCATGAACCATATGTCATATTTCAATTACAACAATAAAGCACTATTGTGTAGCCCTCACAATAGAGATCACAGAAATCAAGCATGAATTATGGTTCGTTTAGACCAAAACAAATTTCTAATACAAGAAATAAATCAAAGCATGGAAACATGCTTAAGAAGACCTATGAACAAAGTGGTAAAGCAAAAACAACTAAATTACCCAAACGGCCAGGTCTAGGTGTTAAACAGAAATACAAAGAGAGGAGCAGAGGTAGTAACTTACTTCTTCTATTCAGCCTTTTTCTTCCTTCTCCAACCAATTCTTTACCTTTTCAGTGTCACCCAGAACCTAG
The DNA here is from genome assembly GCA_033977485.1 of Hydrangea macrophylla. Taxonomy (NCBI): domain Eukaryota; kingdom Viridiplantae; phylum Streptophyta; class Magnoliopsida; order Cornales; family Hydrangeaceae; genus Hydrangea; species Hydrangea macrophylla. Next base: position 28,980,614 of record CM066994.1, on the reverse strand, counting down.
AAACCAAACATTGTGTCTAGAGAATCGAGTTTCCCAGTCATAAACATGACAACCCATCAACATGATTTTCCTTGCACATTTTAATACAAAAATATAAAGAAGAAGATAGTGTAATAAAAGCACCTCATTTATTATATCTTGTGGAAGCCAATATTTGTTCATCTCCCATCCACGCGTAGTCTGCTTATGCTCAGTTGAAAAAAGAGAAAGAAATTAGTGCACTATTCAACTTAAGATAGCATAACTAGTATAGAAATTTATGACTTATTACCCTTTTAACATACCATTATAGACAAAACACCATTCTAATGTGCAAAATATTTTGGAGCCCCTATTCAAAATGGTGGGGACGCGACTTAGATAGCTATTTCCAGACTTAATTAGATACCAATGTCATAAGTTATTTATATGGAAGTATGCCAAGTGGCAATCACTTCTAAGTCATGAATCATGTGTGAATGCTTGATTAGTTGACACCCCCCCCCCCCTCCCCAACACACCCACACCCACACCCACACACACTTGTGTGATAATGCATTTTACCACCCATTGGATCTGGTGAGAATGATGTAAATTAAAAGAATAGAAACAAAAACAATTAGAACAAATCCCCAAAGGTGAAAATTAAGGTTATAGGAAAAGGTAAAAATCTTGAACCACACAGGAAAGAATAAAACTGACATTAGATTTTGTAGTTAATGCTGCTACAACCAATTGTTTCGGGGGTGACTACGGACTCATCGATGTAATTACGTACAGTATATGCGTAATTTCTCCTAACAATTCTGAGATTATTATTTTTTTCATTAAAAGATAAACATAAAGTGTATAGACATTAAGTACAAAATTTGCAAGTGACTTTGGCACCCGGAGGAGTCCAATTAGCTCAGAGCTAGATGAGGTTTACATGCAATGGAATCTTCAGGCCAACCTCTCACTTATTTGAGCTGGATTACTCTTCCTAGTTGAGTAGAGTTTGGCACACCTGCCCCTCTCAATATCAATCTCATGGTTTAAATACACTATGGTACACCATAAATCAGTGATGATCATGGTTCACAACAAAGTCTAAAAACGCCCAACCATCGAATTCTTGCGTGACATCAGTGATTCGCTGAAAAACAGACATCACAAAAGAAAACCATAGCTTCCAAAACCATCCATTAATTTATGTCAGATGGAAAAAATCCGAAGAAAAGAAAATCGCTTAAAAATTTTATCAGGTCCATCCAGTCAGCTATACAAATATCCTTACAAATTAGACAAAAATGGTTTCCTAAACTAAACATCAAATTTTATCTACCATATATATATATATATAAAGTAAAACCCTAGATCTACCAAACTAAAAAACAATCTGACTCAAAACTGACCACAGTTTCAGTTTCAGTTTCAGTTTCAAAATAGCAAGTAGCATTGAATTAATAAGATCAAAGAAGAGAATAAACTCATAAGGCCTCGCGAATCGATCAAATAAATGTCATACCTGCTTCTCACTGTTTTTGTAGAGGAACTAGAAATCTCAACCCTACACAAAAAAAAATCATTATAATTTTGAGCGAATTGATCAAATTAGGGTAAAAAAGAGGAGAGATAGAAGATGAGAAGTAAACACACTTACACCCACAACACTACAACAGAATGCATACTCCAAGCACACAAACCAGAACACACACACACACACACACACACACACACACACACACACACACGCACACACACCAAAAAATACATGCACACACATGCACACACCAAAATACACACACACACGCGCGCATACACAATCTACAAAATCAAAGCAAAAAAAAAGCCCAAAATCAATCAAAGCCACATAAAGAATCGATTAAAGAGAGAAAGCTAGTTCAAAGGAACAAAACGATGGAACGCTAGAAAAAGTGAGAGAGAAGACATAACAACTTCTGTATTTCTAGGGCACAAATATGGATGGAGAGAGAAAGAGAAGACTAACCGATCTTCATTTATCTCAGCAACGACGCGAAAATTTCTGAATCCAAGTAGCGACTTCGGAAGTTATAGTTGGTGTCGGCGTCAAAAGTGGTGGCGATGTTGCGGTGGTGAGGGATAGCAGCGCCGGTGGTGAGGTCTAGGGCTAGCAGCGGCGATTTGTGGTCTCTATTCTCACTTCTCAATCTCGGATCGATAGAAGAGAGAATGAGAGGGGATGACTAAAATAATCCTAAATGGAGTATGTTTTATTTACAAAATTGCCACCGCAATTTTATTTACGTCGGTTTTTGTAACACCCGTACCCGGGAAAAAGGGTTAAATATCATTTTATATGCATTAATTAATATAATTAGTGTGTAAAATGGATTAAGGGGAGGCTTTGGACTCGCCCAGAAAAAAAAAAGTGTTCAGAAGAGGGACACTAATTGGAAAAGTCCCCAGTGAGGTGGGACGAGTATTGGAGTGGGACCCAGTGAAGGGCCCGAATAAAAATATGTGCATTTTATGTGATTAAATGCATTTATATGATTACATGATTATTTGTTTAAATGCTTTCATAATATATGATGATATATGTTTAGCATTTGGTATTAGTTTGGACACCCAAATAAGGGTATAATTGAAAAAAAGATTTAAATTGGTAGGTACGATAGCAACTTCATAAAATATATGGGACCCACGTTGGGACCCATGCGGAACTTAGACAAATACTCATTTGATAATTGGGTAGTTAATGGAATGTTTGGGGGATTTCATAATAAGAACTTAAGAGTTCCGGGGGTGTAAACAGAAAATGGGAAAAATAAGGTTTTGACACCTCATGTCAAGTGCATGTGTGTGTTGTCATATGAGATTAGTCTCATATTTGCTGAAATTGAGACAAAAGAGAGAACCGAGAGCTCTCGACGGAAGACGACGGGTTTTCGACATCGTTTTCTTGCCGTTCCTTCGCCGTTCGACGTCGGATTTACGATCCGAGACCACTTTTGGACTCGTGGAGGTAAGAGGATTACATGCACGTAACTTGTTTTCATTTTCGGCAACGTTTTTCCGGTAACCGTTCTTGATAAACGATATTTGTTGAACCAAAATCATGTAGGATTTACTTTGGGTAAGACTTGAGCAAGATTTGTGAAGGAATTCTTCATTTCTAGCTTGAATTTGGGTAGATCTTGCTAAGGTGAGTTTTCTAGCCTAAAGAATGGTTGTGTTTGACTATGTTCAATACATCAATGATGTTAGAGATGATAGTTTATGATTAGAAACCAAGAGGTTGTTCTTATTGTGTTGATTATTCATGTTTAGAAAACATGTAGTTATCAAATTGTAAATTGCATGCCAATTTTATGGAAGTTATATGTGCCTACATGTGTATGTGCTTATGTGGTTATGTGGTATTCAATGAGCCCGGGACAATGATTCATTAGTTGGGAGTAATAAGGGTGGTGAACAGGAAGAATCCAAGAAAGACGGAAGTCCAAGGAATAGAAGTGGCCACGGGACCAAGGGAGGTCCCGGGTCGGAATGAATCATTGAACCGGTGACTCGGCGATTACAAAAATATGATTTATGTGTTTATTGTTGCATTGCACATGTTTAAACATTCAGCCATGTTTAGAATTCTCACTAAGCGTAATGCTTAAGAAAGTCGTTTTCTATTTCTGTTGTGGTAAATAACAACCACCGCAGGTACAGAGCGATATTCGGAGAGGAAGTGACGTGCTCGGGATTGGGGAAGAGATTTGGGTCTTGTAAATATGTTTATAATGTGTAATGTAGTGTAACTTGTGGGTTAGTATCCTTGACTTGTGAATTGAAGACTTGACTCGTGGTCGTATCCATAGAGTTAGTTTTGGAATCCTACGACTCATGTGTTAATGTAGATTTGAAGAAACTTATGTAATTTCTATGTGGAAGTTGTAGGTTGTATGTTTGGACCTTTCCGGCAAGCCCGGATATGCGTCGCAACTCTTTTGTGTAAGTTCTTTTTGTAACTTAGTGGATTGAATGGTTTTGTAATGGTTTTCTAATGCTCCATGTGGTTGGTAATAGCTTTGGGCTCCTTTTCAATAAGATTTCATAAATTATTAGCTTCTACCATAAGTTTAATTCCAAAACTTGATTTGTTTCCAAGAGGGATGTGTCTATGAGTTGGTTTGATCCCTAAGAGGTTATGTTAATGGTTTAAATGTTTGAAAGAGCTTGAATTTGTGTTTGTTGTAGTTGTGGTGGTGTTTCTCATGTTTACTTAATGCTTGAAGGCATCTAAATAAGTGTTGGAATGATTTTGAAAGAGTCCATAAGGTTTAGTTTGGTTTTGGGTGTGTTGGGACTGATTAAACAGGGGTTTTCTGCTAAAAATCAAGTTCTGCAGAAACCGGATCGATCCGGGCCTTAAGCGGATCGATCCGGAGCATCTGGAGGAGCCAAATTGGACATTCTGTCAAAATCGGATCGATCCGGTTTTGGGAAAACCGGATCGATCCGCTGGTCCAGATTCAGCATTGTCGCCTTTTACGGAAACGGACATAACTCTCTCTAGAAAACTCGGATTCGCGCGCCGTTTTTTGCGTTGGAACCGGGACTCAAAGACCTATCTTTTGGTATAAAATTTGCTATACCTTATTAATTACCATTTTACCCTTGGAGTCTATTTTATAACAATAGAGTTGTTGAATATGGTTAAATACATGTGATTCTTAGTAATTTGAATGGTTCTTTGTTAAGTAATGTAATTGGGAGCTTGTAGCATTGTTACACATATCCTAATCCGCACGAGGCGGGTTGGGGTGTGACAGTTTTTGGTATCAGAGCAATAGGTTAGAGCCTTTGGGGACGAGAGACGTATACGACGCGTAGTGTGCACACAACAACACGTAGTTGCATAAACATACATACACGTTTACTTAGCATGCTTTTAAATATTGATTAGCATGTTGTGTGTTCTTAAAAGTAACGTGCATGTGTGTACTACATGTGGGTGCCAGGCATAATGTCTGGAGGTGACACCTCAAACCGAATGGAACGGGTTGAAAGAGCAATCGAAGGGTTGGTACGAGTAGCGGAAACTCATGTGATCGAAGAGAGACCGCTACAACCGAATCCAAATTCGAGGGAAGATATTGTTACTATTTCAAAATTTCACAAACAAAAGCCGACTATATTCCGCGGGGAAGCCGATCCGATGAAGGCGAATTTTTGGATCTCGGATATGGAGAAAATCTTCAGGGTTCTACCATGTACAGAGGAACAAAAGGTGTTATTTGCAGCCGATACATTGAAGGACGAAGCGCAATATTGGTGGCGTACTAAGTTGGGTCCGGGGCAACCGACAACGTGGGATCAATTCCTTGAAATATTCAATGAGCAATACTTTCCGGAATCGTTTGGGGATCAAAAGGCTCAAGAATTCATGGAGTTAATACAAGGGGGAAAGACAGTTCGGGAGTATTCAACACAATTTACAAGTTTGGCAAGGTTTGCCGGGGATATCGTAACAACCGAGAAAGTGAAGGCAAGGAAGTTTGTAGCAGGACTCCGAGGTGACATTCGAGGTCGAGTGACTGTATTCCGTCCAGAGACCTATGCTAAGGCATTGGATATTGCTTCTATTGCGGAGAGAGACCTTGGGTATACCTCAAATATGCCACCACCACCAAATCAACAAGGTAAACGGTCGGGATCAAGTCAGTTTAGTGGTCAGGGGAGTGCAAAAAGGCAGAGTTCAGGAGGATCATCAGTTAGTATCGGCAGTGGTTCTAGTGGAAATAAGCCGAGGTGTCAGACTTGTCAGAAATTTCATTGGGGCCGATGCAATCAACTTCCAAATCCAATCATTTGTAATATTTGCCGACAACCGGGACACATTGCCAGGAATTGCCCAAAGCAGAATTTAGATATGAGGGGTCGATGCTTCACTTGTAAGGAATTGGGACATCAAGCTAAGGATTGTCCAACCAAGCGTCAGGGAGCTTCTGGTTCCGGTTCATACGCGGCTAGTGCTATTACACCGAGACCTACTCAACAACCTCCGAGGAGAGAGCAGCGGGAGGCAAGATCATATCAGCTCAGGCCGGGAGAGACCACTTCTGCCGATACCGTTGTTTCAGGTATGGTTCCCATTTGCTCACACCTAGCAAATGTACTCATAGATTCGGGATCCACACACTCATTCGTATCACATCACTTTGCTAAGTATCTAGATAAACCATTAGAGTTTCTGGATTATGATTTATCTGTTGCAATACCATTAGGGGTTCCGTTGATTAGTTCGGGGGTGTTTAGAAACTGTGAGATAAATATAGGTGGTAAAAGTTTAACAGTCGATTTAGTACCGTTAATCGTTCAGCACTTTGATGTTATATTGGGTATGGATTGGTTAGCAGCAAATTATGCAAATATCGATTGTAACAACAAAGGGGTCATATTTCGTATCCCAAACCAAGATATGTTCTATTTCCAAGGCAAGGGTGTTGTGTCACCACCGTATATAGTGTCGGCTATTGAGGCATGTCGTTTGTTGAAGAAAGGTTGTCGAGGGTTCTTATGTAGTATACTGGATACTAGGGGTAATGGTTTAAAACTTGAGGATATTCCGATAGTTAGAGAATTTCCGGATGTGTTTCCAGAAGAATTACCCAGTGTGTTAATTGATCGAGAAATTGAGTTTGGTATGATGTTATGCCGGGAATTCAACCAATTTCGCGAGCACCATATCGAATGGCACCGGTTGAGTTGAAAGAGTTGAAGATACAGTTGCAAGAGTTGCTAGACAATGGTTTTATCCGACCTAGTGTATCCCCGTGGGGTGCACCGGTATTATTTGTGAAAAAGAAGGACGGTACAATGCGAATGTGCATTGACTACCGGGAGATCAACAAGGTAACCATCAAGAACAAATACCCATTGCCACGCATCGACGACTTATTCGATCAACTTCAAGGGGCTCAGGTATTTTCAAAGGTAGATTTGAGATCGGGATACCACCAATTGAAAGTCAAAGCAGAGGATGTAGAGAAGACTGCCTTTAGGACTCGCTACGGGCACTATGAATTTCTAGTGATGCCGTTTGGGGTTACTAATGCGCTTGCCGCCTTCATGGATTTAATGAACCGTGTGTTCAAGTCGTACTTGGATGAATTCGTGATAGTATTCATTGATGACATTCTCATTTACTCGAAGAATTCAGAGGAGCATGAACAACATTTGAGACTAGTCTTACAACGACTTCGAGAGAAACAGTTATTTGGGAAATTGAAGAAGAGTGAGTTTTGGTTAACAAGTGTCACTTTCCTAGGGCACGTGATTTCTAAAGAGGGTATTTCTGTTGACCCACAGAAAATTGAAGCCGTTATGAATTGGTCAAGGCCGACAAATGTATCCGAGATTCGAAGTTTCTTGGGGTTAGCCGGATATTATAGAAGATTTGTTAAAGACTTCTCTAGAATCGCAACTCCAATGACGAAGCTGATGAGAAAAGATGTACCATTTGAGTGGAACAAGGAATGTGAAGATTGTTTTGTAGCATTGAAGAAAAAGTTGACTACGGCACCAATACTTACAATTCCAACAGGTACCGGGAATTTCAGAATTTATAGCGATGCTTCGCACCAAGGCTTGGGATGTGTGCTAACACAAGATGACAAGGTAATAGCCTATTCTTCACGACAGTTGAGGTCTCATGAAAAGAACTATCCAACTCACGATTTGGAATTAGCAGCGGTAATCTTCGCCCTGAAAATTTGGAGACATTATCTATACGGGGAAACTTGTGAAATCTTCACCGATCACAAAAGTCTGAAATACCTATTCACTCAGAGGGATCTTAACATGAGACAAAGAAGGTGGTTGAAACTTATGAAAGACTACGACTTGAAGATTCAATATCACCCGGGAAAAGCAAATGTAGTTGCTGATGCTTTGAGCCGAAAATCGTCAGAAAACTTAGCTTATGCCTTAACCGGACAAGAAAGGTTGGTGAAAGAATTTGAACAACTAAAACTTGAAGTGGTTCCCAGAATTGAAGGTGGGTTAATGGCTGCAATTATGGCACAGCCAAGTCTTGTTGGTGAGATAAAGTCTAATCAACTACTAGATCCAGATTTTAAGAGGATTGTGGATGAATTACCTGAAGGTAAAAGACCGGAATTTAGTTTCCACGATGGTGTCTTAAAGTATATAAATCGTTTATGTGTACCTAAAGTTGGGAATCTAAGAGATAAAGTTATGGAGGAAGCTCATAATACCAGGTATTCAGTACACCCGGGAAGTACCAAAATGTACCGAGACTTGCGAGAAATTTACTGGTGGAGTGGTATGAAACGAGAAGTCGCAAAATTTGTGTCTAAATGTATGACTTGCCAAAAGGTAAAACTGGAACATCAACGACCAGGAGGAGAACTACACCCGTTAGAGATACCGGAGTGGAAATGGGAGCATATCACAATGGATTTCGTATCGGGATTTCCAAAATCGACAAAGTCGAATGATAGCATTTGGGTTATTGTTGACCGGTTGACTAAGTCAGCCCATTTCCTGCCTATCAAGACCAAAGATCCATCAAAACTTGCAGAGATTTATATCAGAGAGATTATACGGCTTCATGGAGCACCGGTTTCTATAGTGTCAGATCGTGATACTCGGTTTGTATCAAGGTTTTGGGAGAGTTTACAGAAAGCTATGGGAACATCTTTACATTTCAGTACTGCGTTTCATCCCCAGACTGATGGTCAATCCGAGAGGGTGATTCAGATTTTAGAAGATATGTTAAGGGTCTGTGTTATGGATTTTAAAGCTGATTGGGAATCTCATTTGCCGTTGATTGAATTTTCTTACAACAACAGCTTCCAAACCAGCATTGGAATGGCGCCTTACGAGGCATTGTACGGAAGAAAGTGTAGATCGCCGGTTTGTTGGACAGAAGTTGGTGAAAAACAACTTTTGGGGCCAGAGATAGTTCAAATTACTACCAATAAGATTCGATTGATTAAACAGCGGCTACAAACGGCTCAAAGTCGTTATAAAAGTTATGCAGATACGGGTAGAAGACCGTTAGAATTCGAGGTGGGTGACTATGTGTTTCTAAAGGTATCGCCTTCGAAAGGCATAACACGTTTTGGTAAGCGAGGTAAGCTCAGCCCGAGGTATGTTGGGCCATATTTGATTCTTAATCGGGTGGGACCGTTAGCTTATCGGTTGGAATTGCCACAAGAGTTGACGAACGTTCATAATGTGTTCCACGTGTCAATGCTTCGACGATATGTGCCGGATTCGAAACATGTTATCATTCCGGAACCATTAGAGATTCGGGAAGATTTAACTTACGTGGAGCATCCAGTGCAAATTCTTGATAGAAAAGATCAAGTGTTGAGAACCAAGGTGATTCCACTTGTTATGGTTCAATGGCGAAGCCATTCGGTCGAGGAGGCTACTTGGGAGCGAGAGGATGAGATTCGAGCAAAGTACCCGCACTTATTCGACACCTGAGGTAAGAGTAAGTTTGGGGACCAAACTCCTTTTTAGGGAGGGAGAAATGTAACACCCGTACCCGGGAAGAGGGGTTAAATATCATTTTATATGCATTAATTAATATAATTAGTGTGTAAAACGGATTAAGGGGAGGCTTTGGACTCGCCCAGAAAAAAAAAAGTGTTCAGAAGAGGGACACTAATTGGAAAAGTCCCCAGTGAGGTGGGACGAGTATTGGAGTGGGACCCAGTGAAGGGCCCGAATAAAAATATGTGCATTTTATGTGATTAAATGCATTTATATGATTACATGATTATTTGTTTAAATGCTTTCATAATATATGATGATATATGTTTAGCATTTGGTATTAGTTTGGACACCCAAATAAGGGTGTAATTGAAAAAAAGATTTAAATTGGTAGGTACGATAGCAACTTCATAAAATATATGGGACCCACGTTGGGACCCATGCGGAACTTAGACAAATACTCATTTGATAATTGGGTAGTTAATGGAATGTTTGGGGGATTTCATAATAAGAACTTAAGAGTTCCGGGGGGTGTAAACAGAAAATGGGAAAAATAAGGTTTTGACACCTCATGTCAAGTGCATGTGTGTGTTGTCATATGAGATTAGTCTCATATTTGCTGAAATTGAGACAAAAGAGAGAACCGAGAGCTCTCGACGGAAGACGACGGGTTTTCGACATCGTTTTCTTGCCGTTCCTTCGCCGTTCGACGCCGGATTTACGATCCGAGACCACTTTTGGACTCGTGGAGGTAAGAGGATTACATGCACGTAACTTGTTTTCATTTTCGGCAACGTTTTTCCGGTAACCGTTCTTGATAAACGATATTTGTTGAACCAAAATCATGTAGGATTTACTTTGGGTAAGACTTGAGCAAGATTTGTGAAGGAATTCTTCATTTCTAGCTTGAATTTTGGTAGATCTTGCTAAGGTGAGTTTTCTAGCCTAAAGAATGGTTGTGTTTGACTATGTTCAATACATCAATGATGTTAGAGATGATAGTTTATGTTTAGAAACCAAGAGATTGTTCTTATTGTGTTGATTATTCATGTTTAGAAAACATGTAGTTATCAAATTGTAAATTGCATGTCAATTTTATGGAAGTTATATGTGCCTACATGTGTATGTGCTTATGTGGTTATGTGGTATTCAATGAGCCCGGGACAATGATTCATTAGTTGGGAGTAATAAGGGTGGTGAAGAGGAAGAATCCGAGAAAGACGGAAGTCCAAGGAATAGAAGTGGCCACGGGACCAAGGGAGGTCCCGAGTCGGAATGAATCATTGAACCGGTGACTCGGCGATTACAAAAATATGATTTATGTGTTTATTGTTGCATTGCACATGTTTAAACATTCAGCCATGTTTAGAATTCTCACTAAGCATAATGCTTAAGAAAACCGTTTTCTATTTCTGTTGTGGTAAATAACAACCACCGCAGGTACAGAGCAATATTCGGAGAGGAAGTGACGTGCTCGGGATTGGGGAAGAGATTTGGGTCTTGTAAATATGTTTATAATGTGTAATGTAGTGTAACTTGTGGGTTAGTATCCTTGACTTGTGAATTGAAGACTTGACTCGTGGTCGTATCCATAGAGTTAGTTTTGGAATCCTACGACTCATGTGTTAATGTAGATTTGAAGAAACTTATGTAATTTCTATGTGGAAGTTGTAGGTTGTATGTTTGGACCTTTCCGGCAAGCCCGGATATGCGTCGCAACTCTTTTGTGTAAGTTCTTTTTGTAACTTAGTGGATTGAATGGTTTTGTAATGGTTTTCTAATGCTCCATGTGGTTGGTAATAGCTTTGGGCTCCTTTTCAATAAGATTTCATAAATTATTAGCTTCTACCATAAGTTTAATTCCAAAACTTGATTTGTTTCCAAGAGGGATGTGTCTATGAGTTGGTTTGATCCCTAAGAGGTTATGTTAATGGTTTAAATGTTTGAAAGAGCTTGAATTTGTGTTTGTTGTAGTTGTGGTGGTGTTTCTCATGTTTACTTAATGCTTGAAGGCATCTAAATAAGTGTTGGAATGATTTTGAAAGAGTCCATAAGGTTTAGTTTGGTTTTGGGTGTGTTGGGACTGATTAAACAGGGGTTTTCTGCTAAAAATCAAGTTCTGCAGAAACCGGATCGATCCGGGCCTTAAGCGGATCGATCCGGAGCATCTGGAGGAGCCAAATTGGACATTCTGTCAAAATCGGATCGATCCGGTTTTGGGAAAACCGGATCGATCCGCTGGTCCAGATTCAGCATTGTCGCCTTTTACGGAAACGGACATAACTCTCTCTAGAAAACTCGGATTCGCGCGCCGTTTTTTGCGTTGGAACCGGGACTCAAAGACCTATCTTTTGGTATAAAATTTGTTATACCTTATTAATTACCATTTTACCCTTGGAGTCTATTTTGTAACAATAGAGTTGTTGAATATGGTTAAATACATGTGATTCTTAGTAATTCGAATGGTTCTTTGTGAAGTAATGTAATTGGGAGCTTGTAGCATTGTTACATGTGTCCTAATCCGCACGAGGTGGGTTGGGGTGTGACAGTTTTAAAACTCTAGCTTACTATTAATGTCAGTTTGTAACAAAGTGACATAAAAACTAGTATTATTTATGTCAATTTAAAAAAAATTGACATAAAAACTATAACATTTATGTCAGCTTTCTAAAAACCGACATAAATACTTAAAAACTAACATAAAAAGTCCACATGAGAAATACTTATGTCACTCAAAATAAAAGTGACATAAAAATAATTTTAAAAGTGACATAAAAAGCATTTTTTTCTTGTAGTGATGATCAGGAAATGTTGTTCTATTTTCATCAAATGTTGTTCTGTGCAAATCAAATGTTGTTCCATGGATCATCAAATGCTGTTCCGTGATCATCAAATGTTGTTCTATGCAAATCATATGTTGTTCCATGATCAAGAAATATTGTTCTATTTTCAACAAATGTTCCGTGCAAATCAAATGTTATTCCATGAATACATAAAACTCCTGACAAAAGTAATACACTAATTTTACCAATTAAAATTCCGGTTGTTGTTGAAGTACCATGCATTACCTATACTCACCTGCAATGTACATATGCTTAGGCATTAATATACATGCTAACATCTAATAAATATTGGCAATGTATGGGAATAAAGTACCTTATTCACATTTGAAACTGTCTCACTAGTTTGCTGCATACATACACTATCGGTGCTATTTAAATCGAATTAGAATTGAGTTGGTGGGGGCATGGTAGTAGAACCACCAAGATTTGTGAACGCTTGCGACGAGCTATTAGCATTCGCATTTGTTGCAGGTGTTGTAATGTACGCAGGTGAATATGTGGAGCTCGTTGTATTTGATGAATTTCTTTTTCGAGCTGTCTGCCCGTGACTCGAGGTTGATAAATCCGGTTGTAAGGTTGGGCACGTAGGTTTTGAGTGTCCGGCTTTCCTAGTCAATGTAATTGAATTTTTATAAGTTGATAATATTTCATGAATGCGATGTAATATGTATTTTGGTTGTACCTGCACTGACCACATCTCTTTCAATTAGGTATACCAACCGAAAGCTTCCAACATTAATTTTGTGGATGAGCAAGTTTCTTTATTGCTGGAACAAACTTAACATGCTTTTGGAACAATTTGTTATGGTCTTGAACAAAGTTGTGTTGAGGAATTAATATGGTGGCAATTTAACATAATTAATACAACTACATACCCATAATAAATCACTCATACTTATACATCAAATTTCAAATTTTATGATAGTGTACAAGATTTTATACATAAATGTAAAATCTTACATGATTGACACACAAATCAATCCACGGAGAACAACTATTTGTACCATGGAACATTTGTTTCCAACCACAGAACAAACATATAAAATGAAACAACATTTTATGGGATAGAACAATCGTTCCTGATCATGGAACAACCATCACTTGAGAATCGGCTATAGCAGGTTTCTTTCACATTTATTGCACGTCAGATAGCCATCATTACGTGTCAATCAGCCATCACTTCATCCTAGCTTTTTCTTTTTAGCTTTTTCTTTCTCCTCTATTCCAAACTTGACAAATGACAAAGTGATTTGGAGTATATATACACCCAAAACCACTAAACGTACCAAAATTTGCTCCTATCTTTTAATACTACATGATCATATTGCATTGAGCCACACCCATTTTCCGATTTTTCCCATATCTAAAGATTTTCTTGTTGCTAAAGGCATATCTAAAGATAGATATGTCATAGACAGTGTGCTTTCTTCTGAAAATTCAGCCGGTGTTGTACTTTTACTTTGGGGATTGCAAGTGGCCATTTCCTAGGTGCTGTTTATAGTCCAGACCCTAAAATGGAAATCATGAACAACTGGCAATAGCATCAAATCAGTCACGGTTTGATGCCCTGAAAAGCTTTAAAGACCAAATGTGGGGGAATTCTATTGTGGACAAGGTGGTAAACTATCATTTACGTGTTACATATGAATTGGAGAAAAAAAAAAGAAAAAGTTTGACACTATAAATGCTTTGTCGATAGACTTTCTTAGCAACATATGAACATTTTTTTTAACTTAGTTTGTACGATGATAAAAGTTGAGCAAAATGAGAAAAAATTTACTTAAGCGCATTCAGGCTTAGTTTGGCCCCCATTTTAGTGTTTTTTTTAAGCACAATTTCATGTTAATTCATTTGGTAACTAGTTTATGAGCTTTGCAAAAATTGAACGTAGGGTTTTTTTTTTTTTTTTTTTTTTGGGAGGGGGGGAGCTTTTAAAAGCTCAATGTTGCTTTTTGGTTCATGAATATTTTTTAAAGAATAATGTGTCACTTGTACAAAATTATGAAACAACTTAATAATAAATTTCATAAGCTACTTTTAAAAGTCACGTGGGAGCCAAACTAAGCCTTAATGCTTCTGAGACAATTAATGCATTGTTGGTTGGACTTTTCTTAGCAATGTTTGGATATTTTTTTTAGGAACGTTTATACCTTGATTAATTTAGTTTAAACATTTTTGGACTTAGTTTGTACATATATTATTTGCTAACAAATGGCTAGTTTTGTTATGAAAGTACAAATATTAGTTCTCAATAAAGTCCAAATATTACTTATTAAAGTCCAAATGTTGGTTAAAAAAAATCGTTTGCTTAGTAAAGTCTAATGATTTGTAAGAAATGTATAATATATATGTATATATACATATATATGTGCAAAACCACATTCACAACCACCTTCGCCACGGATTGCGTAGAGATGAGAACTCAAACTCAACCTTAAACTCATTCAATGGCCAAGAAACTTTTGCTCTATGTGGGGGCGAAACCACTTCCACCCACTATAGAATTCCCCTAAAGGTGTTTTGACCACACGCGCGCGCACACACACACACACAAAAAAAAACACCCTTAAAGTGTCCCCCTAGGTACTATGATAAAAATGAAAATTTTAAAAAGGAAAAAAAAAAAAAAAAAAAAAGAAAGAAAGAATCTGATATCCAATAGACAGGGACAGGGACAATAACACAAATAAGGAGTTAATTACTTTAAATGTGAAAAAAAAAATTACATATAGGCCAAAGATAAGTAGATAACACATATAAGGTAATTAACTGCCATAAAAATAAGAAAACCCAGTTACAAAAAATTTCCCACATAGAGATAGACAGAGACAGAGAGAGAATCAGAATCCTTTGTCATTAGCACGCTTTTCTGGCGAATTTCGACCCTGTGAGTTAATGTTGGTTATAGTAAATTTCACAAAACACAGTTTATCACAAGTGTGTTGTTGTAGTTTATATATCTCTATATATATATATATATATAATTTTTATTTTCAAAAAGACCAAACCTATTTTCTATTTGGGTAAAATTACATTTCGTACCCTTATACTTTGGGTGTGATTTCACTTTGATCGCTGCTTGCAGTTTCAATTTTGTCACTTTGGTCCTTATAATTTCGGTTTAGGTTTAATATAGTCCATTTAAGAAAATTTCCTACAATTTTTAACAAAAATAGGTCATGTGATGCACACTTGAGGTATCATTAGGGGCGTAATGGTAAATTATTAAGAGAAATTACACTTAACACACCTATATTAAACCTAAATCTGTCAGAAATTGTAAAAAAAAAAAATTGATGAATGAACTGTATTAGATCTAAACTGAAATTGTAAAGATCAAATTGGCAAAATTAAAATTGCAGGTACCAAAATAAAATCACACCCAAACTAGAAAGATAGAGTGTATTTTTCCCTTTCCCTTTCCCTTTCTGTTTTTTGTTTTTAACCAATGAACATAAAATCTTCTACAGTACTGAAAAACGAAAATCCAAATAATTATCAAACGCCACCAAACTAACATAAACACAAAAAGAAAATGAAATAGTAAAAAAAAAAAATTTGTTAAATTTCTATTTTATGTATTTATTTTTTGGTCAAACAATTTGGTAGTGGGTTGGAATTGGTCTAAGTTGCGATTTAGTTGATCTAACGGCTGTGACGAAGTCAGTCGTGTTGTCACATACACAACTAGTGGAAGATTTGTTTTCTTTGGACGCAAGAAGAGAGAAAGACTCGGTCTCCAAAAGTAGGCGGCATTGCACAGGACTAGGCGTAATGAACCTTCTTATTATTCAAAATGTCTACAACATGTATCCAGATAATTCTGTTATCATAGGGATGTTGTTTGGGAAAGTTTAAAGTAGGAAAGGTTTTAATTCAAGTCACTCTTTCTATTTGGTTTTTTATAAAATAAAAAAAAATAATTGAGGTTACATGTTCGTTTGAAAAATTGTTTTCCCTAACAACCTCTTATGGACTTTTATCACATGATCTTTTATCAAAATCTTTTATTGTATAATCTTTTATCAAAAATCACAAACAGCCTCTTGTCGATGTTTTACCAAATACTCAAAATCTTTTGTTTTTTGTTTGGAGAATGTATTTATTTTTATGTATAATACATTTATGTTGGGCCAAATGCAATTTCACATTTTCTTAAAAAAAGGAAGCATCTCTAACTGACCAATCATTAATTGCCATGTCATCCTCTAATCTTATCACAATCACTCAAAATTAGAAACAACCCATATAAATCAGGACACTAAGATTTTATTTAAAACACATGATACATCTCGATCACCAAGGCCTTCCAAAAAAAAAAAAAACAAAAAAAAACAAAAAATTAAATTATAAGGGATTGCTAACCTATAATATGATGGTTGCATGTTACTAGCATACAATATTCTCTTTAGTAACGAAAAATAGGTTTTTAGTGACAAAATTTTTGTCACTAAAGGTTTCAACTTTTAGCGACGAAAATTTCGTCGCTAAAAGCCTTTTTTTTCGTCACTAAAACCTTCATTTACTGTAGGTTAACAAATCCCTAAATTAAATATCTAATTAATCTAAAATTCCACATAAGATAGCATATGACCATTAATGAAAGGATTCACTGTCACGTTGAAAAACACTTTTTGAGAAATTTTTTTGAGAATCATAGCATTACTCTTCCACATAAGAAATAGAGAGAGTACTTTTGCTCACCCAAAAATGGTTCACTAATATTCATCCAAGCGTTCCATTGGCCAATGCAGTGGGATCGAGTATAAAACAAATTGATGTTTAATCTTGGATCCCACTGTATTAGTCAATAAGATGCTTGAATGAACATTAATAAACCATTTTTTAAGTGAGCAAAAGTATTTTGTTTCTAAGAAATAGATCCCCCAAAGCAAGTAAAAATACCATATATGAGATTTGATTGGTCCAAGCAAATCATTTTACATAAAAAGTCAACTCCTCCTCTCACACAAGTTCTTTTCACAACAAGAAAAGGCGTGAATACTCACACCTATTTAATTAATCACATTTATTAATTTATATCAGTATCATCGACCCCTGCCCCATATACATATATATATATATATACACACAGACATTCCCATCTCTCTAGTTTTGGTTCCCACTTTGTAGTGTAAAGACTTCAATGGAAGACAAACAAGAAAAAGTGATTGCCTCAGTAGAAGATTTTCATTTAGAAGATGGAGATGAGTCAACTCGGTATCCGGGTCTTGAAGAGGTTGAGGAAATAATAGGGTATAGTTTCAATGAAAAAAACTTATTAGTAGAGGCTTTCACACATGGTTCGTATAAAGAGAGTTGTACATCGTATGAGCGACTCGAGTTTGTGGGTGACTCAGTTCTTAATCTCTTGATTGCTAAAAAAGACTACTTTTTGTATCCGGGTCTTCCACCCGGAAATCTGACCCGGCTTCGATCCGCCAATGTTGACACAGAGAAGCTGGCAAGGGCGGCTGTGAAGCTTAATTTACACAAGTTTTTGCGGCACAAGAAACCTTTGCTTGATGGACAAGTAAGTGATAACAATCTCCTTTTTTTTTTTTGTTTGATTGGTTTGGTTTCAACTTGGATGGTTGGTTGGATATGTGAATATTAAATGGCAAATTGTCATATATTTCATACTAAATAAATGATTGAAAATATGCCCCCCCTCCCCCCCCCCCCCCTCCCTCCCTTTTTTTTTTTTTTTTTTTTTTTTTTAAATATGGAAAGGTGATTCAATTGTGGAATCACTTTTAATTATAGTGCGACCAGTTGAATTTCTTTTCGAAGACCTTTTAAATTCTACTGTCGTATAACTTGGTATAATACAAATTTAAAAACTGCATCATTTCCACTAGAAAAAAAAAGTACATTTTAAAAAATTAGAATATATATGTGAAATAAGTCAAATATCTCAACAAATATGTATCATGTGGTAGAGTTAACAAATTTTTTTTTTTTTTTTATAAAATTTCTTTGAACCCATACTGTGCCCAAAAATGGCCTCTGTAGTTAAGGGGTGTTAAATTCCGTCAAGAAAAAAAAAAAGAAAAAAAAAGTTAAGGGGTGTTAAAGAGTAATTACCAGTTTTATTGTTCAGTAAACTAGCTCTAAATGTTAAAAGTATTTTGTGTTCCAACTCAAAGTTAATTTTTATTTTTATTTTTTTGGAGAAAGCTCAAAGTTAAATATTAATATTTACTCAAAAAACCCTATACTAGACATGAGTCTCAAATCAACTTGTCATATTCATATATGATGTATCCCTGCACATACACGAATACACATACACAGATACATACACCAATAAGGTAATTAACTTGCACGTGGTGTTGAAAGCGACAAAAAAAATGGTAGGGTCTGAAAATGTATAAGATGTAACCACGTTTAGTTTAAAATTTGAGTACATACAACGGTTATATACCATACACATCTTTTTCTTCAAATTAGGATTGATATGAACTTAAATAGGGTCCATAGGGACCTCTTATTGATTTAGGTTTAGTTTGGCCTTCATGTGGTGCTTCTCTTTTTTTAAAGTACAATTTAATGTTAATTCATTTGGTAACTAGTTTATGAGTTTTGCAAAAATTAAACTTAGAGCTTTTTAGAGCTTTTTTGGAGGGAGCTTTTAAAAGCTCTAAAATGGAGCTTTTAAAAGCCCAAGGTTGCTTTTTGGTTTCATGATGTCTTTTTGAAGAGTAGTGTGCAACTTGTATAAAATTATTAAAGAACTTAATAACAAATTTCATAAGCTCCTTTTAAAAAGTCACATAGGGGCCAAACTAAGCCTTATACATGAGCAAGGAGGCATTAATAGCAAGGATATTAGTCCTTCAATTTCGTTATAAGCTCCTTGTAAAAAGTCACATAGGGGCCAAACTAAGCCTTATACATGAACTTAATAACAAATTTTAGCAGGCAGGTGTATATTAGTCCTTCAATTTTGTTATAGCATTAATAGCAAGGAAAATCTTTAATTTTTTAAAGGCTAGCTAGTAAACAAATCGGGAGAATTTGTTCGAAAACTTGGAACAAACGACGTTCTTGTAATATCTCATATCTTAAGAGTGTAGATTATAGTATCAACATTAATCCTAAGGGCATAAACAAATCTCACAAACAATACTTACACCTACAGTCTATCTCTCTTCTGGGTGGCACTGTAGGGTCCACTGAAATTATCCAAATCCACTGTGCCAATCAGAAGAGTGATAGATTGCGGGTGTAAGTGTTTGTGAGATTTGTTTGTGTCCCAAATATTACCCTTCTAGTATATGTACTTTAGGAGATGTCACTCTAATTTGGCCTTTTAAAATGATCGAAGAGAAAAATGCTCTGATAGCATAGACACTTTGTGAAAAAAGTAGATGAGCTTATTTAAGCGATATGTTATTCTCATCATTTTTATTTCCCTATCTGTAAATGATTGTAAATTTGATTTTTGTAACTAAGTGTATATAAAAAATATATAATTAATGGACTTGTATATATATATATATATACAGATTGGAGAATTCATGGAATCAATTAAAGAGTATCCATTACATTCCTATGGACTGATAGATGCACCAAAGGCCCTTGCTGACATTGTTGAATCCACAATAGGTGCCATATTTATTGATAGCAATTCCTGTCTGGATACCACATGGAGGGTAATTTTTATTTTCCCTTCTCAATCTAGCTATTTCACCATCCCCATTACATCAATTAATTCCACTTTTGGAGTAGCAATTTCAAATTGTCTATGTTGGGTAAATTCATTTTCATTTTTTAACGTCAAAATTTTGGTCATTCAATTTCTTACCCTTGAACTTTGACACAAATCGCTCTCAACTATTAGAAAAATGGGTATTAGCAGTAAGAAATTTTATTGCTAATTAAAGGAAACATTTTCATCGCGAAAGCTCAAGCAGACTCTAAAGCAAAGTAGAGAGAGCTCCACACGCCTATCTAAAACAAAGCTAAAAGATTCACAAAGGTTTTCCAAAAAGCTACAAATAATTACAAAGATATGGCCCTAATTAAATAGGGCTTCCCGAGCTTCCAAATTTGAGTTTTAACAAAAACTGCTTTGAATGTGCACCTGGCTGTTGAGCACTTGAACTTATTTTTGCAATTTCATCCACATTCTATTTACGTTCGAACAATAGTAAAATGGCGAAACTGTTGTACTTGTTAATTTTAATAATTCTCTAGCACAAATAAGTTTTGTGTTGGTACTTTCAAATAATTTTGGTGAAAATTTAGATAGGTCTCCACCTTCGAAGTGATTTTAGGGCCCAAAAAAACTCAGGATCGGCCCTGTTTGCTTTCTAAGTGGGATTTTACTATTGTTCTAAGTCTCTTCTTGATGCTATTTGTAACTTATTAATGTTGTTTAATATTATGATTTTATGTAGGTAGTCAAGGATATGCTTGAACCTATAATCACTCCAGAAACATTGCAAGCACATCCCAATACCAAGTTGTATGAGATGTGCCAAAAATATGGGTATGAAGTGAGAATTGTAGACCTTTGGAAGGAAAGAGGAGCTGTGGAAGTTTTTGTAAATGATGACTTTGTTGGGGTAGGAATTTACAAACCCAAAAGGCTCATTGCAATAAATAGAGCAACAAACAATGCATATAAAGAAATTGTGAGAAGACTAAGTGTGGAACACAATGAAGATCAACAGCTTATGGGAAATTGGGGGATCCACTTATACGATGAACAGACTTAAATATATTTTTTACCCTTGTAGTTTGGGTGTGATGTCACTTTAGTCCCTGTAGATTCAATTATGAGATTTTGGTTCGTATAGTTTCAATTCAAGTTCAATGTTAGTCAATTTTGTCAAAATTCCTTGTAAATTTTGATGCATAGACTACATTGAACTTAAATACATGAAAACTGTGAGGACTTAAAATGACAAAATCGAAATCATAAGAACTACATTAGCACTGTGCGCCCAAACTACCGAGTGTGAAGCATTATTTACCCCTGTATTTTCTATTTTGTTCATATCTACCACATGTAAATATACAAATATTGTCATATATGTGAATTACCAGTATGTATTTTTGTGTAGCATTAATCTTGATATGTTGCATTGACATTTTTTTTTCCCGTAATTAACTTCTGGATAAGAGGATGGTGTCCAAGACACAGAACTGTTTCTGTAATGTAAAAATGTCTAATTACATTTTACACCTTTATACTATACCCGTGTTTTCAATTAGATACATAAAATTTATTTTTTTTTGTTCAAGCAAACCCTTGAACTTCAAAAATTCATTCAACCAGACCCAAAACCTGACACCGTTGGCATAAACTGACTAAAATTGTCACGTGAGTTGCATGTAATGCTTACCTATCACAAGTAAGGTTAAGACAAATGAAGGAGATTGTGAATAACGCGAAAAAGATACAATTTTGGGTGTGATTGAATGCGATTTTGGATCTGATTGAATGCGACTTCGGATATGATTTAATGCGGTTTTGGATCTATTTGAATGCGAATTTTTGCGCCATTCACTAGCTCCTTCATTTGTCTTAACCTAACCTATGATAGGTAAGTATTACGCGCAACTCACTTGACATTTTTTGTTAGTTTAAGCCAACATTGTCAGGTTTTGGGTCTGATTGAATGAATTTTTGAAGTTCAAGGGTTCGATTGAACAAAAAAAAGTTTATGTATCCAATTGAAAATACAGGTATAGCATACGGGTATAAAGTGCCATGTAAAAATGAACCAATTTCTAAGGTGGTGTTTGGTGCAGTTCTCCTACAAAAGTCTATTCCAGGAATGGACTTTTCAGTATGGACTTATTTAGATGGCTTTTTTAAAAATAAATAATTGTTTGCTAAATGAGTATTTTTTAAATTAAAAGTGCGTCTAAATGTGTAAGTACGTTTGGTGGCAAGATCTTAAAAGTGTAACCTTATACCTACTTACTAATATTACCTTTAAGGTATATAAATAGTTGAGATTTTGGATAAAGATGACATTAATTTATGAAATCATGGATAAAAGTGTAATTATGTGTAGAAAGTTCCCGACTTTCGAAGAAGTGCAACTGTTTGGCGTAACTTCTCACAAAGAAGTCCATTTCCGGAATGGACTTCTGAAGATGGAATTTTCAAAATGGACTTTTTTTTAAAGAAGAGTTTGTTTGGTGAATGAGTGTTTTTTAAATAAAAAGTGTATTTAAATGTGCAAATACGTTTGGTGGCAACTTTTTAAAAGTACAAACTTATACATACTTACCAATATTACCCTTAATCATGAATTTAAAACTAAATGGATATAACATATTATAGTATATAGTTTTAGACTGCAAAATAGTTAGATGAAATAAATTAAAAATATTTATCTATAACTATCATGTCAAATGAACTAAAATTGAGCACATAATAATAAATAAAAAAAAATAGAAAGAAAAAGAAAAATCACTTTTAATTACAATGTTGGTTTAATGTCTGATTTTCAATAGCAATTGTAAAATAATAGGGAGTCAGCTAGTCTATGTAATTCATGTAAGGGTTTGGATAAGAGGGCATTACTTATAAAACAAGGGATTAAAGTGTAATTCTGTGTGTAAAGCTTCGGACTTCTAGGGAAGTGCAAAAATCAGAGTTTTCAGAAGTCAGGATTTTTGACTTCTTGAAATGGGCATTCTGGAGATGCACTTCTTGTCAAGAAGTCCAATCCCAAATCTCACCAAACGAATTTCAATTCTGTAGATGGACTTCTTCTTCCAGAAGTCCATTCCCTTTAGTTTCCAAACACCCTCAGAATTTTTGACTTCTTCAAATGGGCATTCTAGAGATGCACTTCTTGTTAATAAGTCCATTTTCAAACCCCACCAAACAAATTTTACTTCATAAATTGACTTATTCTTCCAGAAGCCCAATCCAAAAGGTTTCCAAACACTCTCTAAATATTCAAATGTTGGTTTTTATTTGTTGTTTTAATGCGACCTTGAGGACCATGTTTGATCTAAAACTACTTTTAAAACACTTTTATTTGGTTCATAATATCTTCAGCTCTGCATTCCAATTGCAATAAATTGCTTTTGGCCAATTGCAACTCTCATTTTCCCGTGGTCATTAAATTGCAAAAGGAAATGCTATTGCCAAAGCCAAACATGCTAACCCTGAGAAATTGTCGTTAGAATTCTCTAGGTTAGCATGTTTAACTTTGGCAGTAGCATCATTAGAAATTTTGAAAGTGTTAAAATTTCTCTGGGTTAGCATGTTTAGCTTTAGCAATAGCATTAGTCAATTGCAAAAACTAGCTTTTCAAACAGTTTCATTGTAGTTTTAAAGTGCTATATTTACTTTTGGGCTCTAAAAATTGTTACCAAAGGAAACCTGTTGGAGAATAATATAGAAATAGCCTTCAATTTAACAATCTTACTAATAGATAAATATCACCGTCAATTCCATCATTAAATAAAACCAATAATAAGGTGACCGAGATGAGGCGCAAAGCTCTCTTGAGACGATACGCGCTCTCTACGGGTAACACCCGATGCAGTAGGAAATAGCACGCCGTCTCCGGAATACAACAGCCCAGCCACCCTAGTCGTAGGTCTATCAAATCTGCACAACTTGATAAATGAGAAGCTTGCTCACTAGTGCTTTCTTTTCCCATATGTATGTATATGAAAAAAATGACAAAATGGTATATATATTTTCTAAGCAGCACTTGTTATGTATGTATATGAAAGTGTTTTTTTTTTTTTTTAATTTTTTTATTTTTTTATTTTTTATCCAACCCTTTTAGTCTTATACCGGAAGTAAGGATCTGTGCCCAAATAACTAAAAAGTGTACCAAAAGTAAGGGTCGGTGCCCATGAAAAGTGTGAAGACTTATATGTCTTACCTGTGCTGTTTGCAGATTCCAAGCTGAGGTGACATTGGAGTTTTATTTTGAGAAAGTCCATTTTTTGTATTTTTCTTTGTCTTTTTTTTTTGTATTTTTTATTTTATACCGGAAGAAAGGGACAGTGTCCAAATGACTGAAAAGTAATTTTTTTGTATTTTTATTTTATGTCGGAAGTAAGGGTCAGTGCCCAAAAGAAAGAAAAGAAGTGAAGTGTGTTTAGGATAAGAAGACTTATCTGTGAAATCCTCCGAATGCAAAGGCGGTTGTTGAGTTCGATTAAACATTTCTTTTTTATTATTCCATTTATATAAATTAAGCAAACTTTTTATTTAGACATGGATTTCTGTATTAGAAAGCTACGTAATCTCCAGTAAAACATAGATCTCCGTATTACCAATCGCGTTATCCCCAGTAGAACATGGCTCTCCTTATTAGAAATCACGTGGGATTTTTGTATTGGGAGCCATGCAATCCCGAGTCGGATGTGATTTTTGTATTGGAAACCAAGTAATCCCGAGTCAAACGTGAATTTTTGTATTTATTATTATTATTTTTTTGCTTTTGATTGTCAAGCAAGAATATAGATGAATGTACAAAAAAAAAAAAAATAATAAAAAATCTGAATTATTAGAGGAACTCGAGAAATCAGCTAGAATAATGATGGTAAGTGACTTGGATGATGATTTGAGGCGGTACGATGACGGTTGGGCGGCAACAGATGATGGCGGTGGTACAGTGGCCGTGAGATATGTTGACGAGAATCGTGAGGTAGAGAGTTCAGGGTCAAGTTGCTTGAAGTACACTACTTGTTGATTTGAATTAGTTGATAAGTAACTTGACCCTGTACTCTCCATTTGTTTCTGAAAGATAAAGAGCAAATTAAAATTAGCTCAATTGATAAGAATCAGAGAGAGTCAATACCCATTTTGGAACAAATTAGCTCCATTGATAAGAAATTTTTTTGCTTAATCCGAGCTAAAACAAACGAACTCTAAATACCATGATTCAGATATTAATTTCTTCTTTTGCTTCGTATTTTCAGCAATAAAAAACATATACATAGTACTGGTTAAGAAATAGTGAATTCCCAATAAAGAGAAAATATATATTTATTTGTACCTAGAAAGAGGCCTATTGCTTTCTGGGTCTGAAGGCAATCTGAGAAACATAACCAGTAGAAGTCGAGTGGGCAAGAGGGAGAGCTAGGGAGAGGGAGAGAGATGAGAAACAAATTATCAATCTATACACAATTTCAAACCAACATATATATATATATATATATATACTAGTAATTGCCCGTGCCCGTGGGCACGGCGCAAAAACAAAGGTAAGTGAAAGTTTTGGTAAATTAAGTACTTATATTATTTACTATTTCACAAATCACTTAACAATTGAATCAACCATTAAGAGTGAAAGCAAATAGATAGTGCCTCTCCCAATTTAATAAACCAAATATCCTCCCTAACTTAATACAATTCATTGAATTAAATCCACACCTATATCATGTTCCACCAAATGTTAAACTCAGTCTACCTTAAAAAAATATCTTTTGCTTCCTCAACAGGTCATGTAAACAAACTAAAAAGAGGGAGAAGATGAACGGGCTTCCTCTACTTCACTGTTGTTATGAAGAATCTCAAGAAAGAATCATTCCGATCCATAACCGAAGACTGCACAAACAATAGAATTGATAAACTGATCAACAATAAAAAAAAAAAAAATAAATAAAAAGAAGGAAAAATGCAAAGAAAACAATCAAGTTACTTGGTTAACACTTAAAAGAAGCTTAATTGGCTAACTTCTTGAAATACAAAACAACACAAACCATGAGTCCATGAGCATACACCACCACCACAAAATTCTATAATTACTCCAGAAAATAAGTTAGATCAATGCACATTCACCTCCTCTGTAATTATTGTTGAACAATACCATCTCTTTGTCAAAAGAAAGTCAAACAGAAACAGAACTTCTCATATATTCAAAAGGAATTAATAAAAACCCATTAAGAACAACAAAAAGTTGAAAAGGAAAGTCCTAATCCTCCTGTAACAAAACCATGCACAGAAAATATGAGGACATGTGTCAACATACAATAGAGCTGCAGTTTGAAACCTCTCGTTCAAATAAACCGCCCAAAAGAACTCCAATTTTGGAACTATAACAGCTCAGAAAATGAGCATGAACAAATGTCTCATCAACAACTTAGTAAATATATCATCTCAAAGAGATAAACCATGAAAAGAAAGAAACAGAAAAGTAAATAAAAAGCATGACATGACAATGATTTGGAGTCATAGCTGAGAAATGAGAATCAAGTAGCAAATGATGCATCAAAGATAGTTCTTAGAAATCAACTCTTTACTATTACATTAAATGTAATTAGCTATGAAAGAGAAGCAATTAAGTACCTCAAGTATAGTGCTTTTGGCCATAACTTTAACTCCATCACCCATTAAATACATTCAAGTAAATATATTCCTTAGAAAAATCAATTGAACAAAGATAGTGAACCCAATTGAACAACAGTAGATTCTGCTTTGAAAGAGAGACATGGAGCGGAAAAAAACATGAAATCAGAGAAAATAGTTCAATAGATGTAGTCCTTTGCATTCAAAGAGAGATGAGGCACTTATAATGGTTGAGTAATGAGTAGTATATAAGCTGAAGAAATTCACAAAACTCTGTTTTGTTACCAAAATTGGTGCAGAAAAAAAAAAAAAAAAAAAAAAAAAAAGAACAACATGGTTTGATTGCTGAGTATTACATCCCCTATATGTTCAACGAACCATATGTTCCTTGAAGCTCTAGTAGTTCTAAATGAAAAAATATGAGAGACCCCTTCTTAAAGAGAGACATGGAGTGGAAAGAAAAATTGAAATCAGAGAAATGAGTTATGAGGCACCAAATGACCATATACAAACCCATTGCATTACCACTGATTAGAGCAACCAAAAAAATTGGAAAAACAAAATTAAACTAAACTCAGACATACACACAAAGAAATAAAGATCTAATTCATACTTACCAAATCAACTTTAAGCCCTAACCTGGAAACCCATTTGATTTACCTCAACTCAACCTAAATTAAATATATATACAGACACAAATAATGTCTCTAAACAATCTTCACACAAGTTTTGTGTGTGTGTGTGTGTGTGTGTGGGGGGGGGGGGGGGGGGGGGGGAGAGACAATTAGTTAAATCCTATCAAATTGCTACCCAAAGACATTCCATCAAAAATCAAAGTTCGAACCTTTCTGGTGGGGGCATGATGTATGTTAAAACACACACACACACACACACACAAACCAAAGCATATTCAAATAAAACTAAAGCTGCAACAAAAAAACAAAAAACCAAATAAATGAAGAAAAAAAAAACCCAGATTTTGGGCAAACCTTTATGTTTCTTAGTCATGTTTTTCCATTCTTCAGAGGTGATTTTCACAGACCTGAAAAAAATAAAAAATAAAATGAAAAAAAAAAAATTCAGAATGGAAATTCACGGGGAAAAAACATGAAGTTGGGCATGAAACAGAAAAATAGAGACCTGAAAAGAGTAGCATTAGTGTGTGTTTGTGTGTGTGCAAATCTGTGCAAACTTAGGGAGGGAGAGAGAGAGAGAGAGAGAGAGAGAGAGAGAGAGAGAGAGAGAGACCAAATTTGTGTGTTATATGTGGATTCGAGTGTGTATGTGTGTGCATATCTGAGCAAACACAGAGAGAGAGTGTGTGTGCGTGTGTGTGTGTGTGTGTGTGTGTGTGTGTGTGTGAGAGAGAGAAAGAGAGAGATGGGAGAGTATAGGTAGATCACCTTGAAAGTATGAAACCCTAGACAGAGAGATATGTGGATTCGAGTGTGTGTGTGTGTGTGTACAGATCTGAGCAACACAGAGAGAGAGTGTGTGTGTGCGTGTGCGTGTGTGTGTGTGAGAGAGAGAGGCAGATCACCTTGAAAGTATGAAACCCTAGACAGAGAGAGATTACCGGGAGATTATCGGCGGCAGTGACCCTTTGTCTGCCGAACTGTGTAGATGAGAGAGAGTGGTCGTGGTGGTGGTGAATTGAGTGGAGAAGAGGGGTAGGTGTAGAGATGCAAAATAATTTGAAAATGGGAAAAGTGTGAAGAGAGATGCGTGGGACTGACCAGTTGGCAGGGAGGAGAGTGCAGTCTGAAGACTGTGAACAGAGAGAGTGAGAGAGAGAAGGCTCTTGAATGGTAGTGAACGGTTCGGATCTGCCGGTGTTGGGACAGATCTGATGGGGAGGCGACGACGGTTGGAAAAACAGACAGCGGGGAGAGAGAGAGAGAGTCGGTGAGATTGTGGGAGGAGAGACGTGTTAGGGTAACTGAGAAATTTAGGGGGAGTTGGTTGGGGGCAAATTTTGAAACCAATTTCATCTTGGCCATTAGATATAAGTCAAGAGTTAATCTCAGCCTTTCAAAATTGATTTGGTGTGTGTGCATGTTACCATTTTTGGTGGACTAATAATCGGACGGTTTAAAATATCCAACTCTGTCTCAACGGTTGAGATTGAAAATTGTTAACTTTAGAGGGACCCACACCGCTCTTCCTTATTATATAGATATGTATATACACAGATATACACAGATCGCGAAAGAGAGAGAGAGGAGAGAGAGCTAATAGCCTAATACCCATTTTTCAAACAAATGTAAAACTCTATACACAATTTCATACCAACATACATATATATACATACACATACAGAAATCAAGAGAGAGAGAGTCAATACCTGCACATGTTCATGTAGACGGTGCACAGTGAGAGGGATTGCAAATTTAGAAAGGAAGAAGAAGCAACTAGCGAAAGAAGTCTAGGACATTCTAGAGAGAGGGAGAGACATTCCAAATGGGTCTCAATTGGGACAGGAGACATTCAATAAGTTTTAATTAAGAATATAAAAGCAAAATGGTCCACAGATGGGTAAATTTGTGTCATGTGCTTGGCACATGTTCAACATCCGTTTGTTTTTGGATGACACACTAATTGGTTTGGTCAAGTACATATACTCAGGGGTTTATTTGTCGGGTAAAATAGTTCAGGGATATTAGTAAAAATGGGTCATAATAGAGGGGTGTTTGAAATTTACCCAAATTATAATTTGAAAAACAAAAAGTAATAATCTTTAGGGTAAATATCATCTACCTCCCTTGAGGTTTGGCCTAATAACACTTACCTCCCTCCACGTTTCAGATTAACAATTACCTCCCTTATTTTTGAATTTCAGTAACACTTACCTCCCCTCCGTTAACAAGCCGTTAGAAAAACTAACGGAATGACGATAATATCACTTAATAGCGATCTAAAATACCAAAATTACCCTTCCTACTCACTTCTTTCATCAATCTAACTTACCCACTTAAAATATTTGATCGAAAACCAGCCTTCCATAGGGGTCTTACCCACTTAAATATTTGATAGAAAATCAGTCTTCCATTTTCAGGGGTCTGCTCAAGTAAGAAGTGAGTCAAGAAGAAGGGTAATTTTGGTATTTTAGATTGTTATTAAGTGATGTCATCATCATTCCGTTAGTTTTTCTAACGGTTTGTTAACAGAGGGGAGGTAAGTGTTACTGAAATTCAAAAATAAGGAGGTAACTGTTAATTTTGAAATGTGGAGGGAGGTAAGTGTTATTAGGTCAAACCTCAAGGGAGGTAAGTAATATTTACCCTAATCTTTAATTAAGATGCAACAAACACGGCTTATATGCCCAGAATTTTGATATCAGAAACGGGTCAAGTTCAGAGGAGAGGAGAGCGAGAGAGAGAGAGAAAAGAAGAAAAGAAGAGAGAGAGAAAGAGGGGGAGAGAGACTGCGTCCGCGATCGTATCGTCGTTAGTTTCGTGATCCCTTACAGAGATCGATTCGAATTCAATCTGATTCGATCTCTATTCTAATCAATTCATGGACGAGGTGATCACAGCAGCAGATGCGTCCTCCAGTCATCAAACGACGTCGTCTCCTTCTTCCGCTCTCCCACTCAACGTTCCTCTGATATCTGCATTGCTTTCCTGCGCTCTCGCTCAATTCCTCAAGCTCTTCACCACCTGGTCCGTACAAATCTCAACTCTTCAAATCACATACTTGCTTTTATTCAATTTGTATAGTTGATTAACCTTCTAATATTTTGTGTTATCCAAAATTTAGTCTTTTTTTTTTGTTCACTAAATTAGTGTTTGCAATCTAGGTTAGGATTCAGGATTTTGTTGTTTGGCTATAGAAGAAGAGTAATGTTATGGTTTATAAATTTTTCTGTTCTAAGAGTGGTTTCCAAATGATGTGACATTGGATAGAGATTTTTAGGTAATTTGTGGAATGTGACGTGTATCCTCTAGCCAATAGGAGTTGGTTATTTGAGTAGGAGCCATGCTCGTACATAAAAGGGTTTCATTAACACTCAAATAACCCACTCTTATTGGCTGGAGGGTACTACGTCAGTATGACACGTGGTACCCTCAAATTACCTAAAATTTTCTCGACATCGGGAGCATATTCAATGCTATGAGACCATCTGAAGTTTTATTGGAACTTGTTTTAAGTTGGCCTACTGCCACATTTTGGAAACCACTTTTGGGATGTACAACTTTGGGAACGATAACTAGAATGAAAATGTTGGGGAAAGAGAAAGAGAAACCGGAAATTTAGCAATACTAGCAACACCGAGACCAAGAGGCATTGAGTAGGCAAATTGCCCAGTTGAGTAGGGAAATAGGTGGTCAAAATTGGTAGTTTACATTTCTTCACTCAAACCGTAGTAGTCATATTTCATTTTGTCTTTGAAAACCGCTGTTCATGACTGCTGGAATCAACGATTTGGGGACCAACAATTGGGAGATCAACTGTCATAATAGTACTTTTGGCTAGCACAGATTCACTAGGCATTTTGCCTTGTGAAATTTGGATTAGGCATTTTGCCTAGTGCGATTCCTAGTCCCTTGTATAGAAGATAAGTCAATTGCTATATCAGAATGTGAAAGCCACCGATTTTATTGATCAGATAGGGGGATGTATATATACATGATACAAGTTAGGAGAGAATCACAAAAAATACAATAACATAAAGACCCTATATCTAAAGGATTATAATGGTTAAGCTTATACCATAATTTATTTACAATAGATTAGATCTTATTACAATATTCTTATATACTTATTGTTAATAGTGTATATTATTGTACATGTGTTGTCCCACATCGCTTAGCTAGTGAATTAGTCTAGGTGTTGGAAGCCTATATATAGGCTCTTGTAATCTTCTTTTCATTCATTCAATATATTGTGATTACACATCTTTACATGGTATCAGAGCACTCGTTCTTGGGTTTGCTAATCTTGCCGATCCTTAGTTAGGATTCGAGAGATCATTGTCATTGCCGGATTTCCTTACGAAGTTCGAGAGTTTCTCTTTTCTTTTTCTTTTTTTTTTTCAATCAGCAGCAGCCCACTCACAGTCAAGCAGCCACAGCCCTAATAACCAAATCCTAACCACACATAGCAGTCGCAGCCAACACAAAGCAGCCGCAGCCCCAACCATTCAGCCCACCCTCCGGCGACCCTTGCCTGACTCCGGCGACCCTCCGGCGACCCTCGCCCGACTCCGGCGACCCTCCAGCAGCTCCGACGACCTTCCGGCGACCCTATTGGCTCTTTTATTCAAGGTTTTTGGCTCCGATCTGCCTCTGTGGTAAGTTTGTTGGCTTCGTTGCTCTTCCGATCTCTTTTCGCTTGTTTCATTGAAGATCTAGATCTCCATGGAGTCCAAAGTTCTTCCTCAACTCACCTCTAGGAAGTTGAATGGATCCAATTTTCTCCAATGGTCTCGGGCTGTCAATATTGCCCTCACTGGCTTGGGTTTTGATGCTCACCTTACCGAGTTTTCTCCCACCACCGACGATAAGGCCATCAAGACATGGAAACAAATGGATGCCCAAATCGTTGCCTTCCTTTGGAACTTTATGGAATCACACGTTGCGGATATGTGTGGTCACTTGGGCACCTGTAAGGACATTTGGGATTATGCTCATCTATTATTCTCCAGCGATCTCACTCGGATGTATAATCTCTCCTCTCAGTATTTTCAGTTGCAACAAAGTGATCTCTCAATTACTGAGTATTTTGCCTCCTTCAAACGGGTAGTTGAAGAATTGAATGGTGTTATTTCTATTGCTACTGATGCAAAGAAACAGCAGGAATAGCAGGAGCAAATGGCCGTAATGAAATTTCTTACTGGCTTAAAATATGATTTTGAGCCTGTAGTATTAAAACAGGACTAGGGTTAGCACAAAGGAATAAAAGAAGTTTTTACCTGAACATCCACAACCGAGGGTCCTTTTCTTTTCTTCATCCCTGGGCCTCTGCTATTTCCTTCTCAGTAGAAATGGTTGCAGTGGGAATTGAGGTCGTCTTTTTCTTTTGCTTCTTCTCGATGTTCATTGCAGATGTTGGGACGTCATCAGGTACCATTGCCGTTCCTCCCATATTTGGAGAAAGTTTCTGTAACAAAATAGAAATAGACTCTCTAAAGATAAGTCTGGACTTAGGAACTTTGGGAAGTAAAAATGAAGCCAAGGCTAAAGGAGCCATACCGGACCACTGGCAATTTATAACCCAAAATGAGAAAATCCTTTACCCCTTGACACAAATGGGAACAAACGAGTGTTTCCAGAGCCATCAGCCTTCCTTGGCTCAATGCTCAGGTAAGGGGAATATGCTCTCTGGTAATCGCCTAGGTGGCGGAGCAGAAAATGAATCGGTTAAGACAATATAACAGAAAGGCCATATGCTCCTCGTCTGATATAGCAGAACCTTCCCTCCCACAATAGTATGTGATAAATCCTCCATAAGACTTGATGGTCTTCTTAGAAGGACGAATCCCCATTTTTCGGGATGGCTTCGGGAAAGGTGAAGTTGGCTTAACCTTCGTCAAAACCTCGGAAGACTTCTTCTCCATGAAGGTGGAAGCCCAAGAGTAGACTGATATCCCGAACTGTTGGCTCCATCGGCCCCATTTGAACAAATAACAATTCTGGGATTGGGACCAGAATGCTAGGGCGGCAAAAAATGGGGCTAGATCAACGGGAAGCTTGTGTTTGCTTAGCATAATGGCTTCATATATGCTCGCTTGTTATCACACACTCTTCTCCGCCGCTACTCAGTCCACCCATTTCACCTAGCCAGTAGCCGGAGCTGGCCACCCCCTTACAGGAGTTAGCTGTTTATAATATTGACGGAGCGCTAAATGAAGAGGGAATCACCTTGAATAGGAGGAAAGAAGGGGGTAAAATCTTCAGGGGCAACCCCAAGAAAGGCAGGGCCTAGCCCAACAGTAGTAGAGGAGGTCCCTGTTGCGTCTAAATTTATGAAGGAAGATTGAGAATAAGAGGAGGCATGAGACAGCATGAGGGTCTGGATACGTTCGGAGTGGGACATGTCACTATTGGGTACGGTTGCACTAGAGGAAGTAGAGGCCATTTTTTGAACAAAGATGGGGAGAGAGAAACTGTGAATGTGGACGAAGGAACCAAGGGAAATAGCCCAATGAATGTGGACGAAGGAACCAAGGGAAAGTTTCCTTATCATACTGCCCTCTTCATCGTGTTGCCTTCCTCATCGTGCTGCCCTCCTCATCATGCTGCCTTTCTCATCGTGTTACCATTCCTGATCGTGCTGCCTTTGCGTCTGTTGAAAGCTTCCTCGAGAAGCCTGGCACGAGTCCTAAGGAGCAGATATCTCTAAACGATGAGTGAAATCCTTCTCATGCTCCTGCTGCGGGTGATCCGATTTCCATCTCCGGTGAAGAGTACTCTCAATTCCTTCAGTTCTAGGCCTCTCAGCATGCCTCTGCTCCTAGTACGTCTCTTGCTCAAAAAGGTACCTCCACTGCTTGTCTTACTTCCCGTACTCGTCCTTGGTTAATTGACTCTCCTGCCACCGATCATCTCACAAGTATATCCACCCTTTTTTTTTGTCTCTTTAACCATCCTTTTCTTTACCTCCCGTTACTTTGGCAGATGGCTCTTCTATACCCGTTGAAGGCATAGGGACTGTCCAATTATCCCCGTGTTTGTCCTTATTATCTGTTCTTTTTATTTCTCGTTCACCCTTTAATTTGATATCTGTTGCGAAGTTGAGTAAGATCTTAATGTTTGTGTTTCCTTTTTCCCGATTCTGTTCTTATTCAGGATTTGACGACTCGGAGGACAATTGGCGTAGGGCATGAATCCGAAGGTCTTTACTGCTTTGATGAATTGTCTACTTCTTCTACTCCAACAGCGCGTCCTGCCACTGTGTCTCCTCACCAGATCCACTGCAGTCTTGGTCATCCTTCCTTGGCCAATCTGAAGCTATTAGTATCTAGTTTAAGTCATTTATCTACTTTAGAGTGTGAGTCCTGTCAATTGGGGAAGCATCACCGTGTCCAATTTGCTCCCCGAGTTGATAAACGTGTGTCTAGTCTTCCGATGTTTTGGGTCCACACCGTATTACCTCTATTAAGGGGTATCGGTATTTTGTTAGTTTTGTTGATGATTTTTCCCGAACTGTGGCTTTATTTAATGAAAAATCGTTCTGAGTTATTTTCTATTTTTTTTACATTCTGTAATGAAATTAAAACTCAGTTTAGTGTTCCTATTAAAATTTTCCGTAGTGACAATGCACAAGAATATTTTTCCCATCCTTTCACTACATATATGGCACAATATGACATGCTTCATCAATCCTCATGTGTTCGTACACCTCAGCAAAATGGGGTTGCAGAAAGAAAAAATCGTTACGTATTAGAAGTCACCCGTACATTGTTATTTGAGATGAGGGTCCCCAAGTGTTTCTGGGGAGATGCAGTTCTTACTGCTTGCCATTTAATTAATCATATGTCGTCTTCCATCCTTGATGGGGGCACACCCCATGCCACTTTGTTTCCCACTACCCCACCATTCCCTATTGCTCCACGCGTGTTCGGGTATGTCTGTTTTGTGTATCAACTTATTCCAGGTACCGATAAATTGGATCCCGTGCTATCGTGTGTTTTCTTGGGGTACTCCAGAACAAAGAAGGGTTATCGTTGTTATAGTCCTTCTTTGAGTCGCTTCTTTGTTTCTGCTAATGTTACCTTCTTTGAATCCACTCCATATTACTATGAGTTTCACTCTATTACTCATCCTGACTTTATGGTTCCCCTTCCCCTTCCCCTCTCCCTCCCTCCCAAAGCTAGGTTGGACCGTCCTGACCTTCAGACATGCACCCGCCGTCATCAGAATGTTGAGACTATTCCGGATTCAGCTACTACGCCTGTGGCCTCTGTGTCTTCAGATCCTCCTTCGTCAGACTCGGACCTTCCGATTGCTCTCCGGAAGGGTAAGCGTACTTGTACTTCCCGTCCTATTTCAAATTTTGTCTCTTATGTTCATTTGTCTCCTACTTTCTCTTCGTTTGTTGCCTCTTTGTCTATTTTCTCTCTTCCTAAGTCTACTGCAGAGGCTCTTTCCCATTCAGGATGGAAACAAGTTATGGAAGATGAGATGCTTGCCTTGACAGAAACTGGTACTTGGGAATTGGTACCTCTTCCACCTGGGAAATCTGTAGTTGGGTCTCATTGGGTTTTTACTGTTAAAATGCATCCTGATGGCACCCTTGATCGGTTGAAAGCATGTCGTTTTGCCAAGGGTATACTAAGGATTATGGTCTTGATTATTCCGAAAAGTTCTCTCCGGTTGCCAAGATTGCTTCCGTTTGTCTCTTTATCTCCCTTGTCGCTACTTATCTCTGGCCGTTAAATCAGTTGGATGTCAAAAATGTCTTTCTAAATGGCACTATTTTGGAGGAGGTTTATATGGAGCAACCACCTGGGTTTGTTGCTCATGGGGAGTCTAGTATGGTTTGTCGGTTGAAGAAGTCCCTATATGGTCTGAAACAGTCCTCTCGTGCTTGGTTTGGAAGATTTAGTGAAGTTGTTGCTGAATTTGGTCTCCAGCGGTGTGGTGTTGATCACTCTGTCTTTTATAAGTACTCTTCAGCAGGTAAAATCCTACTTGTTTATGTTGATGATATTGTTATAACTGGAGATGATTCCAAGGTAATTCAGGAGTTGAAGCACTTCTTGTAAAAGCAGTTCCAAACTAAAGACTTGGGGCAACTTAGATACTTTCTGGGCATTGAAGTGGCTAGATCTAGTGAAGGGATTTGTCTCTCTCAAAGAAAGTATGTTCTTGATCTCCTCTCTGAAACAGGCATGTTAGGGTCCAAGCCCTTGGATTCTCCTATGGATCCTAATACTAAGTTGTTACTAGATCAGGGAGAGCTCATTGATGACCCAGGATAGTACAAATGTCTTGTAGGGAAGCTTAATTATCTAACAGTAACTAGACCTGATATTGCATTTGCTGTGAGTGTGATTAGCCAGTTTATGAATTGTCCTCGAACAACCCATTGGGATGCAGTGATGCACATTTTGAGATATCTCAAAGGTGCTCCAGGACGTGGTTTGTTATACAAAGACCATGGTCGCATACGAGTTGAAGGTTACACTGATGCAGATTGGGCAGGTTCTCCTGGTGATAGGAGATCCACTACTGGCTATTGTATTATCGTTGGAGGCAACCTTGTTTCATGGAAAAGCAAGAAACAAACTATGGTAGCTCGGTCTAGCGCAGAATCGGAGTACAGAGCCATGGCCCACACTACTTGTGAGCTATTATGGATGAAGCATTTATTAGAGGAACTTGGGTTTACTCAAAATACTCCAATGAGTTTATTTTGTGATAATCAAGCTGCAGTTCATATCGCTTCTAATCCCTTTTTTATGAAAGGACAAAGCACATTGAAGTCGATTGTCACTTTGTTCGAGAGAAGCTTATGGAAAATGTTATTCATACAGTGCATGTGAAGTCTGTCGATCAGCTAGCTGACTTGTTTACTAAAGCATTTGGAGGGATTCGAGTGAAATATATTTGTAACAAGCTTGGTGCATATGATATGTATGCTCCAGCTTGAGGGGGAGTGTTAATAGTGTGTATTATTGTACATGTGTTGTCCCACATCGCTTAGCTAGTGAATTAGTCTAGGTGTTGGAAGCCTATATGTAGGCCCTTGTAATCTTCTTTTCATTCATTCAATATATTGTGATTACACGTCTTTACACTTATGATGGATAAGATCATAATCTCATATCAATTTGTTGCAAGATGGTGCTTCCGTCAGGGACACCAATCTTAGACGTAGCAAAAGAAATTGGGCAAGAGAGCAGTTTGGTAAGAGCATCAACTGATCATTAGAGGAAACATGAGAGACTTGTACTTGACTAGTAGCAACTTTGTCCCTGACAAAGTGAAAATCAAGGGCAATACGTTTCATGCGAGAGTAGTATACATGGTTAGCCCAGGCATAGGTTGCGCTGATATTATCACTGTGGATGACTGGAGAAGAAGGGAGATAGTAACCAAGCTCAGAGAGAAGAGACTGCTCCCAAGCAATTTCAGCAGCAGTGGAAGCAACAGTCGATATGAGCTTCAGTGGAAGGATTGAGCAGCAGAACGTTGTCTGTGAGAACTCAAAGAAATAGGATTACCTCCTAAGTAGACAATATAGGCAGATGTGGAAGTACGATCATCAAGATTACTGTCTAGTCAACGTGAGAGTAGACATAGAAGATAAGTCAATTGGTATCAGAATGTGAAAGCTACATCAAAACTTTGAAATGGAAATCAAATTTTTGTCAATAGAAGGAGCGCAAAGAACAGTAGATAAGGTAAATGAATTTGAAGAAGAGGTTAGGTTGGTGGAACCTTTGTGAGTAATAGGCTAACCTGTACCATCTCCAATGATTATCTCATTAGAGCCTTCATAGTCCGAGTGAAGTGATAACCTGTTAAGATGTGAGGTAACATGTGCGAGGTGGCAGAGTCGACAAGCCAATTAGAAGACTTGTTGCTGAGGCTGAAGTGTAATTGGCCATGGGCTCAGGGTGAAGGAGACTTTTGAGCCAGAAACACTGCATGACCAAATAGCCTGGTTTGTCACAAAATTGACCAACAACTCGATGAGCTGGATAAAACGGGCCACGGTTGTTCGATTGGAATGTGAACCACAACTTTGATTGTAACCACCATGGTTTGGGTTGTCAAAATTGCGGTCATGACCTCTACAGTTCTTGACGCCGATGATAAGTACTTTTGGAAGATTGATTTGTAGAATTGAAACAACGAGAGCATGGGTAGTAGAAATGGCATCTTCTTGTTTTCGCATTGCAACATCTGAGGAAATTTTCATGGTCAATGAGCTTGTCATGTAGTTCCCAAATGATATCGACGCCTCATGGGCAGGGATTCGAACAACTATTTCTTTGTATTATGGGCCTAAGCCATTGAGTGTGTGAATTACCAGATCATCTTCATCAATTGGTGTATGGATGATTGCAAGTTCATTGCGACTACTTTGAGTGATTGGGGATACTCAGCCACCGGTCGAGTTCCATGAGGACTGAGGGTGAGTCGTTCTTTAAGGGACATGGTCAGAGAGCGAGATTTGTTGGCGAAAAGTTTGCCTAATTTTCCTAAGCTTCAAAATATGTTTTGGCCGAGGCAATAAGGGGCATGACTAATTCAGAGATCGAAGCAATTATAGCATAAAGCAACAGTTGGTCTTGGCGAGTTCAGGTTGTATAGTCTGGATAGGGGTTAACTAAATTTCCATCTTGCATTATAATCTTAGGTGGCCATGGAAAGGTTCCGTCAACATAGCCCATCAAATTATATCTTAGAAAAAACCTGTCGAATTAAGCACGCCATGAAGGATAATTCATTGAGGAAAACTTGAGAGGCAATTCAGCCGCTATGTTGATTGGAACAAGGGGAATGGTGGTGGCGGCTTGTGAAGAGATTTGAGAATTGGTGATGTGAAAACTACCAGATTGCCTGTGCTATTGGAGTCATCTGCCATTGTGGGACTCTAGAGACTGCTTGTTGGAGCGTAGCACTCTGATACCAGATAGAAGATAAGTCATTTGCTGTAACGTGAAAGCCACTAATTTTATTGACCACATATGGGCGTATATATACACATTATACAAGTTAGGAGAGAATCACAAAAGATAATGACCCTGTATCTAAAGGATTACAATGGATAAGATCATGTCAAGATATATTTACAATAGATAAGACCTTATCTATTGTTATCTGTATATACTTATGATGGATAAGAACATATCAAGTTGTTGCCTTGATAGAGGTATCATCTACACATAGGAGTTCAATATTTGGTTCTTCATTAGCCATTTTGGTACTTGAAGGAAATGGATAGCCTTATGGCCTACCCTTTTGGCTAATGCCAACTCCCACAATGCATATGTCATTGTATCGAGTTTCATTCCACCCCCAATTTTATTTAGGTTCCCTTTTGTTTAGATGGTAATTAACATAAGAAGACTATTCAGCAGAAAGACAAATGGAAAATATTTTGAAGAGTTAGACTTGGTTCTGCTACCTATAATGCTTTAGCTTGGATTCTCGAAGTTTTGGTATTCAACTGTTATACTATGATTTTGCTGCAATTATGTGATGCTACTTCAATTTTCATTTAAGTATGTTCAAGATCATTATACAAAGACAATGCATCCATTATGTGATTTGTCAAGGCAAATGTTAGACTTGGGTATTTCATCGGATTTGAAGTTTTGGGTTATGTTACATGGACTCTTCTTAACAAGTTGAAGGCTTGAAGTACTCATGTCGGACACTTGACACTCGGACATAGCTATGAGTCTATGACATGTGTCAAGTGTCAACACTTACAGTTGGATACACAAGCTTCTTTAGCTACTTTTAGGACAGTAGAGTAAACTTTTTAATTATATTCTTTTTGCTAATTTTTTTTTTCAAAATGGAGTAAATGCTCATGGTGAAGTCTTAATATGATTTAAAACACCATTTTGCTTTGAAATATAATGAAAATATAGATGTATTTCCTGTCCTTAGATTAATGTATTTGGAAAATCCGACTCTGAAACACACATGCACACCCGACAAAGTAGCTGAGTCCATCTAACGTAGGCCTTGGGTTTAAGCT
Organism: Hydrangea macrophylla; assembly: GCA_033977485.1. Taxonomy (NCBI): domain Eukaryota; kingdom Viridiplantae; phylum Streptophyta; class Magnoliopsida; order Cornales; family Hydrangeaceae; genus Hydrangea; species Hydrangea macrophylla. The sequence continues at coordinate 28,940,357 of CM066994.1, read as the reverse complement.
GCAAATGCTGACAAAGAAGGGAAGCCTTCACACACACACACACACACACACACAGAGAGAGAGAGAGAGAGAGAGAGAGAGAGAGAGAGAGAGAGAGAGAGAGAGAGTTGACGAATAGTTTTAGTACGGGTTTCAAATACTTGCAGTTGAATTTTTGTTGGAGAGAGAGAGAGAGAGAGAGAGAGAGAGAGAGAGAGAGAGAGAGAGAGAGAGTTAACTAACAGTTTTAGTACGGGTTTCAAATACTTTCAGTTGAATTTTTGTTGGTTTAGTAATTGATGATATCTAGAAGTTTATAGTAGATAACCCCATGCAAACATAAGAGAACTAGGAGCTCATATTTTCAATATATTTCTCCTAGATGCTCAGGTATAAGGAAAAGAGATGGGATTCAAAAAGGATGCTTGATTCAGGTGGCATGCCATCATCACATTCTGCTACTGTGACAGCTCTAGCAGTAGCTATAGGTCTACAAGACGGGATGGGAGCACCGACTTTCGCCATTGCTGTTGTCTTGGCATGTGTTGTATGTATCATATCCTCTAACAGGTTTCATCCATTTTTCTCATACTTTTGTGCTTTGTTTATTCTTTTGCAAACTATTGTAACCAAAGTTGCAATTTTGCATATTAGTTGGGATTAATTGATTCCACTTGTTACGTATACTAATTCTTCACTAGGACTAATAGCGTTTTGGACATTTTTTAAGCCTGTCCCTAAGTTGATGTAGTTAAGACAGATACTCAGATTTTGATGCGAACATGCACATCAAGTTTCAAGAAGAAAATAATAATGCAGCTACACAACTCCTATTAAATGTATTTGTGAGTGAGTGCTGTTAGAATTTAGTTAGTATTGTTAATTTGTTATATTATGGTTTCCTTGGTCTTGATGTAATATCCTTAGAAAGTGTTTTGTAACCTGATTGTCATGAAGGTGTATATGCTTGTAAGCAGCTTGCATGTTATCCACTTGTCGGCTAACTAGATTTAACATCGCAATGAAGCACTTCACTATGAATTAACCTCAACCTATACATAGGGCTGTACTACATCTTTGAGAGGTCTTTTATTGGAGAAATAAATTTAAGATTTTGCTTTCGATATTTTATGTTTCCTAGGGCTTGGATTTTGAGAAATCTGCTCTAAAATAAGATTTGCAAGTTTTTCGGCCTTGATCCAATCATCTTTTGGGTGCTTAATCCTGTAGCTTTCAAATTCTATAATTGAAGCTACATCATAAAATATCGCTTGACAAGCAAATAATAATACGTCCGTCCATAATTATGTTTTGAACCATGCTCAGGGTTCATTTCATTTACCTTTTAACGAAAAGATTGATATGTAGTGTAATCAAAACCTAAGTTTCTGTATAGTTAGTTTAGGCATATATATCGTATATTTGTGTCTCTGTATGTAAGAAAGTATGCATGTACATATGTTGGATGCCCCATGTAAGTTGTACCTGATCCAATGGATTTGGAATCATAAGTTTAGGTAGCTTGGTATCGTATAGTAGGTGATTACTTTGATGCTAGAATATAGTAGAGAATTGGGGTTTAATCGTTGAAAGATGCATTCGGAGAATATCAATGTTAGTCGTTTCAACTCAACTTCACAGAGCTTGTCCTGACTATTTGGGGCCTCACATGAGAGATGAGACTCTTTTTTGCCATTCTCACATCACTGTCTTCCCATAATGCCTTAATCATATTATTTCAGCTTTCTCTTCTCACATCAGTGCAGTTAATATCAATCATGTCATTCATTGGTTGGTGAATGTATGATCCTTGTTACATGTGGAATGCTGAAAATCGAATCCCCCGATAACTTTCTATCTAGTTTTTATGAGAACCACAGTTCTGTTGGTTTGACAAAGAGCCAGTTTTAAGATGGATATTAGACTAGGCGCAGTGTCCTAGAAATGGACATTCACCAAACACTTGAATTTTGTAACACGGTTAACTTATGAACCACAGAACCAGTTCTTTTCCTTCCCAAACAGCCCCTTAGTTTCTCTCCATTTTGTTTTCTGTCGAATGTGTTCATTTAGTAGTACCCTCTCCATGTATGTAAACATAACAAATGCTAGTTTAAAGAACCCACATGGTACTTATTGCTCCAAGTAAATTACAATTCTCTTGTGTTCAGTGATTGTTTATATATTTTGTCTTTATTTCTTGTTAGTTCTAAAAATCGATCAGCCCTAATGAGAATAACTTGAATTTATTTTAACAAGGCTGGGTGGAATCACAATTATATTATATATGCAGGTGATGTATGATGCCTCTGGGGTCAGACTTCATGCTGGTCGGCAAGCAGAAGTAAGATTTTTCCTCCAAGTCAGAAAACATTGGTTGCTTTTTTTCATTCATTTTGTCAGTTGCTATGTTACTTTGTGACATTGGAATAGGTGGCGTATTCTAAAAAAGATACATGTTTTGACACATTAATAGTTGGACACTTGGACCTGCTTGTTATATGTCTGCTGAAGAAGAGAACAACCATTTCTTATAAACTAATAGTTCCATATCGTTGACCTCAACTATGTCTCTCTCTTGCATGACAAATTTAATAAGTGAATGAAGTGTGCATGCAGTGAGCTTTATGCTACATATGGAAAAATACACACACGCACACACACACACACACACATATATGTATCCGAAAAATATTGTGCAGTAAGCACTTGTAGTAACTAACTGGGGCTAGGTCTTGTTGGTTCTATCATACTCTTTAACGTACGAGTCTTTTATATTTCTGGAGAGAGAGAGAGAGAGAGAGTTATATTATGCAGTTTGCATGTGGTCTTGTTGTTCCTTTGTAACAAGAGTTCATACTCTTTAACATACGAGTCTTTTATATTTCTGGAGAGAGAGAGAGAGAGAGAGAGAGAGAGAGAGAGAGTTGATATGTAAACCTCAGTGTTAGGATTTAAGGATTTATTGAAATCCATTCTACAGTATTTTATATCATCTTTTATTTTGCATTACCCTTGAATGGAAAAGTTGACAGAGACATACTGAGTCAGGAGATACAAAACTTCGAGTCAGGAGATGATTGTACATGAATGTGAGTTTCTTTTTGGTAATCAACTTCAGAATCCCAGCACAAAGTTCAGATAAGTGACAATTGTGATTGAATTTGTATCTATCTTGTAGGGCAACATAAGCTTCCTGATTGTAATTGACTAATCGTCGCAATTTACGAAATCTTTCTGTGAACTTGCTTGTGTTAGGTATTGAAAGCGTGTAATTATTTCATTTTGGTTATTCTTATGTCTCTTCCATTTGATGCTACTTGCAGTTGTTAAACCAAATTGTATGTGAGTTTCCACCAGAACACCCTTTATCTCTTTCCAGACCTCTGCGTGATTCACTTGGGCATACTCCACTTCAGGTCAGTTGTACTCTTGCACCATGTTGACATTTTTTCAATTTTCTTTAAACCTATCCCTTTTTTTTTTAAATTGAAGCTACTCAAGTTTAGACTGCTATACATCAAATCCATTTGCTCTAGTGATTGACAATTGACATAATAGTCTATACCTATTGTAAGCTATGAGAAGTTGTGGGACTTCGGAGAAGCAATGTTAATCTAAGCATTCATTATGTCAGCCCGTTGGCTTAACCTGATCTTTAAAGACAGGATGAGAGCAATGCAGCCTTTTTTTTTAAAAAAATTTTCTTTTAATTACTAATCATCAAACAGATGCAGTCAATAATCGCCACCAACCATTTTTTTTTTTTTTTTTGGGTTAAATAAATTTTACACCACTGTGGTTAGGTCCATTTTCACTTTAACTCCCCTGTGGTTTAAATTTTATAGTGGACACTTAACCCCCCTGTGGTTTTTGACTAAAGTGAAACTACTAAGATTTCTCTCAAAATAGTCCCACATGGGGATTAAGTGTTAAATTTAGCCTCACATAGGAGAGTTATCGGTCAAAATTAACCCCACATAGTCAGTTAACCCCAAAATTAGCCCCTCATAGCGGTTAGGTGTTAAAAATTAGCCCCACACAACTGGGTTAAATGGCAGCTTTATCTCCACACAGGGGATTCCCCAAAATAAACCTCAAAAAGGTGGTTAGACTGTTAATTTTTTTGGCCAATTTTAGAATTTTCATTAGTTTTGAGGAAAATCTTAACAGTTTCACTTTAGTCCGAAACCACGAAACCACAAGGGGTTAAATGTCCACTTTTGAACCACAGGGGGGTAAAGCGAAAATTGGCCTAACCACAGGGGGTAACCTTCTTTTTCTTCTTCTTCTTCTTCTTCGTCTTCTTTTTTTGTGTGGAGAGAGAGAGAGAGAGAGAGAGAGAGAGAGAGAAACATGACAGGCACTCATAGGGGCCAGGAAGTACAACACTTGAAACCTCCCCTTACATCTCCTTGACCAGGCTTCTCAGTCTCTACATAAGCAAAGATAAAGATTTATACCAAAAAATGTACTTTCAGTCCGAAACCACAAGGGGTTAAATGTCCACTGTTAGAAGAGTGATTTTTTCAAAAAGATGTGAAAAAGCTAATCCAAAAAGTCACAGCTTTTTAAATAATCACTTCTAAGTGATTGTTGGTCCCGTTAAGACTATCCCAAACAGGCTTTTTGTGTACTATATCTTTTATTTTTTGTACTAGTCTTGGGCAAATGGAATACTTGAGCAAATGCCAAGGATCAGGGGTTTCTGGCTACCAAAGTGTGAAAGTGATGGGCATCTGTTTGTTTTGAATGCTCCTCAACAAGAGACATAAAAAGATTGCGTTATTTGTTTTGATGGTTAAAGGGTGTGTTTGGAACTGCATCTTCAGATTGAGTTCTCACCATTGTTATCGCATCACCTTTTTTGTATTCAACTTATCCATTGCAATATAATTTTCAATTTCTAAAAAATAAATAAAAAGCAAGACTTCCTTTAGAGTTTAATTTGGTGATGACGTTTTGCATGTGGGGTCATGAGTTGGGGGTTGATGGAACCACACGGTCCTCAGCTTGTACAACAATTAACCCTCACTCTTATCACGTTTATATCTCCATCTCATCCCGGACTCTATTTTGTTCATTTTCTCTCTGTATCCGTATATCAACATTGATACGTATGTACTTCGAATAAAAAGTTACTTCCATTCCAAAGGGAGCAAAAGTTGTTTAGAGAACGCTTCACCTTCGGACTGAACTGATTTCTGAATCGGCTGCGCTCAGTTTTTAGCTGCATGGTGATAATATTATTCTGTTTCGTGTGGGTAAAAATTCAATAGAAAGTGATGCCACATCTCATTGTTTTCCCGCCACTAATATACATACGTAAAGTGCTTGTGCTGTGCGGCACATCTTTTCTTGAAATTAGGACTGACAACTGCTTAAATAGTGACCTCTTTTTGGTTTGTGATACCACGTCAACAAAAGAACCTTGTAATAAATATTTTCTCGTTTCATACAAGGTCGTTGCTGGTGCTTTGCTGGGATGCGTCGTAGCGTTTCTGATGAAACATTCCAATTAGGGAATTGGATCACAACACAAATTCTTTCTCTGGGCTGAAGAGCTTATAGTGACAATGGACATTGTATTGAAACCCATGTAAAGTTGTTTTGTAAGGGTTGGGGATGTTCCACTTGCAGAGCAGGGACACTTGTACTTTTTTCCAATTTGACCCAAATTATATGTGTACTTACAATTGCAAAGTTCCTTGATCATTACAATTTTTCCTATGTTGATATTCAATCCGAAGATTAAGCAGTAGTGGAACCAATGGGACTTCTCAAGTTTGGATTTTACTGATGGTGTAATTAACATGTTACACTTTCATATCAGAGAGAGAGAGTGAGTTTAATGTCTCCTACCTGTATCTATGACTTAATGTATGTTTGATAACAAATTATTTAATATTAAAAAAGTTGAGGTCTTTTGGCAACTAGATTTACAATTTTTTCATGAATAAACTTTTTCAAAAAGCTGAAAAAAGAAATTTAATCAAAGGCACACTTTTTGAAAAAGTTGAAAATATCCAATTCTCGCAGCAATGCTGCCATACACTACCTAGTTTTTAAAAAAAATCTTTATAAAAAAAATTTCTTTAAGAAAATTCTCTTAAAAAAAAAAAAAAAAACATCTTATTCCTTGAGAGACCATAGACGGACTCGTAATATCCTCTTGCTTTATTCTTCTCTTTCTTCCAAAACTTGAAATTAGTTATCAGAACGTTAGGATGTGCAGTTATAGGAGCGCAGAAATTAATAACCCGAGAAATATATATATATATATATATATATTGTTTACACCCTAAATATAAAAATATATGTTTATATTATAACCGGTTATGTATTGTTGCAAGTGGGAAGCTTTTTTTAATGGGTAGTAGTTATTTGAAGTGAGGAAATGGCCAACTTAGTGGAGGGTGGCCAACTTAGTGGGGGAGTTATTTTTCAGTACCTCTATTTATACACAATGCCAAGCAATATGAAGAGGAGGCTCACACACAGCCAAAGCCTTGCGGCTACACAGATCCAGCCATCCACTGCGTTTCTTTTCCTAATTTTGTTTATGTTTTATTCTTGTCCATCCACTGCGTTTCTTTTCCTAATTCTATTTATGTTTTATTCTTGTCCACATCTTGTATTTATTTTTCAGTCAATGTCATTTGTTTTCTTTCAAAGCAATTAATTGCTTTTGTATTTAGTTTTAGTACTCAATGTTCTACTGTTTGTTCAATGAATTCATGTTTCAAAAGCTTTGGTACTTGCTGTTACCCGCTTGATTGAATTTCTATTCTTGTACTTCATTTTCATCACACACCCAAATTACTCGCATCAGAGTGGTTGGACCTCAAGGGAAGGGTCATCCCTACTTCCTAACATCGCCTGATTCATCTCAAACAACTCTTAGGGATAGTTTTGGTTACACGTTTGGATCTTCGTACAAAGCCCCTGGCACGCCCGATCACATATTTAATTTTTTAGCCAAAACAATTTGGCACGCCCGGTGGGACAGTCGAGTGATGTTTCGTGAAGCATGGTTACACTTCTATGACGATCAAATTCGTCTGCGAGAAGAGGCAATTGACCAACTTCTAGATGATATTTATCGTCGACATTTGCAACGATTTATTGCAATGTATGCGTTTGCAGCCTTGGAATAAAGAGGAACTTAATCAGCGTTTTAATTCTGAGAATTGCTGATTTAATTATAAAATCGGTTATCTTGAAGGTGAGATTGACCGTCTTGAGGCCGATAATCGGTATTTCAATAACGAAATTTTACTTGTTAAAGCGTCAAGTGGAGTTGACGATCCACCTCCCGGGGGGCAAGACAACTTCATGTCTATGGATGACTTTTTAAGCAACAAATGGATAGAAGAACCGAGTAAATCGGATTCACTGCTCGAGAAAGACAACCAAGCAGTGATTATTGATTCATGTGAGCGCCTTGAAAAAGTGTTCAATGAAACAATCCGTTTTCAGAAAGAGTTTGCTCTCCACCTCGAAGAGACACAGACAACCATGATAACGACCATAAAAACAATTTTTCAAGAGGCCGCGAAAAAATTTAGACGGACAAAAATGTCCAATGATGCCTTTACAAATCAAGAGATTGGTCACTTTGACCATCTCGATTTAAAGCATTTTAAATCGATTGGGGAAAAAATAATTGTTAGTGATAGGCCGATAATTTCTATTTCGATTAATGCTCCTCCCACTAGTGTTGGTGACAACGAGGCGGTTGGGGGGCAAGTTTCACATAGGCCGAGTGATTTTATTTCAGCCCCCAAATTTATTAAAAGTGAACAACCTCTTTTTAGGAGAGCAAGTACCGAGGAGTTGTTCAAATTTTTTGACATTATCATAATTGCCAAAAATGATTTACATAAGAAGCTAATTAATTATTTGGCTTTTGTAAATTTAAATCCTCATTGGGTTTATGGTGCCCATCAAAAATGGGATTTAGTTTGGTGGAGTTTTCTACAACATTATTATTATAAAGAGAGAGAGAGAGAGAGAGAGAGAGAGAGAGGATACTGAGGTTATTTCCAAATTTTGGTATGGTATTATTCGAACTAATGGCCGATGTGATCCCTAAGGAGTAAAGGCTACAAAACTAATTCATAAAAGTCATGAAATTGTATAAGCCTTCATACGGTCTAACAAGACCAATCAAATGGCCACCATTTTCATCTTGGATTTGATGGCTAAGAGTAGCAATTTTAATTGCTAGTCATGGGACCCACAATTTTAGAGTCTACTATATGGCAACTATTTCATATCGGGCTAGTTTAGTGAGCTGTGCCAACTTTTAAAAGGTCGAGATTAGGGGCCAACCCTATGTCAATGTGACATCATTTCAGTGGTGTACACGTGTACACAGTAGCCACTAAAGAAATCAAGTCTGTGCTTTGGAAGTAAATTACAGCCTCAGATTTATCGGGCTCTTAGACCGATGTGAAAAAAAAAACTGACTATTCAAGGCTTTGGGCTGCCATTTTGATTGGGTTTACCAATCATCATGGGGCCAATGATTTCAATTATATTCTACATGGATGGCACTTGGCCACAAAGAGGTCCATCAAATTGGGACTGATTTTGAAAAAGGAACAAGATCGGTCAGAAACAAAAATCGGTCTATGACTTGAGCTCGATGTAGTTCAAGACCGAAATTTTAAAATTCATAGTGCTACAAGTTGGTACATTGGTCTGCTCAAGGCCGATCTCACCTGTCTCACTTTGTGAAGTTTTGGCGTAGGCCCACATTCCAATCAATGGGATACACGTGACCACAAAATCAGTCTTCGTGGCCGATAATGACTACAAAAATCGGTCAAATTATATATATGGTTCTTCAAAAATTATATTTCATTTCATTTTCAAAGAACCAGGGGGCATTGTTTACACCCTAAATATAAAAATATATGTTTATATTATGACCGGTTATGTATTGTTGCAAGTGGGAAGTTTTTTTTAGTGGGTAGCAGTTATTTGAAGTGAGGAAGTGGCCAACTTAGTGGGGGAGTGGCCAAATTAGTGGGGGGGTTATTTTTCAGCACCTCTATTTATACACAATGTCAAGCAACATGAAAAGGAGGCTCATACACAGCCAAAGCCCCTGCGGCTACACAGATCCAACCCATCCTCTGCGTTTCTTTTCCTAATTCTGTTTATGTTATCTTCTTCTCCACATCTTGTATTTATTTTTCAGTCAGTGTCATTTGTTTTCTTTTAAAGCAATTACTTGCTTTTGTATTTAGTTTTAGTACTCAATGTACTACTGTTTGTTTAATGAATTTATGTTTCAAAAGCTTTGGTACTTGCTGTTACCCGCTAGATTGAATTTCTATTCTTGTACTTTATTTTCATCACTCACCCAAATTACTCGCATCAGAGTGGTTGGACCTCAAGGGAAAGGTCATCCCTACTTCCCAACATCGCCCGATCCATCTCAAACAACTCTTAGGGATAGTTTTGGTTACACGTTTGGGTCTTCGTACAAAGCCCCTGGCACACCCGGTCACATATTTAATTTTTAGCCAAAACAATTTGGCACGCCCGGTTGGACAGCCGAGTGATGTTTCGTGAAGCATGGTTACACTTCTACGACGATCAAATTCGTCTGCGAGAAGAGGCAATTGACCAACTTCTAGACTATATTTATCGTCTTGACTATGAGAAATGGGACAATTGTAACGATTTATTGCAATGTATGTGTTTGCAGCCTTGAAATAAAGAGGAACTTAATCGGTGTTTTTATTCTGAGAATCGCCGATTTAATGATAAAATCAGTTATCTTGAAGGTGAGATTGACCGTCTTGAGGCCGATAATTGGTATTTCAATAATGAAATTTTAATTGTTAAAGCGTCAAGTGGAGTTGACGATCCACCTCCCGGGGGGCAAAAGAACTTCATGTCTTTGGACGACTTTTTAAGTAACAAATGGATAGAAGAATTGAGTAAATCGGATTCACCGCTCGAGAAAGACAACCAAGCGGTGATTATTGATTCATGTGAGCGCCTTGAAAAAGTGTTCAATGAAACAATCCGTTTTCAGAAAGAGTTTGCTCTCCACCTTGAAGAGACACAGACAACCATGATAACAACCATAAAAACAATTTTCCAAGAAGCTGCGAAAAAATTTAGACGGCCAAAAATGGCCAATGATACCTCTACAAATCAAGAGATTGGTCACTTTGACCATCTCGATTTAAAGGGGGGACTTATACAATTCATGCCGGAGTAAGCTTCTCGATGTTTGAGAATTTAGTAGTGACGACTACTGTGCATGGTTGATAGACTTGGACTTGCCATGATTCTTGGGGATGTAATGGTTGTAGGCTTGGACTAGCCATTGACATCGCGGTTTAAGGCTTGAACTTGCCGCTACCGGATGAATGCGTATTGTTCTCCCTAGAGACTATTGATGTGATTTACGAGATTAAAGCATGATTTATAATATATGCATATGTTAGAAATTGTGCACTCAACATATAGCTGAGCAGTGGAGATTTACTCCATTGTAAGTGAAAAGAAGAAAGGGAAAAAGAAGCGAGAAGAGTGAGGCCGATGGGAATGTCAGGGATCCTCTTGTATATGTTTTTGTCTTCCTTTCAAATCATTGCAATAAAGAACTTTTCGAATAGCTAGAACCATGGATTTAACTTGGAGGTTTTAGTATGGTTTTCATGATGTTGTAATAGGTGTTAAAACTCTTTTGGTTATGTTGTAATGAACTGAACTCATGGATTTATGTTTTAAATGCTTGACTTGTCAAATTCGAAGTTTGAAGGAATATGGATAGAGTTTTGTGAATTGCGCCAAACAAACCTTGGCTTGTTCTGCTATTGTTTCTGTTCATGGATTAGTAAGTATAAACTTTAGTTTATATAGCATGTTATAGCTTGTGAAGTTTGGAATTAGTATGCATATTTGGAATGGTGTAATGAGTGAAGGTTGTTTGATGCCTTAAGCAAAATTCTGCAGCATTGAGGGAATTCTGCTAAAGGGTCATTCGACCGGTCGAAGGGGGTCGTTCGACCGGTCGAAATACCCCCTGCCAGAAACCTTTTTCTACATCTTCCGAAAATATTTTAAATATTTTGATTGGTTCTTAAGGTACCTTTGGGATCCCTTTTAACATAAATTCATTCGTTTCAAAATAATATTAAGTTTTCAATTTTATATGGATTTTACAACTCGGAAGGTATAATTTCCAAAAGTTTTAAATACTCAAAATTGTTTTTAAGTTTTTTTCCACTGCGTATAGTTATTAAATGATTGGATGAGCCTTGGTGGCATGCCACGTTTTCTAATTCTACGCGTAGTGGGATGGGTCATGACAAATACAATATACGATATTTCCTCTCTCTTTATTCTGTCATGGTATCAAAGTTATAAGCTCTTGGTGACCTCCCTCTTCCTATCACAACATCAACCTCACCAAATCATCTCCTTCCAATTGCATAAACAACACCAATTCGCAATTCTACAGCAAGATCATCATCACCAAGTCAACATCAATTCTGCCGCAAGTCAAATAACACCATCATCATCACTTATTCTGCTACATCATCAAACTACCACTCAACACCAATTGTTCTCATCACCACCGATTGTTCTCATCATACATGCCACACCAACACCGAAACAAACCACCACTCAACACCAATCTGCCGCTACACCTATCACTACCACTATCAAACTATCACCATCAATAACCACCAAGCTACATCACCATCATCACAAATCCATACCCACCATCACCACTGCTGCTCACATGACCACTGACCACAACCATTGATTCCCACCAATCACCCAACAAAACCACAGTCCTCTCAATCTGATCCAGTCTTTACCACATGCCCAAACTCTGCTGTCTCTGCATTATCACCCTCCTAATTACCACCAATCCCCTCATCACCAAATCAACCCTCTTCCCATCACCCAATCACCGCCCATCACCACCGTACCCTCCTAATCCCCTTCCTCTTCAATCTATTGTACATTTCCTTCTTAAACCCTAAAAAACAATCGCAAAACCGAGCCACGGAACCGATTCGGGTCTAAACTCAATACAAACTGGCAAAACCGTCTGAATCTGAACCCAACCCACGAACCACTTACCCAACCCAACCCACTTACCCAACCTAACCCAACCCTAATTCGAACCCTTCCTATTTCTATGGAACACCTATGCCGTTCACAATTACTCGACTTGACATTGCCTATGTTGCTCATATATCCAATTTCTCTCTGCCCCTCAATCGTCTCACTATACTACTTTTATCTGCATTCTTCGCTATATCAAAGGAACAATGTTTCACGGATTACACTTTTCTGGTCATTCCTCACTCGAGCTCCGTGCTTATTCTGATGCAGATTAGGCAGGAGACTCCACTGATCGACGATCCACTACAGGCTATTGTTTCTTTCCTAGAGATTCTCTTATCTACTGGCGAAGTAAAAAGCAAACTGTTGTTGCTTGCTTAAGTACAGAAGTAGAATATTGAGCCCTAGCTAATGCTACTCAAGAACTACTCTGGCTCCGTTGGTTACTTGAAGACTTGGGTGTTACTCATTCCAATGCCACTATTATCCACTGTGACAATCAGAGTACTATTCAGATTGCGCACAATGATTTTTTTTACGAACGCACTAAGCACATTGAGATCGACTGTCATTTTGTACGCCATCATCTCACTACTGGCACCATTCGACTTGTCTCGGTTTCTTCCGCTGATCAGACTGCTGATATCTTTACCAAAACTCATCACCCAAGCCGTCTTCAGGATTTAGTTTCCAAACTCACGATGATCTCGATCTTACCACCTTGAGTTTGAGGGAGGTTGGTAGAATCATTTCCTTATTTATATTTATTATGTACCTTACCACACATCTAGTCTAGGTTCACTGTGTACTTCTATTATACTTCTATTGTACTACACACTATACTACACACCCTCCTAGCCTATATAAAGGATGGTCTTGTACACTATATATGCATCAATACAATATACAATATTTCCTCTCTGTTCTTTTCATAACGTATGTACCAATCACAATAATATATATATATATAGGGCGGTGCATTGGCTTTTAAGCCTAAAAAATCCACCGGCATATATATATATATATATATATAACAAAGTGGAATTAGACGCCTGCTATGTGGCGGCTCTGTGATTTTCCACTTTTGTATATATTTCTTATGTTTTTCCCTATTTTTCCTATCTCTAAAATTAATACAGATATTTAATTATTTAAATGTATAATCTCTCTCATTTTCCTTTATTTTATCTCTCTCTCTCTCTCTCTCTCTCACACACACACACACACACACACACACACACACACACACACACACACACACACATAACACCTATAGTATATGTCCCAAAATTATAGTAGCTTAAGATTAGCTATAATATCCTTTTTAGACCATAACTAATCTCATCAATATTTAATCTATCTAATTTGTTTATACATATATATGTATCCATACATATATCTCCAAGTATACACACACACATGATACAAACTAAACTAATTAACTAAAATAATATAACTACATTATATATAAAATAACAACACTACTAACTAATTTACGTACATAAAATTTGCTTATCAAAAAAATACGTACATAAAATTCAGAAATATTTCTCGTGCATCGCACAGGTATCGATTCTAGTATTTATAAATTTTAGAACCATAGCATTACTCACAACATCAATAGCAATGCAATAGTACTCAAATTTAAATCCAAAATATTTTGTCAGTAGCTTAAAAGTTTGAATATGTACTATGCACATCACTAAAAAAATAATATTCTATTTAAATTAGATTAATACTATAATTTCCAAATTTAAAATCTTGAAGTGAGTTCTCAAACTTAATTGTTATCAGCCCACTAAAATATGAGAAGTTGAATGTTGAACCAAGCTTACGACCTAGGAAAGATTTACTCGATTGTTCCCACACAAATCACTTGTGTCAAAACCACGAATGAAAATCCACATTTAGCCTTTTTACTTGTCGGGTGGAAGAGTTTAGAGAAAATGGTGAGGATTTGAGTTTTAGATAGAGTGCATCTTTCTTTCTTTTTTTTTTTCTTTGTTTTTTTTTTTTTAAAAAACCAATGGTTCTCAAATTTTTTTGACAATAGCTTAAGAGTTTCCATACGAACTATGCACACCACTAAACGATAATTATATTAAAATTACACTAATGTTATAGTTCCCAAATTTAAAATCTCACAATTAGTTTTCAAACTTGATTATTATCAAAAGCATAGGAACACGCGCGAAGCACGTGTTGCCCTCTTACTATATATATATGAAGAGAATCTTGCGTGTACTAGGTAAGCACACTCTACTTAGTGCACTGACTTTTAATCTTAAAAAGCCCGTGGGCTGCCCCGCTAACCGATGCCCGGCCTTGAGCCCGTTGACCTACGGATTTTCTTAGATTTAAAAGTCAAAGCACTGGGTAGAATGCACATACCCAATGCGTACAAAATCATTTCCACATACATATATATATATATATATATGTAATTGTATAATTTTGTGCGCGTAATGTGTATGTGTTAGTTGGATTTCGACCACGGACCACCAAAGAAAAATGTGTAAAGAGTTGTGTTAATAACGAGGTACATGATAAGAGTTGTGTGGTGAATAATGGATGTGGGCCCAGTATCCTCAGTTTCTAATTGCCCACGTTGCTAAATGCATAGGTTGTCCAAGGCGAGATATTTTATTAAGAGGGCATTTTTGTTCACTTATTTTTGGTCTGTTATTGTTTATTTATTGGGTGATATGTGTTTCATTTCAGTAATTATATGGATAGTATATAAGTAAAATGGGACATTGGGAATGAAATGAGACACATGTCACCAATGAAACTTGGGTGAGCAATTGTGGATAAAAAATGGATGAGCAAAAATGCTCTCATTTTATTAACTAGTATTATTATACTTCCTAAATTTTTGGCTTAAATGCATTTTGCACCCTTAAACTATACCATATTTTGCACATTGGTCTCTAAAGTATCATTATTCGCATTTTGGTCTCTCAACTATCATTTTGTGGTAGTTTGCCCCCTCCATCACTTTCAGCGTCACTTTAGGTGTCACTAAAATTTGATTTTTTTTGTCACTAAAAGTGACGGAGGGGGCAAACTGCCACAAAATAATAGTTGAGGGACCAAAATGTAAAAAATGATAGTTTAGGGACCAAAGTGCAAAACATGGTATAGTTTGAGGGTGCAAAATGCATTTTACCCTAAATCTTAATCTTAAATGATGTGACAGTAGACTTACTGTAGTTTGATTGGATGATATCATCATTATTGAAGGTTACATTATTCGGGATGTGAATATGAGATTAGGATTTGGGAAGCATGTTACTCTTTGTGTATTGGACAGATTAGAAGCTAGTAATAAAGGAGTAATGATATACTTCCCAAATCAAAATCTAATTTCATTTCCCAAATGATGTGACAGTGAAACCATTTTGGAGTTCAACATCGTCCAATCATAATTTAATAAGCTCACTACCATACTATTTGGTAAATGAATTTGGTATTTGAATTTGGTTTTGGGAAGTATATCATTACTCATACACAAAAATGCTTCGTCATTATTCAATTGTTAGACTATTAATTTTGGAGTAGTGCTATGCTTCTCAATTCTTATTCCAAAATTCACATCTCAAATGATGTGGCAGTGATGTGGAAGTGGAACCACATTCAATAATGATGGGATCATATTAACATTATCCAATCAAAATCCAGTGGACCCATTGACACATCATTTAGGATGTGAATTTGAAATTAATTTTGTGGTTATTACTTTTTAATGACTAATTGATTACGAGTAATGTCATGCTTCCCAAATTTCTATTCCAAAAGTGCTTTCTCAAGTGATGTGGCAGTGAGATCAGGTCTAATACAGTAGGACCAGTTAAATTTTGATTGGAAGTTATTTATCTGACCTCACTACTACATCAATTGAGAAGCACTTCTAAGATAAATTTTGGAAAATATAGCATTACTCAATATTAATTACTGTCAAAGAAAATGAAAAAAAGCGTACACTACAAAAAAATTTAGTAATCCTAGTGGGCGGGGTGGCAATGGGAAAAAAAGAAGAGATAATTAGGGTTTAGTCCATTTTATAGTACTTTTTAAGCATTACTTCCTAAAAGAAAATTTGTTTTAGTGAAAAGTCCATCAATATAAACCTGGACAAAAAAATTCCGACGAGTTTGAGAAATTTCACAAACTGTTGTGAAATTTCTCAAAATTGAGAAAAGTTTGTGAAATTTCACAAGCTCGATGGGAATTTTTTTTTGCCCAGGGTGATATTGATAGATTTTTCACTTAAAAAGTTTCATTGTGTCAAATATTCAATTACTTTTCTTAACGGGGGACTTAACACTAATTAACCCAAAAAATATATATTGACTCCAGTTAAAATGGTGACATTTTGCCAAAAAATATTGTTCAATTTTGTTTTTTTTGTTTTTTCAATAAATGCTAGTAAAACAGTCATTTTTTTTTAATTTTTTAATAAAATTAAGGAGACATTATTATTTTGTTTTTGTTTTGATTTTGAAGTGTTAAAGTATTAATTTGAAAATGTGTTTTAACCAAAAATATTAATGGTCAACTTACACTTGATTAATGAAAAGGGAAAAGTATTAACTCAACCAAACTTCAAGTAGGGATGCCAAAATACCCACCCGCCAGAGATTCACCCCACTCTGTCTCTAGATTTTGTTTGATTCATGGATGTCGTGAGGGAAAAGAGAGTGAAAAGGGAAACATAAAGGAAAATTAGTCCCATCAAGAAGGTAAAATGAATTTTTTTCCTTCTTGTTTTCGTTGTCGTTTTCCTTTTTTTCCCCCAAAAAAAATCCATGAACCAAACAGAGCCCTAATGCACATAAATATCAGGGTAAATTGTGTTTTTCAGCCTCCAACTTTGGGTCAATTTTATTAGAGTTAGCTATTATAATTAGTTTTATTTATATTTAGCTTTAGGGTAGTTTAGTCTTTTACTTTATATTAGGGTATACCTAGATATACTATTATTCTCTCTTCTTTTTGTATTGTATTCATTCATTTAGTTTTGTGTGTTATGAGAAACTCTAGCTTTCTTCTCTCTTTTCTCTTTGTTGTTTTCTTTATTTGATATATTCACAAATTTCACTTTAATGCTTATGTTTTAAATTTTCACAATTCAACCTTCCAAGTTGGATTAGTAAGTGTTTCAATTTGATAACAACAAACATTTGGTCGCAAAAAGTGATTTTTAAAGAGGAAATGTTTATAATTGGACCAAATTGAAACACTTATTTAATATAAAGGATTAAATTGAGAAAATTTAAAATATAAGGACCAATGTAAAATCAACCACAAAGTTGGAGGCCGCAAATTATAATTAATCCTAAATATCATACATAGTTGCTTTAAGCAGATATTTGTTAGAGAAAGAGAGAGAGAGAGATCAGAGAGACAGAGATCATGTCCACAATAATGATGATGCGCATATCACCCATGATGTCATCAACCCCATCACTAAAATCTTCACCATCACCACCATCTTCTCTACCAGTCCGGCCAATCCCCGGCAGCTACGGACTGCCGTTGGTGGGACCCATTTCGGACAGGCTCGACTACTTCTGGTTCCAAGGTCCAGAAACCTTCTTTAGAAATAGAATTGAGAAGTATAAGAGCACCGTTTTCCGAACAAACGTGCCGCCGACGTTCCCGCTCTTCGCCGATGTGAATCCCAAGGTCATCGCCGTCCTAGACTGCAAGTCTTTCTCTCACCTCTTTGACATGGATTTAGTTGAGAAGAAGAATGTGTTGGTCGGAGATTTCATGCCTAGTGTTAAGTTCACCGGCGATGTAAGGGTTTGTGCTTATCTTGATACTTCCGAGCCTAAACATTCTCAGGTATGGCCCACTGATCAACTCAAAAGTCTTAAAAAAAAAAAAGACTATTGCTAGTAATAATTTAGGGATATTTGTTCATAGAACTCTTCAAATTAGGTGTTATAAATTATAATAAAATATAAAAGGGGTAAATTACACCTTAATCTACTTAAGTATACACCTATTTTCAATTGGTTTCGTAAACTTATTATTATTTTTTTTAATTGAATCCTTGAACTTAAAAATCCATTCAATCAGACTCAAATTCTGACACTGTTAACTTAAATTATTAGAAATTTTTACGCATGTTGCGCTTAATTGTCACATGTTAGGTTAAGATAAACACTAGATATTATGAATAGTGAGAAAAATTGCATCCAATCAGATTCGAAATCGCGTTCAATCAATTCGAAAACACATTTGACTAGATTCAAAATTGCATTCTCCCAAAATCGCATAAGTTTCTAGTCATTCACAATCTCCAGTAGTTGTCTTAATCTAACATGTGACAGGTAAGCATTACGCGCAATGTACGTGATGATTTATAATAATTTAAACTAACAGTGTCAGAATTTGGGTCTGATTGAATGATTTTTTGAAGTTCTAAGGATCCAATTAAAAAAAAAAAAAACAGTTTATGGACTCAATTGAAAACATGTTTATTGTTCGATAGATTAAAGTGTAATTTGCCCTAAAAAAAAATTCACACAATTTGGCATTTTTTTTATAAATCCCTGGCTACTTTTTGAACATAGTGAAAACCCCATCGCTGAAACAGAAAAATCGCTATGTTAATATTATCTATCAACTTTAAACCACCATAACTCATTCGTTTTTTTAGCATTTTAGAGTGATTTTATTATTATTATTATTATTATTGTTGTTGTTGTCATAATCTTCGCAATGTAGTTGAAAATTATACAAAAGAAAATAATTTGAAACTTTATTTTTTTATTTTATCTGCCAAAACAGATGATATTGTCAGTCAACTTTAAACCAGCATAACCCACTCACTCGTTTTTTTAGCATTTTGAGTGATTTATTTATTTATTTATTGTTTCATGTATTTATTCGAGATTTACGCAATAGAGTTGAAATTTGTACAAAAGAATGTATTTCTGAATCTTATTTTTTGATTTTATTTGTTAAAATAGATGATATTATCTGTCAACTTTAAACCACCACAACTCACTCATTTTTTTTTAGCTTTTTTGGGAGATTTTTTTTTTCCATCTTTTTCTTTGAGATCTATGCAATAAAGTTGAAAATTGTACAAAAAAAGTAATTTGAAAACTTATTTTTTGATTTTATCTGTCAAAAGATGATATTATATATTGTCAGACAGATAATATTAAGTTAAATAATTATAATTTTATATTTTTTTTATTTTTTGGTCTTTTGGGATAATTTGTTTTTTTATTTTTTTATTTCTTGTATTTTTTTCAAAATATACGCAATGAACGTGAAAGTTTTACAATAAAGGATACATTGTAGCCTGATTTCTCATATTTTATCTTTCTAATAGATAATGTTATTTGTCTTATTTATCTACGGATAGATAATATTATCTATTCATAGTAACGGCGATAACTTTCTCAATTCTTGGACGATTTTTTTTTATTCTCTGTATTTTTTCGATATCTATGCACATATGATGCCAATTTTATGAAGGGAATTTGTTTTTTTATTTTTTATTTTTTATATATTTTATGGATATTTTATTTTTATTTTTTATATTTGTTTAGTTTTGGTTTTTTTTTTTTCTCATTATTTCATTGATCTCGGTTGATAGATCTCATTTTACTGATACCAAGATATCAAAGTTATGAAAAACGGACTTGTAAAAGAAAAAGTTATATCAATTTGAAGTTGTTTAGGCAT
Organism: Hydrangea macrophylla; assembly: GCA_033977485.1. Classification (NCBI taxonomy): domain Eukaryota; kingdom Viridiplantae; phylum Streptophyta; class Magnoliopsida; order Cornales; family Hydrangeaceae; genus Hydrangea; species Hydrangea macrophylla. The sequence continues at coordinate 28,920,560 of CM066994.1, read as the reverse complement.
AAAAATGACATAATGAGTTAAAGAAAAGTAGTACAAGTTTTAATACTTTAGACCCTAAACTTTTAATTGTGACAATTTGATCCCTAGATGGCTAGATTGCAACTCATTCAAAAGTTTGGGGATCAATTTGCCACAGTTTAAACTTTAGGGTCTAAATTACTAAGACTCTCAAACATCAGAGGTGAGAAGTGAATTTTACTCTAATCATTATGGTTCCAATTTAAATTCAAAAATTAGTTTATACATGCTTTATCAGTCGTACCTCATGATAATTGTATCATGTAATATTGTATGTAGTACAATTCCCTTAATAATTAGGATGCCTTAAATTTAGGAACCATAGCAATTTTTTTTGAGTTAGAGCCATAACATTATTCATAATTACATATGTACTTGGAATTGTTAAAATAAGGGGCCAATTACCCTTTTCATTCTCAACTTTGGGCCGATTTCGCTTCAATCTCTATATTTTCAAACTTGTCAAATTTGGTTTAATAATGACCATTTTGTTGCAAATTATGATTTTTGGCATAAAAAAATGTTTGTTATTAGAATGTAATTTAAATAATTTTCCAACTTAAAAAACTAAACTGAAAAAAATTGAACATATAGGAATTAAAAGGAAATCGACCAAAGTTGGAGGATTAAAAATTTGATTTAAAATTAGGAAACTTGTTGGAATAAATATAAGAATGGGACTGGACCTTGTCATTTTATTATTATTATTATTATTATTATTATTATTATTATTATTATCTATAGAGTAGGAAATAAAATGTACCTAAGTGAATTTACTATTACTTTTTTTATAATTTACTCTGCTTTAGTAATGGCTATAATGCTATATAGTTAACTTACAAACAAAACTTCAGAGGGATAATAATGGAACGTTCAAAAATTTGATAATACAAATTTAAAAATCTGATTTCTTTGGTGGACTAGTTGCTGATCTTTTTTCTTTGCTTTTCTTTGGGCCTGGCTTGGTTGTTTTGATGTAATTTGTTGGGTGGAACATCCGCTTCCTTGGGTTTGATTGTTAGGTGGTGTCCTTTTTTTCCCACGAGTTTCCCATGATGAATAAAACCTTTATTGCTGAGCATAAAAAAAATGAAAATAATAATAAATAAATACTCCCTCTGTCCCATATTAAGAGTCTTTGATACCATTTTTTGATGTCCCATTTTAAGAGTCCTCTTTGAAAAGTCAAAGTACTTTAACATACTTTCAAAATTTGCCCTTTATTATATCCAACTCTTCCCTTTTTTTTTTTTTTTTTTTGATTTGACATTATAATTTTGAATTTCAAAAAGGGTAATATTGGAAAGTTCAAAATCTCACCAAAATCAAAGTTGTCCCCTTAATAAGTTGGAATTTCCAAAAGAGACTCATAATATGGGACGGATGGAGTAAATAAATAAAATTTGAATAATGCTTGGGGCACCATAGGACACAAAGAACTTCCACAAAATGAGTGGAAAGTCTATGTGGCATACTGAGATCCGCCAGTAATTAACCATTATTTCCATTAATTGCTGGCGGGTCTTAGAGTGCCACATAGACTTTCCACTCATTTTGTGGAAGTTCTTTGTGTCCTTTGGTGCTCCAAGCATTATTGATAAAATTTGGGCAAGTCTATTGTAAGAAGCTTCTCATATGAGAAGGCAGGTTTTAATCGTTGGATGAGCATCTAGCAATAAATACATCTCCAGATTTTTGAGAATCTTATGTCTAGATGCTCATCCAACAGCTAAAATCCGTCTTCTCATATGAGAAACTGCTCCCTATAGCATTTCCCCATAAAATTTTGAAATTTCAGTCCCTAAATTTGAGATGGGGCTGAGTGTCGGAGGAATTCACAAGCTTTTTCATTAGAGGACAAAATATCATATCTCATATGGAAAACACTTTTATTTATTTCCTGTAAGGGACCTCTTCATATCCTTCCCATGTGAACGTGATTGGCTCGTTGGATCATCATAGCAATAGGAAGTCCTAGCTTGTGGACCATCTCTAGCTTGACAACCACCAATATATATATATATATATATAGGGAGAGACTTTTAAGTGTACTGAGTAAGTGCACTGAAGTAGTGTATTGGACTTTTAAGTTTAAAAAATTTGCAATCTTGCGGATTAGCGTTTTTGTAAAGTTTTCAAGTCTAATGCGTAGTCGAGAAAAAAAAAATCACTCAAAAAGTCCAAGTATTGAGAAAGTTGTCGTCGTTAATATAAACAGATAATATTACTTGTTGTGGACAGATAAAATCTCAAAATCAGGGTGCACCTTTTATCTCTCTCTCTCTCTCTCTTTTTTTTTTTTTGGTTGAAAATTTTAAAGCCTGATGCGTAAATTTCGGAGAAATACATGAAATACAAATTAAAAAATGTATAAAAAATAAAATCATCCAAAATGACAAAAAATGGTAAAATTATGGTTATTTTTGTCAATATTATATGTCAGTCAATAGATAATATTGTATAATTTGACAAATAAAATAAAAAAATAAGGTTCCAAATTACATTTTTTTGGGGGTACAATTTTCAAGTCCAATGCATAGCTCTCAATCAAATACATGAAATTAAAAAAAAAAAAATCACCTAACAGACTAAAAAATGAGTTAGTTATGGTAGTTTAAAGTTGACAGATAATATTAAGTTAGCCATTTTTTTGTCAGAAAAATTTCCATCTAGGGGCTTTTTGCTAAATAACAGAAGTGGTGAGGGACTTCTTAAAAACTTTCAAATTGTGTGAATTTTTGGCTAATCCATCTAATATTTAGAGGTCTATCACCAAAATTTCCATATTTGTTTTGTTGAGTACCACCAAGATATATCTACACTATACTATAAAAGAGTGTTAGAGTGATTTCAATTTCAATTTTGTCCTAATTTGGAATTCTTTAAATAGTTGGCTCCTTATATGTAATTTTGCATTTACTAATACATTGAGATGCTATGCCTTATTTGGCAAACCGTATTTCGCCTTTATTTGTGTTTGTGTTTGTGTTTTTTTTTTTTTTATCTTCACTGTACTATCAAAAAGGCTTAGAATGATTTTAATTTTAATTTCAATTTTGTCCTAATTTGAAATTTTTTAAATAGTTGGCTCCTTATATGTAATTTTGCCTTTACTAATACATTGAGATGCTATGCCTTGTTTGGCAAACCGAATTTTGCTTTTATTTGTATCTGTGTTTTTTTATTTTTAAACGCAAACAAGGCACTAAAAAACTAATAGGGTTTGTTTGGAAAATCAATTGTGGCTTTGTTTGTCTTGTTTGCACTAAACCCATATATCAAAAGTCAAACAATTTCGGCTACCTTGTTTGGCAAACCGATTTTGTGCTTTGTTTTGATTTTTTTGTTTTCGTTTTTCCCAAACAATGCTTTACACACATATATTGGATCAAAAGTCAACAAATTCGGTGCCTTGTTTGGCAAATCATTTTGTGCTTTGGTTTTTGTTTTGGTTTTTCCAAAACAAGCCTTTACACACATATAATTTACACTTAATAAATTTAATTCATTTGTTTTATAAAATTATTATTTCATACAATTTCATATATTTTCATAATCATAATAAATATATAATAATAATCGTAATACAAATATAAGAAATACTTGGCAAAGTTAAAAGACAAATTGTAATTTACAATTACTAATACATCTAAAATCATATTTTATCACACACACATACCTATAAATTTAATTCACACACACATACATTCGTTTGCTTTTTAAATTTAATTTCATATCATTTCATACTCCTCAAAATATATAATAATAATAATAGATATGATAAATTTAATTCATCATCATAAATATATAATAATAATAAATACTTTGCAAAGTGAAAAGACAAATAGTAATTTACAATTACTAATACATCTACAATCATATTTTATTACATACGCATTCCTATAAATTTAATTCACACACACACACATACACTTCTATCATACGCATAATAAATATATATGAAATACTTTGCAAGCTTAAAAGACAAATTGTAATTTACCATTACTTACATACTTATAATAAATATATAATAATAATAATAGTTTTAATAAATTTAATTAATTTGTTTTTGAAATTTATAATTTCATGCAATTTCATATCATTCCCATAAAAAGAAAAAAAAAAAAAAAGAACAAATATGATTAGTTTTTTTCAAAATATCATGTGTTATAATGTTAAAACTAAGTTATTACTTTTAAATAACACTTTCAACTACATTGTATGAAGTTTACATGTAATTAAACAAAAAAGACAAAAGACAAAAGACAAAAGATGATAAGGTTTTTCAAAATATCACGTATTATGATATTAAAAATAAGTTATTACTTTTAAACAACATTACTCTCAACTTTATTGTATAAAGTTTATACGTAGTTACATTATTTTGTACATAGTTCATACAATACATTGTGGTTAAAAAAATAAATAAATGAAAGGAGAGAAATGCTAAAACAAACAGAAGTGAAAACACTAAAGAAAGATTTGGAAACGAAAAAAAAATAAAGAAAAGAAAATACATTTGCTTCCATCTAGGATTGTTGAAGCTTTTACGTTTACAACTTTATTTAGTTAGTAGTACATATTTAATACATTTAGGATTTAATGTTGTTTGATTTTATTTTTGTAGGATTTAGTATTGTTTGATTTAATTTTTTCCAATTGATAAAACTATAAATGCATCAACAATAAATACATCTAATTTATTTTCCAGTTTTGACGGACCCGTGCATTGCACGGGCCTCTATCCTAGTGTTATGAAATAGTTCTAACTCAAATGCATGCAAGATTCAATTGTGAGGTTTTAGTAGAACTGGCTAACTCACTAAGCCTATGTTTGGTTACTGGAATTAGTGAGCGGAGGAGAGGAAAGTAGGAAGGAATATGTTTTTTCTTTTCTTATTTTATTTTATTTTATTTTTGGGAGGCTTGGACTAAGGTCCTTAAAGTTGGGCAAGACCATCGCCACCACTACCGCCGGCCACCACCACCAATACCATCACCACAACCAAACCAGATCCTTTGATTCTTCAAAACAGATCATCACCATTTTATTGTTCAAAACAGATCATCACCATTCAACTGATATGATTGGGCTCTATGTTGGATCATCACCATTTGATTGTTATGATTGGCCTGCTATGATTTGGATCGGATTTGATTGTTCAACACCATAACCATTTTATTATTTTGAACAATCTACCACCATTGATCAAGGCTTGACTTACCTTCAAATGAAAATTGTCACGACCCAAGTCTCGTTCAGTAAGATATTGTCATCTTTGGGCTGAAACCCGCACGGATTTGTTCTTGGGCCGCTACCCAAAAGGCCTCTAACTAGGGAGACTTGAAACCACACATATATAGCACATTACTTTTCCACACTCAGGCGATGTGGGACGAACACACCCCCTACAACTCTCAGCACCAGGTTCGTTACATTCCACCCCCCTTTTGGGTAGTGGCCCATGAACAAATCTGTGCGGGTTTGGGCCCAAAGCGGACAATATCTTACTGAGTGAGACTTGGATCGTGACAAAATGGTATCAGAGCCGAAACCCAGCCGGAAGTGTGGGGCGGGTCTCACACGAGGACGTGTGGCCCTTAGGGAGGGTGGATTGTGACAACCAAGAGCCAATACTCCTGAGACAGGATGACCAAGATGGATGAGGTGAGGTTGAGTGTGGAGGCTTATCTCACATCGCCTGGGGTGAAGTTCCTGGACTAATTTATAAGGATTAATCTCCCCTTTATATGCAACAAGGCCTTTTAAAACTGTGAGGGAGCTAAACACAAAAGAACTCCACAATTAAGCGTGCTGCTGCCAGAGCAGTACCAGGGCTAGGTGACCTCCTGGGAAGTTCTTTGTGTTTAGGCCAAAAGCGGATAATATTGTTGCTAGACGTGGAGGTGGGTCGTTACAAAAATTCACTTAGGATTTCTAATTTCTGACTTCTGATATCACTTAAGATTTTTGCTCCGAATCAAAAGAGGGGTGGACCCTACAATTAAGTGGTTTATATATGGATTGAGAATGAATAATAGATATGGGAGATGGGGTTTTTTTATAGTTGTTCAAAGAAATATCCACTCTCCTAATGAAACTCGCGCTTTAAACTTAAGATATCATATCCCAAGTGAAATTTCTCTTAAGATTCATATCCTAAGAGAAATTTCTTAAACTTAAGATAAGATACAATAGGTTTTTTTTTTTGGGGTGTGCAGATTCGCGATTGACGAATCATTAGGGGTGTAAGGAAAACCGAAACAACCTACCGAACCGACTGGTTTGGTTTGGTTCGGTTCGGTGTTGCCACTGTGTCAGTCGGTTTCAATTCAGAAATATTTTTAAAATGGGTTTCGGTTTGGTTTCGGTTGGCCGTTGGCCGCATATTTACACCGTAACCGAACCGAACCAAATCGATTATATATTAAATACATTCCGCCACTGCTAGGTAGAAGAAAGGTGAGATCTCCACCACTACCACTGTAAATCTTTGAATCTTTGTTTTTTTGTGGATGAACACCACCACACTGTAGATCTTTGTTTTGTGGGGTTTGTTAATAGACAGACCATAGAAGTATTCTAGAGAGAGAGAGAGAGAGAGAGAGAGAGGAATATAGGATGTGATGGGTCATTGTTTTTTATGCGTCAAACGTTGCTTTTCGTTTTTTTTAATCAAATGCTTTTTATTTTGGTTGTAGTGAAAGTAGTTGGGCACGTGAAAACTGATAAAGCAAGTGAGAAAAAGGACAAATTTCAGACATTATAAAAAGTAAAGAAAAAAAAAAAACAAACTGTGCAGATTCTATAATATAAAAGGAAAACATACTGAAACCCCTATAAGGCTATAATCATCAGTCATCTCTCATCTTTATCTCTCACTTATAATCTCTCATCTCCCAAGAAACCAGACTACTTTTCTCATCTTATCTCTTTCTCTATGAAACCCTAGCCGATCTTACTCTCTCTCTCTCTCTCTCTCTCTCTCTCTCTTTAGCTGATCTCTACCCCTCTCACTAACTTTGAGTCATGCCATTGGAGAACACCATGGATGCCCTCAATTCACGATTGAGATAACTTGAAGCCATGGACGAAGCCCTCGATAAGCATGACTCGAAGACAATGTAACCCAAATCTGTTTTATTTGTGTATTTTGAGTCCCAAAATCGTATTCTATATTGAGATTTATGTTCGATCTGTTTGTAGTTTGAGTGTCGTTGACTCGGATCTTTTTCAATTCTATTTGATTTTTGCATTTTGATTTTTAAATCACAAACTTTAGATGTGGTTTCCATTCAAATTCATGTTTTGATTTAGGTTTCTTTTCTTTCCCTATTCAGAACTTTGGAACAGCCAAAAATCAAAACCGACCGAAATCGAACTGATCTTGGTTCGGTCGGTTTGGTTCAGTTTTCCTATGTACTAGGTCTGTTTCGGTTTTGGATGTACAGAAAACCGAATGTTCGGTTCGGTGCATGAATCCCTCGAAAAATCGACCGAACCGAACCGATTTCACCCCTACGAATCATCCATTGTAATTTTATTTCTCTTTCTGTATAACTAATCGATATATACTGATATATACCAGTCCCACGATTTGGAGAGAGAAAATAAAGCTAATAGAGGAGAGAAAGGGCGGGGGCTATAGAGGTGGAGGCAAGGAGAGGTCGGTGATCCGGTGACGTGAGTGGGAGGTCGTTGGAGGAGGCCGGCAGGGCTAGTCGTCAAAGGTCGTCAGAGGTGGTTGCCGGAGGTGGCGTGGGTGGTGGTTATGGTGGCTAGGGTTTGGTTAGGATTAGAGGATGAAGATGAGGGTATTTTGTTCTATGGACATTGTGAGGATTTATCCCCAACGTCTACTTTAAGTTGTCCTTAATCCCAGTAAAGCTCATCTTAATGACTTTTTCATCAATTTTCCCTTTTTTGTTTCTTTGGTTATCACGGAAAATAGAGAGGAAAATGGAAAATAAAAAAGAAATATAGTGGTATATTTAAAGGGAATTGTTATTGGCACTCCAAAAGTTACCATTGACACTCCATAGTACCACATCCAGTGCATGTAGTATCATACAGTTAATGCATTGCATGGAGTGCCATTAGTAATCCATGGAGTGTCAATTGGCACGCCCTATTTAAAATTCGGATTTTGTGCGTCACTTTGCCCCTTTTTAATTCAAGTTACACTAGTATCTTGATTTTTTTTTTTTTTTTTATTATTTTATTATTATTATTTTTTTTAAAAATTTTAATATTATTTAAGCACGAAAGTAAACACAATAGAATTAGATAACCTTGTACTTTAAGTTCGTTCTTCCAGATGTAGACAGTAGTTAATCTGACTCATAACTATTAATAATAATTAGTGCTGCACACACATTTTTTGACACACTTTTGATAGAAAGTGTCATCCAGCTATTGATTAGCGCGGGCCCCACCATCGAACTCATTTTGGCCATTGATTTTCGATGGCCGAGGTGTGTTCGGTGGTGGAGCCTGCACCAATCAAATATGGTCAGATAACACTTTGTGTCAAAAAGTGTGTGCCAAACATTTCCCATTAACAAAATAGTAACGGCAATATATCCAAGATAGTTATTCATAAACTTTATTGAATAATGTGGATGAAAAAAATTTACATAATAGCAGAGAACAATTTTAGATATAATTTTATCTAGATTATTTGGTTTATGTTGTAACCATCCATCGATTTAGTTCAACTTGTGTAGTTGAAAACTTTGGTTTCTCAAATCTTCTTTGACTGAATGAGAAATTGGCCAACCAAACATGGCCTTATTTTGAATAGTTGTATCACTACACTGCCAAAAATTTTGTCTATTCATTCGTATCTCTATTCCGAACATATTTAATGCCAATAGTTATGTCTTTCTGGTCCTGTCCCCTCCAGCCATCTATATGCAAATCCTGTAGTGTACTCACTGAGAAATGCTACACACACACATTCTAAACCACACCTCAAACCACACCCCTTGCTTTAAATGCATGTACCTTGTGCTGTTTGAATTTTCACACTTTTCTGTGCACCACTTACACAGCACAGGGTACATGCATTTAAAGCAAGGGTGTGATTTGGGGTGTGGTTTGGGATGTGTGTGTAGCATTTCTCGTACTCATTTGGTTATCCAATTTTTTTGAGTTCAAGCATTTATTCATGCTAGTTTTTTTACCCGTGCAATGCACATGACAACTATTATTATCAGATATAATGATGATATATAACATAAAGTACAAAAAATAATCAAAGTTTGTTAATCCAATAGGTAACATAAAATCACAATTTTCAAACATTTCTAATTCAATACCCATAATAAAATAGTGTAGCTATTATTAGGGATTCAATATTGTACTAAATAAGAAAGGATATTTGAAGTAATTTAATGAGCAAAATTGTAATAATTTTGCTAGCCACTCTCTTTATGTCACATGGTACTTGAGGTTTTCATATTATTATAATATAATAAGATTCTAAGTTTGTGTTGGTAGAGAGAATACAAACAATATTCGCGATTTGCTGTACTTTATCGTTTGAAGTGCTTCTACATAATTGGGGGATTGTTGTATCCTGACTCCCCCTGACTCCCCCTGAGACACCATTGCCATTGCGGGGCAAATTCGTCTTTAAGGAGGGGAACCTAGCTCTTGACTCAATCTCAAATTTTTGGATTTCCGTCTGTGTATTGTAAGTTTTCCTGTCCAATTTTTCTGTTTTAAGAGTTATATACTAGTATATTTGCATATATATTTAGAATAAGATTATGGATCGCAAATATATGTAGGAGGGGAACGAAAAAAGAAGAAGAAAAGAGTAGCTAGTAAGAAAAACATTTTTCATTATGGTCACAACATGTCACCATGGTGATATGGTGTGACGGTTTAATTGTGGCGATACGTGATTTTTTTCAAAAAAGTGGTGATCGTATGGAAGTTGTGCCCTTGAAAATAGGGGGCAAGATTATTTGAAAAATCTATAAGGACACATATCATATCCACATTATTTCAAAAGCCATATGTCGTCATACAATTAAGGCATCAACTGCGTCACACCACGTCAACATGATGACGTCGTATAATGGGCTCACTTTGAATAGATCATGCTTCTACCGACCAAACACACACGCTCAGAAATTTGTATGGAATAGTGCTATAGTTTCTAACACTGTTATCGTAAGTTTGCATCTCATCACGTGTAGCACTAGGATCGAATTTGTTTATAATGGAACCTCTTAATTTTATTAGAAGTTAGCTTTAAGTTACGCCACTGTCACATGTGTTAAAATCCAAAATCGAGAATAATACTTTGGGAATGATAATATGATTTGATGTTCAGCTTGATAGTTTCTTGTAATGCTACTAGACTTGTTTGGTATGCTTAAAGAATAGTCTAGCAGTAATGAGCTTCTTTGGTGACCTATAAAATAGGATCAGGTTAAATTTCACTTTTAATTTTAATCTGATTTTTGTCCGAATTAGTATCAAGTTGATTTCAAGAAAAAATAAAATAAAAGAAAACTATGTTATGAAAGTGATTTTTTTGTAAGTGGGTCTTAGTTACACTAATAAACTACAAATCAACACTTAATTTAGATTTTCCAATCGTACTGTATCATTAATTTATCACCAAAGGTATAATATGTCTTACGTAAAATTATATAACGCCTTTGTATACATGTTGACTAACAGATCAAGGGCTTTGCAATGGACATTCTCAAACGGAGCTCCACCATTTGGGTCCCAACTCTCGTCTCCAAACTCGACACAATGTGGGACACCATTGAGTTGACTCTCTCCAAGTCCGGCTCAGCCAGCTACCTGATCCCCTTACAACAATTCATCTTCAGCTTCTTGACTCGTTGCCTCGTCGGGGCAGACCCAGCGAGTTCACCCGAAATTGCCGAGTCCGGGTACACCATGCTCGACAGATGGCTCGCTCTTCAACTCCTCCCAACGGTCAAAATCGGCATTTTACAACCCCTAGAGGAGATCTTTCTTCACTCTTTCGCATACCCATTTGCTCTCGTGAGTGGCCCATATAACAAACTTGTCGATTTCATCGAAAAAGAGGGCAAAGAAGTGATTGAAAGAGGCAAAACTGAGTTCAAACTGAGTCAACAAGAAGCGGTTCACAACCTCCTTTTCATACTCGGGTTCAATGCATTTGGCGGGTTCTCTGTGTTTTTTCCTGGTTTGTTGAGCAAACTCGGGAGTGATAATACCGGGTTACAAGAGAAGCTCAAAAAAGAAGTGAGAGGGAAATGCGGGTCCAGGTCAGAGTTGAATTTCGACTCGGTGAAAGAAATGGAACTCGTGAATTCGTTTGTTTACGAAATGCTCAGACTCAGCCCACCTGTTCCACTTCAATTCGGGCGGGCAAGGAAAGACTTTCTACTGAGTTCACATGACTCGGGCTACGAGATAAAGAAAGGTGAGCTTCTGTGTGGGTATCAACCATTGGTTATGAGAGATTCAAAGGTGTTCAACGATCCTGAATCGTTCGATTCGGATCGGTTTACGGGCAAGAAAGGTAACGAGTTATTGAATTATCTGTATTGGTCAAACGGGCCGCAAACTGGTTCACCGAGTTTGTCGAATAAGCAATGTGTGGCTAAAGACTACGTGACTCTCACGGCGTCTGTTTTTGTGGCTTATGTGTTTCAAAGGTACGACTCGATCACGATTGATTCATCTGGGTCAATCACGGGCGTTGAAAAGGCCAAGTAAATGAATACAATTACAAATTTATATCTATGTTGTATTTTGTTTGGCCTCGTGATGTGTATGAGTTTCATTAATAATGAGGTGAACGAGAATAAATGAAAAGATTCACGAGGATTTGGGAAAGATGGTCCAACTTAGATTTGAGTAATACTTCACACATAGTTTTTACACAATTTTTTATTCACAATTTACAAAAATGTATATTTCTCTCATGTGTTATCTCATGATGTCTGTGGACCCCACAGTGACACAGAAGAGAAATAGACACCATTTTGTGAGTTGTGAATAAAAAAAATGTGTGGAAATTGTGTGTAAAGTTTTATCCTACATATATTTTCTTTTCTGCTTCTCATGGCCTTTTTTTTTTTTTTGGTAAGGAAATTTCAGATGCCATCTCAACAATTTGAAACCGAAATTTGTAGGCATCCGGTAGAACTTTTTATAGTACAGTGTTAAAACCTAGAAGCTAGGTGTTTTTAATTTAATAATCATGTATTATGCATGACTTTAGAAGATCATGTTTTTTTGTATACATAACAGGCTTGCCATTTCTTCTTGTAGGGAATTTCGGGGTGCTATCTCAACAATTTGAAAGACTGGCAACTTGACAAAATAATGAAGCCAAGCTTCAAAGTTCAGCTCGCCGCTTTTTCTCAAAAAAAAAAAAAAAAAAAAAAAAAAAGTCCAGAAAATTTTAGGGTTCCCGGCCGTAGAACTTTTAGCAGTTAATTAATATAGAAACTAGGTGTTTTCAATTTAATAACGGCCTAATTGCACTTTACCCCTCGTATTATACACGTGTTTTTAATTGAGTGCATGAACTTTTTTTTGTTTGCAATTAGCCCCTTGAACTTTTAGCCCATTTTCAATCACTTCCAATCGATGACGCCGTTAATTAGTTTAAACTCACGGAATTGCCCCCATATATATATATATATATTTGCAATTGGCCCCTTGAACTTTCATCCACTTTTCAATCAGATCTATTCGCTAACAGCGTGAGATTTTGTTGGCTAGAATTACCCACGTGTCCTTCCCCCAATATTTGACCATTTTTTTTTTATAAACCCCTTTACAACTTTTCAACATCAAAAGGAGAGAAACCTCCTGGCTGGAACCTCATTTTTTGATTTTATATGTCAAAACAAATAAGGCTGCAACATATATATTTTTTGTGAAATTTCGAAGCCCACCACGTTGATCTCGAACAAATACTTGAAGTAAAAAAATCATCCCAAAAGGCCAACAGATAAGAAAATTAGGTTTGTTTAGCTCAATATTATTTGTTTGTTAAAAGATAAAATCATTTGTTTTGATAGATACAACGAAGAAAATAGGTTTCGATTTAGCCATTTTTGAGGAAAGGACACTTGTTCAATTCCATCCAACAAAATCTCGCGCTGTTAGCGAATATGTTTGATTGGAAAGGGGACGAAAGTTCAAGGGGCCATTTGCAAAAAAAAATTATTTTTAGGCAATTCCGTTAGTTTTAAACTAACGGCGTCATCAATTGGATGAGATTGAAAATGGGCTAAAAGTTCAAGGGGTCAATTGCAAAAAAAAAAGTTTATATATCCAATTGAAAATACGTGTATAATATGAGGGGATAAAGTGCAATTAGGTCTTTAATAATCATGTATTATGCATGGCTTAGAAGATGTATACATAAAGGGCTCGCCAGTAATAGAGGCTTACTATCTCTACTAGCAAAGATAAGGATTTTAAAGATTGTTGTCACATTTCTTGGTGATAGGCTGGAATAAAACCGAATCATGGTGGTATAACTTTAGTGTTGGAAGAAGAAGAGAGAGAGAATGAGACAATACAAGATTGAGTATTGTATTGAATGGTGTAAGAAAGAATACAAGAGTATGTTGAGGAATTTTCAAAATAAGGATTTAAGAGTGAGCGGGATTTGAATTAGAAATGATGGGTCGCGCCCATTGAGATTGAATCCGAACTGATGGGTCGCAACCATTCAGATTTGATTCAATATTAAATTCAAAACCATGGGTTGTATCCCTTAGACCAATAGTCACAAGGTTAATAGACACACATGTCTATGAAGGGACACCAAGCATTCTATATATAGAATGGATCAACTATCATTTGAATGTTGAATAGATCTCTCTTCCTTATGGAAAATTAGAAGTTTAATTATGTTATTTTTCTTTATACAAAATACATATTTCTAGATTCCGTTTTCTGCAGAAATCGAATCCTAGAACTGGCTTTTATTTCTTGGTGGATATTTTCGGCTATCTTCAATAGTGCATATTGCAGATAGGGTTGGCTTCGTTGTACCTTGAATACAGATTTGCGGAATACCCGTTTGCACACCAAATGATAATTATGGTGGGGGCAAATACTGTATTTAGGGAAGTGTCTCGTACACGCCTTGAAGCATATTATTGGAATACATTTTACGGTTTTGTTCGTCGGTGGATTTTGAAGATATTGAAGACAAATTTATCAACAATCTAAATACAGTATTTGAACGAATTCATCTTCAATGAACAAATCCGATCCGATAAGTTATTCTTTCTTTATCTTTATGCAATTATAATTCTAGTAAGAGATCTCATTCGTACTATTGATCACTAGAGATACAAATCTGTTTCATAAATCTGGTATTTTCATTAGCCTCTGTTTACATATATTTGGTGCATTATATAGTTATACATGTATGCATGTCGATTAGATCAAATTATATCTGACCACCGATTTGATCGGTGCACATGGAGTGTCATTCTGACATTATAGCATGTGTATTGAACATGCATTAATTACATATGAATCAATTTCAAAACGTAGTAAAAAGGATATATGTCCGTTATTTATTCGGTGCCCAAACACCCACTCGGCTACTCAGTGATATGATGTTAGTATGTAACTTTTCATTTTGATATGAATCTCTTGTTCACTTGTGCTCTGTAAATGCATAAAACTGCATATTGAACTTACACTGTTGAAAATTGAAATACAAACTGAATTTTGGGACTAGGCTTTTCAAATAATGGTTTGTTGTCTTTACGTCAAAAACAGTGAATTAATGGCTCTATCGATAAGTTTTTCTCTCTCTCTCTCACTTTAAAAAAATCCACGATTTTGACAGCATTTATAGTTATGCTATAATGATTCACTGTACATACATATTAAAACAATCAGTCTTCATAGTATTTACTTTCCAAATGAGTTGTCAAATCTTGAACGTACTAGATTAAAAGAGAGTTTCCAAAGTTTTTGTAACTGTTGGTATACAGTTAAGTGCATTTGTAATATTTTTCAAATCAATATCATTTGTGGGTCAATATTACAAATGAGTGCACTTTAGTTTAAACCTTTTCATGATATGTCACTCTCTTGATCAGAATTACTAACCTTCTTGAAACCATTTGAATCATAAAACTCTTTTGTACCTTTTTGAAACTGTAACTGTAACTGTAACCGCTTCAAAAGAAAAAAAAAAAAAAAAAAAAAATTTACTTTATTGTCAGTGCCCAGTGTTGTTTTGGTCGGTTCATTCATTTCATGCTCTCGTTCGTAAGATTCATTCACCATAGAAAACAATTTATTTCGTAAATTTGTTATGTTCATTGCCTTTTCCGTTTTGTATATGTATAGTGTATGTGCATATATATATATATGATATATATGATATTGTGTACATGACTAAGATATCTTTCAATTAGCATGTCACAAAAGTAGTTTTTGCAAACAGTCACCCCTTCAAATAAATCCAAACGGTGCCTTTAGGAACCCATTCTTATTAACAAAAAGATTTTGAAAATCTTAAGATGTGATTTATAAACAGTACATATATATAAATATATTTCAATTCACAAGTATTTTAATTTTGTTCGAAAAATTGTGAATCTAGGAATGATGCTATTGTGACAGTTCATGTTTTTGTTCATGGTCTGATACTAATCATGATTTGGCATTGTATCTGAAATTGTATGATCGGATATTGTATCAAACCTAATGTACGTTTTATATATGAAAATGTTTGAATCTCGGTTATAATAATCAGAATAATTTGAGGAGTTTTAGGATTTAAGTCATTATTACAAAATAGCATAAATTGATATCATATTTGGGAAACAGTGCATTTTTAATCAAGTGATCAGTTCGTAGATTCCAAAAAGACTTGGGACCTATTTTGATAATATTTAGGAAATGGTTCAAATTTTGATCATAATTAAGAAATAGTTCAAAGTTTGAAATATTATTATTATTTCAACGGTGCAACATTTGTAGACTTTTGGAAAAGGTGAAATATTGTTTTGGGTCATGTTACCTCGATAAATGTTAGTAAAAAATAATTACAAAATAGTACACCAATTCATGGTATTTTTTATTAAATAAAAAACAGTGCACTGATTTGGTTAATATGTTTGAAGTGTTAGCAGTCTTTTTCCAAAAGACATGACTTCTGTAAATCGAGATGGCGATTCCTTACCAATGGCAAATTAATCTAGTAATTTTGGTTTAGACCCCCAATTGCTGTGAATTATAGTTTGACCCATTTAATTTCAAAACTTATGTTTTTAACCTTTAAATGTTTTAAAGTTTTTGTTTAATGCTTAAATTTATATTCTTCACATCTTTGTGCACATCGTTCCATGAATCATATTTTCTGAAAACCACTTTTTGGAAATTCTGCACTTTTGGAAATTGTCTTGATCTTGAAATATGGTCTATATTTTTTCAAACCGATTTTTCTGATTTTTTGAAAACTGGAACTTTAGTTACCATACATAATGTTGCTTTATCAAATTGTTATTGGACAATACTAGACATTTTTGAAAAGGTTATGTATGTGTATAAACATACACTTATTTAGATAATTTAGTGGTTTACACCACTTAGGCCATGTTTGGAATCTTTTCTCAACTGAATTTTGAGTTAAAATGCACTCTAGGTACTCATAACACATATTGGCTTGTTTGAATAAATTTTAGAAGCACTTTAGAACCCCATGCCAAACTCGCATTTAGACAAAGATACTTCAATCCAAATGTGGTACAAGGCAAAATTTGGGTTTTAATGGATTCCGCCGATCCCTTATGAGTAGGGCTTCTGCTTGTAACTAAATGCAAAGGTTGATTAATAAATTATTTTATAACTTCTTGATAATTGTACTTGTACCTAAGTCATTGTCATATTGTATTCACAATGCGATGTATTAGGTGAGTTGAATGTATACTAAAAAAAAAAAAAAAAAAATTAAAGTTTTAATAGACTATTGAGTTACAAATAGTTGTTAGTAGTATGGTACAACTTCTACAGTTATTTATTGGACTCTTAAGACTATTATGTTTATACTTTTGCACAGCAAATGTATATTTACATATATGCAACTCTTTGGGTGTCAAGGCTTTGGAAATAAAATCAAGTTAATCCAAGTTTAATTTTGTTTTGTTAATTAGTGTACAAGGATTATTGTGGGAATAACAATATGTTTGTATATTTGTGAGACACCTGGTTTAAATTGTTTAACTGCTGGAATATGCTTATGTATACTATAATTGTTATAACATTATGACATGTAATAGGCCAATAGAGCCTATGCCCATATTAAACCTAGTAGAGATATTAGAGATTTTAGTTATTTGCATTCACATGCACAAATAGAATTTAGATGCCCGTTGGAACTAAGCGGGGAGAATGATCATATTTTAATGAGTTGATGGTTTTCACTTTTGATGGAGGAGATGTCTCACAGATAAAAGAGACATACTTGTATAGCTGACATTTCCATGGCAGTTGAATTTGTAGCACTGGCTACAAGTAACAAAGAGGCGGAATTAAGGAATTTACTTTTAGAAATTCCACTTTGGCCTAAGCCTAGAAATTCCACTTTGGCCTATGCCTATGCCTCTTATATCTATCCATTATGATAGTGAGTTTACACTTTCTAGGGCCTATAGTAAAGTGTATTATGGTAGTCCAGACACATTGGACTAAGACACAATTATGTGAAGCAGTTACTCGTGGGTGTGTAATAATTGTGGACATTGTAAAGTCCTGCCAAAGTTTGGCAGATCCGTTCACAAAAGGACTTGCAAGGAATTGGATGTCTATGACACTGGTAGGGATGGAAGTAAAGCCCAACAAACATGGTCACTCTTGATGGAAACTCAACTTGACACTTGACATTTCAAGTCTTCAAGTTCAACGAGTAAAGTACATCATATGTCGTGGTTGTAAGCACTTGAAATAAAATATGTATTATATATATATATACATATAAATCATCCCAATGATAAGTGCTTAGTTCCTGTAATGTGTTAAGGAGGAGGATGAGCTATAACGCTCTTAATAGATTTATAACAATTGTGTTGGAGTGTTTTAGTTACGGGGACACTTTTGATAAGTCTACCTATATGAGTGTGGAAGTGGTGCCGCTTCCTATGCGTTCAGGGCTTGACATCTAGAGCACTCACGAAATCAAGGTATAGACACAAGGCCTAATTCATGTGTCGGCTTATATGAATATCCACTAAGATTAAAGGTTTATGTGTGGGGATAAGTCCGGTTAGTCAATATGGATTGCCAGTTCAAAGACTATGTCTACTAAGCTCTCCTGATTAGCTTTGACAAGTCCTCACAGGGTAATTGGTTCAAGTCGCAAGACACCATTACTTATACATAAATCTTACAGCCATTGTTTTTCAAAACTTATTTCGAAAATGGTGGGGGATTGTTGAGGAATTTTCAAAATAAGGATTTAAGAGTGAGCGGGATTTGAATTAGAAATGATGGGTCGCGCCCATTGAGATTGAATCCGAACTGATGGGTCGCAACCATTCAGATTTGATTCAATATTAAATTCAAAACCATGGGTTGTATCCCTTAGACCAATAGTCACAAGGTTAATAGACACACATGTCTATGAAGGGACACCAAGCATTCTATATATAGAATGGATCAACTATCATTTGAATGTTGAATAGATCTCTCTTCCTTATGGAAAATTAGAAGTTTAATTATGTTATTTTTCTTTATACAAAATACATATTTCTAGATTCCGTTTTCTGCAGAAATCGAATCCTAGAACTGGCTTTTATTTCTTGGTGGATATTTTCGGCTATCTTCAATAGTGCATATTGCAGATAGGGTTGGCTTCGTTGTACCTTGAATACAGATTTGCGGAATACCCGTTTGCACACCAAATGATAATTATGGTGGGGGCAAATACTGTATTTAGGGAAGTGTCTCGTACACGCCTTGAAGCATATTATTGGAATACATTTTACGGTTTTGTTCGTCGGTGGATTTTGAAGATATTGAAGACAAATTTATCAACAGAGTATGAGGAGCATCTTTATAGGATTGGTATCTAGGAATATTACAGGGAATATCTTGAGAATATTACAGGAAATAATCTATCAATTATGGAAATATGAACCTAGACAGAATGCACAATAATGTACAATCCATAATGAATCTAGACTAATATATTAGCAATATTCTAACAGTCCCCCTCAAGCCTAATGTTGTAAAACAAGACCAACTTGAGTTTGGAAACAAGATCCTGAAATAGCTGGTGGCTTGATCGAGCGAAGCTAGCAATGAGTGACGGTGGAAGAGTAATGGAAGACGAGCCTGATAGAACCAACGAAGAAGGCGTTGACCGAAACCAGACTAGGAAACACCCGCATGATAGTGTCGAGTTGGGCTGGGAGAGCCAACGCTAAAGGCGTTGACTGGATTCAGACCGGAAAACACTGGCATGATAGCGTCAAGTTGGACTGAGCAGAGGTGGTGGTGGTGGTGGCAACCAGATAGAGGGAGGTTGTAGTGTGAGCAGTGGTCCGGTGATGGAAGGAATCGGACAGAGGTGGTGGTACGGCTGGTGGTCTGCCAATGTAAAACTAACAGAATTGCCCAAATTTTTTTTTGCAATTGGCCCTTTGAATTTTTATCCCCGTTCCAATCAGATCCATTCGCTAACAGCTTGAGATTTTGTTGGACAGAATTGCTTAAGTGTCCTTCCCCCCAAAAATGGCTAAATCGAAACCTCTTTTTCTTCAATTTATCTGTCAAAACATATGATTTTATCTGTTGATAGATAGATAATGTTGAGCTAAACAATCTTACTTTTCTTATCTTTTGGCCTTTTGGGATGATTAATTTATTTCAAGTATTTGATCGAGATCAATGCAATGGGCTTCGAAATTTCACAAGAAAATGTACGTTGCAGCGTTATTTGTTTTGACATAAAATAATCTGTTTTGACATATAAAACCAAATAATGAGGTTCCAGCGAGGGGTTTTCTCTTTTTTTTTAGTAGTAAAGGGGTTTATAAAAAATGGTCATAATTTGGGAAAGGACACGTGGGTAATTCCATTCAACAAAATCTCACGCTGTTTGCAAATTAATCTGATTGGAAAGTGGATGAAAATTCAAGGGGCCAATTGCGAAAAAAAATATATTTTTGGGCAATTCCGTTAGCTTAAAACTAACGGCGTTAGCGAATGTATGAGATTGAAAAGAGGCTGAAAGTTCAAGAGGTCAATTGCAAAAAAACAAAGTTCATGTAACCAATTGAAAGCATATGTATAATACAAGGGGATAAATTGCAATTAAGCCAATTTTAAAATTTTAGGCTATTATATATAGTTACGCTTAATTAAAGTTTATGCTATTGTTTTTACATGTTTTTGAATTAGAGTGTGTCCCAACGCTTGTAGCGGCTTCATAATAGGATTCAAACTCTTAGGATCGTCCGTAGGACCTACATTCTGTTACAAAGCTGCAGCTGCAAGCATTGGTATACGCTCTAACACAAAAACCTGTAAAAAAAAATTTACCAAAAACTTTAATATGCGTAACTATATACAAATAACCTAAAATTTTAAAATAACTTTCAAATGAAATTACTGCTTTCTAGAAGTGCGATGGCAATTCCACAAATATATTTTACTCCTGGATCAATGGCATCTTCCATTGAACTGCGGAGATGCGCCAACATTGTTGCACCCCCGGCATGAGAGTGAACTAATTGAAAAATATTGCAGGAACACTACTGTTTCTATGCGGAAAATAACAAAACCTAAAAGATAAAGAATAAAAGCTCAAAAATGCTTCTCAAGTTCAGGATTATCCTGACCTAAAATACTGCCTACATGAGTGTGAATATTCTTCCTTAGTCATTATATCACCACAATTCGGTTTTATTTCAGTACTATCACCAAGATATATATATATATATATATACTAGTGAGGGTGCACGTGCAAGGCACGTGTCCGTCGGATAGTTGTATTCCTAGATATTTTGTGTATTAATCTTGATATTAGAGGTAATAAGATGTTAAAACAGTTAAATGAGAAATTGTAAATGTAACTATTTAATCTAAAAGTCTTCTGACGGAAGAAGTTGATAATTATGACTATCTTATGCATGAGTAGTAAATGTAACTAATAAAGCGCCACTAAAAATATATGACAAAAGTAGGGTATTTCCTCTAAAAAATGGCATGAATGTGTTTGTAGGCCTTAATTGATATTCGAATACAATCTATAAATCCTGAATTTGAGGGAAGAAGTTGACCAAAATGTAAATATTAGTGATCAATTCATAATAGCTACTAAAATAACCACTTTATTTGACATTTTAGATATACCAAACTTAATTTTTAGAGAAGAAGTTGACCAAAATGTGAAATTAGTGACCAATTCCTAAATAGCCACTAAAATAGCCACTTTTTAAATTTTTTTTAAAGTGAATAATAAATATCCCAAAACTTGCTGACCTAAATGCAATTACACATATTACAATATATGAATCCTAAATTTGAGAGAAGAAGTTGAGCAAATTGGAAATATTAGTGACCAATTCCTAAATAACCACTAAAATAGCCACTTTTTTTGACTTTTTATAAAGTGAATAATAAATATCCCAAAAATTATTGATCCAAATGTAATTAGACACAAATTGTTGATTGAAACCTCATTTGAGAGAAGAAGTTGACCAAATTGTAAATATTAGTGACCAATTTCTAAATAGCCACCAAAATAGCCACTTTTGTTGACTTTTTTTGAAGTCAATAATAAATCTCCCAAAAATTGTTGACCCAAATGTAATTAAATACAAGATTGTTGATGAAAACCTCATTATTATATTAAATAAAATTTCAAAAGTTGACTTGAATGTAATTATTTGTCCAAAATGACAGATATACCCCAGACAAATCAATATATCCTTACGATGTATAGATAGATATATGAGTAATTATGATATGATGAAGGGCAAAAGAGGAAGTTCATATTTTTTGACGTGCTTGCTAAATGTGCCTGTCTTCTTATTATATAGAGTAGATATATATGTGAAACAAGTTTTAGAATCCTTATTAATTTTTGCCAACCACTGGCAAGCCCGTTATGAATACATCTTCTAAAGTCATGCATAATACAAGATTATTAAATTGAAAATACCTAGTTTCTACATTATAACACTGTACTATAGCTGCTAAAAGTTCTACTGGATGCCTAAAAATTTTAGGGAAGCACAGAGCTAAATTTTGAAGCTCGACTTCTTTTTTTCTTTTTCTTTTTTCGTCTTTCAAATTGTTGAGATGGCACCTGAAATTTCCTACCAAAAAAAAAAAAAAAAAAGATTAGGCCTGGAGAAGCAGAAAATAAAATATAAGATTAAAATTGCAAGATAGGCTAAACTTATGAGATTGACATCCACACCATTGGCCATTGTCAATCAGTGAGTACTCTGCCTATGATAAAAATCAAATGGTTTTACTAGCCTTCAACTTGAGTAAATTGATTAGCAATTGAAATTCCAAAAGAACAAGAATAGTATCAGCATCATAAAGAGTTCGGTTTTGTACCAACTTTTAATTAGATCAGTTCTAACTAGTAGATGAAAGTTAATAGAAGTTCTTTACAACTTTGACTTAGCAATTAGTTAAATGCATATTAAGAATACGAGCTAAACAAAAATTCACGAGAGGCATTTAATTTGAAAATAACCTTCAAGAAACTGGAGTGAAAGAAATCTAGAGTTAAAATTTCCAATTTTGTTTCATTTCCTTGATTTCACAACCACCAAAAAGAATATTAGGGTGTAATATCCATATAAGTTTCCAAGGGAAGGGCCTTAGTTCTTTACATGAGCTTAACGCCAAATAATAAAATTTGACTGGAAAAAAACTGAGTTTCTAGTAAATCACTTGTGAACTGCTTTTCTAGCCTTCCGAACCTGGATATTCCCAGAAGACTCTTCCTTCCATCTCTTAGATCTTCGTTTACAAGTTTAAACTTCCTAGCCAATAAAAAACCTATCGTTCCATCAGACCTATAGCTCATCCACCAAACTACCACGAGCTCTTGGAATCCAGGGAACACCAACCACATTTTCACAAAGCGAAAAAGGGGTTCTATGCTTTGCAGAACCACATTTTAGGATCACTACGGACCAACTCAATGCTCAGGGAAAGGCTTGAAACATTAAGTTTTAAGATTCTAGTAGAGAGGTTTGCGACCGGTCGACCCGGTCCCTTTGACCGATCGACCGGGTCAACGGCGATAAGAAGTTTTAAACACGTTCTGGCAGAGGGGCATTCGACCGGTCGACTGGCCCTGTTCAACTGGTCGACTGGATCCAGTTTGTGAAAAGTTACAACTTTTCATGTAGAAATTTTGAATTTGTTTAAATTTCTTCTTTTATAATGGCTATAAACGAGTATATACTGATATATATCTAGTATAAAGGTCTTGAGACATAACCATTTGTGTAGAGAGGCATCTCTTACCTACTAGACATCTCTATATATACAATATAGTTAGTTTTGACTTACTTTTTACTCAGATTTTATCTTCTCATTTTCATCTTTTCTAGAGTCATTGAGAGCAACATATATACATACAATTTTGCAGAACAATTGAAGTTGAGTTGTACTTCAATTGTTAGATCGTAGTATCCTTAAGAAAAAGGCGTCGTAGTCCACAAAACAACGGTGTGTTGGACGTAAACTTGTTTTTCGGACAACGTATTCATACGTGCTTCGACCTTAAGTTTAGTCACTGATTATTTGAAGTTTCATATTCATTAGAATCCAACAATCGAAAAACCTGTTTATAGTTGGAATAATGGCCGGAGAACCTACTTCTACTACAACTAGTATGAAGAATACTCATGCCGAGAAGCCCGAAAAGTTCAAGGGAGAAGACTTCAAACGATGGCAAAAGAAGATGCTCTTCTATCTCACAACCCTCAACCTTGCTCACATTCTACGACAAGATAAGCTGATGGTTCCTACCGAAAATCCGTCAAAGGAACAACAAACAGCATTGCAAGCATGGAACCAGTCTGATTTTCTATGTCGCAATTACTTCCTAAATGGGCTGGAAGATGTTCTCTACAACGTCTATTCGACTCTCACTACCGCTAAAGAATTATGGGAATCCTTGTAGAAAAAATACAGGACCGAGGATGCCGGTACAAAGAAGTTCATTGTGGGTAGATTTTTAGATTTTAAAATGGTGGATCAATACCGGTGGTTAAGCAATTGGAAGAGATTGAAGTGATCATCAATCAAATCATCTCAGAGGAGATGGAAATTAGTGAACCATTTCAAGATGGCATCCATAATTGATAAGTTGCCACCTTTGTGGAAAGAATTCAAAAGCTATATTAAGCACAAGCATAATGAACTTTCGATGGAGGATTTGGTGGTCCATTTGAGAATTGAAGAAGATAATCGCAAGTGAGAGAAGAAGGGGCAGCAAGGACTACGAAACTAAAAACTAATCTCGTTGAAGGTGAGTCCTCAAAACCCACTTCAAAGTCTAAAAATAAGGGAAGAAAAAGGAAGTCTACATACAATGGGTCTAAGGACCGAGATCCCAAGAAGATAAAAGGGAATTGTTGGGCATATGGATTACCCGGACATCATGCTAGTGAATGTCTTCATAAGAAAGGATTGAATGGGAACAAGAAGCCTAATTAACCAAGCTAACATGATCGACATCAACGATCTTGCAGCGGTAATCATGGAGTCTTGTGTTATAACTGACTCAAAAGGTTGACGTATGGATACCGGGGCTACCAAACACATTTATGGGGATCGAAACACGTTTTCTACCTACACAAAGTCCGATGGAAGTGAGAGGCTTTATATGGGAAATGCCGCGGCTACAACCGTTGAAGGCAAAGGCAATGTGGTTATAAAGTTCACTTCCGAAAAGGAAATGACTCTTTTGGATGTATTACATGTTCCCGAAATTTGTAAGAATTTGGTTTCGGGTCCCATGCTTTGTGAGAAAAGATTCAAGATTGTCTTCGAATCCGATAAGTTTGTTTTAACTAAAGGAGGAATGTATGTAGGAAATGGTTACCTCAACGAAGGGCTCTTCATGATCAATTGTACTCCTAAAATTATAATTAATGAGAATGCTATAGCTTCTTCTTATATTATTGAGTTATGTTCGTTGTGGCATTCTAGATTAGGACGTGTGAATTCAAATACATGTATAAAATGGTTAATCTAGTATTATTGCCTAAATTTGTAATTGAAAAATCACATAGATGTGAAACATGTGTAGAATCCAAATTTGCTAGAAAGTCATTTAAATCCATAGATAGAACAAGTGAGTTACTAGACTTAATTCATACCGACTTAATTATGTGATTTAAAACTAACTCCAACAAGAGGTGGAAAGAAATGCTTTGTTACATTTATAGATGATAGTAGTAGATATTGTTATGTTTACTTACTTAGTTCTAAAGATGAAACAATGGATGTGTTTAAGACATATAGAGCTGAAATTGAAAATCAATTATCTAGAAAAATAAAACGAGTTAGATTGGATAGAAGAGGTGAATATGATTCAACTCCACTAGCCGAGTATTGTGCTAATAATGGAATTATTCATGAAACAACTGCGCCGTATGTACCACAACAAAATGGTGCAGCTAAAAGGAAGAACCGAGCCCTCGGGGAAATGGCCAATGCTTTATTAAATAGCTCAGGAATGCCACACAACTTGTAGGGGAATGCCATTAATTCTTATGGCGAATGTCATTCTTAATAGAATTCCACATAAGAATACTAGCAAGTCTCCTTATGAAGTTTGGAAAGGTACAGTACCCTCGTATAAAAAGCTTAAAGTGCGGGAGTGTCTAGCTAAGGTATAAGTTTCGCTTTCTAACCGAATCAAGACCGTAGATTGTGTATTTATCGGTTATGCTAATAATAGTGCTACATATTGATTCCTTATGATTAAGTCCGAGAATGTAGATATTCGTGTCAACACATTCATGGAATCGGTAGACGTTGAGTTCTTTTAAAACATTTTCCCTTTTAAGGAAGGAAGACAAAATTCAGCACCTAAAAGAAGTATTGAAAATATTTCTTCAAGTTCTAAGTACTACGAAGAAATCAAATTTGCTCCTAGAAAGAGCAAAAGAGCTAGAAAAGCTACTTCTTTTAGACCGGATTTTGTGACACTAGTTACTATAGGTGAACCTCAAACTTTTAACGAGGCTATGAGTACACCCGAAGCACCTTATTGGTAAGAAGCGGTAAATAGTAAGGTTGATTCCATTATGAAAAACCATATGTGGGAGTTGGTTGACTTACCTCCAGGTAGTAAACCAATTGGTTGTAAATGGATATTTAAGAAGAAACTCAAAGCCGATGGTACCATAGATAAGTACAAAGATAGACTAGTCGCAAAACGCTATAGACAAAAAGAGGGAATAGATTTCTTTGATACTTATTCTCCGGTTACTAGGATTACTTCCATTAGGATGGTAATCGCTATAGCCACTGTCTATAACCTAGAGTTACATCAGATGGATGTGAAGACCCCGTTCCTCAATGGAGATCTAGATGGGAGATCTATGTGGAACAACCGGAAGGGTTTGTTGTAAAGGGACAAGAACATAAAGTGTGTCGACTCGTTAAGTCTCTTTATGGTTTGAAACAAGCTCCAAAGCAATGGTATGAGAAATTTGACCACACCATGATCGCAAATGGTTTCAAAATCAATGAATGCGATAAGTGTGTGTATGTCAAGGAGTTTGAAGACTCATGTGTTATTGTATGCTTGCATGTTGATGACTTACTTATTACAGGAACAAATAGGAAAGTAATCAATGAAACCAAGAAAATGTTAAGCTCAAGCTCCGACATGAAGGACATGGGTAAAGTCGACGCTATTCTTGGTATACAAGTGAGACAAACTTCCGAAGGATATCTTCTCACACCATCACACTATGTTGAGAAAATATTAAAGAAGTTTGGGCAGTTGGATAACAAATCGGCAATAACTCCGTTTGATGCCAATTATAACTTGAGGAAGAATATACGTGAAAGCATATCTCAACTTGAATATTCACAAGGAATCGGGAGTTTGATGTACATCATGAATTGTACACGTCTGGATATTGCATATTCAGTGGGAAGGCTTGCTAGATGCACTAACAATCCAAGTAGAGATCATTGGGACGCTCTTATGAGAGTGTTAAGATATCTAAAGCTTACCATGAGCTATGGTTTGCACTACACATGATACCCACCCGTAGCAGAGGGATATTCTGATGCGAATTGGATTTCAGATAGTCAAGAGACTAATGGTCCGTTTGATAAAACTGAAAATTAAGTATTAAAAATTAAGTGCTAAAGTTTAAGTACTGAAAATTTTAAGTGATTGAATTTGTATTATTGAAAACAGTGCTTCAAGTACTGAAATAGACTACATTCAGTGATTATTTTCAGTAGAAAATTTTCACTTAAAGTTTTCAGGGATTTTTTTGCTGCATTTTCAAGTAAGTGGTACATTATCAAACGCACTGAAAAGAAATTAGTGCTGAAACTTTTCATTTTTAATACTTAATTGGGTTATCAAACACACCCTAAGTCCATAAGTGGATATATATTCACTTTAGGTGGAGCTAGATTTCATGAAAATCAACTAAGCAAACGTGTATAGCACATTCGATGATAGAATCGGAGTTCATAGCCTTAGACAAGGCCAATAAGGAAGCCGAATGGCTTCAGAACTTCCTAGAGGATATTCCATCATGGCTGAAACCAGTAACAGCCATAGTTGTGCATTGTGACTGCAATGCAACATCTTTTGTAACTAAGAATGCTGTCTATAATGGCAAGTCAAGGCATATAAGATGAAGACACAACACAATCAAGTAGTTACTCTCTAGTGATGTAATCACGATTGACTATGTCAAGTCAAAGGAAATCATTGCGGATCCTCTTACGAAAGGATTGCCTAGAGATCAAGTTCAATATATGCCAAAGGTATGGGCCTAAAGCTAATACTTTGAACAACTTGGAGGAAACCTAACCTAGTTGACTGGAGATCCCAAGATCTAGGTTCAATAGGAAAACTAGTTGGGAAAGTTCATGTTGTAAACACACATTCATTGTGGCATCATTCATGTATATTGTTCAAGTGTGTAATAAAATTTGTTGAGGTTATGTACTTACGTTTCATGATATTGATGAGTAATGATAGTACTCTTAATTGGTATCACCTATATGAGAATGGAATTGGGGTCGCTTCTATGAGAACTTCAAAGGCTCGGTTCTCTAAGAGTTCTCATGAATAAGGATCATGTTCAGGACCAAAATGAGCACAACCGAATGAATTAACATGCATAAGGATATGTGGTGTGTTATCTAGTGTTGGTTTACACTAAATGGTTGAATAGTTCAATACTTAATGTACACTGTGTCACCAAGTAAATCCAGTAGATATTCACTAAGGGAAAGTTCAAGTCCAAAAGACACTCGATCTCCTAATGCGTCGCAAATCTGTGAATTGCTCTCGTAGTTTTATTGTATTTCATTTTTTGTTTAGTTAGCCATAATCATTCACATGTGGGGGATTGTTAGATTCGGGGTGTGAATGGGAGCTTATGTAAGCTCAAGGGGATCGTTAGGATCATTATGGACCAGCTCAATACTCAGGGAAAGGCTTCGAACATTAAGTTTCAAGGTTCTAGCAGAGGGGTTTTTTACCGATCGACCGGTCGACTGGGTCAACGGCTATAAGAAGTTTTAAACAAGTTCTGGCAGAGGGGTATTCGACCGGTCGACCTGCCCCGTTCGACCGGTCAACCAGACTAAAGGTGTTGGGACACAACCATTTGTGTAGAGAGGCATCTCTTACCCAATAGAGATCTCTATATATACAATAAAGTTAGTTAGTTTTGACTTACTTTTTACTCAGATTTTATCTTCTCTTCTGTATCTTTTCTAGAGTCATTGAGAGCAACATATATGCATACAATTCTGCAAAATAATTGAAGTTGAGTTGTACTTCAATTGTTAGATCGTAGTATCCTCAAGAACAAGGCGTCGTAGTCCACAAAACAATGGTGTGTAGGACGTAATCTTGTTTTTCGGACAACGTATTCATATGTGCTTTGATCTTAAGTTTAGTCACTGATTATTTGAAGTTTCATATCCATTAGAATCCAACAACTACCTAATATATGCAGGGTGGGTAGCATTATTAGTGCGCTACCCTCTGTCTCCTAGAGTGCTTGCTGTTTTAGAATTACTTAAAGGGTCACACATATCTTTATCTATAGTATTTCCAAAACTGAGAGAAAATTTTGAAAAGTTACATGTTGCCATATGCCATAAGAGGCATAGGAGAAGGTGCCATCTGGCCATCTTTTAAGCAATGATTTGTATTTCTTTGCACAAAATACTAATAAACCCTTCTTCTTCTCACTTATAGGGTTACTATTCCTATTTTTCTTCTCAATTTGTAGAATCTTTTTTATAGAAATTTACCCACAAATCACACTTTCCCAACCTATTTTGGAATAGGTCCATGCTTAAATCTATTGCATTAAGAGATCCCAAATAAAAGAAGTATTTTGCAATCAGTACACAATTATCAAATATGATGACTTTTATATCCCTATATTTATACAACATTCAATATATTTTGTTTCTACCATAAATAGATATAGATACCATTCATATATGCATTAAACACCATTAACATATCGAGAATATTAAATCCCATCTTTTTAGGTAACCGATTTTGAATAGTAAATCCCACAATTATAGGATTATTTTCAGTATCATCTTACCAAAGTCTGTCTTTTTGTTGTTCGATCACATTTGTATTTAGTTTTTGAAACCTCCATTAACACTACCTAAATCAATCTTAATAATTTCTAGTTCAGTATAATATCGAGATTATTGTTTGTGGTGATAACGGTGAGAGAAGAACATAGCTACCATAAATCCAAGAAAGTTCTGTGTTGTTTGCATTGGTGGAAAAAGAATATAGGTGAGTTGCTATTTTAATTCTCATGATTGTAAGTGTGTACTGTGTGTCTATGATTTCAAATTTTAGTCACATCTCCAGTGTACAATTTTACACTTCCATCGATTTTTACATGTATATGAACATTGTAATGCTTTTGATGTGGTGGAAAATTCTTCATCGAGTATTTCACTATAGCATCAGTATATGTTCTGATACACATATTCATGTTATAACTCTGTGTTGTTTTTTTCTAAGTTTAACGCAGAAACGAGTCTCATTTATGGCTATTCAACTATTTGCATTGTGCACGTATTCTGGTTAAACTATTGTCAGAAGGAGAGCAGATAGAGTGAGGTTTGATGAACTCATTCAATTCATCATGGACAAGTGGCCTAGCATCACATGCGACATAATGTCAATAACATACAACACTACAAGAAAGTTGACTTTTAGTGACGAAAATTTTCGTCGCTAAAGGTCAGATTTTCATCACTAAAGGTCTTTAGTGATGAAAAAAAATTCGTCGCACATTCATCGCTAATTCCTCGACGAGAAAGGTCTTTCGCGACGAAATCATATTTCATCTCCAAAAGAGTAGCATTTGGCGACGAAATCTTTCGTCACGAAAAGTGCATTTTTCTCAACGAACCAAATTTCATCACGAAAGAGTCCTACTGTTAGAGACGAAATTTTGTCACTAAAAGTACCCTTTAGTGACGAATATTTCGTCGAGAAAAATGTATTTTTCCCAGCGAACCAAATTTCATCACGAAAGAGTCCTACTATTAGCGATGAAATTTCGTCACCACTGGTTACAATTCCCGACGAAAATCTTTCGTCACGAAAAAATATTTCATCACTAAAAGTAAAATAATTTTGGCCGAAAGTAATTCGTCGTCAATGGTTACAATTACAGACGAAACAATTTCGTCACGAAAGGGTAAACAATTCCCGACGAAATCTTTCGTCACTAAAAGTAAAACAATTACCGACGAAAAATTTCGTCACCAATTGATAATGTTTCGTCGACTAAAATTTTCCCACCAAATTTTTGTGGGGGAAATTTCCCGCCAACTATTAGCGACGAACTTTAGTGAAGAAATGCATTTTCGTCGGCAACTGTTCGACGTTTACCCGTGAAAATTGGTTTCATCGAGAAAGGTAAACACTTTTGTTGGCGAACGTTGATTTGATACTATTAGTGACGAAAATAATTTCACGGCTAAAAGTTTCGTCACTAAAGGTAAGATTTGTTGTAGTGCTGCAAAATCCCTGGTTGTGTTAAAATTATACACCATAATGATATTGAAAAATTTAACCATATATGTTGGATTAAATTCTTTGGATACATTACTTACTATCAAAATTGCATTTCACTGCATGCATTACATTAATTATTCCTTTGTTTGGAATAGTGTAAAATTGTACACCAGATATTGTTTAAATTGAACACCATACTGATAGTGCAAAATTTAACAATGCAAACACTTTCACCTATACATGCAATACTCTGTCAAAATTGCATTGTCACTGCATGCATTACATTACTTATGTCTTTGTTTATTTTTTTTTTTTTGCTCAACAAGAAGATAGATTTTATTAAAACAAGAAGGAATCATGGGTTACAAACAACCGACCATGAGTTGAGTACTGCCATGGCCACCCAAACTCAAACAAACTTCAAACCTCCACCCTGACGAAAGAGATGTCTACCAGAATTAACAAAGTTACAAGGCTAAGCAACCAATAGTATCTAGACATCAACTAAAGTCCCAGAAAAAAAAAACTTTCTGAAATAGGATCCCTAGTTTCCATACAAGCAGCATAACACTACTAGGAACTCTATAAAACAAAGCCACAACCACAAAGTCCTCTTGAAACTTGATTTATTAAAACCACAAACAAAATTTGGATCCGAGCCATAAAAGAACCATGCAAAGTCACCAATTGAAAGCGATCAGCAGCAGGATGCCTTCCAAAAGTCACCAGTGATCTGGTTTATTTCGGAATTGATGGTTGAAACAATCATCACATTTATTTGTTTTGAATAATATAATTCATACACCACATATTGTTTAAATTGTACGCCATAATGATAGTGTAAAATTTAACACTGTAGACACTTGTGATAGTCCCAGCTGACTGCTTCAAGATTAGTGTCAATGAATTTTTTAAACAAACCCCAAAATGGTGTTTTCTGTAACATATGGATGTGTGTGCCTCTTAGCTTTATTTCGTCAAACAGAGCATGGAGTGCGACAAATGTGCTCCTGAATCACGATCTACCCTATTTGTGACGTCGACGTTTTTTCTGCGATGGGTGATTTATAGAACGTGCTGGATTGTGCATGAAAAATTTATCACTAAAATTTTTATCACCAATAAATCTCGTGGTAAAATGAGACAAAATCAATACTTAGTGAAAAATTTATCACAATGTTGTGTTGATGTGCCAAAATCAGTCTGTGATACAGATTTTTTTATCAACAAATTTGGATTGTTTTTAGTCCTAATATTTCACAACTCATGAGGTTTCGGTACAAAAAATTTGCGATAATGAAAGAAATAGTGAAATTTTTTTCACCAAGATGATTCGAAAACACATGAACCATGTACAATTCGTTTTTTACAACAGAGCATGTGAATCAAAAACCCTTTTCTTCCCTTTTTTTCTTTTCTGCAAATCGTATCAAACTAAAACCGTAAAACAACTCCAATTCAAAAAAAAAAAAAAGAATTAGATGTTATGAACATATGAACCAAAAACTCGATCTTTTCACTATTGTTAATAGTAAATAGACTTTTGCCTAATGTTTGAATGCACGATCAAACAAGTCAAAGAACGAAAGTGAAGAAGATGTGTCGGAGGCACTTTCCGAACCAAAAACCCAGATTTATACTACCCTCTTTTGCACTATTTCTTTATCACAAACCCAAAATTACGAACTACAGACACACAATAGTTAAAAATTTGGTGTCTACATCATGACTTCTTGTTACTTTTTCGACCCATTCTTTGATTTCTTCGAAAATCACCGTCGATGCCAGCAAGAGTGGTGTGATTTCTTCAGAGCAAGAGCTTCAACATGTTTCTGGTTTGAAACCCCTAATTTCCTCCTGTCTTCAACTCCTAAATCACACGTCTCTGTGAGTTTGAATTTGAAATGCCTAGAATGATGGAGGGATTTCAGCTCTTTCTTTGCAAAATCATAGAGACAGAGATGTTATTTCCGTTACAGGTGGAAAGCTTTCTTTTAGCTCGCGATATAGTGTAAGGGTAAAATAGTATTATTTGTATTTATGGACCTATGACCAAAAACATTTTGAACTTGGGTCTGTTCCAAATATAGTGGGTCTAATAGGACTTAATACTAGCTATCCCATCTTTTTCTACCCAATAAATATACAATTGTCTAAATGAACATGACTATTAAGTGTAGGAGTCATGGTTAACTAACGTGTCTTTCCAAGTGCAAGGGTCACTATAAAAAAATGTCTTTTATGACGGAAACAATTCGTCACAAAAACGGTGCAAATCCGTCACAAAATACTTTTTATGACGGAATTGCACCTTTTGTGACGGGTTTGTGCCCGACACAAGTAAGAGGCGTCATAAAAAGTCTGTGTCGAGTCAAATTCCATTATAAAAAAGTATATGTGTTGGAATTTGTGTCAGATTTGCGTGTGCCACTAAAAAAAGGTCACATATACTTATAATTTGTGTCAGTTTATTTGTGTCCGACTCGAAACCGTCACAAATAGTATTTGTGACGTATTTGTATGCGGCACAAATAGTAGTGCATATTTGATTTAAGGCACTTTATTTGTGTCGACCTGTAATCGTCACACATAGTGCTATTTGTGACGGATTTTGTTTTTTTTGTTTTTTTTTTTTTTTGTGTCAACCCAAAACCGTCACACACAATATTTATCCAAAATTGTCACAAATACTATTTGTGACGGAATTTTAAATATTGTGCCACAATTATTACGAAAGCCGTCACAAATAGCATTGTGATGAAAATTTATATATTCTCACCAAAAATTATTATTTTTCCATCATAATAAATTATGACATACTTAAAAAACGACAAGAACCACATTAAATTTACAAGCATTTCAATTAAAGATAAAACAAGATGCAATAAAGTATATACTCATACATAATTATTTCATAGCTGACATTAATAAAAATAAAAATAAAATGATAATAATTTATTCTTATCTTGATCTAAATTCTCTAATCTCTCGCCACAACCTGAATTAGAAACGGAAGTTCAATTAAATATATAATAATGCATCCACCTAGCAATCCAACGAGCAAAACAAGACCAAATATACAAATAAAAAATTATCCAAACAAGCAACAAAAGATTAGGCAAAGATTCCTAAAAAAAAAAAATCAGTTGAGTTTCCTCTGTTTCTATAACATCCGAAAATTTTCTTAAACCTGTGTAAATAAATTTATCACAACCCAAAATCAACATACAACTCTTTGGCACTTTTATGATCTAGCATACTAAATTTTAGCACAAATTTCTTATCTCAAAGTACTACCAACAACATGATGAGTCCAATGTTAGTTCATGCTATACATCAAACAATCGAAGATCACCAACCCTAATTGTGAATGTGCCATAACTCACAATTCTGATACACGATAATCAACCATATGATTTCACTACATAAAAACATACATACACACACAGACACTACAAATCACTATTATGCTCATTAACACAATTAATAATGAATGGGTAATAAATTAGAGCTATATCTAACAATTTGATAGTAAACTACATGTGCCATGAAATTACCTCATCATCTTGGTTCGTATCTCCATCAGCCTCAGAGTTTAGGTGGTGCACACTTGATGAAGTAGGAACCTACAAAAATACAAATATGACATAAAAAATTTAAAAATATTCCAAATTTCTCTATTAGAAATATAAGTGCAATATTAATATTTTTACTTGGTTACCGACACTAGATGGACCATCATCAACCCATCGACTCTCTCCCTCTATCCCAGATCGAAACAAATTTATCATTCAGCAATACGTGAATCCAGCAGTGACGCAAATCCTGTACTGACCTTTTCAACTATTCTCTGCTCCATCTCCATATCCCTAGACCTAGTTGGCGTTCTTGCTCCTGTGCCAAACACAGTCCTCGGAGTGGCACCTCCCCCGTAAGTCTTAACTTGACCATGAACATTAGGTCCTACGACATCTGTAAATACCTTCTCGTTAAAGAGTGTGGTACTCTACTCCACTGAAACTGTATCCAGCCGACTTTTCATCTCAGCCTACAATGTTTCATAAGTTTAGTATTCATGAATAAAATACTATGTCGTTTCAACATTACCTTTCATTTAACAAAAGAGAGGAAATGTATTATAACATATGATAGTTGATACATACTGTCATGCCCCTAATCAACATATAATAATCCGCTATAAAAGAAAATGGAGTAGTAACAGTTAAGGGAATTACACGTTGGCCTGAAATGGAAACCTTGGGGTGTGGGTGAATAAGGTTTTAGCGTAAAATTAACATTTTAAAAAAACTTAATACAAAATTGAACACAATCACAAACAATAAAGTAAAGAGAGAAAGGATGAGACACTTGAAAACTCGGAGAAAGGAGGAGACACTTGAAAACCGAGTTTTCAAGTGGTTCGGCAATCCGCACACTGCGGCCTATGTCCACCCCTCAAGAACACCTCTTGAGAATTCTTTAATCCGGCATACTTTACGCGTGTAGATCAAACCGTTACAAGAGCCTTCAACTCTCCCAAAGAAGAACACCTCTTCTTTGAACACAAGGGTTACGAACCCTCACTCTTTACAAATAAATGATTTGGATACAAATGATAACTCTCTCTCTAGAGTGGATGGATAAAATTATAGCTCACATAATAACTCCTTAGTGAGTGGATAATACAAATGAAAGCTCACTACAATTTGCTCTCTCAAGAATTACAATTGAAATCAAGAACAAATTGATTTTTTACTCAAACTAGGGCTCAAATATGAATGATGAATAAACAAGATGTTTGAATGATTTTCCTTGATTACCAACTCTTAAAATCACCCCTATATATAGCTTGTCAACTTATATAACTGTTGGGGGTGTTTGGGGGGTGTAAAAATAAATTTTGAAAAATTTAGAAAATAAGTCGTTATGTTGTTGTGCATATTCCAGTTGACTGAAAACTTGACCTAGTCGACTGGAAAGATTGTAACAGTATATAGCGCACCTTTCAAAAATACAAAACAATCGACTTTTTTACAAGCCAGTCGACTGGAAAAATTAGGATAAAATGCATTTTGCACCCTCAAACTATACTATGTTTTGCACTTTGGTCCCAAACTTATCATTTTTTGTATTTTGGTCCCTCAACTATTATTTTGTGACAGTTTTTCCCCTCCGTCACTTTTAGTGACGAAAAAAGTCACTTTTTAGTGACACCAAAAGTCACTTTTTAGTGACGGAGGGGGCAAACTGCTACAAAATGATTTGAGGGAGCAAAATGTGAAAAATCATAGTTTAGCGACCAATATGCAAAACATGGTATAGTTTGAGGGTGCAAAATGCATTTAACCCGAAAAATTACAATTCAGTCGACTGTTTTGACTGTGTTTTGGCAGACTGACACCTCTTTACTAAGAAGGCCATAACTCCCTCTACAAAACTTGGATTTGCGATCCATATAAAGATTCGGAAACTAGATTCAAATACCTTTCCAACCATATAAAACTTAACATCTAGTTCCGTACCAATTAGATCAGGTTTGCCTTTAAAGATGGCCCATCTGCAAAGGGTACTTGATTTTGACTTAGCCACTTGAAAACTTTAATGAAATGAATTTAATTGAGTAGTCTAAGTATGTTTAGATCCTTGAAAGTATTTTAAAGTGTGAGAGTAAGGATCCTAAAGTACAAGTAATGTTACTTGAGCCCCTATGAGCGATTGATCAAAATGCTTACAAGTAAATCCTAGTCTTCAACCAAGGATAAAAATCTTCAAGTCTTCAAGCTGGATCCTTGTTAAGTTCAATCACTCTTGAGCTTCACCATATGCTATCTCATGAAATCAAACAAGGTTAGAATATTTAAGTGCATAATTCAAGAGATTAGCACAATGAAAATGACTTGATAATAGTTTAGAATATGACAAATAAGAACATGCTATTATCAATAGATTTGTCATCATCAAAACAAATAAAAATAAACACTTAAGGAAATTCAAGGCTAGCGACTTCCCCCTTTTTGATGATGTCAAAACATGCAATAGAGATATAGTAATTAAAGCACAATAAGAGTCATTTTCATGTTATCATTCAAAGTAACAAGATATACAAAGTATGATTCCAAGAATGATAACTTTCTAACAATCTCTGTTATCATATTCCCTTTATTTAAAGATCTTTATCATTTTCCCCCTTTTTGACAACAACAAAAAGATAGGGGGTTAGATACCCAAACAACTAAAATAAGCATAATAATATGTTCCCCCTCAACATAAGCATATATGAATAAATACCAATTATAAGATCAAAATTCTGCATTATCTCTTTAGGAGAATGGATATTTGAACACCAAAATAATGTGTTATTCGAAATGCAAGTATGATTTCACAATCAAAACAAATTATTATCCTACCCCTACTAAGCTCAAGGTAAGAGATTTTAACTATTATCCAGTCATCTCTTAGATGTTTCATTTTCCATGGAGTAAGAGGTAGATCCCTTTTTAATCCAAACTCTAACAAAGTTTCGTTTATGTGGACATTTGTAATTAATATGCCCCTTTTTCATGCAATAATGACAAGTTACATGGGAAAGGGTCTCATTTGAGATTGATGCCTTAACAAAGAAATTCTTGTGAGAATTTTGAGATTTTGAAGAAGAAGAAGAAGAAGAAGAAGAAGAGGAAGAGGGCTTTACAAAGAAACTTTTGTATTTCTTTTCCTTGTATGTGGGATTAAATTCCAAACCGGCCTTATCAAAAACACACTTTTGTTTTCCGAAAGGCATATTCAAACTTTGTTCACCTTGGGTAAATTTGGCAAATGCTTGTCACGCCCCAAAAACCGAAGCGCGAGGAAAGAGAAAAGATATAGAGATAAGAATCAAAATCCAATCACCATTGCGGAAGCGACCTTGGAATCCCACATGGATTCCTACAAGGATGACTTACTAACATAAGCCAAAATGGACTTACATGCCAACGAATCAAATGAAGATAAAAGCATTTGAAAATTAATTCAAAAGATTATCCGAACAAGCACTAGTTCAAGGGATACAACGAAAAGTTTCATGAGAATAAATACTTTAAAAACGAGGTCTTAAAATATGTAAAAGAGTATTCATCTTTGATAGATGAAGAACATTAATGCAACATATGGAACTTATGTCTGTTATTTAAATCAAAAACGAAAAATTTGAAAATGAGTGATATAGTGTAAAAGCACTACTCATATGCTTTTGAAATCATGAAAGAAAACCTTGTTTTGGTGGATAAATAACCTTAATATCATATAGAAAGCTTAAGTTCTTAATTAGACCGAAGATGGAGTTCGAAAAATATGAGCCGTAGACCAAAAGTACTATTCACATGCAGTTTTTACTATACACTGCTCACAGAAAACTAAAATGTGAGCAGTTTTTACTATTCACTAGTTGAAACTTTTTACTTTGTTTTTGCTAAGTATGAAAAATTCACATGAATACTTTGTAACCTTCAAATGGAATTTCTAACAAGAAAAATATCGACGGCAAGTCGACGGAAAGAAGTTTAATAAGCATCATTTAAAAACAATAAAATCCGGCAAGGATTTAATTTAAAAGCAATAAGTCCTGCAAGGACGAGACCAAACATAACCGAATCCGGCAAGGATTCAAATCAACACACATGCATAAAACTTTAAAAGAGATGCGACGATCTCGAAAATATAATTACATAATACAAATAAGCTTAACAAGTATGAAAGGCAAGGACTAACATTTGTCCATCAAATTTACAACAAGGCTTCCCAATAACAAAAATATGGAAGTCTAAGCTCAAGAAGTTTTGTAATAAAATTAATACAATCATTTTCTTTTCAGCACATTAAACTATTGCAAACTTCCCAAAAGACTAAAATTCACATGGGAACTATCCATATACATAACTAAGCACGAGTCTTCAAAATAGAACAAAATGTCTCAAAGTCTACGCATTGGGTCACATGTGCCCTTTTCCCTTATCAAGCTCACCTGGAAAAAAAGTTTTGTCATTTTTATGAGAACAACAGCTCGTAGAAAACATTACGACGAATCAATATGCTATCCATGAATATGTATGAGATGTGGTGCGATGCATTGCCACCAAGGCTAAAATGAAATGACAAGATCTATACGGCTATGCATGATATGTGCACTCCTCTCATTACTGAACTATGAGCCACCCAGACATAGAGTGTAACATACTAACTTCCAGGAGCTAACTGAATATAGTTGGAGTTTGAATGTTTCTAAGGGTCATTCTCCCTGTCTCACATCACAACCCATATTCGAATTTTCTTAAATCAAATTCCCTCGCATGGGGCTTTTCTCTTTTTCAAACAAAACATTTATGTCGTGATGCATGAAATGCTTGCCGATTAGGCCTCAATGTATATGATGTTAACAATGACATTAAGGATGATTCACCCTAATAAATTAAGCAATAATTCTAGTCCATTAGACTTGACATTAAGGGCCTCAAATAATGTAGTTAAATTGCATAATTTGATATTCCTAACATGAATTTCCAACTAATGTCCTTGCATATTATTACACATAAAGGGAGCATCCTAAGTACATCTAGCATCACATAATATAGTTCTACACCATCAAAACATATAAATTACATTTAGGCAAATAACCCTAGAATTTACAACTTTGGAGAAAGTCCTAATGCATGTGTCTAAATCATTCTCCTAACAATCCCATGAGCACAAATCACCTTAAAAATGGAAATCATATTGAAAGGAAGCACTGGCATCTACGTCAATGGAGATTTCTTCCAAAATAAATGGAAGAGCACAAAAATTCCAAGAAAATCCAAAGGACTCCAAATGACTCCAAGAAGATGAAAAGAGAAGTCCTAGGAAGCCCAAGAACACTTTGCATGTAATAATCCCTCAAAAGAATTCCATGGTTGATGATGAAAAATTTTGAAGATTTGGGTAAACTATGATAATGGCCACCAAAATGATTTTCAAAGGTATCTCTAGGTATCTCTTGAAAATCTAAGACTATTTTGTGAAATAGTAAAACTCACGAAAATCACTTTTTAATGGCCTATTTGAAGCTTTTAGAAGTTGAACAATGGAGGTTCTTGTGTACCCAACAAGTACAGATGTAGAGAGAAGGAAGAGAAGAAGAGAGAGAGAAAGAAAGAAAAAAAAAAGTGAAAAGTGAAAAGTGAAGAGAGAGAGAGAGAATGGCCGGCCACTTTAGGGAGGGGAGTGGGGCACACTAATTTTCTTTGGTTTTTGTTTTCCCTCTATGTTGACTTGAAATGGTATATAGCATGTGTGTGTGTGGTTTAGTTTTACACACCCAAATTAAAACATGTACCCATTTTAGCACTAAGATAATAAATAATAATAATCATAATAATAATAATAATAATAATAATAAAATAAAATAAAATAAAACAAAATAAGATACGATAAGAAAAAAAAAAAAATAGTGACACAAGTTAAGATAAATTTAAATACCACACCAAAATAATTAACAGGCTCGCACATAAGCATTTAAATACAGTTTTACCCTTATTAAAAATTTTGAGTTATGACAATCTACCTCCCTTAAAATAATTTCGTCCCAGAATTCGGAGCAAATGAGTGGGAAAAGGAAGCAACGACTTGCTCAAATGTTGACTAACTAACATTATCAAATGAAAGGAACTTACACTACTCGGGGGAAAGGTGAGGGTAACTCTTCCTAGCTTCATTCTCGTCTTCCCATGTCGACTCGGCAATGTTATGATGATTCCACTGAATTCTTACCAAAGGAATAATCCTACCTCGTAACACATGGTCTTTCTTCTCAATGAGATGTGTTGTTCTTCATACGACACGTCTTCCCCTAGAGGCAACTCGGTCCAATCTATGACATG
Source organism: Hydrangea macrophylla (assembly GCA_033977485.1). Lineage (NCBI taxonomy): Eukaryota > Viridiplantae > Streptophyta > Magnoliopsida > Cornales > Hydrangeaceae > Hydrangea > Hydrangea macrophylla. The sequence continues at coordinate 28,879,378 of CM066994.1, read as the reverse complement.
CGATGGATCGGGGTAATGCTGACGGAGTGGATCGGAGTTACACCTACGAAGCATCGAAACATGAAATACATTGTGAACACTCGAGAGTTGAGGCGGAAGAGCTAAACGATACGCGACATTACCAACCCTTTCAAGAGCCTCAAACGGTCCTACAAATTGCGGTGCTAATTTCCCACTTTGTCCAAAACATTGTAACCCACGACGCGGTGAAACCTTTAGAAACACGTGATCACCAACTTCAAATTCCAACGGCCGACAGTAACGGTGTCACACCCCAACCCACCCCCAGCAGATTAGGACACGTGTAACAAGAGTAACCGCACCCAAAACACACACTAATTAGAAAGAAAATATGAATAAACCACTTTTTTGAACTCCATTGTGACAAAATAGCCCCCAAGGGCAAAATGGTCATTAAAAAATATGTAAAATTTTATACCAAAAGTTATATTTTTGAGTTCCGGTTCCAACGCAACAAACGGCGCGTAAATCTGAATTTTCTAGAAGAAGATATACACGTTTCCGTGAAAGTGGACGGAAAAACAAATTTTGAGGAAGAAACACATACGGATCGATCCGCTCTATACGGCCGGATCAACCCATATCTTAAAATCTCTCGCAGAATCTCCCTTAAAAAGAGCAGATCGATTCGCTTTATAACCCCGGATCGATCCATTTTTTTAGAGTCTCGTAGATTGTTCCCCAGAACTGCCGGATCGATCCGCCCTTTCCCCGCGGATAGATCCGCGTTCTGCAGAACAGATTCTGCTGCTAAAAATCCTGCTGCAACAAGTTTAAAACTTACCAATTCATAACCAAAACTCGTGGGACCTTTATGAAACTTTGAGAAATCATTTCTAACACATTCCCAAACATTTTTAAACTGAAGTCAAGCCTGGATCTCACAAACACATTCACAATTTGATCAAATCAATCATGAACTCATTTCATTTGATCCAAAACAAACTTTTCAAACTTTAACACTCAATTCTTATCCAAAATACATGAAACTTGTTGGGGATTAACTCAATGTTACAACTAGCATTATGAGCACGAAAGAAACATGTCCAAGACACTAGCTCATTTCCAAGATGGTCAAACCCATTACTTGCACCACACTTGAGCAAAACAAGAGAGATTATACATTGGTTCTCAAACTCATTTCCAACTCTCCAAAATACAACTTTAGGATCAAAATTCCTTTTCTACCACCCAAGTATTAACATTAACATGAAAGAAACCATAATTTACATCTTTTTACAAGTTCAAAGAAGTTTACATGCTTTAGCCCCCAAATATCCCCCATCTCTCCCATCTCTCCCAACACGCGCGTCATTTCCTCTCTGGATACGGCTCCGAACCTGCGGTGGTTGTTATGTACCACAACAGAAATAGGAAAACGGTTTTCTTAAGCAATTTGCTTAGTGAGCAATCTAACATGATTGTATGTTTAATACGTGCAATGCTACAATTAACACACAAAATATAAACATAGTCGCTGAGTCACCGGTTATATGGTTCATTCAGACCCGAAGACCTCCCTTGGTCCCGTGGTCACTTCTATTCCTTGGACTTCCGTATTTATCGGATTCTTCCTCTACACCACCCTTATTAATCCCAACAATGAACCATTTCTCCGGTGCTCATTGACTACCACATAGACATATAAGCACATATAAACACATAAACATGTATCAACATATAATCTTCATAGGATTGACATGGAATTCACATGATTAACATCTTTATAATTCCTAATCATGAATTATCATCTCTAACATCACATATAGCTTTGAACCCATTAAACACAATCAGTTTTAGGTGTAGAAAACTCACCTTATACACAGATTTTACCCAAGATTAAGCTAGAGAAGTGCTGAATTTCACCAATTTAAGCTCAATTTTCTCACCAAGTAAATCCTACAAGAATTTCGGTAGACGGTGTCTCACCGTTTAAGTATGAGCTACCAAAATCCAATGATTTAAACATAAATTAAAGGTATAGAAACGATCGTCTCACCTCCACGAGTCCGAAAATGGCTTCGATTCGTGAATCCGACGAACGGCAGCGACAGAACGGTGGAAAAACGACGTCGGTGTCTCGACTCCGTCTTCTCTCTCGGCTCTCTCTTGTTTTCTCTGTTTAATTTCTGCTGAAATGAGAGTATAGACTCTCCTAGTGACACACATACATCACATGCAAGTGACGTGTCACTTGTTTTTCCTTATTTCCGTTTACATTCTCGAATTTCCTTGAGTATCTATTATGAAATCCCCCAAACATTCCATTAACTACCCGATTATCTAATGAATGTTTGTCTAAGTTTCATATGGGTCCCAACGTGGGTTCCACATATTTTGTGAAATTGCTATCGTACCTACTAATTTTAAATCTTTTTCATTTATACCCTTATTTGGGTATCCAAACTAATACAAGTTGCTAAAACATGTATTATCATATTATATAAAAGCATTTATACTAGTATTTATGCAATCACATAAATGCATTTAATCACGTAAAATGCAAATATTTTCATTTAGGCCCTTCACTGGGTCCCACTTCCAAACCTGTCCTACCTTATTGGGGACTTTTCCAACTAGTATCCCTCTCTGAACAGTTTTTACATGGGCGAGTCCAAGCCTCCCCTTAATCCGTTTATACACTAATTATACTAATTAATGCATATTAACATAATTATTAACACGTTCCCCGGGTACAGGTGTTACAGACGATCATCATAAGATTTCTGTTGACTCTGAGATGTAATCAATTTCCGTCTAATTACCTTGATCTTTTTGGAAGTCTCTCAAACCATATCGGGGCCAATGAACGATAGATTCACCTACCTCACCCCAACATAATGGTGACCTACATGGACGGCCATACAATGCCTTAAATGGTGCCATCTGAATACTCGCCTGATAACTATTATTGTAGGTAAACTCGGCCAAAGGCAAATGATATTCCCAATTACCATCGAGTTCCATAACACTAGCTCTCAACATGTCCTCTAAGATCTGAATAGTACGCTCGGACTATCCATCTGTCTGAGGATGAAACACTTACTAAGAAAAAGCTAAGTATCCAAAGCTTTCTGCAAACTCTGCCAAAAGTGAGATACAAGCTTTGAATCATGATTCGATACAATCAAAACTGGGATACCATGAAGTCTCACAATCTCTTAGATGTAGATCATACTAAGAGTGTCTGCGGTGTCAGTTACCTTAATCGGCAGAAAATGCGCCGATTTAGTCAAACGGTCCACAATAACCCAAATAGCATTACGCTTACGCAAGGTCCTAGGAAGTGCAGTAACAATATCCATAGTACTCCCACTTCCACTCGGTAATAGGGAGAGGTTGTAACAAACTTACAGGTCTCTGATGCTCGGCCTTTACTTGTTGACAAACTGGACAACTAGCAACAAAATCGACAACTGCCCTTTTCAAGCCTTTCCACCAATACTGATGACCCAAATCATGGTACATCTTCATACCCTGGGATGAACAGCGAAATGGGAATGGTGAAACTCTTTTAAAACATCCGCTCGACAAGCTACAGGAATGGAAACTCAATTTCGGAACCTCAAACCTCTTTCATCATCAAAAGTCCAACCCTCTTCCAAATCTCCATTAAGTATATGAGATTTCAAGGACATGGTCTCATCAAAGGATTTTTGTACCTCCAAAATTTGATTCAAAAGTGACGATTGAGCAGTCAAAGTAAACAAAGTAGCTCAGTTAGAATTTTCTACACAATAAACCTCAATGTCATCTAGGTGTTCAAACATCTTCCATTCTTGGATAGGTAAATAAGTCAAGGTACCACGGGGTTTACGACTAAGGGCATCGGCCACGACATTAGCCTCTCCCGGGTGATATTGTAAGTCAAAGTCATAATCTCCCAAATACTCCATCCAACGGCGTTGTCTCAAGTTAAGGTCTCGTTGAGTGAAAAGATACTTAAGGCTCTTGTGATCGAAAAATACCTTGAATTTCTCACCATATAAGTAATGTCTCCAACTTTTTAAAGCAAACACAACGGCGGTAAGCTCTAAATCATGAGTAAGGTAATTTCTTGTGAGGTTTAAATTGTCTCGAACCATACACTACGACTTTACCTTCTTGCATTAAAACACAACCCAAACCTTCAAGTGAAGCATCACAATAAACGGTATAGCTCAATCCACGCTCGAGAATAACAAGGATAGGTGCCGAAGTCAAACGAGTCTTTAATTGTTGGAAAGAATTTTCACAAGAATCGTTCCATATGAATTTTACTCCCTTCCTAGTAAGCTTAGTCACAGGCATAGCTAAACGAAAAAAGTCCTTAACGAACCGACGGTAATAACCCGGTAGTCCCAAGAAACTATGGACTTCAAATACATTCTCCGGTGGTTGCTAATCCATAAAAGCTTCAATCTTAGAGGGATCAACGAATACCCCATCACCCGAAACAGTGTGACCAAGAAATTTCACTTCCAATAACCAAAATTCACACTTAGAATATTTTTCATACAAACTGTGCCCTCGCAAAACTTCCAACACAATATGAAGGTGCTCTTCATGCTTCTCTCTAGATGGTGAATAGACAAGGATGTCATCAATAAACACAATCCAAATCTATCCAAGAATGGACTGAAAATACGGTTCATCAAATCTATGAAAGCGGCGGGGGCATTTGTCAAACCAAGGCATAACAAGAAACTATAAATGACCATAACATGAACGAAAAGCTGTCTTAGGAATGTTACAGTCTTGAACTTACAACTGATGATAACCCGATCTCAAATCAATCTTAGAAAAATAAGTTGAACCACAGAGTTGGTAAAAAAGATCGTCAATTCTAGGAAGCGGATATTTATTCTTTATGGTAACGTGGTTTAATTTACGAAATACACAATCGGAGTGATCCATCTTTCTTCTTTACAAAGAGGATGGGTGCTCCCCAAGGAGAAGTACTAGGAAGAATAAAACCTTTATGTTGTAAATCCTCTAACTGTGTCTTTAATTCTTTCAATTCACTGGGTGCCATATGATATGGTAGAATTGAAATTGGTGATGTACCAGGAACTAGATCTATCGCAAACTCAATCTCACAGATAGGCGGAAAACCAGGTAAGTCCTCAGGAAAAACATTAGAATACTCACTAACAATCGGATGTAATTTAATCAAAGTTGGCTCATCTTCGTTGGAAAACAAACTAGCAAGGTAGTTGTTATGATTCTTCCCCCTACACAAACTGTGAAGTGAATGCACCAGGAAGTCTAAGCGGTCACCCTCAAAATGACCAAGGTCCCCGGATGGTAACACAAAAGTGACTCTTATCTTAAAACAATCAATAAAAGCTCGGTAGGTAGTCCACCAGTCTATACCCAAAATTAAATCAAAACAAAGCATGTCTATAATAATTAAATCAATAATGATGTTCCTGTCAACGAGGACAAGTTCACAACCATGACACACCCGATCTTAGGGAGCTAAACTTCCAATGGGAGTATCAACTAAAAGTGTAGAAGTTAAATGGCTCACTTCTAAATCAAAGGATGATGCACAAGATGACGATATAAATGAACATGATGCGCCGATATCAAATAGCACAGAAGCTCTAGAACTAAACACTAATGACGTATCTCAAATAACTGAAGCATCGGGGTTAACTGCGGGAGATGCGGCGGCAACTAGGTTGAACACAATAAGAGATGGCTTTGGAGCTTGCTGTTCTCCTCCACAATGTCCTACATGATGGTGCTGGCCTTTAGGAACATTAGGCTAAAGCTCTGAGTAGAAGGAGCAGACAGTGGTGATAAAAGAGGTGGCCTATAATTCTACTGATAAGGTCCAGGAAAAGGTGGGCGAACCTGTGGTGGCCCAATTGTCTGAGGTGCTATCTAAGTAAATGGACACTCTCTCAATATGTGATTTGGGTTACCACAGCCATAACAATTTCTCGAGCCAAAGTTACCCCCTCCACGAGAATGGCCAGAACGACGAGAACCACGAGACTGAGACTGATGTGACTAAGACTGAGGTGGGAGCTGAGAAACCGCCTGAGCCTGAACAGGTATCGAAGAAGAATATGTAGAGTGATGAGGAACATACTCTTGCTTTTGCTTCTTGAACTGGTGCCCACTTGATGAACCCAATTGATTACCTTTTGATGGGGCACGTAATTCCTTATCTTTCTTTGAACTCAAATACTCTTCCTTGAACACAAGCGCTGTCTGCACCACTTTACTGTAAGAGTCCAATTCAAATCCAACAACTTTTGTGCAAAGGCCCTGACGAAGCCCATTCTCGAAGGTTCTAGCCTTAATCTTATCGTCGGCGGTGATATCGGGTGCAAAACGAGCCAAGTCCCCAAAACGAGCCTCATAATCGATAACTGACATCTCACCCTGACAAAGATTTAGAGATTCAATTCTCTTGGCATTACGAGCAACTGGGGTAAAATACTTATCAAGGAATAATCGGGTAAAAGTGTCCCAAAACATACCCACCAAAACCTGAGTAGTAAGGACAAGTTCCCACCAAATTTGGGCTCGACCCTCCAATTGAAATGTATCGGCATCAATACGGAGATTATCTTCAACAATTTTGAGATGTTTGAAGATGCGAGTAATCCTCTTTAGCCAAAGCTCCACTTGAATTGGATCCGTATCTCTCGAGAAAACTAGAGGATTCCTCCTACCAAATTCTCTCACAGCCGATTGTGCCCTCAGCTCTGCCTGAACAACAGGCACTACAGGTGCCACGACGGCAAAAGCTACTGGTGGTGGTAGAGGTGGAATATCATTCCTCACTGCTTGGGCAGCTTGGGTGAAATCCCTCATGGCAGCGGCCATCTCACGAAAGAACTGAGCTCCATCGGGGACTCCTGGAGCAGGTACAGGAATAGGAGTTGGAGTTAGAGCTGAAGCAGAAGAGGATGAGGAAGACTGGGCTCCTCGACTTGCGGCTCCACCTCGGCCCCTAGCACGACCTCTAGCATGGACAGAAGGTCGGCCTCTAGCAAGGCCTCTAACGCGCGGCAGCATATCTAGGTAGAAAATAATTACAAGGTAACAAGGATTTAGATCATTAGCGTTGTACTATACATCTAATTCAAATTATCGAATTGAGATTACATTATCATGGCCAATGTAGACACATAGAATATAAAAAAAAAATTAACATATAATCATATAGTCCCGAAGGCATTCAACATATTAGCATGCTCACTAGGCAACTCAATACTCAATGTAACTTTAAAGAAAGCAATGAAAGTACAAATAAAAACTTAGACATGTATTAAAAACAATTTGTAAGCAAGCCCAATTTTAAACTCCCATAGCCCCTAGGTATTCAAACCCGGTTAGCTCTGATACCAATCTATCACGCCCCAATAACCGAAGTGCGAGGAAAGAGAAAAGATAGAGAGATAATAATCAAAACCCAATCACCAATGCGAAAGTGACCTTGGAATCCCACGGGGATTCCTACAAGGATGACTTACTAACACACAAGCCAAAATGGACTTACATGCCAACGAATCAAACGAAGATAAAAGCATTTGAAAATTAATTTAAAAGACTATCCGAACAAGCACTAGTTCAAGGGATACAACGAAAAGTTTCATGATAATAAATACTTTAAAAACGAGGTCTTAAAATATGTGAAAGAATATTCATCTTTGATAGATGAAGAACAATAATGCAACATATGGAACTTATGTTTGTTATTTAAATCAAAAACGAAAAATTTGAAAATGTGTGATATAGTGTAAAAGCACTACTCATACACTTTTGAAATCATGAAAGAAAACCTTGTTTCGGTGGATAAATAACCTTAATATCATATAGGAAGCTTAAGTTCTTAATTAGACCGAACATGGAGTTCGGAAAATATGAGCCGTAGGCCAAAAGTACTATTCACATGCAGTTTTTACTATTCACTGCTCATAGAAAACTAAAATGTGAGCAGTTTTTACTATTCACTAGTTGAAATTTTTGCTTTGTTTTAGCTAAGTATGAAAAATTCACATGAATACTTTACAACCTTCAAATGGAATTTCTAACAAGAAAAATATTGACGGCAAGTCGACGGAAAGAAGTTTTATAAGCATAATTTAAAAACAACAAAATCCGGCAAGGATTTAATTTAAAAGCAATAAGTCCAGCAAGGACGAAACCAAACATAACCGAATCCGGCAAGGATTCAAATCAACACACATGCATAAAAATTTAAAAGAGATGCGACGATCTCGAAAACATAATTACATAATACAAATAAGTTTAACAAGTATGGAAGGCAAGGACTAACATTTGTCCATCAAATTTACAACAAAGCTTCCCAATAACAAAAATATGGAAGTCTAAGCTCAAGAAGTTTTGTAATAAAATTTATACAACTATTTTCTTTTCAGCGCATTAAACAATTGCAAACTTCCCAAAAGATTAAAATTCACATGGGAACTATCCATGTACATAACTAAGCACGAGTCTTCAAAATAGAACAAAATATCTCAAAGTCTACGCGTCGGGTCACATGTGCCCTTTGCCCTTATCAAGTTCACCTGGAAAAAAAAAGTTGTCAATTTTATGAGAACAACGGCTCTTAGAAAATATTGCGACGAATCAATATGCTATCCATGAATAAGTATGAGATGTGGTGCGATGCATTGCCACCAAGGCTAAAATGAAATAACAAGAGCTTTACGGCTATGCATGATATGTGCACTCCTCTCATTACCGGACTATGAGCCACCCAGACATGGAGTGTAACATACCAACTTCCGGGAGCTAACCGAATATAGTTGGAGTTTGAATGTTTCTAAGGGTCATTCTCCCTGTCTCACATCACAACCCATATCTGGATTTTCTTAAATCAAATTCCCTCACATGGGGCTTTTCTCTTTTTCAAACAAAACATTTATGTCTTGATGCATGAAATGCTTGCCGATTAGGCCTCAATGTATATGATGTTAACAATGACATTAAGGATGTTTCACCTTAATAAATTAAGCAATAATTCTAGTCCATTAGACTTGACATTAAGGGCCTCAAAGAATGTAGTTAAATTGCATAATTTGACATTCCTAACAAGAATTTCCAACTAATGTCCTAGCATGTTATTACACATAAAGGGAGCATCCTAAGCATATCTAGCATCACATAATATAGTTCTACACCATCAAAACATATATATTACATTTAGGCAAATAACCCTAGAATTTACAACTTTGGGGAAAGTACTAATGCATGTGTCTAAATCATTCTCCTAACAATCCCATGAGCACAAATCACCTTAAAAATGGAAATCATATTGAAAGGAAGCAATGACATCTACCTCAGTGGAGATTTCTTCCAAAATAAATGGAAGAGCGCAAAATTTCTAAGAAAATCCAAAGGACTCCAAATGACTCCAAATGACTCCAAGAAGATGTAAAGAGAAGTCCTAGGAATCCCAAGAACCCTTTGCATGTAATAATCCCTCAATAGAATTCTATGGTTGATGATGAAAATTTTTGAAGCTGTATGTGATTTGGGTAAACTATGATAATGGCCATCAAAATGATTTTCAAAGGTATCTCTAGGTATCTCTTGAAAATCTAAGACTATTTTGTGAAATATTAAAACTCACGAAAATCACTCTTTAATGGCCTATTTGAAGCTTTTAGAAGTTGAACAATGGAGGTTCTTGATACCCAACAAGTATAGATATAGACAGAAGTAGGAGAAGAAGAGAGAGAGAAAGAAAGAAAAAAAAGTGAAAAGTGAAGAGAGAGAGAGAGAGAGAGAGAGAGAGAGAGAGAGAGAGAGAGAGAGTGGCCGACCACTTTAGGGAGGGGAGTGGGGCCCACTAATTTTCTTTGGTTTTTGTTTTCCCTCTATGTTGACTTGAAATGATATATAGCATGTGTGTGTGTGTGGCCTAGTTTTACACACCCAAATTAAAACATGTACCCATTTTAGCACCAAGATAATAAAATAATAATAATAATAATAATAAAATAATAAAACAAAAGAAGAAAAGAAAAAAAAATAGTGACACAAGTTAAGATAAATTTAAATACTACACCAAAATAATTAACAAGCTCGCACATAAGCATTTAAATACAGTTTTACCCTTATTAAAAATTTTGAGTTATGACAATGCTTTTGTCAAATCATCAACCTCCTTTTTCAATTCAACATTTTCTTTTTCAATGAACTTATTTGAAGGTTGATTGGTTGAGATAAGTTTTTCTTGTCTCAAAATATCATTTTGAGATTTTAATCTTCTATTTTCTTTCTCAACTCCAAATTTTCTTTTTCACGCTCATTTGAAGATTGTGCTCTTAAAACATGTTTTTCATTTTGAATTTTCAAAGAGTTATATATTTAGATCCCAAATTCTCTAACTCCTCATGCAAATCCTCAAAAGCACATCGAAGCTTGTTATAGTTAGGAGATTCAACAATAGAGGTAGGATTAGAGTTTACCAAATTCTCTTGTGCACCTTCTTGGTCACATGAGTCATCATCATCCCAAGTGGCCCCTTTTTCCATTTTCTCATTCTCATCATCTTCATTTACAAATAGGCACACTCTTTCCTCTTCACAAATTAGGTTAGTGGTGATTTGAAAATTTTCTAAACATAACCAAATTTCATTTGTACTAGAGCATGAACAAGTTCTATTGTATGAAATGTCATCTAAAGAATTACGTAGAATTTTCTTAGCTCTAAGATTCAATCGAAAGTTATTTTGATCACTTTCATTCCATTCAATCTTTGGTTTAGGAGAAAAACCAATTTTGAAAATGTTCCAAAGATTTATGTCAAGTGATATAAATAAATTTTCATTCTCCTTTTCCAATGATCATACTTATAATTTTTCAACGATGGGGGAGTGGTAATGCGATAACCTTCTTCAACTTTTGTTTCCATAGAACTTGACTCAACATTTTGAAATTGAATAAAATCATTAGAATTAATTAAAGAGCAAGAAGTAGAGGTTACCCCAGTTTCTATTGCCATGAGGCAAAGATTGACGATCTCTTTGTCATTTGAGTCGTCGGTCGATGATTCACTATCAGAGTCATCCCGAGTGGCCTTTTTCCTTGAGTGATCCTTTTTTTGTAGCTTATTCCCGAATCGCTTTTCATGCCTTAGAAACTTTGCCAACTTTCGGATGATCATCTCCACCTCGTCATCCTCAGCACTCTCAACATCTTTCCCAGTTATCTTTGAGCTTTTGAGGACTTCAAGGCCATGTCTCCTATTTTGACCTCTTTTACTTCCTTTTTGTTGTCTTCTTCAACAAGCACGGCTAACTCCATTTCATGGGTAATGGGTGATCCCATGAGTTGTTCAATTGATAAACCTTGTTAAATCCTTTGCTTCCTGGATAGCCATGACCTTCGGTTGCCATTGCTTTGGTAAAGTCCTAAGGATTTTCTCAATAATTTCTTCATTAGCAAAAACTTTACCAAGATTTTTCAAGCTATTGATGATAGTTGTAAACCGGGTAGACATATCACCAATAGACCCCAAAGGCAACATTTTAAATATTTCATAAGTTTGAACAAGTAAATTAATTTTTGACTTTTTGACTTGGCTTGTTCCCTCATGAGTCACTTTAAGTCTATCTCAAATTTCTTTTGCAGATTCGCAAGATGAAATTCAATTGTATTCATTTGGGTCTAAGCAGCAATGTATCAAATTCATTGCCATAGCATTGAATTTTATGATTGTTTATCGGCATCACTATATTCATTTATTACTTTTGGAATTGAAATGCCATTTTCAATTTTTGTAGGAAGATGATGTTAGGAAATTACATTCCTAATAATAGTGGGCAACATATTAATATCAATTATATTATAAACGACCATTAAATTAAATGGGCTTATGTTATGTGGTTTAATTGTAGGAAGCCCATAAACTTCTATTGGGTTTGGGTTTAATGAGCAGAAACCAAATACTGACCCTGTTAGGAATAATGGGAACCCTAATAGAGCAGTATATAAAGATATATAGGTTATGGTCCCCAATATGTCAAATCAATATATACCGTCTTCCTCTTCTATCCCATCTAGAGAAGGAACCCATTACAGAACTAAGGAGATTTGACTGAGGAAGACATAACCGATCATCATCATTCTCTTATGGTTTGCTAATTGCTACAATGATACAGGTATGTATTCTAATATATTGTACCCTTAATAATCTAACATGATTTGATCCTAGGGCTGTGATTTTACTACTCTAGGGTTTTTACAGTTTTATAGACAGTTCTAACAAGTGGTATCAAAGCCTATATCATGTTGATTATTAGGGTGGTTGTGTATATAGTTTTAACCAAATTGTATGATTGATCATCTTACATTTGGCCTAAACTACTTATTTGGTTGATTCATGGAATCTTGGTCATTAACATCAACATGCCTTGTCATGAAAGTCTGACAGATTGACCAATTTGTTTTGCTCTATTTAAAGACCCAATATTCGATTGATTCATGGTATGGAAAAGTCCAATATTCATGCGTGTATATATATATATATGTAAATACTTGTGATCTACATGAAGACACATGTCTCGAATGCCGTTTGACAAATAAACCTTTGATCCATGGATATTGATTGCATTCTTATTATCAGCATATGCAATTTGATAGAACTATTCTGGAAAACAATGGAGTACTATATATATATATATAAAAAGGGGTTACCATGTAACTTAAATGAACGCCATGGTCCCACATAATATGGTTTTGGAAAGTCTACCACGGCAAAACTGTTTTTTTTTTAAGAAGCATGTGCAAGCAACTCAAATGCACTTCAAGAACATATACTTATCAGTTGCTCTTTTCTATTTTAATAGTTTTTGGTTTATAGCAGAATATTGGGTAATTCATGTTTATCATCACATAAATTATTGTATTTTTTTGGACATAGAATATTGGGTAATTCATGTTTATCATCACATAAATTATTGTATTTTTTTGGACATAGAATATTGGGTAATTCATCAAATGAATTAATTTCTATGACAGTTAAAACATACTTGAGGTTTGGTTTTCCATTTCTTCTTCTCCGCTTTTGGTGCACACCTTTTCTTACGAAGGTGACGCAGACTGCAGTGTTCCATCCATTGAGTTTCATTGCAATCATACCAAATGTGACCTGGTAGGTTGTAATTAGCATAGAGGCATCTTGATCTGCTTGTACCCTTGTTCTCAATTGGAGTCACCGTCTCTCAAAACTTCCTTTTGTCTTGCTGCATTTCGGATGATTTCACAAGGAAACTCTTGTACAGACCATCTCCTAACTGACCTAAGGTGACCCTATCTCCTAGCTCCCATAAGCTCAGAATAAATGACTCGACCAAGCCGGTGGGATCAACTTCTGGGGATAACAGCTGGGATAGTCCGCTCAATTGTTCTTGGTTGCCTGGGACGACTTGGCCATCTATGCTCCTACACACAAGTCCAGCCTAACGGGTTAATATTACTATAATAAACTCATACTATCACATAAGTATACAATAAAATCCAAACATAATATAATTCAAGTATACATAATATACCAAACACATATTCGAACTAGGGCTGTCTAATAGCAAAAGGGATCGTATTCTTATTCTTATTCTCCTTCCAAACTCTGGGCCGTAGGCTATGCTAACTATTCTGAGATTTGACTCAGGAAGTTCGTCAGTATCTAAGCTATCCAGGCGGGCTATGGCTTACCTCAACTTCCCAGAAACCGACTACTATCTGTCTATATGGAATTCATATGTCATAACCAACTTGGCAAATTTTTAAATGGATAAGTCCAAGGATATTTGGTGACTGCTAACATTCTTGTCGATTTGACAAAACTGTGCAATCATCTCTACGATGAAACCAACCCGCATTTCAAGTTCTGAACTAAGGACAAATGATGCTAACCAACAAAAACTGAAGTCTGGTTGTTTTGTAAACCTAAATTTGGTAAAGCAGACTCGACTTAACTTGATTGTATAGCTTAGTAAAACTCAAAGTTAATCTATGTCACTAATCTGTGGCGTGAATAACCGAGCTTGGTTAAACTAGATAACCTGGCTCTGATACCACTAAATCCTGTCACGCCCCGACATAGCATAAATATGGAAAGCGTTTAATTTCCTTTATAGACCCGTAGGTCGCGACAGTTTGAAGGATCAAATCCGTCTCAAATGTTCCATAAATCAGAGTAGAACAATCAAGGCTTACAAAACTTTTCTAACTTAGTAAATATTACAGCACGGGATCACCTAAAGGCACAGACCGCCTTGAAACAAAATAATATCTATCATCTATTGTAGTCATCCTTAGTACAAAACCAGTTCATAATTTAAAACATAAGATGATGATAAACAGTTTCTCTTCATAAGCAGCCTTTCTCAATTAGCATAGTCATAAAGTCCCTACTGATTATAACCTGAAAAGCCTAGACACAAGTGTCCAGGATGCATCAACGTTGTTAGCTTTGAGAAGCTGGTGAGTATTAAAAACACATGCTCGAATGTAAAACATACTCATTTACTATTTTCCATTTTTTTTTTCAATTTCATTAATCAACGAGTTAATTATGGGAATGAATTCACATAATAAGACAGTAAAGATAACATTAATAAACTTTAATTCATAAAGTGTGTAACCGTGCATGAGAACAATGCAATCATTCTCATCTTACCAACTCTTTTCTCTCGACAACACAATACCTAACTCTTTCACACCAGTATCTTTGAAATACTCCGATAGCCACACTTTAGCACAGGGGTACCAGGGAGTGTCCAATGCCTCACACTTTAGTACCTTATCCACCTCGCAAATACCGGAGAAAACCTCACGCAGTATACATACTCTGGTACCAGGGAGTGTCCATTGGCCATACTTTAGCACTACTATGGGTGTCAGGGAATGTCCAAGTTCGGCATCACACACTTTAGCACTACCATGGTCGCCAGGGAGTGTCCAGTTTTGCCACTGTCGCATTTCAAAGACACTTTAGGCGCAATCTAAAAAATATCACACTTTGGTACATAATTACATGGGAGTGTCCACAACACAATCTCAACCACATACTCTTTTCCACATTGACCAACACTCACCATGCATGTACAACTGACCCCACATGTATGTCATGGAACTTCATACAAAAATGTGTAAACAACTGGAAACAAGAATATCATGCATACCAGGATAATTGGGTCGTAATTCAACGCTTTTACAATCCAAACATAGTAAATAGGATTCCAATTTAATAAAAATTCCCAAACAGAACCTTAACGGCCTTAAAAAGTTGAACCAAACAGTCCCTTAGCAGAAAACAAACAAAAAGCCAAAAACTGCCAAAGGTCGTGCGCGCGGGCCGCTCGCGCGATCTGCCTAATTTTTGTTTTCCTTTTTAAAACCTTTTCCTCTATCAAAATCCACACGAGTCGCGTGCGCGGATTGTCGCTCGTGCAATTGTCGCTCGCGTGATATACTTATCTTTCAATTTTTCTTTATAAAATTTTCTATCTGTTAGAAAACACACAGCTCGCGCGATCGTTCACGCGAGTTCAGGCAGAGACTTTGTCTTCCTCGCTGAAAAGTCCCCTATTTCAGTTTTTAAGCCAAATTTGACCCATTTTGCAATCCGAATTAAAACATGACATGTAATATATGAAATTCTTCGTTTTTCCGCAAGGATTACGAATCTATAATCAAATTAATACGAATCCAACCATAGCTCTAGGATTTTACAAAAATCCGAGAGACGTCAAAACTTCAATTGTAATATACTTTCTCCTATGAATGAACTAAGCTCTAAATACTTTAAACATAGCATGTATATCATGTAATCTTTCATAATTATCTATAAAAACATATTTTGGTTAAGTTTGGAAAATCATCATTTTTGAGCTTCAAGCTTTCATAAGAAAATTAACAATGGTGTTCTTCAAATTAGACTAAACCAACAGTAAATAAGGATGAGATTACATTCTAGGTGAGTTTAGAATACTCACTGTGATTGAGATAGAAGAAAATTGTTGAGAATGAATTAAGATATAGTACACCCAATACAACTTCAAGCTATGGGGGACTCAAGCTTCTTCTCTCTAAATTTCTGTAAGTACTCTCTGTATAACTCTCTCTATTCTCTGTATTTTCAGTTTCTAAGATCACCAGATTGTGAGATGTATGAGTTTAAGAGTGTATGTGAAGAAATATATAGAAACCCCAATTAGAGAACTTGGGCTCCAAGTCCATTCTAGTTTACTATACTAATTCAAATTATATATAATTACTAAATATACATAATATACAAACACATCATACAAATATACATACGTATATACACCCTCCCAAAATGAAAGGGTGTTTATAGGCTAATAGGGGTCAAGTATGGGGTGTTTGGGAAACTTAGCTTTTGAAAGAACATGAGTGCACACCAAAAGAGCATAGCCAAACTAAGCATCATCAAGTTGCCTAGGAATTTCTTTTATTGTTTGGGTACAACTACTTATGGCACTAAGTCCACACACACACAAATGCATATCCAAACAATGCCTATCTAATCATTGCCACCATAAATAGAAATAAGGCAAGTGTTAACTCCTAATTGGTGGAGATTCCCAAACTGTGGGAGATCAAAGTGGTGCGGACAGTTGTCGACATAAACTGGTATTTTTGCGGCGCAGTGATTACCACAAAAATACATGAAAATTCATTTTTATGTAAGGAATGATTTTCCGGTTTTATAAAAATACAGTTTGAGTCAAAAGAAAAATATTTCCACCGTTTTGAAATACAGATTTTGGAATCCAACCCAGGTATTACTAAGTTTGCAAAAATTACAATTTGACCCCAAAAGAAATGCGATGAGAAATCAAACAAGTAATAAGGTTCAAAATATGAGAATTGAAATTAAAATTGACAACGGGAATACAGATCAAATATGGAAAATGAAGATTAAAATTTAAATAAAATGTAGGTTGTTCCAATATTATTCCTCTCCAAGACTCGTTTCCGGATGAACAACTATTTGCCCTATCTGTTATAAAACATCTGTGGTTCAGCAACATTGTCAACTTTTTAGCTACGGGTTATACCCCTCATACTTGGTCTACCCAAGATAAAGATCGTTTCTTTTCACAAAAATTAAACATTACTATTGGGACGACCCACTTCTACTCAAGTACTGTTCTGATCAAATCATACAACGTTCTGTTCTGGAGAGTGAGACTATTTTAAACTTTTGTTACTCTTTACAATGCGGAGGTCACTTTGGTGGCCGTCGTACGGTTGTTAAAGTCCTCCAAAGTGGGTTATATTGGCCAACCCTGTTTAAGGACACGCATGAATTTTGTCAAAAAGTGTGTACGTTGTCAACAAACAGGTAATATGTCCTGTAGCGATGCGATGCCTCTTACTCCGATCCTTATTATTAAAATATTTGATGTGCGTGGCATCGACTTTATGGGTCCATTTTCGTCGTCCTTTGGTTTCGAATACATTCTAGTCGCGGTCGACTATGTTTCTAAGTGGGTGGAAGCAGTGGCGACGAGAACCAACAGCCATAAAATTGTGGTTCATTTTATTAAAGATAATATATTTTGTCGTTTTGGTATGCCATGAGCGATTATAAGTAGGGGTAGCAATTCGGGTTATACGGGTCATAGCCGGGTCATAAACGGGTTGCGTGGTTTTTTTGGGTTGATTTTCAGTTTTGAGTATTATTCAATAAAAAATATTAAATTTTTTTATTTAATCGTGACGCGTCGTGTCATAACCGGGTTGTCTCAGTAAAATGGGTTATCGTGTCAAAAATTGCCACCCCTAATTATAAGTGATGGAGGAAAACACTTATGTAATCGTCACTTTGAGGCCCTCGTTCGAAAATATTGCGTCACTCATAAGGTAGGAACCGCGTACCATCCTTAAACCCAAGGCCAAGTTGAAGTTTCAAATAGAGAAGTAAAAGTATACTAGAAAAAACGGTGCGTCCAGATTGCAAAGATTGGTCGCAACGACTGAGCGATGCGCTTTGGGCATATCGAACAGCTTATAAAACTCCTATTGGAATGTCTCCATACCGATTATTCTTTGGAAAAGCATGACACCTACCGGTGGAAATTGAACATAAATCCTATTGGGCTGTAAAATTGCTTTACCAAGATATAAAATTGGCGGGATGCCACCGTAAACTTCAAATACAAGAACTGGAGGAATTAAGAAAAGAGGTGTATGAGAACGCAAAGATATACAAAGAATGATCGAATGCTTTTCATGACAAAATGATCATAAGGAAAAATTTCAAGGTCAGACAACGCATTTGGTTATTTAACTCGAAATTGAGGTTATTCCCAAGAAAACTATGTTCCCGATGGGACAGTTCATTCATGATTACGCAGGTGTTTCCACATGGAGCGATCAAAATACAAGATACAAATGGCGGAACACCTTTTAAGGCAAATGGCAAACGGCTTAAGCTGTACCGGTATGAAGAGACGGATGAAAGATAAATTGAATCCATAGATCTGGTAGATCCGATCTATTTTGAGTGAGCACTTGCATCAGTCGAGCTAATTACGTAAAACCTAGCGCTTCTTGGGAGGCAACCCAAGCATTTGATAGAGTTTTCCTTAATTTTGTACACTTTTTAGGAGTTTTTCTGCCAATGTCTGAGTTTTGAATACCTAACAAACAATATTTTGTTCATTTAAACCCCTATACAAGAAAACAAGTGAGAAAAAGAGAAAAATGGCATATCGCGCGCGCAGCTTGCTCACGCGAGTTTATGCTTTAGAGAAAATTTTGAAATTTTATTAGAGGAGCCCTTAGTTCTTGCTCGCACCTCAGATTGTGCGCACGAGCATGTCGCTCGAGCGGCCCGCTGGAACGATATTCTTACTTAGAAAAATTTTGTGAACTCTAAAATAAGGCCTCAGTTTCACCTCGCAGAAGAACTCGTGCACGCGAAGATCGCTCGTGCGAGGTTCCACTTTGTCTATAAATAGGGCTGTCAAGCCCTAATTTCTCAGATATCTCTCTCTCTCTCTCTTCGTCTTCTCTCCCTCTCACGATTCCTCTCAAACACTTTCTCTCTCAGATCTCCTTTTCCCTCCCTTCTCCACCATCATTCACCACCACACACTGCCGAACACCGTCGGCCAGCCACCACCAACTGACACCGCCACTAATGCCGGACTGACGTCGCCGCCTCCGTTTCCACCTCTCATATCCCCTTGTTTGTACTTACATGTATATATATAGTAGACATATATACACATATACACACATAGATATGAATAGACATACATATACCCAAATGCATATACATACACAGATAGATCTAAGGGGGTAACTTATCTTAAGGTTTGTGAGTTGGGGATGATACCCGCATATGTATATGAGTATACATATTTCTGTGGGTGAATGTTAGATCACGATCAATTATGTGTATAAGTTATCGATGTATTTACACACATACAGATTTGAATCTTGATATATAGACAGATACATATATGCACACAATCTTCCTGTCCCCATATGATTAGAGTCACCAACCTTAACTCTAGTTAGAGTTTATTAATTCTCACTACGATTTACCTATACATAAGGCTTAATTTACAAATGTAAACCCCTGGGTTCTAAATTTGGGATCCCTAACCCCTGCTTTGAATAGGACTATTTCACTCTATGATTATAATTTGGGGCTTCATATCTCTATATGGGTCTGCGTTGATATATTTACATTTATTTACATATATATATATATATACGATTCAATCATTAATACTATTCTCACTTTACTGTATATAAGTATTTACTTATATACTTAAATACAGATACAAAACATTATACACATCCATATACAACAAAAACTTTAGCCATTGAAGAGGGAGAAGCAAGGAGAAGAAGAAGAAGACCAAGGATTCCCATGGCCTCCTCCATCAACCTCTTGCCAATCTTCAATTCTATAGTCGCTTAGACCGATATCTAGGGTATCAATAAAACCCTAGCCAAGTAATAGGGTGTTATTTATATTTTTCTTTTATATTTATTACGTATGGATGATGATTACATGTTTCAAGGATTTTAAATAATAAAATAGTACTTCTATTGATTAAATCATTACTTTCAAACTTTTTTCTTGTCTTAGATCTATTTTCTTGACGGAGGAATTGGGCTTGTAGTTACAATTCCCCATTATCATCCAACGTTATAAGCTAATTGAATGCATAGATACCCTTATTATGAAGCTAGTGGTGGATTTGCAGTCCAAGGTTCAATACACATATTTATCAAAACAACTTTTAATCACTTTCATAGTTAGATTTATTTTCTTAGTTTCTTAGTTTAATAAAAATCAAAATCAAAATCAAAATTCCATTTTCTTAATTAACTAGGGTTAGGTTTCAAAATTAAAGTGTCTTAGTATTTCAATCTCTGTAGGTTCGACCTCTACTTCTACACTACAAATCCTTTAAAGTAGAGTATACTTTATATCTTGATCATGTGGGTTAATCTTGTTTCTTGTTCTGATAACTAAAACTAATAAAGTTTCAGTTGAGATTTATTTTGTTTCAGGTTATAATTTCAAAGAATCCATATTGCTTACCTCGATCCTCGATTTTTATTTTCGAATGAGTACCATGGACCATCCTCTATCTCCTCCTTCTTCACCCGATAGGTCCTCTAGTGGGTTGAGTCGTCATTCCGACTCTAGTTCATCCACCAATGTTACCTCGCTGAGTCATAGTGTAGCTAAACCCTACGGTTCAGTCGACCGTCCCGATTGGTGCCGTCGTTGTCCTCGTGTCCCCATTACTAGTTGTTCTGATTTATCAGATGAGGACGATCTATTTTGCAATGACCCCACTGCTATCGATGGTTCCTATGGAGCACCCCCAACTTCCTCTGAGTCTTCTTCTTCTTCCGATTCGATCGAGTCCTCGACCTATGACGACAAGGACGAGGATAACGAGGGAGTTATGTTGAGTCTAGGAGATATAATTCCAAGTGAGCCTATTGATACCTTTGTCCCTTTACCCGAGGTTACTTATCAGTATAGGGATTTACCCGATTACGTGCCGGACGTCATTCGACAACGTCCGGGACACCCGAAATGGTCCCCTGAGGATATCGCCACTATTATTACACCTTATGCCAGTCCTGAGGAGGATGAGGTCGACTTTGCACCAGGTATTCCTGAGGATGAGGACGAGGAAATAGAGACGCCATTTGATCCAGTTGAGCATCCAGACTGGGAGTTGATTAACTCGTATATCCGCGCTAACGTGCCACCTGCATCAGATGCTTTCTGCGGAGTAGGTGTGGACACACGGAATCGCTCATCCACTCTTTTTAGTTTGTTTTGAGATTATTTTGAAAGGAAAAAAGAAAAGGTCTGTTGAAAAAAATACAGAGTCGCCACTTGGTCTTTAAGGAACCAAGAAACCTAATTTGACTCACCCAAACGGATAAAGGGCACCGGCCCTTCATAACCAAAGAACTTGGTTCGGGGTTTTGGTACGAGAAAGGAAGGAGCCTTTGTCACGACTAAAACACCCTCAACTCGCCCCATCGCTTGATGGGCCTCAATTAGCATCCAAATAATCATCTTTTACTATGTTTGGTTCGACAATTAATACTATGATAGGTATATTACATCGCATAAGAATCTTGAAATGGAAGATCTAAAGATAAAATATCATTCGTAAGATCTAAGCTAAGTTTCACACAATGCAAAGTGAAAGATCACACGAACAAACCTAGGAAAAATCGTCTAATCACATATCAAGTAATAAAGTTTTCCTAATCTAAGAGGACATGAATTGTTCTTGAAACAAATAATCAAATAAATCAAAATATGCTTAGCAAGCTAGAATGATGCATGTTAATCTTTGAGGAAAGAAGACCTCTCGATCCCCGGGACGGATGAGAAAGGAAGATTAAATCGAGGGGGAAGCATGAACGTGTCATCAAATTCATTCCTTATAATCTTCTTAGATTCGGAGTCACGAAAACCCCAAATCTTTGCATGGATGCAATGTGTGTATCTAAAATGTGCCAAGGTTGTAATGTGTTTTGTGTTCATGGATTCCTAGAATGACTTAGAAGTCTAGAATGTGTATGTATGAATGAAGGAAATCAATCATGGGATGTTTACAAATGTAGTATGAACTACTTCCTAAGACATGAGCTAATTTGGAGTGCATGTAAGCATCAAATCAAAGGATGGAAGTAAAAGTGTGCTTGCTATGACTAGTGGACAGAACAGTGACATGATATTTTGGAAATTGAAAAGAGGGGTTAGGAATGTTTTCAATGCATGATTTTGTATGGAGATCTTCCTTATTATGTCTAGAACATAACCCAAAAAGCTAATCTTTAATAACTATTACAGATTGAGAGAAATCATATGAACAATAGAGGTTACTCAGAAACAGAGTTCGTACTGTCGACTGAATGTCCAAATATCTTAGAAAATGAAATCAAATGATCTAGGGGCCCATTTTATACAGAAAGTTCCCTAAGACATTGAAGTTTAAGGGAGAAATAGTTTGGGACCACTCATTTTGGAAAAGGTATATGTAAAATAAGTTGAAAGTCGACCAAGCTGCTGTGACAGTAAAGGTAGAATATCTGGAGAGAATGTTTGGACCAAAATGGAATCCTTCCAAGTATTTCCAAGTCAAACAAAAAATCATGGGTGTTCTCTAATGAGTTTTTAAGACTTTCCAATTGGTCTTGCATCCATACATTGAGTATTGAGTTCTAGAGAAATCTTTGAGCTCAGATCATTCACTGTTTTGACTCACTGTTTTAAAGATTTTGGGAAAAACTTGAGTTTTCTTTCTTGAGATCAAAATGAGAGGGTTTGAGAGGGGTTTTCAAATAGAGATTTTAAAAGTATATTTTCAACATCAAATAGAGATTATGACCTCTTGAAATATCAACATCAAACTCATCATCAAGAACCCCCAATATTATTGGAGAGCTTCATTTTTATTTTGAACATAACTTCAAGGATACCTTGGAGGTATTGAAGTTATAATCATCATCTATTAAACATGTTTTTGAGGTCAAGAGCTACTATCCATAAGGATTCACTCACCTCAAACTTCATTTCATCATTTAGATGATGAAGAGCAAGTGAGTAAATAAAGAAAAATTAAAAGAAATGAGGTAAGAAGAGATGAACATATATATAAACAAGCAAGTAAATAGCATTCATTAGATGATAATCAATGTGATATTGGACTTGTAGCTTGGTGTTTCACTCATAGATATTGACATTTGGACATGGAAGTAGCTTCCTAACTCAAGAATGCTCAAGAATGGTGATTGAGGGTATTTGGAATGTGATGTATAAGAGAGGTAATGGAAGAAAACAAGATTAAAACTCACTTTCTTATAGAAAATCAATGGGAGAAGCTCAATTTCCTTCTTCTAAACCTATCTCTATCTCTCTTTCTCTCTACAACTTCTATGGACTTTGCACTTGGTCCCCCTCAAATGAAGAGCAATGGGGGGTTTATATAGGATAATTTGGGGAGGTTTTGGGATTTAAAAAGTGCTCCCATTGGTCCCAAACATCTGTGAACATAAAACTACATCGTTTTGGTTTTTAATTAATCAAATTGGACCCCCAAATAAATTACAAAAATGGACTCTACGAGGGTTGAGTGCCGCCATGGCACTAGCCAAGTGCCGCCGTGGCACTAGCCATGTGCCACCGCGACAATGGCCCAGTGCTGCCAAATCAATGCTTCTCAGATGCCCAGAAAATTGTATTTAGACCCCCAGAGGTTCCGGTATTCGCGAAAAGGCCCTATTTCCTCCAAAATTCACAGAAAATGCGTACGAACTCCAAACTGAGCTTGTGATATACCGTTAAAAATTTATCGGAGTCTACTTTCTATATAAAATGTTTCAGAGTCAGGTCACTTTGAAAAGTTTTACGGTATTCGCTATAAAAGCCAATTTGCTCGCTTTTTTCACCTTCAAAAATTCATAATAAATCCATTTTAAATCCAGAAATTATGTGCAATATACCGTTGGAAAGCTATTGACCTCTAGTATCCATGAAAAATTTTTGAAATTGTTTCGGTGCTCCAGTTTTAAAGTCAATTTTTAGGTCAAATCGATCAAACCTAAGATCTTCATTAAGTTCTGGGAACCTCTGGGAGCTCCCAGGAGCTGACGTTTTCGTCCGATTTTCTTTTAAAACTCGCTTTAGTACTTTTCACATAATCCATAATGATCTTGGAATTTTTGGCAAATTCGGATGATTTCGGTCAAACCCTGGTCAAACCTAGGTCAAACCGGTCAACGGGGACTTTCCGGGAACTTTCGGGACTTCCGGGGGTCTCTGGGAGCTGATGATTTCATTTGATTTTACTTAAGAACTCATTTTCTTAGTTTTCTTACGACATAGCACGTTTCTAGAATTTTTGGTCCAAATCTGGGAGTTTTCGGGCTTTCAGGGGCATTTTGGTCATTCGGAGCATTTTGAGAAATAGAACTAACTTTCAGGAATCCTTTTGAGTCTTTTTCGATCATTGTGAACCACCAAGCTATGGGTCTCCTAAATCTGATAGCCGATAAAATGGGGTGTCTACAGTGGGCGTGCTGGTTATCTTCATTGAGGCATACATCCATGTCATTGTCATGTTCCCACCTGCATAGACACATGCGGTGACTAGGTTTGGGGGACTATTATGGATTTTTGTATCTTAGGAGTAGTCGCTTATTTTTGTTTCGTTTGTTTTCAGTTGTTAATAGTTTGAGTAGTTTTCATAGTTTCAGTTGTTTTCATTTCTTTTATTAGTTATTCCTTTCATTCGATGTAAATATATATATATATATATAACATAACAATAGTAATAAATAAATAATGTACATTTTTTTAATACTGTTCAACGTTCAATTCTTTCTTGCTTGATTAGATTTCTTTGAAACTCGAGGTTAAGGGAGTACGTAATCCAATATCTACTAAAGTTATGAAGGTATGTATTGAAAGTATATATCGTTGGAATCATTGTTTTATATCTTAAACTTGCATATCTGATTTTTCATGGCATGTAATCATATGGATGCACGTTAACATTGAATTATAATATAACTTGGATTTCTAGATTGTAATATTGTGGAGACTAAAATCGGTGAGTCTTAGAGCCTTCATCTTTGTTGAGGGTTTTAAAATTACTTTATCGAATCTCTTTGACAAAGCGCATTATCTTGTTGATTAGTCTCGTTATTTCTTTATTTTAATTGAAAGTTAAGTTAATATTGTAAGTACCACGTTTAATAAAATATAAATATATTTCCCTTGATATTGTAACATTGAAGAATCATGTGACTTTAGGAAATGATGTTAGGCCATCTGTCTATAGAAACCCTTTTTGGCCTTTGACTTACCCATTACAAAACTTTATATCCTTTGTTAGCCTCTTGAGCCTTTAAATAAGCCATTTCCTTGTTCACCCATTATCCTACCCACTCCGATATGGAGTTCGCCGATATATAAAAATTACCTAACCCATATCCAAGAGTAGTTGAAGAATGGTCGTCCATAAAGAAATTGGGCTAATAACGACTAGTAGAAAGTAGAGTATTGAGTAGTAAAAAAAAAGAAGTGATATAAAAGAAAAGGTAGATGTCGAAAAAAAGGATTGAAAAAGAAAAAAAAAAGAGAAGAATAAAAAGAGTTAAAAAAAAAGGCAGAGAAAAATATGAAGTAGTAGAAGAAGAAAAATAAAAGTCGCTGTAGTAAAAGCCCTTGTGTTACACATTACGACCATTCCTATCTACCTACGGACTTTTTGAATCCCTTTTACCCTTCCTTTCTTAGCTATAACCCTTGACTGACATTATAACCTTTTTAAAGTCCTATTTGATCCTAGGACATATGATTTGAATATGAAACCGATAGAAAAAGGGAATAAAAGCATGGTAGTAATGATATTTACTTGACGATCAATATCTACTCGTGAGACTATTTTTTTGTTGTGTCATACGTTGTTCTGAGTCATATGAGAGATTTATTTGCTTTACATATGATTATCTCCCTCGTATGTATTCGAGTGAGTACATCTATTCCGAGTGATTTTATTTTAGAGTATGATTAACAACGTGAGATTTATAGTCGAAGCATCGCTAGATAGTTATCCGAGTTATATTCCAAGTTCATAATCATCGTGTATCCATTTAGTTACTATTCACACACATGCGGGTCTTCGATATATTCTATTGATTCTCTCGATATATTGTTTCGGATTATTGTCATGATTTAGGTGAACGTATGATTACATTACTCTCAATGATTTAAAGTTTTACTTGAGATTCGGTTTTATCAAGGAAGGAAGTCAATGTTGAAATATTGAATTTGAAATAAAAAAAATTTCTTTTTAAAAGTTAATAAAGATGGTTGTGGGTGTCTTGTTGACGAGAACCCTCACGAGACTTCACTCGTCCGACTAGGGACACCTAGAGGTTTAAAAGGATTGTTGCACATGGTAAGTGTAATCGCGATCCATGCGAAAATGGAGTAGAATTTTTGTTTTATTTTTCAATTCTTTCTGCTCGAGGACTAGAAAAATGTAGGCTTGAGGGTGTGATCGGGAGAGAACAGGTCCTAATTACACGCCTTAATTTACATTTGTTACCACTTTTTATCCTATTTTCGTGTACTTTTACTTTGTTTTCTATTTTCTGTCAGGATTTAGAAGAAAGTAAGGGTTCTAGGCTAAATAAAGAGTTAAAATTAAAGAAAAGAAGCAGGAAAAGCCATATCGAGCAAGCGACCCGCTCGCGCGACAATCCAGCACCTCGCTCGAGCGCCCTGCTCGCACGACTTCCCAAAAACGTGCTCGCGCGATCCGTACAAAAACCAAAAACACGTATTGTCAAGTGCTAAAGACTTCTAAGCGAACAAAATTGCTTAATTACATCTAGAAAGTAAAATACAGCAGTTTCAGACGAAGTAGGTGTACAAAAGTTCTCCTAATCCCTCTACAACTATAAAAAGCTCATTCTAAAGCAATTGAAGGGTTGCACATTACTACACATCAATACTTACATCCTTACATACAACTTTGGAGGCAAGAGAAGAAGAAGATCTAGTTTGAAGGTTTCTGATGGCTACAATCAACTTCATCTCAATATTTTCATCATGCGCAACTAAACTTCTTCTCTAGGGTTTCAATGAAACCCTGGCTATGTAAATGGGGATTCTTTGCTTTCCTACTTTAGGATTTTATGTATTTGGATAGTAGTTGTATGTTTGGAGGCAAGAGAAGAAGAAGATCTAGTTTGAAGGTTTCTGATGGCTACAATCAACTTCATCTCAATGTTTTCATCATGCGCAACTAAACTTCTTCTCTAGGGTTTCAATGAAACCCTGGCTATGTAAATGGGGATTCTTTGCTTTCCTACTTTAGGATTTTATGTATTTGGATAGTAGTTGTATGTTTGAGAATTATTAATACATAATCGGATTTTTAATGTTAATAATCATTAATATTTTGGATTTATTCTTGTCTTACATTCTTCCTTATGCTTATTGAACCCAATATTCCTTGATCTCTATGATTGATAGGAATATTTACATACAATGGTGCTTATGTGATTGTGATGCTTATATCTTTTATAATTCATGCTTAGGAAAGACGAGTTATGCTACACTCTAGTTATAGGTAGATAATTCATGCCAACCGAAAAAGAGTTATGCTTAGGTTAAACTAGTAATATCTTCTTGTCGATACTATCGGGCTTGTAGCTACGATATATCTTAACTATCCAATTATAAATCATAAAGTAAAAAGTATAGACCTTCGATACATAGTTAGTGATGGATTTATAATCCTAGATTCCATTTACTTATATTAAAAACATTCTTAATTGTTGTCTTCATTTATTTAGTTTAATTTTAGAATATTATTTCCATAATTTCATAGTTAATTCATAGTAGTAGTTAAATAAACAACCAATCAAAATTTTGTTTTCTATAACTAAATAGATTTAAGTTTTCTTAATTAAAGGATAAAAATAATCAATCCCTGTGGGTTCGACCTTTACTTCCGCACCACAAATCTTAGAAAGTAAAGCATACTTTTATATCTTGATTCTGACGAGATCAGTAACTAACTATAGAAAACGGTAGACATACGAAGGTGTCTATAACTTGCGGTGAATTGGGCCAGTAGATCTAAGATAGCCAAATGATCTAATCATATATTCTTAAAAGCGGTAGACAGACGAAGGTATTTGAATGATGTACTGTTGCTTAAAGCATTATATCCATGTAGTGCGGTGAACTGGGTATATGTTCTTAAAAGCTGGGGATGGACTGACGTGGTGTCCATGACATGTGGTGGACTGTGCATATGTTCTTAAAAGTGGTGGACGAAGCAATGGTGTTTCTATAGAAGTGAACCACTGTCGAGTCTGTTCTTTTATCAGAATGTGCTGTCGGTCTTAATCAGCAAGACGTTAGTAATCGAATAATCGATTTGATTAAAGAGAAGATACCCTCAATGAAATTTAACTTTTTATCGTTCAACTTCCATACTTGATACCCTGTTAGTATCTAATTCACTCAGCTTTCATTAAACTGTCGATGTTTATGCCGCTAGACATTTCTACGTTTCAGTGAACCCTGGCTATGACTATACAGGTGAAGTACCTGCAGGTGAGTACTACTATGCCGATGACGATGTTCTTGTGGAGGATTATCCTGACGGAGGTCAGACATAAGAGGACTATTACGCCGAGTACTACCTCTACGCTGATTGAAGATTAGGCTAGATAATAGTTAAATTATCCTTATTATTTTTAGACTTTTTTTGTAATCAAGCATATGTTGCCTTGACGTTTGTAATTTATTATGTTCTATTTAATTCGAGACTCTGATTGTAATAGTTAGTAACTTTCTTTTTACTTTAAGTTACAATGTTATCCAGAACCTAGATTACATTCTCGTGATCTTTATTCCTTTCTATTGCTTAGTACTGCGTGGTGTGGACAATCATGTGACTTCACCAGTCACTGAAAGGAAGATTGTTTTTCTCTATTTTTGCTATTCTGGGGCGTGACACTAGAAACCGTGTTCTCATATGAAAAACTGCTTACTATGGCATTACCCTAGAAAAGTACTATGTTACTGAAGGATTGCACAAGACTACCACTATTGCCAAAATAAACTGATTATATGTATAAGTCTCAACATACCACATAGAAAATTTGCTTTGTCAATATTGACTACCTTGCATAATAGGGTCAGATTTGATACTGAGCCCCATTAATATCAAACCTGAGAAGTTATTCAATGGTCAGGGACCATTGCCACATAGTGGTCCCGACCAGTTCATGACTGTTATGTGAAAAAGTTGTCTACTTTTTGGGAGACAAAAAATATACACTTGACCAGATGACAGTCCATTACTAGTCGAGACCACTATGTGGCAAATGGTCTGGTCCGATACCATAGAATAATTTCTCATCAAACCTGGAAAGCTGCAATAAATGGTGAATAGAAGATAGAGGTGTCAAACGTAGGGCCGGCCCAAAGAGGGGTAACCAAAGTTTGTTAAATTTTGAGGGTTTCAATGAAATTTTTATAATTATATTTCTAGCTTGAGATTTTTTATTATTTTATATTTACGCCCCTCTCAATTATGTTTAGGCTCCCCTCAACTTATGTTTAGACTTTTATTATAAGTAGACAAAAAAAAAAAATCACCAATTATGCATAATAGACCCCAAAAAAATGTCAATTATGTATAAGTAGACCCCAAAAAATTTACCAAGGGGGCGCTGCCCCCCCCCCCCACTCGTGTAGGAGCCTCCCTTCTAGTAGTTCATTCCGAGCGTCAAAATGCTCAGGTCTGGCCCTGGTCAAACGAGCACGGGGCTGGGCGGGCCACTCTAGGGTTATATTCGTGGGTTAAGATAGTGAGTTAATTGATTGGCGAATTGGCCAATTAGTTTATTCTCGAATTGCTCCGCGGGTTGATCTAAAACAACTAATTACTATTACTCCGTATTATTATATGGGAACGTGGAAAATTTCATTATTGGAAATCAGAAACAAGCAAACTCTGAATGAAAGGAGGGAAATTCTCCATCCAGATCTTGCAGTATTGCCTTGCACGACTGGCTAACTGATTAGCAACCACATTTAGGCTTAGTTTGGGTCTCATTTTGGCGCTTCTATTTTTTTAATGCACAATTTTATGTTAATTCTTTGGTAACTAGTTTATGAGCTCTGCAAAGATTGAACTTATGGGTGTTTTTTTTTATTTTTGTGGGGGGGGGGGGGGGGGGGGTGGTGGGGGTGAGGTTAATTTAATGATATTACTTTGAAGAGTAATGTGTCACTTGTACAAAATTATCAAACAACATAATAATAAATTTCATAATTAAGCTAATTTTAAAAAAGTCACGTGGGGCCAAACTAAACCTTTAGATTGCTAGCACCTGCAACTTGGCAGATTCCATGAAGAATGTGACCAATTTATTAACTCTACAAATTATTTTTTTTTTCTTTCTAAAAACTGTTTTAATAAACAATTTTAAGAATTATTTTTTTTTTTTTAAAAGTAAAAAACTGTTTTTTAGACTCTAAAAAACAGTTTAGTAAAAAAAAAAAAAAGTTTTTAAAAGTGCAAAACTAGTTTATTAAGAAAACAGAAAATAGTTTTTCAAATAATAATTACGAAAAACTTTTAAATAACCCATTAAAATAGTGGATTGGGATGGGTTGAGGCGGGTTCCACACACGAGTTAGTAAGCCAGGGCCGAGTTGGGTTAGTGGGTTGGGCCTGTGAGCTGGCAGGTTTACGACATGACGGGGCGGGGCAGGGAAGGATGGGCCAATCCGGGCTTACTTTTACACCCTAGTGGAAAGGATATATAGCTGTCAGATTTAAATGGAGATTGGAGAATAAAGGGGTGTGGAAAGGAAAAAGGGGATTGCAGTCACTACATTTTGAAGCCACGTTTTAAAGGCTTTTTTGGTGAAAATTATTTAGAACGCGAAAATTATTTTTAGAGTAAAGCAAGGCAGTCACAAAATTTGAAACCACGTTTTAAAGGCTTTTCTCGTGAAATTTTTTTAGAGAAAGCTATGCAATCCCAAAATTTTAATCATAAATGCTTTTCAAATACATCTAATTGTGGACCCACAAATGCTTCACAAAGTTTTCTATTATTACATGTATTTTGGGGAGCATTTGGAATTAAAATTTGGTAAGCATAGCATTACTAAATTACTCCCTCCGTCCCATAATAAGTGTCCACTTCTATTTTGCACATTGTTTAAGAAAGTTGTATTATTTTAGTTTTTTTGGTTCATTAAATGGTCACTTTCCAATTTTGCCCTTAGATGTGATGGGTGTTTGACATTTTGCTTATTTTGAGGCCACAAATAAATGCTACTTTGTCTTTATTACAAGGGTAGTTTTGGAAAGTAAGTAAATGTTGTATGCCAATTTAGGAAAGTGGACACTTATTGTGGGACATCCAAAAAAGGAAATGTGGACACTTATTATGGGACGGAGGGAGTATTTGTTTATCTTTGTTGAAAATTATACTGATTAATTGCAAAAAACTTATTTATAATGGCTACTACTATTGTCAAAGTAATAGTGACTATGTGTATAAGCAAGGACAGACCTATTAAGGGGCAAGGTCGCTTTGATTTTAAAAAATTATATATACACTTAATACCCCAAAATTCTAAAAAAACTCTGCATTTTATTAGATTTTGAGTTTAAAAAGTTCTACAATACAACAAAGTATGATACATTCAATTTTTTGATCTCAATTTATAATAACAAGATGTCATTTTATGGTAGTACCAATCAATATTAACCATTCTAAAGTGTCATTTGGAAGTAATTTTTAGGTGCTATTTGTCAGTTATAATTTGTAATAGGTAGTAAAATGTCTTAAAGTATTGTAACTTTAAAAAAAAGAAAAGAAAAAAACTGTTGACTCTGGGGTACAACCAAGGGCGGATCTGTAGAAGGACAAGGGTGGACTCAAGCCCCCCCTTGATTTTTGAAAAATGTCATATATATATATATCCTAAAAAAGTTGTATTTTTACACTTAAGCCCCCTTCCAAATTAAAAAAAAAAATATCTATTTTACACTTAAGTCCCCCTCCCTAGTATGAAACATTCAATCTTTTGGTCTCAATTTGTAGAAATAATGTGTCATTTTATAGTACATTTAGTGTCAATCAATATTAAGTTTTCTAATTCCTTCATTCGTCCAAAAAATATGTATATATAGACCCAAAAAAATTACTTCGTGTAAACTCACTACCTCTTCACCCTACCAATTTTCCCAACTCAAATTTCCTACATCCGGCCTTGGGTACAACTGAGCATAACCACTTGTCATGTGGTGTGAGTTTCTAATGATATGAGTCAGTGAAACCACTAATTTTAGATTAACATGATAAATAATTGTGGACTTTAAACAACATTTCAGATCCCCACAACTTGTCATTCCCCTATTTATAGTGGTACAGGGTTGGACCATTGAAAGGCAAACAAATAGTTTAAAGTGGAGCTCATGCCCCACCTAGCATGTTGCAATATTTTAAAGTGGAGCTCAGCTGCTCAAGCCCCACTAGCATGTTACAATGTTTTAAGAGTAGTGTTACATACACACATTTTTTGACATATTTTTTGATACACAGCTTTTAATGTATGTACTTTGTGTTGTGTAAGTAGTGCATGAAAAAGTGTGAAAAATTCAAACAGCACAAGGTACATGTGTTTAAAGCATAGTACGTCAAAAAGTGTATCAAAAAGTGTGTGTACCAAACATTTCCCATGTTTTAAAGTGTTGATCAAACCTCACCTAGCATGTTACACTTAACCCAAGAACATTCAGAAAATTACTCCTATATATTTTATTAGTGAACCAAAACCCACAAAATAATTACTTTAAAAATTTCTCCCTTGTTATAAAACTAGTAATAACTGGTGCACAAATAAATAATTACACAAAGGGACACAAATATTTCAGGTGGTTCGGCAATTTGCCTACGTCCACTGCGGAGGGGGATCACCTTTGATTATTGATTGAACCTTTACAACCCAAGCACTAATTTCTCAATTACACAAGTGATATTTATAACTCTCTTTTCTCTCTTTCTTTCCTCCTTCTTTTCTTTTCTTTCTTTCTCTCTTCCGCATTCTTTCTACTAACAATCATGGCTATATATAGCCATGATTTTGTATAGTGAAATTCCACAATGGTTAGTGTCCATTGTGTGAAGCAATATCTCTTAGTGGCCATTCACCCTTTCCACTAATTTCACAACACTCCCCCTTGAATGTCCATCTAAGAATAATACCATTACCCATCAATTACTCCCCCTCATTGTAACATGAGAAAATTCACAAGGAAACTTCTTTGAGTTTGCGCATTCCAATGTTGTGTACTAGCTTCTTGAATGTTGCAGTTGGTAGTGCTTTTGTGAATAAATCTGCGAGATTATCAATAGAACGTATTTGTTGAACATTGATTTCACCTTTCTTTTGGAGCTCATGTGTATAGAAGAATTTTGGTGAGATGTGCTTGGTTCTGTCTCCTTTGATGAATCCCCCTCTGATTTGTGCAATGCATGCAGCATTATCTTCATATAACGTTGTCGGTTTATCTTTGATCGAAGATAAGGCACAAGATTCCTGAATATGCTGGATCATTGATCTCAACCAAATGCATTCACGACTGGTTGCAAGAATTTCAGAATGATTTGAAGAAGTGGCTGTTAATGTCTGTTTTACAGATCGCCATGATATAGCAGTATCACCACAAGTAAATACATAACCTGTTTGAGATCGAGCTTTGTGTGGATCAGAGAGATAACCAGCATCGGCATATCCAACTAATGGTGATTTGGATCCTTTTGGATAAAATAATCCCAAATCAATTGTACCACGAAGATAGCGAAAAATATGCTTGATACCATTCCAATGTCTTCGAGTTGGTGCTGAGCTAAATCTTGCAAGCAGATTGACAGAAAAAGCGATATCTGGTCGTGTACAATTTGCCAAATACATAAGAGCACCAATTGCGCTCAAATATGGTACTTCAGGGCCGAGAAGTTCCTCATCTTCATCACAAGGACGATAGGGATCCTTCTTTACATCAAGGGACCGGACTACCATTGGAGTACTCAATGGATGAGCATTATCCATATAGAAACGTTTCAAAATTTTCTCTGTATATGAGGATTGATGTAAGAGAATTCCTTCGGGGAAATGCTCGAGTTGCAACCCAAGACAAAATTTTGTCTTTCCGAGATCTTTCATCTCAAATTCCCTTTTCAAATAATCAGCAGTTTTTGTGAGCTCTTTGGGAGTGCCAACAAGATTAAGATCATCAACATATACTGCAATGATTGCAAAATCGGAGTCTGATCTCTTAATGAAAACGCATGGACATATAGCATTATTTATATATCCTTCTTTCAATAAATATTCGCTCAAGCGATTATACCACATGCGTCCGGATTGCTTTAATCCGTATAGAGATTTTTGCAATTTAATGGAGTACATATCTCGTGGTTTTGACTTACATGATTCAGGCATGTTGAATCCTTCGGGGATCCTCATATGTATATCATTATCTAGTGATCCATACAAATATGCTGTAACCACGTCCAGTAAGCGCATATCAAGTCCTTCAGACATTGATAGGCTTATCAAAAATCGAAATGTAATTGCATCCATTACCGGGGAATATGTTTCATCGTAATCGATGCCAGGTCTCTGTGAGAAACCTTGTGCTACAAGTCGGGCCTTGTATCGTACAATCTCATTTTTCTCATTACGTTTCCGTACAAATACCCATTTGTACCCAACGGGACTTACATCTTCAGGTGTAGGGACTACAGGCCCAAACACTTCCCGTTTTTCTAATGAGTTTAACTCAGTTTGTATGGCCTCTTCCCACTTTGGCCAATCAATTCTATCTCGACATTCTTCCACTTTTTGTGGTTCAGGATCCTCATCACTTTGGGTGATGTCTAGTGCTACCGTAAAGGCAAATATGTGATCAATGACCGTGCCATTACGATCCCACATATTTCCAGTGGACATATAGTTTATCGAGATCTCTTTATTCTCAAATACTTGTGCCTCTTCATGGGCTACTTGTTCCTCTCCAGGGGAACCCTGTTGACCAACGTTGGATTTATCAAGTATTTCTATAGCGCCTTTTGAGATCTCTGTATGAGTTTCCACTTTGTTAATATGTCCTTTTATTTTCCTCTTCCGAGGAACCTTATCCTTTGCACCACTAGGTCTACCACGTTTCAATCGTGCCGTAGACTCATCTACCGCTGCACTACCAGATTGTCCTCTTGGGACTTCAATTCTTGCTGGAGTGTTTACAGCCGGTATATGTGATTTTATCACTTTCTTTGCATCAGTGAATGCATCAGGCAATTGATTTGCAACCTTTTGCAAATGAATGATCCTTTGAACTTCAAGTTCACATTGATTGGTGCGAGGATCAAGATGAGACATTGCCAATGTATTCCAAGAAATTTCATGCTGAGCTTCAGGTTTCAGCTTTTCTCCCCCTAATGGTGGGAATACGGTCTCATCAAAATGACAGTCTGCAAACCGTGCAGTAAAAAGATCACCAGTTAGGGGTTCAAGATATCTTATTATAGATGGTGAATCAAAACCAACGTAAACTCCAAGGCGTCTCTGAGGACCCATTTTTGTGCGTTGTGGGGGTGCAATAGGAACTTGCACAGCACAACCAAAAACTCGTAGATGGGAAACATTAGGTGGTTGTCCAAATACAAGTTGTAAAGGGGAGTATTCATGATAAGAAGTTGGTCTAATCCGAATTAATGATGCAGCATGTAATATGGCATGACCCCAAGCAGATGTAGGCAGCTTTGTTCTCAAAAGTAAGGGTCTAGCAACCAACTTGAGACGTTTGATAAACGACTCAGCTAAACCATTCTGTGTATGCACGTGAGCAACGGGATGTTCAACATGAATTCCTATTGACATGCAATAGTCATCAAATGCCTTGGATGTGAATTCCCCAGCATTATCAAGACGTATAGTTTTGATAGGAAAATCAGAAAATTGTGCTCGTAATCGAATTATCTGAGCAAGAAGTCTGGCAAATGCAGCATTACGAGATGAGAGTAAACAAACATGCGACCATCTAGTTGAAGCATCTAGTAAGACCATAAAGTAGAAAAATGGTCCAGACGGTGGATGAATAGGTCCACAAATATCCCCTTGGATACGTTCCAAAAATACTGGGGATTCAATTTTCACTTTTGTTGGAGATGGTCTCACAATCAATTTTCCTTGTGAACAAGCAGTACAAGGATTATCACGAGGTAAAAGGATTTTCTGATTTCTTAAAGGATGTCCATTTGAGGTTTCAATGATCCTACGCATCATAATAGCTCCAGGATGACCAAGACGATCATGCCAAAGTCCAAACACTTTTGGGTCAGAAAACTTTTGGTTCACCACAACATGTGATTCAATAGCACTTATCGTTGTCTGATACAATCCAGAGGAGTGTGCATGAAGTTTTTCCAAAATATGCTTTTTGTTTGAAACGACTTTAGTGATGCAAAGGTACTCAATATTACCCTCGTTAATGGTTTCAACGTGGAATCCATTTCGGCGGATATCTTTGAAACTGAGCAAATTTCTTCGGGATTTGCTAGAGTATAGAGCATTTTCTAAATGAATCGTTGTTCCTTTTGATAAAATAATGCTTGCTTTTCCAGAGCCTTCAATGAGACTGGTAGTACCAGATATTGTGCTCACATTAGCTTCTGCTAATTTCAAGTTCCAGAAATATCTCTGGTCTTGAAGAATGGTATGTGTAGTTGCACTATCAACCAGACATATATCTCCATCTTTCATCGTACAATCTATCAAGTAATAAGATGCATATATTATTATAACCAACAGAAACTGTTTATACATTATTAAGAAAACAAAGATACAAGCGGAGTACAATAAGGCAATCTAATACATAGCATAGTTGTTCAGCCCAGATTCGTTGTTGTTTAAGCAATCAATATTAGCATTAGGGTCGACCAAGAAATCAGCAACATCCAAGTGGGTTATATCCAATGGGTCATTATGGTCTGCAAAATGTGTCTCTATCTCTTTTTCTTTTCCTTTTAGTGATGCTTGATAGAGATCTACTAAGTGTTTTGGTATATGACATTTACGCGACCAATGCCCTTGCATGCCACATCTGTAGCAACCATCTTCGTCTTTCTTGACAGCTCTTTGTACACCTTTGCCTTTAGCATTTTTGTTCCACTTCGGGTGGTAAGGTGTGTTGTTCTTGTATGGATGATAACCCTCACGATGCCAATGGTTATTCTTTCCTTGGTTACGGCCACTACCATGATTACGACTATGATTATTTCCACGACCACGACCATATCCATGATTTCCCCCACGTCCATGCCTATGTTTATTGTGTGGAGTTGTATTCACTTCAGGGAATACGGTTCCATTTGCTTCGGGCAATGGTGTCGAGCCAGTGGGGCGCATATTATGATTTTTCATCAACAATTCATTATTTTGTTCCGCAACAAGAAGACATGAAATTAATGCGGAGTACTTTGTGAATCCTTGTGCTCGATATTGCTGCTGCAGGAGCACACTTGAGGCATGAAATGTTGACAATGTTTTTTCTATCATTTGAAGATCAATGATAGTTTCCCCACACAACATCAGTTGAGAACTAATTTGAAATAAAGCAGAGTTATAGTCTCTAACTGATTTGTAGTCCTGGAATCGCAGGTGGATCCAATCATATTTAGCTTTTGGCAAAATGATCAATCTTATGTGTTCAAATCTTTCTTTTAAATTAGTCCAAAGGATAAAAGGATCTTTGACCGTAAGATACTCATTTTGTAAACCTTCATGGATATGGTGGAGAAGGAAAATCATTGCCGTGGATTGATCTTCCTCTAACTTATCTTGATCTTGTACTAATCCATTATTTTCTTCTACAACAATTTTCCAAAGTTTCTTTGATTTTAGTCGGATTTCAGCTTGGTGAGCCCACAACAGATAATTGTTCCCAGAAATGTCCAAAGCCACAATATCAAGCTTGGCAAGATTTGACATATTGTAGAACACTATATATATAAAAATAATAATATTTAGAATCTAGTAAATGCATATGCATGTAAATAAACATGTTAATGTCAAGTAAATAATGCAATACTACAATATAAGAATTTCCTCTTCGGGAGGATAATTAGTTTGATTCTCCATAATCTCTTTAAGAGACTAACTCTTCAAGAGTATATGCATCTACAAGTAAAAATAGATATATCTGTATCTCTTCAGGAGTATAATAAGTACTTCTGCAGAAGTTTTATCTATTACCTCTTCAAGAGGTTCAATTTTTATTTATTTTTTTTTTTAACTCTTCGGGAGCATTTAAAATATTGCCTCTTCAAGAGGACTGTCTAATTACTTCTTCAGGAAGTTTGTAATAAATTCCTTTGATCAAGAGGAGTTTAAATTATAACCACTTCAGGGGTGTATATATGTATACATATATATTATATATGAAGACAGTTAAGTATAAGTATAATCAATAAAAATGATATTCTTACCCTTTGATATGATCAACCCAGTTGGTACAGGCTCGTGCTGATAACGTGTTATAAAACTAGTAATAACTGGTGCACAAATAAATAATTACACAAAGGGACACAAATATTTCAGGTGGTTCGGCAATTTGCCTACGTCCACTGCGGAGGGGGATCACCTTTGATTATTGATTGAACCTTTACAACCCAAGCACTAATTTCTCAATTACACAAGTGATATTTATAACTCTCTTTTCTCTCTTTCTTTCCTCCTTCTTTTCTTTTCTTTCTTTCTCTCTTCCGCATTCTTTCTACTAACAATCATGGCTATATATAGCCATGATTTTGTATAGTGAAATTCCACAATGGTTAGTGTCCATTGTGTGAAGCAATATCTCTTAGTGGCCATTCACCCTTTCCACTAATTTCACAACATCCCTCCCTATATATACCCATATGATCACATTGTTTTATCATCATCAAGTTCTAAATCTCATTTTTTTTCCAAGTGAGCCAAAAGCCACCATAGTTTTCCAGCTTATCACACCCAAATGTCATCATTCCAATCACAAAAAACTTCACCGCCGAAGATCCGTCCGATTCCCGGCGGCCACGGACTGCCGTTGTTGGGGCCCATATGGGACAGGCTTGAGTACTCTTGGTTTCAAGGTGAAGAGATGTTCTTTAGAAAGAGAATTGAAAAGTACAAGAGCACCGTTTTCCGAACAAACATGCCCCCGACCTTCCCGTTCTACATCGGCGTGAATCCCAATGTCATAGCCGTCCTAGACTGCAAGTCTTTCTCTCACCTCTTTGACATGGATTTAGTTGAGAAGAAGAATGTACTGGTCGGAGACTTCATGCCAAGTGTTAACTTCACCGGCGGTGAAAGGGTGTGTGCGTACCTCGATACTTCTGAGCCTAACCACTCCAAGGTATGCTTTCACTTAATCCACTGTGGAAATACATTTTTTTTTTGTTTTTAGTAGTATTTAATTAGATGTGTATGGAATTAGATAATGAAGAAGCATGTTTAAGCTTGATACTGAATTTAGTACAATCTTAGAAAGAATTGTATTTGTTTTAATAAATGAAAAACTAACCATTTTCTTTTTAAATTTGTCTTTATTCCTTTTTTTGTTCAAACGAGACTCTTAGAAATAAGAGACTTTTCTGTTTTATGGGACCTTAATTAATTCACTTTTAGTAGGCTTAAAGCAAGGGTTTTTTCGGCATTACATTGAGGGTACGTACCACGTGATATGTTTTTGTAAAATTTTGCATCCAAATGAAAATGAAAGTGAATTATTTGGATGACGAGGCACAACACTACATGCAAGAATCCCATGATTTGTGGGCCTGGGACGTATGTAGATATTCCCTAATAGACTCAATACTTTTATTTGGCAACATAAGATACTACATAGGCATCCGTATTGGAAAAGGGATGAACTTTTTTCTTTTTTCTTTTGTAAGATTTATTTTTCTCACTGCAATGAGGGATTCAAACCTACTTAAGTCGAGAGGGCTTCGAACCTACGTACATCGAGGGGAGTTGGTGCCAGGGTCAACTCACATCGGACCTCACACCTTTGTTTTGTTAGATATAAAATGAAAAGTATGAAATATTATCATAATTTCTTGATCGACCCATTCATAACCAAAAATATAATTTTTGTAATAACAGTTAAGTCTTAGAAAGAGAATCTTCTGCAATCTCCAATCTCAAAAAATGTGTACATTCCGTTTACCGGACCAATTTTTTAGTGACGAAATTTTGACTTTTAGTAACGAAATTTTCATTACTAAAGGTACAACACACTTTAAAGCGGGTCAAAAGTTTGTCCCTAAAGTGTACTTTACCTTTAGTGACGAAAATTTTGTCCCAAAAAATCAAAATTTCATCGCTAAAGAGTTGGTCTGTAAACGAACGCCCGCACTGGAGTCGGCCTATATATATATATGTACACACACATAAATATAATGTATTGTATACATTATAAAATGATATAACGACCATACATAATATTGTGATGGGTAATTCTAGGGACACAAAAGGATCACAACGAGATGCTCACAAAAGGATGTATGTCACTCATCCCATGTGTTGGGTTTATTGTGGTGAGTTCTACTGCCATATGGATGTCACATGGAATGCTACATCCTTTTATGAGCATGTATTTGTGACCTTTTGTATCCCAAACATTACCCTATTGTGATTGATAGATCAAGAACTTTGCGTTGGACATTCTCAAACGGAGCTCCACCATCTGGGTCCCAACCCTCGTCTCCAAGCTCGACACCATGTGGGACACAATTGAGTCGACCCTCTCCAAGTCCGGCTCAGCCAGCTACCAAGTCCCCTTAAAGCAGTGCCTCTTTAGCTTCCTCACTCGCTGCCTCATCGGAGCTGACACAGCGAGTTCACCCAAAATTGCAGAGTCAGGCCACTCGATGGTCTTCAAGTGGGTGGCTCTTCAGCTCCTCCCAGTACTCAAAATCGGCCTCTTACAACCCTTCGAAGAGATCTTTCTTCACTCTTTTCCATACCCGTTCTCACTTGTAAGAAGTGATTATAACAAACTCGTTGAGTTCCTTGAAAAGGAGGGCAAAGAAGTGATAGAAAGAGGTCAGACTGAGTTCAAACTGAGTCGACACGAGACGATTCACAACCTTCTTTTCATGCTAGGTTTCAATGCGTATGCTGGGTTCTTTAAGTTTCTCCCAATGTTGTTAAATGCACTCACGAGTGATAACACTGGCTTACAAGAGAAACTCAGAAATGAAGTGAGAGCAAAAAGCGGGTCAACTCTGAGTTTTGACTCGGTGAGAGGGTTGGAACTCGTGCAGTCTTTTGTTTACGAGACACTCCGATGGAACCCGCCCGTACCGATTCAATATGGGCGGGCCAGGAAGGATTTTGTACTCAGTTCGCATGACTCAGTTTTTGAGATAAAGAAAGGAGAGCTTCTCTGTGGATATCAGCCGTTAGTTATGAGAGACCCGAAGGTGTTCGACAATCCTGAAACATTCGATCCCCATCGCTTCACAAAAGAGAAAGGCAAAGAGTTACTGAGTCACCTATATTGGTCGAACGGGCCACAGACCGGGTCACCCAGTGAGTCCAACAAGCAGTGTGCGGCCAAAGACTACGTAACTCTCACTGCATCTCTTTTTGTGGCTCATTTGTTTCTCAGGTACGACGCGATCACGTTTAACTCATCCGGGTTAATCACTGCAGTCCAGAAGGCTCAGTGAGTATAAAATATATGTATGTAATGTACTCATTTTTGTGATGTTTTTGTTTAGAAAACTGTAGAGTACTGGAAGACTCTTCAATGCGTTTGCTTCAAAACTGTGATAATATTAGAGCTATTTGTGCTCAAAGAAAATTGAAGAATCTACCTTTAACTCTTCAAATTTTAATGTCTTTCCAATGTTAATCCCTGCAGCAATTTATTAATAAGAACTTGAAAT
This sequence comes from Hydrangea macrophylla, assembly GCA_033977485.1. NCBI lineage: Eukaryota > Viridiplantae > Streptophyta > Magnoliopsida > Cornales > Hydrangeaceae > Hydrangea > Hydrangea macrophylla. Next base: position 28,837,288 of record CM066994.1, on the reverse strand, counting down.
TTTGGTACTTGCTCTTACAAGTTTAGGGAATTTCTACTATGCTCAGAAGAGAGAGGGGTTCAGCCATTCGATAAAACATTTTTGGGAGCAATTAAAACCCCATCTTTGGATAAAACAATTCGAAGTGGTTTTGTTAGCGGTTACAATAATCAACTTGTTGCAATTTTTTAATTTTTTTTTGTCATTAACCAGTAGCATTTAATGCTCCCTTGCCATTTGGCAACATGTGAATGAATGCTTCCACACTAGTCTATTTGCTGCAGCCTGCATGTATAGAGAAATTTCAAAAGTTAAATGCGCCTCTTAAGGCTTAGTTTGGTCCCATTTGGTGCTTCTATTTTTTTAAAGCACAATTCATGTTAATTCATTTGGTAACTAGTTTATGATCTTTGCAAAAATTGAACTTAGGACTTTTTTGGAGGGAGCTTTTAAAAGCTCTAGAATGAAGCTTTTAAAAGCTCAAGATTGCTTTTTTGGTTTCATGATGTCTTTATGAATAGTAGTGTGTCACTTGTATGAAATTATCAAAGAACTTAGTAATAAATTTCATAAGCTCTTTTTGAAAAGCCACGTAAGGGCCAAACTAAGCTTTAAGTGTGCTAGAGTGGATCGGAGGAGAAATCATTGTGTAATTCGGGACCACCATGTCACCTATTTGAAATAGTAGTTAGGATCAATATAGAATGTCATGTTCGAAAAAATGTCACTATCACAAATTCATGGCTTAAACCGACAAAAGAAAAGAAGATAGTGACATTTGTTAAATGAGGCATCTTGGTTCCGCACCCCATATGTGACATTGTGATCTCAGATCATACAATAACTTCTCTTATTGAAGCTTAAAAGGGAGAAAAAAATTTAACATGTATCAGTGCTGATGAGCTTAGTATCTCATAAGCATGAGAGATTATATATGAGTAAGTCTGTGCTTCTCACATTTGAATCTAAATTTTAATTCCCAATTACTTTGTTAATTAAACCTCATGTAGAGCTATGTGATACTAAGTACAACTGCTAAAGCATTTGAAAACCAAATTTAAAATTCAAATTTGTGAAGCATAGATTATGCTTAATGTATTCCTACGTCCCAGGAGGCTGGTAATATCACTTCTTTTCACATGCGAAAATTAATTGAGCCTGATTCTTATTATTTTCCTTTGGAGAGCATTTTTGCTCACCCAAAATTTGGTACACCAATGCTCACCCAAGCATCCCATTGGCCAATGCAGTAGGGCCCAGGATTAAACAAATGTTGTTTAATATTGTTTAATCCTGGGCCCCACTGCATTGGCCAATGGGATGCTTGGGTGAGCATTGGTGTACCAAATTTTGGGTGAGCAAAAGTATTTTCTTTCCTTTGTTCCCTCACTAGATCCATTATGAACCAAACAGGACCTTAAGCAAAACAAATTCAAGAGAGCACTGTTTTCATGAGCTACCACTCCTTGTGCTAATAGAATTTCGTGGTCGTTCATACAATCACAGTTCTAGCATTACAAGTTGGAACTTCTCACTCAAAAAAAAAAAAAAAACAAAAAAAACAAAAACAAAAACAAAAAACAAAAAAAAGGGAATAAAAGGCCACAAAAGAAACATGTAGTATATATCTATTTATCTATATATAGCAATGTATGTACCATGTGATACTTTCTATGTAGTTGGGATGCCACATGGCATTGTCATATAATATATACAATTGAATATAAATATCATAAGCATTGAAAAGGGAAAAAAAAAAAAAAGAATAAAAAAACATGCCTCCTACAATTTTACAATAACTTCCCTCACTGTAACCGACTCTCCCCGCCATGTATCCTATTTTTCATGCTTTTCTTAAAGAATTCCTAAGTTGATATGTACACAGATTTTAGCCAAAAAAAAAAAAAAAATCAATGACACCAACGCTAGTATATCTGTAACAATGAATGTGTCATGTGGCACTCCCCATGTAATTGGGATGCCACATGGCTGCCATATAATAGTGTTATCTATATGTATACAACTGCATATAAATATCATATAAGAATTGAAATTAACCAAAAAAGATTAAAAAAAGAGCATGCCATCCTACAATTTTACAATAACTTCCCTCATTGTAACCAACTCTCCCCACCATATATCCTATTTTTCAAATTTTTTTTACAAGAATTCCTAAGTTGGTATTTGCAGATTTAAAAAAATTCAATAGTACCTGTGCATAGCACGGACCAACGCTAGTGTACATATTTACATACTTGTACCATTAAAAGATGGATCAGATTTTTCAAACTCTATTGTCTTATTTAATACCTTCTTTGAACTAGGACTCAAAAAGGAATTTCACTCAGCAACAAGAAAATGAGAGTAATCTGCAGATGAACGATACCTATAGACAGTTCTATATGTTTGTGCCACAGAAGCGATTTCCATACAAAACAAATACAATATACAAGATTTCACGTGTAGTTCGGCCAATTATGCCTACTTCTACACACCGGAGCTAATGAACAATTCTACTAATTCAAGCAAATGATTATAATGTGCCAAAGAGAGTTAACAACCCTCACAAAAGTTTCTCAAAGTACTCATAAACAAACAGATTTGATCTCTCAAACAAAGCCTCACAAAATCACTCTACAAGGCTAGCAAACCAAATGAACCCTAAGGTTCTCCATTGAATAATAAACCTCTTTACTGCAAAAGGTATAAGTTACTCCCAATGACCCAAAATCGTCGCAAAGGATTTGCTTCCAAAAATAAATTAGGAATCCAAAATCGTATACAACTTTCCTAATCTTGTTGCCATAAAATCTTGTGCTCGCCCGAGTAGACCGCTTGGGCGGAGCTCTCTCGAGGCGGACACCTTGTTGAGTGAGATTTAAGAAAGTCATACTCCAATTCTCGCTAGGTGCTTACACTGAAGCTCGCTCGAACGAGGGCTTGCCGGAGAGGATTGTTGGGCGACAATGCATCCAATTGATTAATTTCTTCTTCTTTTTCAAAATTTTCAAATTGAAGCCACAAATTCCAACTATCCCCACCTTGCCGAGATTTCTTCAACTTTGTAAATTGAGCCACAAGACTCTTGACGAATTGAAGGCTAATCATCAAGCAAAAAAATAAATCTATAACAATTCCAATTGGAAAAATGTAATCACCCTCTGTGGACACTCGGTTCCACCCTTTTTTGGAAAGGAGGGGCATTTTGAAATTCTTTTATTTTCAACTAGTCTTGCGAAAAAAAGATACAGAGTCGCCACTTGTTCTTTTAGGGAACCAAGAAAACCAATTTGACTCACCCAAATAGATAAAGGATACCGGCCCTTCATTACTAAAGAACTCAGTTCAGGGTTATGGTACGAGAGATGAAGAAGCCTCCATGAAGACTATTTGCTCTCTCAAGAATTACAATTGAAATCAAGAACAAATTGATTTTTCACTCAAACTAGGGCTCAAATAAGAATGATGATTAAACAAGATGTTTGAATGATTTTCCTTTAATTTTCTTGTTGTGTATAACCTTTCAAAACATCCCTACATATAGCTTTTGAAAGATTATAGCCGTGAGTGGTTGGGGGGATGTAAAAACAATTTTTAGGGAGTTTAAAAGCTAGCTAGTCGTTGTGCAGTTCTGCATAATTCAGTCGACTGAATTGAAGGTTCGGTCGACTAGAAGTTGATAACAGAGAAGAGACATTCTGTGTGAAATCCAGTCGACTGAATAGTACTTTCAGTAGACTAAACATTACCTCTGATCGACTAGATATGAAATATTTCAGTCGACTGGTTTTTCCTGTTTTTCGCAGACTGGCACCTCTTTACTAAAACTCATTTTTGTGATCCGTTTGAAGATTCATAAACTAGATTCAATTACCTTTTCAACCATATAAAAATCAACATCTAGTTCCTTACCAATTAGATTAGGTTTTCCTTTAAAGATGACCCATCTGCAAAGGGTAATGAAACTTTTGTGAAATGAATTTAATTGAGTAGTCTAAGTATGTTTAGGTCTTTGAAAGATTTAAAGTATGAGAGCAAGGATCCTAAAGTCTAATTAAATTACTTGAGCCTCTATGAGTGACTGATCAAGATGCTTACAAGTAAATCCTACTCTTCAACCAAGGATGAAAAATTGTCAAGTCTTCAAGCTTGATCCTTGTTGAGCTCAATCACTCTTGGGCTTCACCATATACTATCTCATGATCTCAAACAAAGTTAGAAAATTTAAAGCTCATAATTCAAGAGATTAGCACAATAAAAATGACTTGATAATAGTTTAGAATAGAACAATTACAAACATGCTATTATCAATAGATTTGTTATCATCAAAAAAAACATAAATAATACCTTAAAGAAATTCAAGGCTACCAATTTCCCCCCTTTTTGATGATGTCAAAGCATTCAATAGAGACATAGCAATTAAGAGCACAATAAGAGTCATTTTCATGTTATCATTCAAAGTAACAAGATATACAAAACATGACTCCAAGATTGATAACTTTCTAAAAATCTCTATTATCATTTTCCCTTTATTTTTAAAGATCTCTATCCTATCATTATCCCAATTTTTACATCTTTATCAATTTCCCCATTTTTAACAATAACAAAAAGATTGGGGATTTGAACTAAAAGTTCATCCTCAATAAGATACAAAATCAAATAAAGTGAACATATAGTAATATGTTCTCCCTCAACATATGCATATATGAACAAATACCAATTTGAGATCAAAATTTTGCATTATCTCCTTAGGAGGATGGAATTACTATGAACATCAAAACAACATGTCAATCGAAAAGCCAACATGATTTCACAATCAAAACAAATTAATCTAACCTACTTCTACAAGGCTTAAGGTAAAAGATTTTATCATTGTTCAAGCGCCTCTTGGATGCAACATTTGCCAAGGAGGTAGAAAGGATCCCGTCATAACCCAAACCATGTTAATTTTCTTTCAAAATGAACATTTATAATTAACATGCCCCTTTTTCATGCAATAATGAGAAGTTACATAGGGGAGGGTCTCATTTAAGATAGATTCCTTAATAAAGAAATTCGTGTGAGAATTTTGAGAATTTGAAGTAGAAGGAGTAGACTTTACAAAGAAGCTTTTTTACTTCTTTTCCTTGTATGGGTAAATCCCAAACGGCTTTGTCAAAAACACATTTTTTGCTTTTCCAAAAGCATATTCAAATTTGTTCAACTTGTGCGAATTTTGCCAAGTATTTTTGTCAAATCATCCACTTCCTTTCTCAATTCAACCTTTTATTTTTCAAGAGATTCACTCGAAGTTTAATTGGTTGAAACAAGTTTGTCTTTTCTCAAAATTTCATTTTGAGATTTTAAATCATCCAATTGCCTTTTTAACTTCAAATTTTCTTTTTCAAGCTCATTTGAAGATTGTGCTCTTGAAACACACTACACCACATGGGCCAACTTCTAACGGGAAGAATTAATGCTTTCTAACGGTTTTTTCCGTTAGTAATTACTAACGGATATATTCGTTAGAAATCATTAAAAAGCGTTAGTAATGTGATTTACTTTAATTATTTTGATATAATTAAGTTTTCTAACGGTTGTATAAATATTAGTAATGGATATAACCGTTAGAAATTTGATATGAAAATAAATAAATAAATGAAATCAATTCTTTTAGATAAAAAAAACAAAAAAAAAAAAAAAAAAAAAAACAAAACAAAACCATCAGGGTCCCTCTCTTCACACAGAGATAGAGATAGGAGAGAGAGAAAGAGAGAAAACCATCGGGGTCTCTCTCTTCTTCAGCGCCGCCGAGCTCCCCCACTGCTGCCGCCGAGCTCCATAGGTACACTACTCTTTTTCCTCCTTCCTCCTTCTTCTTCTTCTTTTCCTCATCATATTCTAGCCCTAGATCTAACTTAAGTTCTTCCCCCACCCCCCCCCCCCCCCCCCCCCCCCCCCCCCCCCTTTTCCCCCCCCTTCTTCTTCTTCTAACTTAGGTTTCCACCTAAAGGTTCCTGTATTGTTCTCTTTGTGTGTGCGTTTAAACTTTTCGTATGGAGTAATTAATTTGATCGGGATATATCATAGGAGATTGTCAATTCAGAAAAAGAGTTAAAAAGGAATTTACCTTATAATTTTTGTTAGATACGATGGTTAATGTTCGAGATGTGCTGGGGAGGTGGGGAAAGAAGGTTGGAGAAGAAACAAAGAAAGTTGAGTATCTCGCTGGAAACACTTGGCAACACTGTTAGTCTTTTCATTCTTTCTGTTTTCGATTCAGTTACTTACATGTTTCTAGTAATTTGTTTTCGGTTACAGTAAGTTCAAAACTTATTAGAATTCTGAGATCATATCAGAAATGAGATAATGTTGTATATTTGATCTTTGGTTGGTCATCCAGGGTGTTATGAATGTTATGATTAATTTTGAAACTTACCATCCATTTTAACTAAAATTTTGAAGAATTCTTCTTGTTTGATTGTTTTATTGGTTGATCCACTTTGTCTTCTATAACTTGTAGCAAATACCCAGCTTAGTTGACATTTAGAGGTTGTCATCAAGGTACAGAGACACATTTATGTGACATAGACGCTTGTGAGCCAGAAAGAAGTAAGGGAACTTGTAGTGTCAACTATAGCTCTCCTCAGACTTTTACACTCCATGCCCCAATTTCCAATTTGGATATTTAACTATAGAAAGTTGGTTAATACTTGTAAGAGAATGCTATTGATCTATTTTTCAATTTATTCACTTGAACCTAGGAGTGTGTGATTATGGTACTTTGTACTGGATTTTTGCCAATTAAACCCTAGACCTAAGTTAGGTCTTCTTCTCATCTCCCGATAAGTTTGATTCAAACAATTTTGAGTGAGAAAAATAAAGGAAAAGGAAAGAAAATAACCAAAGAAATTACTTAGGGATTTTGAGTCTTGGTGTGAAGGAATAAGTTTGATCCTGATTATACCACAATTATATTACTTGGAGATATATGAGTACAATAAAATTACCTATTTCCTTCTATTCATCCAGGGAATGGATCACTGTAAGTGCTCTCAATTACATTGGGTCGATTATGACTACAGGAATTTGTTCCTTCATATCATCAACTAACATTTCTCCCATAGCTATGGTGAATACATAGGTATTTTGCCATCCGTGTTTACTTGCCCTGATCAATTCAATATTGGAATTTTCTTCACATTTGAATTAATACTAATTTTGTTTAGAATCTTTGTTTGGGTTGACAGGACATACAGTTTAATTTGCATCCTAGTAATTTACATTTGATGTCACTTTGCTTCCCTATAGTTTAAAATGTGATATACATTAGAACATGAAGTTTATAGTTTCTGTCAGCTTGCACAGTGTCTAAATTTTGACCACAATTCTCCCAAGAAAGTCAAAATTTATTAAAATTTGACTTAACGAAAGGTGCAAATTGATACAAAATAGAGATTTTAGAATCTAATATGGTCCTTCAAAAAAAAAAAAAGGAATCTGATATGTCAACTTTTAAACTAAGGGGACAAGTACTACCATATATCGAGTGTAAGCTACAAAGGTGCAAAAGTGTAAGTAACCCTCCAAAGAAAGAAAGTAGAAACAACTTCACCTCTCTAGACCCAACTCTTTCATTTCTTGGATCCCAAAGCTTCTTTTGCATCTAAAACCATCTTTAGTTCACCTTCAATGTCCAACTTAGGGAAAGACTTTTGTGATACTTCAAACATGATACTCTCTCTAGCTATGCTATCTCCCATGCCGAATTTCTTCTCCATTATTTGTCCTTTTCTTTGGCCATTAACATATGCTAAATACAAGAAAAAAAGAGGTAGTTTTCAGTCTTTATCATATCCTTGTCTTGACCTTTCATGAATACCCAAGTTACAAACAACTAACTTCATTCTAAGCATGTGATTTTTTTATATATTTTTTACAGGGGAAAAAAATAATCCGAATCCCCTTTTTAGCACTAAATAATATACTAGTTTAGGATTGGTCCCAATTCTTGGTGTGGGACCAGTGACAATCGTACAAGTAGTTTTTGGACTGTTTAGCAAAAAAAAAAAAAGAGGCAGTTTTCAGTCTAAATCTGCAATATAAATGTTGTGTCTATATGATATTATATATATATATATACATAAATAAAATACTACAGAAGCAAGAAAATGTCTCCACATGACCAAGCTGGACAAACATATAGAAGTTACTTTCAAAGATATTGACATTGATTTGAAAATAGAATTTTCCTAATAAATTCAGCATCTATTTTTTTTTTGGACATTGCATTATTGTACTCTTTTAGAGATTCTAAGAAAGTAATGAGTATGTTTCAAGCCAAAGGACCTACATGTAAGAGATGGGTTTTAGGGATGTAATTGATTACATATGTTGACTTTTCAAAGTTTTTTACACATGGGTCTTCCACTCCATTGTGTGTTTTTTTAGAGATTATAGTAACAATTTCCCTGGTGGACATAGTTTCTGGAGTTTGGGTTCTTCACTTTGTTTCATTTTTGTTTGTTTGTTACATACAAAAATCATAATCTGATGACATGCACTACACTCATTGTGTTTTTTATTGGATGGATCATTTTGTTGGCTAAGGATATTTCATTTGCCAGGAAGCATCATTGTCGAGCATAACTGATCAACCTTGTGTTCTATTCACTCCGTCTGAGGTACAATTTTGGTGTTTGCTTACGATGTGGGTTCCATTGTTTTTTTGTTTGCTTCCATTTGTTTCTTATTACTCATTGATTGTGTAGAATTTTTAGGTTTCAAGGAAAGACGTAGGTATTCTTGGTAGCTAATTTTTTTCTCTCTATCTCTCACACACACACAGAGTGAGCAGTTTTGTTTGTACACTGTTATAGTGAATGAAACTAAAAAAGGAACATTCGCTTGGTAATAGAGGAGAGGTAGTAGAATGACATGTAGAAAACAAGCCCAACCATCAAGGTGCACATCTAATATTGTTAGTATTTCACATATATTAATAATTCTTCCTAGGTTTTATTGCCTCCAACACCATGTGAAATGATGTTATCAGTTTAACTACTACAAATTTGCTGGTTCAACCATAGATGGGAAGTTAAAAAATTAGATTGACAGAGGAAGGATAAGAAAGTAAAAAGGAAGCATGCTTTGATTCATGTAATATTTGTATGATATGTAGATGATGATGTTTTGTTGTGCAGGTTCGTAGACCCCACACAGCCCTGTCAACAGTAATTCCAATTCCAAAGAGCCAACTCACACTGTACAAAGGTGTGATTATCATGGGATTGAACATTTTGGCCCTTTTCTTCCATAGCCCGATGCTCGTTTGTTAGTTTAGGCTCGAATGGAAGAACTCTTTAAATTTAAGACATTATTGTTAAATTGAGCTTGTTAGTTAGATATGTGTGAACTCTTTATTTGTTATGATTATTATGGATTATTTTGTTGTGTTGGGTATATATAGAGATGTTGGTTAGGTATGAATATAGATTAATCTTGTTGTTTTATGTGTTTGGTACAGATTAATATGCTTGTTAATTAGGTAAAAAAATTAAATAAAATTGGGAAGTATATAAATAAATATATATTTTTTAGATTTATGCATATTTCTAACGGATTAGAAATCCACTAGTAGTTTTTTAAATTTTTTTTGGAAATTACTAACAGATATATCTGTTACAAATTGTTGACAAACCATTAGTATTCAACATAAATCTTTTGAAATTAGTTGGAAAACAACCATTAGTAAGTAGATTTCTAACGGATATATCCGTTAGGAATTTTTTGATTTACTAACGGATATATCCATTAAAAAAATTAATTTTACTATATATCCATTAATAAATCCGTTAGTAATATTACTAACGCTAAAATACTGACGGATATTTCCGTTAGAAATACTTTTCCCAACAGAAATATCAGTTAGTAATGAGGCCATATGGTGGTGTAGTGACATATTTTTCATTTTCAATCTTCAAAGATTCATTTTGGGATTTCAAAATATTTAACTCATTTGAAAGCATTGAAAAGTTATTTTTAAGAGAAATATATTGGATTCTCAAATTTTCCAATTTCTCATGTAACTCCTCAAATGCACTTTGAAGTTCATAATAATCATGAGATTGAATAATTGAGGTTGGTTTAGAATTTACCTTATTTGCTAGAGCTACTTCTTGGATGCTTGAGTCATCATCGGATGAGTCACTATCTGAGTCATCCCAAGTGACCTTGATTGCCTTTTTCTTCTTTTCCTCATCTTCTTTATTGGCAAATAGGCACACATAGCTTTTTTCCAGACAAAGATTATCTTCTCGAATTTCTCTCACTTGTGACTCTTTTTCTCTTTATTGATGATCTCGACCTTTAATTTCTTCTACAACTTCATCAACATTGTTTTCTTCAAAAATTTGGTTAGTAGAATTTTGCATAGTTTCAAGAGATAGCCAAATTTCATTAGCGTTAGAGCATGAATGAATTCTATTATATGTGATATGATCTAAAGCATCATATAGAATTTTCATTGCCCTAAGATTTAATAGAGCTTTATTTTGATCACTCTCATTCTATTCAATCTTTGTGTAGGAGAAAAACCATTTTTGAGAATACTCCAAAGACTGTAGTCAAGTGAAAGAAAATAAATTTCCATTCTCCTCTTCCAATGATCATACTTATGTTTACTCAATGATGGAGGAGTGTTTATGCAATAACCTTTTTCAAAAAATGTAGTTTCCAGGGATCTTAACTCTAGATTTTAAAATTTTTTGAAAATAGAAGAGCTGAGGCTCTGATACCAATTGTTGGCTCGAAATGGAAACCTTTGAGAGGGGGGGGGGGGGGGGGGGGGGGGGTTGAATAATGTTTTAGTGGAAAATAAGTCTTTTTAAAACTTAATTGCAAATTAAACATAATCACAAAGAATAATGTAAAGAGAGAAGGGAAGAGACACTTGCAAACCGAACTTTCAAGTGGTTTGGCAATTCGCACACCACGGCCTATATCCACCCCTCAAGAACACCTTTTGAGGATTTCTTTAATCAATCTACTTCACGGGTGTAGACCAACCATTACAAGAGCCTTCAATCTCTTCCAAAGAAGAACACATCTTCTTTGCACACAAGGGTTACTAACCCTCACTCTTTACAAATGATTGATTTGGATACAAATGATATCTCTCTTTCTAGAGTGGATAATACAATTAGAAGCTCACACAACATTTCCTTAGTGAGTTTATAATACAAATGAAAGCTAACTACAACTTGCTCTCTCAAGAATTACAATTGAAATCAAGAACAAATTGATTTTTCACTCAAACTAGGGCTCAAATAATAATGATGATTAAACAATATATTTTAATGATTTTCCTTTATTTTCCTTACTGTGTATAACCATTAAAAACATCCCTATACATAGCTTTTGAAATGTTATAGCCGTTGGGAGTCGGTGGGGGGTGTAAAAATAATTTTTGGAGAGTTTAAAAACCAGCTGTTATGCAGTTCTGCACAATTCAGTCGACTGGATCGAAGGTTCAGTCGACTGAAAAGTTTATAGCAGAGAAGAGACATTCTGTGTGAAATCCAGTCGACTAAACATTACGTTCGGATGACTGAACATTACCTCCGGTCGACTGGACATGAAATATTTCAGTCAACTGGTTTTTCCTATTTTTTGCAGACTGACACCTCTTTACTAAAAAGGTCATAACTTTCTCTACAAAACTTGTTCTTGCAATCCGTTTGAAGATTCAAAAACTAGATTCAAATACCTTTCCAACTATATAAAACTAGGGCTGCACAAAAAACCTGTGACCCGAAGACCCGAACCGACCCGAACCGATTGGGTCGGGTTGGGTTGGGTCCAAATAGATTGGGTCGGGTCTGGGTCGGGTCCAGTCAGAATGTAAATTTTTCGGGTCGGTTCGGGTCTGACATTCGGGTATACCAAACCAGACCCGAGACCCACAAAGGCTCAAACCCTCTTCTCAACCCAAATTTGAATTTGATAAATGGGTTTTGGGCAAGGGGGGTTGGAGATGACCTGAGACTAACCATTAGATTGACGACTTCAATGGCGTCTCCGAGATTAGAGGCTTGAAAACCAGTTGAGACCATTGAGCTGAGGAGCTCCGAATAGTTCACGCCTCGGTTGAAATCGTAGCCCTCGACCTTAATACAAGAGCCTTCGAGTGTCTCTGATTCTTTGAAAACCACCGATCGTAGGGACGACAAAAGATGTTCTTCCATTTCTTCCCCAGTTTTGTTTGCTGTTCTGCTAAAACTATGAAAAGCTAGAAGCTGCGATTCTTCTCTCTCTTCAGTCAGGTGAGTCTCGTTCTGTTTTGTTTACCCAGAAGCTGATATCAAAGATGATTTGTTTGATAAATAGATACAAAGCAATCTGTGATAATGGTGGGGTTGCAAAGCAATCTGTGAAAGTTGCTTCTTAGATTTGTGATTGCTACCAGGAAGCACTTTTTTGGGTATTAGGGTTTCACATTTTTTTTCCTAAAAGTATATTTCAAAAAATGATGGAAAAAAATGATAAAAGAAATGTGAAAAAAAAAGGATATTCAAACATGGATCACAATAGGAAATCAATCCTTCCTTGTATTAATATTTTCTTTTCGCAAAATACAACTTGCCCTTGTCTGTCAACACCAACCTTCATGTGGGTTTTGAGAACCATTGCGTTATTGTTTGGGTCCATGAATTGAAATCTTTCTATTCTTCACTACAATGGTAACTAAATAACTTAATTAAATAAATAAAAAAACTTAAATTAAATAAAAATAAATTATTAAAAAAAAAAAAAAATGGGTTGTGACCCAGACCCGACCCGACCCGAACCAAAGTGACTGGGTCGGGTCCAAAGCTCATCGGGTTGGGTCTGGGTCTCAAACATGAGAACCATTCATAATCGGGTCGGTTCCGGGTCTGCAAAGACCCGACCCAACCCGACCCATGTGCAGCCCTATATAAAACTCAACATTTAGTTCCTTACCAATTAGATCAGGTTTGCCTTTAAAAATGACCTATCTGTAAAGGGTACTTGATTTTGACTTAACGAATTGAAACTTTTGTGAATTAAATTTAATTGAGTGATCTAAGCTTGTTTAGGTCCTTGAAAGAATTTTAAAGTATGAGAGCAAGGATCCTAAAGTTTTATAAAAGTTACTTGAGCCGCTATGAGTGATTGATCAAGATGCTTACAAGTAAATCCTAGTCTTCAACCACAGATGAAAAATCGTCAAGTCTTCAAGCTTGATACTTGTTGAGCTCAATCACTCTTGGGTTTTACCATATGCTATCTCATGATCTCAAACAAAGTTAGAACATTTAAAGTGCATAATTCAAGAGATTAGCACAATAAAAATGACTTAATAATGGTTTAGAATAGAACAATTACAAACATGCTATTATCAATAAATTTGTCATCATCAAAACAAACATAAATAATGCCTTATAGAAATTCAAGGCTAAAATTTTTCTCCTTTTTGATGATGTCAAAACATTCAATAGAGATATAGCAATTAAAGCACAATAAGAGTCATTTTCATGTTATCATTCAAAGTAACAAGATATACAAAGTATATGACTCCAACAATGATAACTTTCAAAAAATCTCTATAATAATTTTCCCTTTACTTTTAAAGATCTCTATCCTATCATTATCCCAATTTTTATATCTCTGTCAATTTTTTCCTTTTTGACAACAACAAAAAGATTGGGGGTTTGAACTAAAAGTTGCTCTTCAATAAGATACCAAATCAACTAAGGTGAACATAGTAATATGTTCCCCCTCAACATATGCATATATGAATAAATACCAATTTGAGATCAAAATTATGCATTATCTCCTTAGGAGGATGGAATTACTATGAATAACTAGGCTTTAGGTACAAGATTTAACCATTGTTCAAGCGTCTCTTGGATGCAACATTTGCCAAGAAGGTAGGAAAGGATACCTTCATAACCCAAACCATGTTAATTTTCTTTCGAAATGAACATTTATAATTAACATGCCCCTTTTTTCATGCAATAACGACAAGTTGCATAGGGGAGGGTCTCATTTGAGATTGATTCCTTAACAAAGAAATTCTTGTGAGATTTTTGAGAATTTGAAGTAGAAGGTGTAGACTTTACAAAGAAGCTTTTGTATTTCTTTTCCTTGTATATGGGGTCAAATCTCAAACTGGCTTTGTCAAAAACACATTTTTGCTTTTCGAAAAGCATATTCAAATTTTGTTCAACTTGTGTGAATTTTGCCCAAGTTTTTGTCAAATCATCAACCTCCTTTCTCAATTAAAGCGTTTCTTTTTCAATAGTTTGCTTGAAGGTTGATTGGTTGAAACAATTTTTTCTTTTCTCAAAATTTCATTTTAAGATTTTAAATCATCCAATTGCCTATTCAAGTCCAAATTTCTTTTTCAAGCTCATTTGAAGATTATGCTCTTGAAACATGTTTTTCATTTTCAATCTTCAAAGATTCATTTTGGGACTTCAAAATATTTAACTCATTTGAAAGCATTAAAAAGTTATTTTTAAGAGAAATGTAGTTGATTCCCAAATTTTCCTACTCCTTATGTAACTCCTCAAATGCACTTTGAAGTTCATCATAATCATGAGATTGAATAATTGATGTTGGTTTAGAATTTACCTCATTTGATAGAGCTACTTCTTGGTTGCTTGAGTCATCATCGGATGACTCACTATCCGAGTCATCCCAAGTGGCTTTGATTGCCTTTTTCTTCTTTTTCTCATATTCTTCATTGGCAAATAGGCACACATAGCCTTTTTCGAGACAAAGATTATCTTCTCGAATTTCTCTCAGTTGTGACTTTTTCCCTCTTTGTTGATGATCTTGATCTTCGATTTCTTCTACAACTTCATCAACATTGTTTTCTTCATAACTGATTCGTGGTGAAAAGTGCATATTTTTAGTGTATTATATGGTCTTGTATGCATACTTTTATCCCCAAAGTCCCTACATTTAGTTGCATTCTAATAAAAATGTTCTTTTTATTGTGTTAATGCTAAAATATATGTTATTGCATTGTTTTATAGGTATTAGGATGTAATTCGATGAAGTGGAGCTAAAGAAAGTGATTCTGGTGGATAGAACAACAAAAACAGCTGGGAAAACGCCATTTTTGACAATGAAGACTTCAGATTTGGAAGATTTTCCCAGAGATATAAAATGTAGATCTTTGAGTTACGGTCGCATGGCCGCAAACGGGAGGTCAATTCGAGGTTCGAGTAAAAAGTTATGGCCATTCTCCCATCGGTATGCAGTGCTGTCAAAATCAGAGAAGTTCAAGCGATTGAGCAGAGTTTAATCGATCGAACCTTCGATCGATCGAACTAAGCTCGATCGATCGAACTTTATATTCATCCAAAAGTTGCGTAAACTCTGCGGGAACCCTATATATAAGTCGTTTTGACACCAGACGAAGGGAGGACGCTCCAGAACGCAGAAAACAGCAGTTTAGGGTAGTTTTAGGGTTAAATTAGGAGTAGATTAGGTTAGATTCTTGTTTTTCTTCCTCCTTTTCCATTGTTAAACTCAAGATTGATGTTGATTACAAGTTATATTCATATTATCTTCAGGTTTTTCTTCTCCTTTTCTCTATTTCATTGTTTATTAGTTTATATGTTATGATTACTCTAGTTTGTTATTCCTGTACTTATTTATTCATGTTTTTGTAGTTTAGACGTTGGGAATATGTGATGAAATATTGATTTCCAGCCTCTGCCATGCAATCTTTAGAAAACCTTGGGCTCGATCGATCGAAGGTATTTCGATCGATCAAACCAGAGCCATAGTCAAGCGATCGAAGGCACTTCGATCGATTGAAGGATGATGCTGTCCGATCGATCGAGAGCGCTTCGATCGATCGAGCATGTTAATTCCTGAGATGATTCTTTTAAGTATTCCAGGACTTTCTGTTTTAGAAATCTGTCATCAAATTGTCCCAATAAGCTCAGTTTGTCAAAACAGTTTTTAAAACTTAAAGCCTTAAGGCCTTTTCTTCAATGACTTTTGAAAACCACTTTGAATGCTAACACCATTTAGAGTGCAAGTAATAACCATTGTTTTAAACCGTCTTCCAAGTATTTTAAATCACTTGTGATGATGTAGTCCCGGTCATGAAAGGGCTATTGATTCTTTATCTTTAGAAAAATACGGAATACTGAAGAGGAATGAACTCCATAGAACGTTAGTGAATATGCATGGTAGGTGGTTAGGGTCAATTAGTTTTGTTTCTTTATGCTTTAGTTTATTATTTAGTTTAATTTAATTAGTTAGGATTCGTTAGAACCTCCATCCGTATATTCATCTTTTTCATTTTCTTTAGGTTATAACTTAGTATATTTTCTTCCTATTCCTTCCCTGTGGGATCGACCTGGACTTATCCAGTATTACTTGCACGATCACCTACACTTGGGTGTTGCACAAGAGCGCACAACTATTTAGTCGTGTCAAGTTTTTGGAGCCTTTGCTGGGGACAAGAGCGCACAACTATTTGGTTAGTAGCATTTTGCATAGTTTCAAGAGATAACCAAATTTCATTAGCGTTAGAGCATGAACGAATTCTATTATATGTGATATGATCCAAATTATCATATAGAATTTTCATTGCTCTAAGATTTAATAGAGCTTTATTTTGATCACTCTCATTCCATTCAATCTTTGGATTAGGAGAAAAACCAATTTTGATAATACTCCAAAGATTGTAGTCAAGTGAAAAAAATTAAATTTCTATTCTCATCTTCCAATAATCATGCTTATGATTACTCAACGATGGAGGAGTGTTTATGCAATAACCTTTTTCAAAAAAATGTAGTTTCCATGGATCTTAACTCTAGATTGTAAAATATTTTGAAAATAGAAGAGCCGAGGCTCTGATACCAATTGTTGGCCCGAAATGGAAACCTTAGAGGGGGTGAATAAGGATTTATCGAAAAATAAGCCTTTTTAACACTTAACTACAAATTAAACACAATCATAAACAATAATGTAAAGAGAGAATGGAATAAACACTTATGTTAGGATTGTGCCTAAAATTCCACTAGTGGAATTATTTCCTAATTATGATTTGATTCCTTATTTGGTGGTTTCCTTGTCAAGTAAGGATTCTTTTGATGGTGGAAGTTACCTAGTTTATATAGAAATATTTGTGAGAATATTCCTTATTGTACAAGACTTACCATAGGGGTAAATCATACTGCAATTAGGATTAGGACACTACAATATATATAAATATAGGGCTTACTCAAGGGATTGATAAGATTGGTTGGAAATCTTCTAAAATCCACATTCCATATACACAAGAGAGGGCTACAAACTAGTGAGGGAGAGATTAGTTTCTAGGAAGTGTGTGTGTCATATAACTTGGTTGGAGAGTTATGCACGTGAGGTCTTGAGTGCTTGTAATCTTCATATTAATCGACACGTGGACGTAGGCATTGTTGGGCAGAACCACATTTAAATCTTGGTGTATTAGTTTGCTTGATTTTTCTTTCATGGTTGTGTCGTTCTTGTTCTGTTTATCTCCATCTTTGTGGCTGTGATTTTCTTGTTGTGATTGTGGGCCCATTCCCAACAAGTGGTATTAGAGCTCAGTTGAGAATCCATGGCAGCTGGGGATAGTTCTCTTGGGAATATACGAATGGCAATAGAAAAGTTCGATGGCAATTTCAGCATGTGGCAACTATGTATGAAGGACGCCTTGGTGCAACAAGGTATAGAGGATGCACTGTGCGATGATGATAATAAGTCGGAAGGGATGACCGACAAGATGTGGAAGAGGATTAACTCTAAAGCCGTTAGCACCATGCGGCTTAGTTTGGTGGATGATATGGTGTACGACGTCATGGCAGAGACCTTCGCAAAAGCTTTATGGGAAAAGCTTGACGATCTTTATTTGGGAAAGAACTTCACCAACCGTCTTATGTTGAAGCAAAAGTTGTACTCCTTAAGGCGGAAAGAAGGAGTTAATCTTCAATCCCATATAGGTGAGTTTAATAAGTTATTGTGAGAGTTATTCAATGTTGGCTTCAAACTAGACATCGAGGACAAAGCTATCATTCTCCTTACGTCGATAAAATCTGCCCATAATCAATTATTCAATACATTATTGTATAGGAGAGATACCATAATGGTGGAACAGGTGAAGAAAGCTCTTCTCTAGTAAGAAGATGAATAACAAAGAGAGAAAGTCAGAAGATGCGCAAGCACTTGTTATACAAGAGAGGCCTAGTGGAGGCGGTAGTGGAGGAGCACGACATTGAACTCCTATGAAGGATAAGGAGTGTTACTATTGTGGAGAGAAGGATCACTTTATGCGAGATTGCCCAGCAAAGAAGGACAATAGTGGTACCGCTATAAATGTGTTGGAACATTTGGATGAAGATGTCATAGAAGTCATGACAATTACAGAGGAGGAGAAGAAAAAAGCGGATTGGGTTCTTGATTCAGCTTGGTTTGCTCACTTATGTTTGCATGTAGATTGGTTTTCGTCCTACAAACTGATGGAGGGAAAAGTCTATATGGAGAACAATACAGACACAGTTGGAGAAATCAAGGGTGTGGGAACCGTTCGAATCAAGACTTCAAATGGGCTGACAAGGCTTTTGATAGATGTGATTTATGTTTCGGGTTTGAAGAGAAACATAATCTCCTTGGGATTGTTGGATTCTCATTTGTCATGAAGAGAGGCTTCATGAAGGTGAAGCGGGATTCTCGTATAATGTTTTTGGAAAAGAAGGTTGGAAATTTGTACATTTTGTTGGGAAGTACAAATTTTGGAGATATCACGAAGGATAAGAGGTTGTGGAAGCCGGTGGGAAAATCTATTGATGGAATAGATGATGAGGCTCCAACAACTTCAATGATGACAACTTCTACTCAAGGTGAAGACGACCGCATTAGCAAAGTGGAGCTTGTGCGTTTTGTATTTGATGACGTTGGTGATCTCAAGTTCATAGGGGATGTGAACTTGAGTAATGGTGTACCTGAATAGCTTGGGGGATGGAAAAGGTGATGCATTATCAATGTAGAAGTTGAAGATTACAAGAGGAAGACTCTGAGGATTGATGAGAAGAAATTTGAGGCAAGGTGAATATTGTTAGGATTGTGCCTAAAATTCCATTAGTGGAATTATTTCCTAATTATGATTTGATTCCTTATTTGGTGGTTTCCTTGTCAAATAAGGATTACTTTGATGGTGGAAGTTGCCTAGTTTATATAGGGATGTTTGTGAGAGTATTCCTTATTGTACAAGACTTACCATAGGAGTAAATACTATTACAACTAGGATTAGGACTCTACAATCTGCATAAATATAGGGCTTGGTCAAGGGATTGATAAGTTTGGTTAAAATCTTCTATAACCCACATTCTATAAACACAAGATAGTGCTGCAAACTAGTGAGGGAGAGATTAGTTTCTAGCAATTGTGTATGCCATATAACTTGGTCGCAGAGTTATACACGTGAGGTCTTGACTGCTTGTAATCTTCATATTAATCGAGGTGATCGCATTTGCACGTGGACGTAGGCATTGTTGGGCCGAACCACATTTAAATCTTGTTGTGTTGATTTGCTTGATTTTTCTTTCGTGGTTGTATCATTCTTGTTCTATTTATTTTCCATCTTTGTGGGTGTGGTTATCTTGTTGTGATTGTGGTCCCATTCCCAACAACTTGCAAACCGAGTTTTCAAGTGGTTTGGCAGTCCGCACACCGCGGCCTACGTCTACCCCTCAAGAACACATTTTGAGGACTCCTTTAATTGATCTACTTCACGGGTGTAGATCAACCCGTTACAAGAGCCTTCAATATCTTCCAAAGAAGAACATCTCTTCTTTGCACACAAGGGTTTCTAACCAACGATGAAAAATCTTCAAGTCTTCAAGCTTGATCCTTGTTGAGCTTAATCACTCTTGGGCTTCACCATGTGCTATCTCATGTTCTCAAACAAAGTTACAACATTTAAAGTGCCTAATTCAACAGATTAGCACAATGAAAATAACTTGATATTAGTTTAGAATCGAACAATTACAAACATGCTATTATCAATAGATTTGTCATCATTAAAACAATTACCCCATTATTTTTATTTTTATTTTTCATTTTATGCTGTTATAATGTCGAAATTTTAAGAAATTCAAAATAATTTCGAAAGCCTTTTTTAAAAATCACCACTTCTTCTAAAATCAACAGGGATCAAATCCCACACTTCCAATTTTCCATTTTTAAGCCGTTGTAATGCTGAAATTTCAAACATATTTTCAAATATACTTTCGGATTAAATTCCACATCTACAAAACCAAGTGAGGGACTAAGTCCCACATTTTCAAAATCTTTTCTAGGACCAAGTCCCACATTTCACTACAACGAATCTGCTTTTAGTGACACACATTATTTGCCACGTGCAAATTACGTGGTTAATAATGTTTTTTGCGACGCACTAACAAATTGGCGACGCACTTATAAAACGTGGCAATTATTTTTTCGAAAAGTCAAGGGTAATTATTTGCAACGCACATTTGCGTAGCAAAAAGTTTTAAAATCATCTACCACGCACCATGCGCGTGGAAAATAATATTATTTTTATTTTGCCACGTTTAGGGTTCGTGGCAAATAAATTTTCATTTCGATCCCTCTTTACATTTCCCTCTCAAACCACACTAAAAAGAAGAAAAGAAGAAACGAAGAAAAAGAAGAAAAGAAGAAAAAGAAGAAGAAGAAGAAGAGAAGAACCCGACGACCCCTGCTGCCGCTCGCCAGCAGCCGTTGCCGCCATATATTGCTGACGCCAGCACCGAGACAGTACCACCACCGTCGAAGCCGACGAGTATCTTCTCTTAGTGTCTAATTTTCTGGTGAGTCTCTTCTCTCTCTCTCTCTCTCTCTCTCTCTCTCTCTCTCTCTATTTGTTAAGGTTTGAAAAAAATTGGGGGAATTGAAAATGGCAGAATTAGGGCTTGACAAAAAATTGGGGGAATTGAAAATGGAAGAGTTGTATCTTCTTTTTCTATGATAAGTTTGATTTATTGAGTAGCAGTTGTAGAGTAGCAATCTTTTGTACACATTCGTGGCATTTCTTCTTTTTTTTTTTTTTCAGTTTGTTTTTCGGCTTGTTGGTTTGATCTGGCATATTTGGTTGAACGTGTTGTGGTATTTGGTTGAGGAGGTACCTAGTCCACTATATGTTTCTGAATGGTCATGATATCATTGGAATTGGATCTAAGCCATTTCTAGTTGAAACCATCCATGAAGTTTGCCACATGGGTCATTGAATTTCTAGCAATATATGTTATAGTTTTGGTCCTAAATCTGACCTTTGGTGGCTTTGGGTTTAGATTTAGTGGTGGTTGGGTTTGGCGATTTGTGTAGCCATGAGGATCTCTCTTTCTCTCTCAAACACACACACACATACCATGTACCTTTTCAGTTGAGATTATAGACAAGAAGATAATTTTTTTCATGAGTAATGTTACACCCACACCAAATTTCACATCCAATAATCCTGCCCCTTGATTCCAGTGGATCCCATGTGAGTCCCACATAGGTCCTACATGGGACTCATAGGAATCAAGGGTCAGGATGTGTTGGGTGTGGAATTTAGTGTGGGTATAGCATTTTTTGTTTTTACATTGTTTAAGTTTGGTTGTGACATTTATAGTAATTGTAATGTGATCCACCAAATATATTTTTTTATTGTAAATGTGAAATAGTTAGTAGGAAAATAGAGTGGAAAAAACATGTATCTTGTTTGCAGGAAGGATATGTTGGGCATTCAACATTGGACTAGTGCGTCCTTCAAGTTAATCTATGTATTACATATTTATGAAAGTAAATTTTGGGGGGAGGAGGGAATTGTTATACTTTGTTGCTTATAAAATAATTGTTGGGTTTGTGGTCCATTCCACATGGGTGGCCACCAAATTGATTAAGAAAAAGTAAAAAAATGTGGAGAAAAGCATGCCATGTTTTGGGGGTTGTTTTATTTTTTTTCCTTGGCTAAGCTATAAAAATTCTTGTACCTAGCTATCTTCTATGACATAGTTTCTTTGTAATTTTTTATTTTTATTTTTTTATATAAGAGTTTTTTTTGGTAATTTTTGCAAAACTAACTTGTTTCATCTTTTGCACTTTCAATGCTTTTAATGTTTGAAGTTTATGATTCTACGTCCAATGTTGCTTCCTATACATATTGGTTTATATGGTGTTTACCTTTAACTCTTGGACCCGCTTCAGGATAACAACTTTGTATAAAATAACTAGTAATTCCTACTTATAACCAAAAAAAAAGAAAGTAATTCCTACTTGTAAGAAGCTGCATTAGGATCCTGTGGTGATCTATAGGTTTGGTGTACGTATGTATAGTGGCTATTATTTAGTTCAACCTCTTTTTTCTTTTTCTTTTTTTGTATGCAGGTATAAGAAATTTGGAAAACACCAACTGTCCAACAAAGCAGCACTCAGTATCTCAAATTCACACGAAATAGAATTGCCGGTTCTTCGGAAGCCTCTCTCTCCTGTAACTTCATCGTTATCATCTAAGACCAAGGTAAATTGCTCTCTTTTCTTTCTGAAATGGGATGCATTCTATCAAGTTTACTGTAATGAAAATGGTCGTTTCTTTCATTGCCTTGCATGTTCTTTCAGTTGAGTTTTTATTAATTTATTTTATTGGGAAGCATAGTAATAGATGGAGGTGTTTGGGTGCGCAGCCTGTATCTAATGCACTCCAAATGCTTGTTTAACTTGGCTTAAATCGGTATATAACAAGTTTGAAAATGCAATTAAATTAAGACGAGAATTTAATTGAAAAACTAATGCTTCCCAAATTTTGAATCTCAAATGCTTCCCAAATATATGTGACAGTGGGATAATCCTCGTGATATATACTAGTCTAATCTTTTGAAGAAAAATAAAAGATGCTAAGAAACAATGAATTTCTTGTCTTAAATTTTTGATGTAGAAATTTAGTATTTAATCTTAATTTATTTATCATGTTTGAACTTGCAAAACATGTATATAGAAAACTTAAAAATGCAAAATATACACTAATTGTGTTATTGAATGCAATTCTAATTGTGTATTCCTGAATGGGAGGTATTAGGATTCATTTTAAAGATTTTGCTAAACTTGTGATATGTAGCAGATGTGGATAAAAGAATTTGAACCCATGAGTTGTGTCCATTCGGTCCAACCCCTTATGGGCAAACAAGCATGACTACTAGTTAATAGTCCCCAAACAATCTATTTCATAATTATTTCTAACACGTAGAATTCAGCTCTCTTGCATCGGATAGTTGTTTCTTAACTGGGTTTTAGAGCTAAGGATTGTTAATCACTTTAGTTTTTTGTTGATTGTGGTCTCAATATTCGCTTCTACATAGGACTCAGTTTTTTTTTTCAAGGTGTTTCTTGCAACTATTGTCCTACAAATGAGCTTGTATCTACTTAGGTAGGTTGATTCATTTTAAAGATTTTGTTAAACTTGTGGCAGATATGGATAAGCAATGGCTGAAGATTAAAACTAGATATTTACCCGAGTATGAGAAAGGGGTTGATGTTTTCATTGAGTATGCACGGCCGTCTACAGACAGCGGTAGTAGGATATTATGTCTGTGTGTGATGTGCAACAATAGGACATCAATTATACTATATGGGTCAATCACGGGGAGGCTTATGAAGTATTGAGTGAGGATGAGGACGACGATGAACCCTATGGTGATGGTAATGAAGGTTTGCGAGAAATGTTGGCAAACATGGATGGGGTTTCAACGAGTCATGTCATGCCTCAAGGGGATGCCTCAAGTAGTAGTGATCCCAGAGAATCGGGTCCCCTTAGATTCCTGTTCAAGGATGCAAATCTGGAGCTTTATCCAGGTTGTAAGACATTCTCGAAGTTAAACTTTTTAGTACAATTGCTTCATCTTAAGACCATCAACCTTTGGAAAAATAAATTGTTTGACATGAATCTTGCGTTGATTAAAAGAGCACTCCCCAAAGGGGAGACCCTTCTGAACTCTCATTACGAGGCGAGGAAGTATATGCGGGATATAGGTCTCGACTATATACCAATCCATGCATGCAAGAATGATTACATGCTTTTCTGGAAGGAGACTGAGAAAGAGGAGAACAGTTTGGCTTGTAATGAGCCGAGTTATAAAATTGTTGAAGGAAAAGGTAAGAAATTTCCACACAAGGTATTGAGATATTTTTCGTTGGCACCGAGACTGCAAAGGATGTATGCGTCACAAAAAATAGCTTCCGATATGAGATGGCATGAAGAGAAGCGTCCAAACGAGAAAGGTGTGTATAGGCATCCGGTCGACGCTCAAGCTTGGACTGAATTCGATAAGAATCATGAATGGTTTTCCAATGAGCCACGTAATGTACGCCTTGGCCTTGGCAGTGACAAGTTTAATCCATTCGGTGACATGAGCAGTGCATATAGCTTGTGGCCGGTCATGGTTGTGCCGTATAATTTGCCACCTTAGAGGTGCATGAAACAACCGTTCATTTTCATGTCACTTCTTATTCCAGGCTCGAAATTACCCAGAATGACATCGATGTTTACTTGTGGCCTTTGATAGATGAGTTGAAGGAACTATGGAAGTCAGTGTAGAGACATATGATGTATCTAGGAAGGAGATGTTTCGAATGCATGCATCGTTATTGTGGACGATAAATGATTTTCTAGCCTATGGAAACTTGTCTGGCTGGAGCACTCATGGGTTCATGGCATGTTCAGTTTGCAACAAGAATACATCTTCGCAATCATTATACCATGGAAGGAAGAGATGCTACATGGGCTATCGTCGTTTCCTACCACGGAACCACAGGTGGCAAATTCGCCAAAAGGATTTGTTTGATGGTAAGTCCGAACACGGATTCACCCCTAAGTTATTGCCTTTTATAACTATGTATTGAGGTTTTGGGAGTCGAAATGAGTTCCGGCACTCAGAGAGGCACGAGATCAGAACTCATACCTCACACACGATTAACTAGACTTGCGGGAACAAATGACACGAAATTCCTACACACGGTTTGCAAGTTACGCGATAATAAGCAAACTATTGTCCTTATGCCTTTTATAAGCAAGTCTTGAGGTTTTGGGGGGTCAAAACGAGTTTCAGCACTTGGAGAGGCATGAGACTGGAACTCACACCTTACACACGACTAACTCGACTTGGGGGAATAAACGGCACACAATTCCTACACACGGTTGGCAAGTTACGCGATAATAAGCAAAATATTGTCCTTAGGCCTTTTATAAGCAAGTTTTGAGGTTTTGGGGGGTCGAAACGAGTTTCGGCACTTGGAGAGGCATGAGACTAGAACTCTCACTTCACACACAATTAACTAGACTTGCGAGAACAAATGACACGCAATTCTTACACACGATTTGCCAGTTACGCGATAATAAGCAAAATATTGTCCTTAGGCCTTTTATAACTATGTATTGAGGTTTTGGGGGGTCAAAATGAGTTTCGTCACTTGAAGAGGTACGAGACTGGAACTCATACTTCACACATGACTAATTAGACTTGCGAGAACAAATGACATGCAATTCTTATACACGGTTTGCAAGTTACGTGATAATAAGCAAAATATTGTCCTTAGGCCATTTATAAGCAAGTTTTGAGGTTTTGGG
Organism: Hydrangea macrophylla; assembly: GCA_033977485.1. Lineage (NCBI taxonomy): Eukaryota > Viridiplantae > Streptophyta > Magnoliopsida > Cornales > Hydrangeaceae > Hydrangea > Hydrangea macrophylla. The sequence goes on along the minus strand of CM066994.1, from coordinate 28,811,655 downwards.
GGGTCAAAACGAGTTTTGGCACTTGGAGAGGCATAAGACTGGAACTCATACTTCACACACGACTAACTAGACTTGTAGGAACAAACAGTATGCAATTCCTACTCACGGTTTGCAAGTTACGCGATAATAAGCAAATTATTGTCCTTAGGCCTTTTATAAGCAAGTTTTGAGGTTTTGAGGGGTCAAAACGAGTTCCGGCACTTGGAGAGGCATGAGAACGGAACTCATACTTCACACACAACTAACTATACTTGCGAGAACAAACAGCATGCAATTCCTACACACGATTTGCAAGTTACGCGATAATGAGCAAAATATTGTCCTTAGGCCTTTTATAACTATGTATTGAGGTTTTGGGTGGTCGAAACGAGTTCCGACACTCGAAGAGGGACGAGACTGGAACTCACACCTCACACACGACCAACAAGATTTGTGGGAACAAACGGCATGCAATTTATACACACGGTTTGCAAGTTACGCGATATAAGCAAAATATTGTCCTTAGCCTTTTATAACTATGTATTGAGGTTTTGGGTGGTCGAAACGAGTTCCGACACTCGGAGAGGCATGAGACCGGAACTCACGAGACCAAAACTCAAACCTCACACACGACCTCACACTTCACACCTCATTTTTTATTATCTTATATTTAAGTTCGATTGTTATACAAAAATTTGTAACTAATGCTTTTTTGTTTACTTTTCTATTTTCAGAGGCAATAGTACCTGCATTGGATGATCTTATTCTCGATTTTTATACTATTTTTGTCCTTAGACATATTTACGATAGTTTTGTACTAGTATTTGAACATCTTTTGATATTGTGGTTTGTAATAACTATGTTTTTTAAATTTGCAACTAGGTTTGGTTTGATTTGGTTATGTTATTGACAAATTATTGGAATGAATGTATGAAGATTAGAATTATTGTCGGTTATTGAATTGGAGTTTTAGTACGTTTATTGGTTCAAATAAAAAAATTTAAAAAAATGAAAAAGAATATATCAGATCTGGTATAGATATTTATGATGCACATTTATTGCGTGCCTAATAATCATTTGAAATACTTAATGATTATTTGCCACGCATATGAGTGTGGTAAATAATACTGTAATAACCTGCATTTTCGTTTAATTGCATTGTCATATTTAAAATCAAATTTCATTGTCTGCTTTTATTTTAATTACATTTCTTATGTGTAAAATTTATTTCTTGCTTTATCTCATAATTGAAATTATTTTTGGGGTCAAACTGTAATTTTACAAAATTGATAATACCTGTGTTAGATTTCAAAACTGTATTTCAAAACGGTGAAAATATTTACTTTTAACTCAATCAGTCTTTTTATAAAACCAGAAAATAATTTCCTACGTTAAAATGAATTTTTCGTATTTTTTGTGGTGATCACCGCGCCCCGAAAATACCAGTTTACTTCCAAAACTGTCCACGCTGTGTTGAACTTCCACAGATTTTGGAAGTGATGTAAAGCTAGATGTGACATACACTTTACTTGCCATTTATGGAAACTAATCATTGGGTTGGGCTTGTTTGGGAATGCTTTGTGTGTGTATGTATTCCTAAGGCCACAAGTTGTTTTTCCCAAACAACTCAAGCTTGCCCCCTACTAGCCTATACTTGACCCTTGGTGTAATTGTTGAGCTAATTCATCAGTGTAGCAATACGTATGTATTATTCAGCATGTGTTAACCTTGCTAACCTGCAGATTGTCTAAGAGATTAGTGTGTTTAATTGGGTGATTAAGCCTTGGTGAAGGAACTTGGGCTCCAAGCTCTTGTGACTCTTTATAAACACAATCACAGCTCACATTTTGTACACCACTCTTGCTACACTTCACAGACACAGAGAGAGTTGAGAGAGATACACAAAGAGTTCTACAAATTTTCTAGAGTAAGAGGAAGTACATCACCATAGCCAAAGCTTTTATTTGGTTGCTAAATTCTTATATCTTTCTCAACAATCTCATTGCTTTTAATCATCTGTGAGTATTTTAAACTCACTCTTAAATGTAATTCATGCTTAGTTACTACTTGAGTGTATGTAATTGTTAATCTCCATTGATGATCACACGTTGGAATTTCAAAGCTTAGAAACTTGGATTTTTCAAACTTAACCAAAATCCATTTTTAGAGATGATTATGAAAGATTATATATCATATATGCTATGTTTGAAGTTTTAGAGCCTAATTCATTCATATGAAAAAGTATATAAGAAAATTAGTTTTTTGATTTTTTAGTTTTTCATAAAATTCTTGAGTTATAGATTGATTCATGTTAAATTAATCGTAGGTTCATAATCCTCGTCGAAAAACGAAGAAATTCATATATTACATGTCATGTTTTAATCCGGATTGCAAAATGGATAAAATTGGGTTTGAAAAACTGAAACAGAGCAATTCTGACGAAGAAGATGAAGCCTCTGCTTCATCTCGCGCCACATCCCGTGAGTGAGCATCGCGCGAGCGACCCTTTGCGTGAGCGAGCGGCGCGCGCGAGCCGCGTGGTTTCAGGCAGACTGAAAAGTTTTTATATAGAAAATGAAAATAGGCAGGTCGCACGAGAGACCTTTCGCGCGAGCGACCCGCGTGCGCAAGGTGGTTGATTTCAGGCAGAAAGAAAGGTTTTTTTTATATAATAAAATGAAAATTGGGCACGTCGCGCGAGCGGCCCGCGCGAGCGACCTTTCGCGCGAGCGGCCCGCGAGCGCGACTTCCGACAGTTTCTGGTTTTTGTGTGTTTTCGTATAAGGGACTGTTTGGATTAATTTTAAGGTTCTGTTTGGGAATTTTATTGAAACAGAATACTATTTGATACGGTTGAACAATTAAAACAATGAATTGTGACTTACCAATCCCCGTACGTACGTCATTCCTTTAATTCAGCGAGCTCCTTTATGTTTAAGTTTCATGGCATACATGTAGGGTTAGTGGTACATGCATGTGGGTGTCAGTCAGTGTGGAAAAGAGTAATGGTCAGTGTGGAAAAGAGTATGAGATTGAGATTGAGATTGAGATTATGTGGTGGACACTCCCTGGTTATGGTGTACCAAAGTGTGACGTGTTGAGATTGCGGTGAGAGTATCTTTGTAATGCGACGGTGGCAAAATTGGACACTCCCTGGCGCCCATGGTAGCGTTAAAGTGTGTGACGCCGAACTTGGACATTCCCTGGCACCCATGGTAGTGCTAAAGTGTGGCCTACGGACACTCCCTGATACCCGAGTCTGGATACTGCGTGAGGGTTCCTCTGGTATTTGCATGGCGGTTTAGGTATTCAAAGTGTGAGGCATTGGACACTCCCTGGTACCCCGGACCAAAGTGTGAGGCAAACTGGACATTCCCTGGCACCCCGTTGCTAAAGTGTGGCTACCTTAGTGTTTCAAAGATACTGGAGTGAGATGGTGGGTTGTTGTGTTTGTCGAGAGAAAAGAGTCGGTAAGATGAGTGTGGTGCATTATCTCATACACGATCATATGTTTTAAATGAACGAACGACTTTAAAATATATTCTCTGTTACTTTTATAATTGGATTCTTTCCGTGGTGAAACCGTTGATTTTTACAAACTTAAAATGGAAAAAGGTAAATGGGTATGTTTTACATTCAAAGTTATGTTTTTAATACTCACCAGCTTCTTGAAGCTGACGACGTTGATGCGTCCTGGACATTCGTGTTCAGGCTTTTCAGGTTACGACTATGCTGAGCCTTATGACTATGATAATTGAGAACGGCTGCTTTTGGAAGAGAAACTGTCATCGTCATTGCATATTTAAATTTTATGTTTTAAGTTTTAAACTGTTTGTTTTATAAGGATGGCTGTAATAGATGATAAGTTATTGTTTTGTTTTAAGGCGGTCTGTGCCTTAGTTGATCCCGTATCGTAAGATGTAATAAGTTAGTAAAACTTTTGTAAGCCTTGATTGCTCTGCTCTGATTATTATGTTTTGTTGTTCGACGTTTGGGACGGAATCGATCCTTCAAACTGTCGCGACCTACGGGTCCATAAAGGAAATTAAACGCTTTCCTTATTTATGCTACGTCAGGCGTGACAAATTCCTTATTGGCCATGTATACGAGCATTGCTGATAATTACCGAAATACTTAATATAGTATTAGCCACGCTTGTTTGCGTGGCAAATACCGCTTTATTAGCCATGCACCAATGCGTGGCTGATAATTACACTCACAATTAGCAACGTATCAATGCGTCGCTAATAATAATTTATTTTAGCGACGCAACTGACACGACTAAAAAGTCGTGCGCTCTTGTGCAACACCCAAGTGTAGGTGATCGTGCAAGTAATACTGGATAAGTCCAGGTCGATCCCACATGGAAGGAAAAGGAAGAATATATACTAAGTTATAACCTAAAGCAAAAGAAAAGAAAACAAGAACATAGAAGTGGAGGTTCTACGAATCCTAATTAATTAACTTAAACTAAATAGCAAACTAAATCATAAAGAAACATAACTAATTAAATTAATAAACTAAAGGTGTTGGAAACACGAGAATCCACATTGATCCTAACCATCTACCATGCATACTCATTAATGCTCTATGGAGTTCACTCCTCTTCAGTATTCCGTATTTTTCTAAAGATAAAGAATCAATAGCCCTTTCATGACCGGGACTACATCATCACAGTTGATTTAAAATACTTGGAAGACGGTTTAAAACAATGGTTATTACTTGCACTCTAAATGGTATTAGCTTTCAAAGTGGTTTTCAAAAGTCATTGAAGAAAAGACTTTAAGGCTTTAAGTTCTAAAAACTGTTGTGACAAACTGAGCTTATAGGGACAATTTGATGATAAATTTATAAAACAAAAAGTCATGGAATACTTAAAAGAATCATCTCAAGAATTAGCAAGTTCGATTGATCGAAGCGCTCTCGATCGATCGGACAGCATCATCCTTCAATCAATCGAAATGCCTTCGATCGCTTGACTATCTCTGTGGTTCGATCGATCGAAATACCTTCGATCGATCGAGCGCAGGTTTTCTAAAGATTGCATGGAAGAGGTTGGGAATCAATATTTCATCACATATTCCCAACGTCTAAACTACGGAAACATAATTAAATTAATACAGCAACAGTAAACTAAGACAATCATAATAACTACTCCCTCTGTCCCATATTTAGAGTCCTTGATGCCGTTTTTTGATGTCCCATTTTAAGAGTCCTCTTTGACAAGTCAAAGTACTTTAATACACACTTTCCAAAATTGTCCTTTATTATATCCAACTCTTCCCTCTTTTTTTTTTTGATGTGACATTATAATTTTGAATTTCAAAAAGGGCAATATTGGAAAGTTAAAAATCTCACCAAAATCAAAGTTGTCCCCTTAATAAGTTGGAATTCCCAAAAGAGACTCTTAATATGGGACGGAGGGAGTATATCAATAAACAATCAAATACGATAAAGGAATAGAAAAACCTGGAAATAATTTGAAATAAACTTGTAATAACCATGAAACCAACTTGAATCTTCAATAATCTTCAATATATTAATGAAAAAGAGGAAGAAAAAGATTAATCTAACCTAATCTACTCCTAATCTAACCCTAAAACTACCCTAAACTGCTGTTTTTCGCATTCTGGAGCGTCCTCCCTTCGTCTGGCGTCAAAACGACATATATATAGGGTTCCTGCAGAGTTTATGCAACTTTTGGATGGAACTAAAGTTCGATCGATTGAGCTTAGTTCGATTGATCGAACTCTCAATCGATTGAACTCTGCTCAAGGGCTTGAACTCCTCTGATTTTGACAGCTCTGTGCACCAATGGGAGAATGACCATAACTTTTCACTCGAACCTCGGATTGACATCCCGTTTGCGGCCACACGACCATAACTCAAAGATCTACATTTTGTATTTCTGGGAAAATCTTCCAAATCTGAAGTCTTCATTGTCAAAATTGGCATTTTCTCAGCTACTTCTATTGTTCTCTTCACCAGAATCACTTTTCTTTAGCTCCACTTCATTGAATTACATTCTAATACCTATAAAACAACGCATAAGCATATGTTTTAGCATTAACACAATAAAAAGAACATTTTTATTAGAATGCACCTAAATGTAGGGACTTTGGGGATAAAGGTATGCATAAAATACCACGTAATACACTATATATATGCACTTTTCACCTCGAATCACACCCCCCAACTAGCTCGTTGCTAGTCCCTAGCAATAAAGCGAACTACAGCATTGTTTATTTAAACTCTAGAAATTGAAAACAAAATAAAGTAAAATCCTAACTCACTTTCGCAGGAATCGCGATTACATTTAGCATATGCAACAAGCCTTTAAACCCCTAGGTTCCCCTAGTGAACGAGTGTTGTCTCGTGAGGGTTTGTAGTGAATCTATCCACAAAATTCATGTTTATGGTAATGGTTCTAGTTTAAATGTTTTCAAGAAATTTTTCCTCTCATTTAGCAATATAGTTAAGCTCAACAATCTCATGAAACTCTCTAGTATGCCATAGCCATGCAACACACATTACAGTTAATCTACTATCAAAATCATTAGAATATTCCATAACTATTAATCTTCAAGTGTGTGTGTGAATGGACAACCAAAATACAAAACATTAATTTCAAAGCTCGCATAACCTAAGACACTATCAAGACGTTCATTTTGACTCAACTCTCTCCGGGATTACACTCTCAAGATGAAATCACTCTGAATTAGGTGTAATAATTAGCACTCATGATATGGAAGCTATAAAGAGTAAATATGAATGGAATCTAATGCTTCCCATATCTAAATAGAAAAACAAAAATTTTATAGTGCACAAAGTTTCATGAATGGATACTTTTCACTAAAAGAGCGAGATACCACGGAGAACTCTCTCATTACCTTAACTTCAATCCAATTTACTTAAAATTATCAGGACTTTGAAAAAGAGGTGTTTGGTGAAAAAAAAGAGGCTCATGATATTCAATTGGGTCAAAGGATGTGATTGGAATGTTTATTACAACTTTTCAAACTTTCCCACATCTCCAATCTCTCTCTTCTTTTCTTTTAATATTTTTTTCACTCTTCTTTCTATTTTTTTTTCTTCTATAACAACCATTGACATTTTTTTTTCTTTTCATGCTTTTTTTTTCCTTTTTCTTTCTTTTGTTTTTGTTTTTGTTTTTTTTTCTCTTTCTTTTTTCTTTGCCAACTTTCCCTTATTCACACTACCAAACTTCTTGTCAAGATAACACATCCCAATCATTCCTAGGTAGAGAAAAGAAGCTCAAACTTGTATTTTGGAGTTGGGCTTAGATTTAAGGAATTGTAATGACAATGCAATTATGATAAGGCTCAAGAGGTGAAGTAAAGGAATAGCACTGAGGTAGGCTAAGGCTTTATTATGCATGTATGTTCAAAAGATGGCCTAAATCATCTTCTAAGTTCAATAGGATTATTCATTTTAGAAAATTCAAGAGCTCTAGATTTTGGTAAATCCTAAACGTTCTCTTCTAGTGATCAGTCAAAATGAAGAAAATTAAGACTTACAATGAATGAATACGCTTTTCAAAAAGTAAGAGTAATTTATAAAACCCTAAAAAACAAAGAATGGCACAAAAGCTCACTTGGGTTATTAGTCTCCACTACAGTCTCTCAAGACGCCTAATCTATGCTTGCTAATCCATTTTAGCTAAGTACAAGGTTGTCACAATGTGCTCAAAGTTGTTTGAAGATTAAAAAGCATAAAATATACTATAACTAAGATAGTAAACAAACTATTATAGTATATTACATAGTAATAACATACAGAAAGTAACACTAATGCATCATAACTAACTACATTAACTAAGAGAGAAATACAAGAACCACTTTATTATCTTTAAAAATAAAATTAAAAATTTTAAAATTTTTGACAATTTTAATTTATTGAGTTTGAGTTGCATGGTGCTAAGGAGGTGTATTGACACGAAAGCATAAAAAGAAATAAACGAGGCATGCAATGACTCACTCCCCCCCAACTAAAACTAAACATTGTCTTCAATGTTCTAAACTAAGCATATGGACATGTAAAGTAAAGCGAGAAAGGGAAGAATGTTACCTCGAGACGTTAATATCTAGATTTTTTTTATTTTCTTTTATTTCTTTGTTAAGTTACCAGCAAAATCATTAGTAGCAACAAAGATAAATACAGAATATAATACAACTACTCAGTAAATAAATTCGGTTAATCAAGATTTTTATCATATATATTAACCGAAATTTTTGAGGATCCTCCCAATGAAATAATTTAACAGTGGGAAGAACATTGGGATCCTCATAAAATTGCAACTCCCCCCAACTAATGTTAGGCTCAAGGTCAGAGGAGATGATGCAAAACCTATGGCCTCTAAATTTGTTGGAGATAATTATAAGAGGTATACCACACTTTTTAAGAATTATACGGAAGAAACGATCTTTGGTGTTGGTATTTTCTATAACAGCCTCTATTTTTTTATTATCAAAAACAGGCGGAGGCCATGCTTCAATAAAAAGGGCAGGGTCTAAGTGATGTTCTAATGAAGCTTTACTACCCTCCTCTTGTTCTAGAACAGAATCTATGGAGATGTGATCATAGGAATTGGATTTCTGTTCTATGTACATTGATTTGGACTGGACTTGGATAAAACTATCTATTTGGGCCTCAATGTCATTATTATTCAAGAAGGTCAAGCAGTCTAGGAGATTACTAGCTTCTTATTGAAGTTTAAAATCATCTAATATGGGCCCAATATTTTCCAAGTCTTCTCTCAAAGAATTTTGAAATGTAAAATTTGGCGAATTGCATGTGCTAGAATCCTTATCATCCTCTTCTACAACACATTCTTTTTGTCCAATAGTGGGGTACACATAACTTTTAAGCTCGGGATGAGAGTTTTGATTAATAGAGAGGATAGGTGATGGGCAACTTGGTGACACCACCTCTTCGGCCGAAAGAGGTGAGGGTTCATGAATATCAGATGAATCTAAATCGAATTTAGAATTTTCAATAACGTCCTCCCTAGGGTCACTATTAAAGTTAGGGAAAGAGTCAACAGAGGACTCCTCCTTTCCTAGTTGCGTGTAATCACCTATACTCTCATCATCTTTTATAACCTCATTCTCCTCCTTGTAACTCTCCTCAATATATATGTCATCTATAGAGGTGCTCTGGACAAAGGAATTGTGCAACTTTATCCAAGCAGTGAAGGAGTTGATGTCTGGGGTTGGATATTGAGGAGAAGATGGTTCTACAACTTCATGCTTAATGGTTTGGTTTTCGAGTTCTTGTTGGGTTATCACTTTCTCGAATGAGTTGTTAACCTCATTCGGTATAAACCCGTCACTATCCTCTAATTCCATTCCATTATTAGTGTCCTGAAATTTAGGTTGTAGTGTTGAAGGACTGGTGTAGTCTTCTAAAGGTTGGCTAGCATCTGCTTGTTGATGTCTAGCTAGTTTCTAATTTATCAAGTGCACTATCTAGACTTTTCATTTCACTAAGCAGTAATTTTAACATACCATTATCCTCAACTTGGTTATTCTCCTCATTATTACTATACGAAATTTCACCCCATTGTTGTTGGTAGTAATTCTCATCCCATTGTGTTTGTGGACAAGACTCCCCAGAGGGAAAATCTTGGTGCGTTTGGTAATCGTGGGAGCTACTACTATATCCTATATTATCATTTTGGTTATATCCCCATTGCGATTGATAGAGCTCTCCATGTGGAGGTTCTTGTTGCATTTGATAATATAAGGGACTACAACTATCATTTTCCCATTGTGGTGGTTGGTAGCACTCGGGTTGATAAAGTGCGTCATATGTGGGTGCATGCCAACTTGGGGGATATGTTTCATTACCGAAGGTGTATCTATACGTGGTGTTTGTGTTGTATGGAGGATAATATGGACAAACCACATTCATTCAAAATTTTTAAACAATAGGAATTTTACTTATTTATTTTTTTATCTTGCGAGAGAAAAAGTCCAAAAGTTTTTTTTTTTTTTTTTTTAAGTAAGAAAAATTGGAGATAACTTAGTAAAATCTTAACCTAGTTTCCTTCCCCAGCAACGGCGCCAAAAACTTGACGCGACTAAAAAGTTGTGCGCTCTTGTGTAACACCTAAGTGTAGGTGATCGTGCAAGTAATGCAGGATAAGTCTAGGTCGATCCCACATGGAAGGAAAAGGAAAAATATATACTAAGTTATAACCTAAAGCAAAAGAAAAGAAAATAAGAATATAGAAGTGGAGGTTCCACGAATTCTAATTAATTAACTTAAACTAAATAGCAAACTATAGCATAAAGAAACATAACTAATTAAATTAATAAACTAAAGGTGTTGGAAACACAAGAATCCACATTGATCCTAACCATCTACCATGCATACTCATTAATGCTCGATGGAGTTCACTCCTCTTCAGTATTCCGTATTTTTCTAAAGATACAGAATCAGTAGCCCTTTCATGACCGGGACTACATCATCACAGTTGATTTAAAATACTTGGAAGACGGTTTAAAACAATGGTTATTACTTGCACTCTAAATGGTGTTAGCATTCAAAGTGGTTTTCAAAAGTCATTGAAGAAAAGGCCTTAAGGCTTTAAGTTCTAAAAACTGTTGTGACAAACTGAGCTTATAGGGACAATTTGATGACAAATTTCTAAAATAGAAAGTCATGGAATACTTAAAAGAATTATCTCAAGAATTAGCAAGTTCGATCGATCGAAGCGCTCTCGATCGATCTGACAGCATCATCCTTCAATCGATCGAAATGCCTTCGATCGCTTGACTATGGCTCTGGTTCGATCGATCGAAATACCTTCGATCGATCGAGCCCAAGTTTTCTAGAGATTGCATGGCAAAGGTTGGGAATCAATATTTCATCACATATTCCCAACGTCTAAACTACGGAAACATAATTAAATTAATACAGCAATAGTAAACTAAGACAATCATAATAACTATATCAATTAACAATCAAATACGATAAAGGAATAGAAAAACCTGGAAATAATCTGAAATAAACTTGTAATAACCGTGAAACCAACTTGAATCTTCAATAATCTTCAATATATTAATGAAAAAGAGGAAGAAAAAGATGAATCTAACCTAATCTACTCCTAATCTAACCCTAAAACTACCCTAAACTGCTGTTTTTCGCATTCTGGAGCGTCCTCCCTTAGTCTGGCGTCAAAACGACATATATAGGGCTCCTGCAGAGTTTATGCAACTTTTGGATGGAACTAAAGTTCGATCGATCGAGCTTAGTTCGATCGATCGAACTCTCAATCGATTGAACTCTGCTCAAGGGCTTGAACTCCTCTGATTTTGACAGCTCTGCGCACCGATGGGAGAATGGCCATAACTTTTCACTCGAACCTCGGATTGGCCTCCCGTTTACGGCCACACGACAGTAACTCATAGATCTACATTTTGTATTTCTGGGAAAATCTTCCAAATCTGAAGTCTTCATTGTCAAAATTGGCGTTTTCTCAGCTGCTTTTGTTGTTCTCTTCACCAGAAACACTTTTCTCTAGCTCCACTTCATTGAATTACATTCTAATACCTATAAACAACGCATAAACATGTGTTTTAGCATTAACACAATAAAAAGAACATTGTTAGTAGAATACACCTAAATATAGGGACTTTGGGGATAAAAGTATGCATAAAATACCACGTAATACACTATAAATATGCAATTTAATCCCATTTTTGTTAAGTAAGACACTTATTAGCAACGCGTTTGCGGTTGCCACGCTTGAGAGCGTCACTATTAAAAATAATATTCGCAACGCGTTGACTGCGTTGCATAAATTTATTCATTACCCCACTTTACCGCACGATCATGCGACGCGCGGACTTCATGGCAAATACTTTTAGCCATGCACATTTTGCTATTAGCCACGCACCCGCGCATGGCAAAAAACTAGATTTGTTGTAGTGTTTGCAAATCTATTCTGTGAGTAAAACCTACATTTTCAAAACTAATTCCAGGATTAAGTCCCACATTTCAAAATAAATCATGGGATTAAATCCCCCACTTTCCAATCACTTTCAAAATAAATCTTGGGATTAAATCTCACACTTTTAACTCACTTTTTAAAATAAACATTGGGATTAGGTTCCCTACTTTCAAATCACTTTTCAAAATCAATATTGGGAATAAATCCCACACTTTCAAATCATTTTTCAAAATCATTCTCATACTTTTAAATCACTCACTTAAATCAATTGGAACCATTTCCCACACTTTTAAAACACTTTCCCCCACATTCAAAATACTTGGGATCATTTCCCTACTTTCAAAATACTTGAGATCATATCCACTTTTTCAAGATTATTGGACTAATTCCTGCACTTTCAAAACAAAACACTTTTGGTTAAAGTTTAGAACTATGCCGTCAAATGCTAAAGTTTTCGGCTACACCACACTTCCGATTAAAGGTCGGGACTATGCCGTCCTAGGCTAAAGTTCCCGGCTACAACACACTTCACTTCCCTTCTTGTCAATCTAGACAGAAAAATCAAAAGGTCGGGACTATGCCGTCCTAGGCTAAAGTTCCCGGCTACAACACACTTCACTTCCCTTCTTGTCAATCTAGACAGGAAAATCAAAGCCACTATTTCAAAATCAATTATGGGATTAAATCCCACATTTTCAAATTTTGGGACTAAGTCCCACATTTTCAAAATAATTACATTTGGCTAAAGCTTGGGACAATGCAGCTCTGCACTCAAAGTCCTAGCCTCGCCACATCTTCAATCAAAATTAGGGACCACGTTGTCGAAGGCTAAAGTTCCCTAACCACATTTGTTAGCTCACCACGAGTATAACTAGCACCACATTTCACCTTTTTGCCTTGAGTACGACTAAACTACTTTTTAACTTCTCCCGAGAAACGGAAAAACTACGCATGACCTGATTCTCGATCAGACTTGAGATACGTAGGCAGTCCACGAGGGGTTCGGTCGCACCAAACAATTTTTTTCTGATACAATTATATTTTCACTTAACATAAAAGTTGATATGACATCAAAGTAGCATGGTAACCCTTTTAAGGGATGTTTAGGGGTGCCTACACATTTCCCTAACATAATCAAGCCTTCAAACCATTTCTTTGCACAACATATCATTTTAACAGAGTCCCACATTTTAAATGGGCCTTTTACGTTACTTTAAAAATATTTTAGATGGCCTATACATCTTTAAACTAGTTAGGTGGTGTAGACACCCCATTTTGTCGGCTACCAGATTTAGGAGACCCATAGCTTGGTGGTTCACAATGATCGCAAAAGACCCAAAAGGACTCTCGGAAGTCAGCTCCATCTCTCGGAATGCTCAGAATGACCAAAAATCTCGAAAAACTCCCAGAATTGGTCCCAAAGTTCTGAAAACATGCTATGTCATAAGAAAAGCGATAAAATGAGTTTTTAAGAGAAATCGGGTGAAATCGTCAGCTCCCAAAGACCCTTAGAAGTCCCGAAAGTTCCCGGAAAGTCCCTGTTGACCGGTTTGACCAAGGTTTGACTAGGTTTGACCAGGTTTGACCAAGTTTGACTGAAATCGTCCGAATTCACCAGAATCATTTTAAATCATGAGAAAAGTGTTAAAACAAGTTCCAAAAGAAAATCGAGCGAAAACATCAGCTCCCGGGAACTCCCGGAGGTTTCCAAAACTTCCCGGGAATCCCAAGTTTGACCAGTTTAACCGAAATTTGACTTTGGAACCTGGGCGCCGAAACAATTTAAAAATATTTTTCATAGATACTAGAGGTCAATAGCTTTCCAACGGTATATTGCACATAATTCCTGGATTTAAAACGAATTTATTATGAATTTCCAAAGGCGATTAAATCGGCTTTTATCGCAAATACCGCAAAACTTTTCAAAGTGACCTGTCCCAGAACTATTTTTTATGTAAAGTAGACTCCATTACCTTTCCAACGGTATATCACAATCCCAATTTGGAGTTCGTACGCATTTTCTGTGAATTTCGGACGAAATAGGGCCTTTTCGCGAATACCGGAACTTCAGGGGGCCTAAACAGCATTATATGGACGAAGGGAGGAGCAGTGCCGCCGCGGCACTGGCCCACTGCCGCCGCAGCAGTGGCCCAGTGCCACCGCGGCACTCCCCTCCAGAACAGTGTATTTTTGTAATTTGTTTTGTGGTCCCATTTTGATTAATTAAAAGCCAAAAGTTTGGGAGAGAAAGTTGTAGAGATAAGGTTAGAGTAGAGAGAAAAGAAGCTTCTTCTTTGATTTTTCAAAACAAAAAGTGAGTTCTAACTTTGTTTTTACTTCATTACTCCTATTTACTTCAACATTCAATACTCCCAACCACCATTTTTAGTGAGCATTCAAGAGAATGGAAGCTTCTTCCATGTCTAGTGTCATTACATATGAGTGAAACACCAATCTACAAGTCTCATGCTTCATGACTATCATCTATTGATCATTATCTACTTGCTTGTTTATTTATTGTTCATCTCTTCTTATCCCATTTCTTTTTGATTTTCTTTATTTACTTACTAGTTCATCATCATCTAAGTGATGACATGAAGTTTGGGGTGAGTGAATCCTTATGGATAATAGCTCTTGACCTCAAAAACATGTTTGATAGATGATGATCATAACCTCAATACTTCCAAGGTATTCTTGGAATGTATTGAAGTTATGTTCAAAAATAAAATAAATCTCTCCAACAATCTTGGAGGTTCTTGATGATGAGTTTGATGTTGACATTTTGAGTGGCTATAATCCTTATTGAGTATTGAAAATATGCTTTCAAAACATCTATTTCAAAACCCCTCTCAATCCTTCTCATTTTGGTTTCAAGAAACAAAACTTTGTTTTCTCAAAATCTTCAAAATAATGAATCAAAACAGTGAGTGAGTTGAGTTCAAAGATTTTCCTAGGACTCAATACTCAACATATGGATGCAAGGCCACTTGGAAAGTCTTCCTAACTCATTGGGGAACACCCATGATTTTTGGTTTGACTTGGAAGTACTTGGAAATGGTCCATTTGGATCCCAACATTCCTTCCAGACATTCTGTTTTTGCTGTCACAGCAGCTAGGTCAACTTACGACCTCTTTTCTAGAAAACTTTTCCAAAAGGGTGGTCCTAACTTATTTTTCCCTTAAACTTCAATGTCTTAGGAAACTTTCTGTATAAAATGGGCCTCTAGATCATTCGTTTTCATTTTCTAAGATTTTCTAACATTTCAGTCGACAGTACGAACTCTGTTTCTGAGTGACCTCTGTTGTTTATGTGATTTCTTTCAATCTGTGATAGTTATTAAGGATTGGCTTTTTGGGTTGCATTCTAGACACAATAAGGAACATCGCCATAACAAATCATGCATTGAAAACTTTCCTAACCTCTCTTTTCAATTTTCCAAAGATGATGCTACTGTTCTGTCCACTATTCACAGCAAGTATACCTTAACTTTCATTCTTTGATTTGATGCTTATATGCATTCCAAATTAGTTTATATCTTAGGAAGTAGTTCATACTACATTTGTACATATCCCATGTTGATTTCATTCATCCATTCATACATATTTTTAGGCCTCTAAGTCATTCTAGGAATTCATGAACACAAAGCACACTACAACCTTGGCACATTCTAGATACATGCATTGCATCCATGCAAAGATTTGGGGTTTTTATAACTCCTAATCTAAGAAGATTATAAGGAATGATCATGATCACATGTTCATGTTTCCCCTCGATCTAATCGTCCTTTCTCATCTGTCCCGAGGATTGAGAAATCTTCTTTTCTCAAAATTAACATGCATCATACTAGCTTGCTAAGCATATTTTACTTTCTTTGATTTATTTGTTTCGAGAACAATTCATGTCCCCTTTTAGATTAGGAAGTCTTGATTATTTGATACATGATTAGACGATTTTTCCTAGGTTTATTTGTGTGATCTTTCACTTTGCATTGTGTGATATTTGGCTTAGATCTTATGAATGATATCTTATCTTTAGATCTTCCATTTCAAATTCTCTTATGTGATGTAATATACTATCATAGTATTATTTGTTGAACCAAACATAGTATAAGATGATTATTTGGATGCTAATTGAGGTCTGTCGAAAGACGGGGCGAGTTGAGGGTGTTTTAGTCGCGACAAAGGCTCCTTCCTCTCTCGTACCAAAACCCCGAACCAAGTTCTTTGGTGATGAAGGGCCGGTGCCCTTATCTGCTTGGGTGAGTCAAAATTAGGTTTCTTGGTTCCTTAAAGACCAAGTGGCGACTCTGTATCTGTTTTCAACAGACCATCTTTTCTCTCTTTTTCAAATCAAATTTCAAACAAGTTTCAAAGCAAACAAAACAAAAGCGGTGGAATCCCGATATCCACAATCTGGCGACTCTGCTGGGGATTTTTATTTTAAAACAAAATAATACAGAGGTTTGACTCATAAGAAGCATCCTTAAAATCATCTTTTTACTGTGTTTGGTTCACCGCATTGCACTCTTGCATTTCCCCCCTCCGACTGTGTCTGAAACGCGGCGCTGACATTGTTCAGGTCTTGCTGTGCCAGGGCATAAGTCACCATTGATACTGTACCTTCCAAGGTATATCAAAAAGAGTAAAAACCTCCGTACTGTCTCTCTGACGGTATATTGGAACTCTCGTCAACAGACCCTCTTTGACTAAACCCAACCCTTGCATATAGATTCCTGTAGAACCTTTCATAGGACTGTTCATTTATCTTTTCAGATAGGACAATATGATATAACTGCTGTATGCCCTGGCGGGATTACCTGCGCTGTGTAGATGCTTATGTGGCATAGAATAGGACCTCCTTTTTATGATTCCCAAGGCAATCACTCACATGTGATCACATTGAGTTGACCTGCCTAAGCATCATGACAAGGATGTCTGCTCCATGCTCGCAAAGATATACACCGCAAACCTTGCTTGTCGGTCTTGAGACATAGGAGTATGAAAACCTGCTAGAAAGTACGATCACTGTAACCAAACTTACCAGTGTCTCCCGGAAACTCTGTCCAGATATCCCAGATATAACCGTACTTACCAGTTTCTCCCAGAAACTCTGTCCAGATATCCCAGATATAACCGTACTTACCAGTTTCTCCCAGAAACTCTGTCCAGATGTCCCAGATATACCTGTATTAACCAGTGTCTCTCGGAAACTCTGCTCAAAACTGTACCCGGATATCCCGTTTTCTCCCAAAAACTCTGTCCAAATCAACCAAGAATGCCCAGTCCTTCTTAGAATCCTCCGTAAACCCTGGAAATCCCTGTTATCCCTTGGTGATCGTACTGGAAAGTAAGATTGGCACACTCTATATGGTTAGGACCTTAATTGCTTAACCGCTATCTGTTAGAAATAGGGGCATCATATAGATTAGGGCTTACATCCGCATGCTTGTCACCCATGCATACATCATTCCCATCTCTCTGCACGCACTGTCCCGAGTCAGTCCATGTCACTATCGTTGTCTGCCCAAAAGTCATCACTGTCAGGATCTGATGCACCCCTTTCTCTCAAAATCTGTCAGGTCAGTATAGATTCCCAAGGTCAGCAGCCGGAATCCTCGTCGTGGACCAGAAGTTCAGATAATCGTTTGGTCAGAATCACTCCGACAGCCCGCTTCAGCATGAATAGAGAAGAGTTGGAAAACAAGGTTACCGAGTTGGGAGCAACTATAAGCCAACAGTCCAACAGTCTAGCCCAAGTCCTGAAGTTCATGGAAGAACTGAAGCAGCAGCAGCCACAACCTCCACCTGGGTTTTCGCCACCAGGGTTTGAACCTCCTCTACATGAGAATAATGGGGAGGAAAACTAGTTTCAAGGGGTCCCACCGCTTACGTACGAGAAGAAGCTCCAAGAGAAAATGGACAAGGTCGACAAACTGGAGAGCGTGCTGAGAAAAAGCAAGGGAATCGATGATTACATGCTAGACCTGGAAGGCCTCTTTGAGCCTGTCAAGTTGAAACTGCCGGAGAACTTCAAAATGCCTGCCATCGATCGTTTTGATGGAACTGGGAATCCGAAAAGCCACGTGAAGCTATGTATGAGTATCTTCCAGTCCATGGGTTGCACCCACGAGCACATTGCAATGTTGTTCCCACAAACTCTGGCGAAATCTGCACTATCATGGTTCTCAACCTTGGAAGCCTCCAAGACCCGGGCCTGGGAAGATATCGTTCGAGTTTTTGTCAATCATTACTCTTACAACCAGGAGCTGGATGTCACTATAAGGGATTTGGAAACGACCCGACAAAGCAACAATGAATCCTTTGCTGCATTTTTGAGAAGATGGAGGAACAAGGTAGCCCAAATGACCCACCGACCGATTGAGAAAGAACAGGTGAGAGTGCTAATCCGGAATCTACAGCCACTCTACCATGAGAAATTATTCTACCAGTCCATCTCCACCTTTGAGGAATTGTTTGAAGTCGGAACCCGAATCGAAGATGCTATCAGGGAAGGAAAGATCAAAAGGGAAGACCCTCCGAGTCAACCAAGAAGGCCCAACTACTCCCGGAATCCCCCGGATGTCAATGCCCTTAGTAGCCAACCCATGGCATACCCTCCAAGGCCATACCAACTCTCCACCCAGCCAAATCCCTCCAACCGCCCTTTCCAGAAAAAGCCCCCTCGCAATTTCGCCAAACTAGAAATCTCTCTCTCCTCAGCCTTAGACCGCCTCCTCAAAAAAGGCCATCTCCAACTCCTCCAGCCTCGAAATACCCCACCCCCACCTAACTGCGATATGTCTAAAAGATGCGCCTACCACCAAGCCCCCGGCCATAACACTGATGATTGCATGTACCTCCGCCATGATATTCAAGACCTCATTGACCAGAATATCATCGAGCCACCCCCGAAGCAGCCCCATATCACCCAAAATCCCCTACCAAACCACCAAAATGTCAACCTCATCGAGTCCAACCCTATATTCTTCAACCCTGCTGCCTATATCACCCCCCTAGGACAACCCTTGCCCCTCATTGACATCCCGGATTCTGAGGGAATTCATCTGATCAGAGGAGAGAATGACGAATGGCTGCAACAGCTAGGCGATGAGCAAGACTTGTTCTTCCTAGAGGAGCATGACCTAGGGGTGGTAGACCTCAAATGGTATGATCCCGACAAAGAAAGTGACGCTTCTATCTGGGACGAGCCCGAAAAACCATTTGTGGGGACGGATTGTGATTGGTTCAAGAAAGACGGGACTGTAGAAGGACCCACTCCTGCCGAAATTGATCACCTAACCAGGTCAGGCCGTCATTATCAGCCTCCACAGCCCGCCGCCGATGCAACCGAGAGAGGTCCAGTCAAGGACAAAGGGAAGGGTAAGATGGACGAGATCATCGAGGAAGATAATGAGTTGATAAAGCAGCTAAAGAAGACCCAAGCACATCTCTCGATGTAGGATATTATGGTGACATCTTACAAACATAGGCAAGCCGTGTTGAATGCTTTGGCTGGGATTGAAGTTCCTATCGATGCCGCACCGGAGGACATGATAGCTTTCTTGGGCGCACTTGCCCCCGACCCGATCATTACATTTTCCGATGAGGACCTGCCACCAGAAGGATCCGCACATAACAAGGCATTGTACATCACTGTCAGGTGTAAGGAGCAGCAGGTGCCGTTTTGTCTGGTCGATACGGGCTCTGCCTTAATTGTTTGTGCCCTAAGGACTGCCACTGCTTTGGGGGTTAATATCCTTGACATCACGCCATCTGTGCAATCCGTGAGGGCCTATGATAACACTAGGAGAAATGTGATGGGGACTGTCTCTCTACAAATCCGGGTAGGATCTTTGGCAAGCACCGAAGTCTTTCAAGTCATGGACATACCTGCCTCGTTCAACTTGCTGATTGGGAGGCCCTGGCTGCATGCCAACAAAGCCGTATCATCCACTGTGCATCAAATGATCAAGTACATTCATGAGAAGGAAGTAAAGATCATCCTCGGTAATAGTTGGGGTAACGAAGCCTTCCCAAATTACGCTCCCATTTTTGAAGTCCAAATACCTGAGCTGGAAGAAGGAGAAATTGGAGGATTTTTCATGGAAGAAATTCACGTGATCAATGACGAAGATAGGTTCCCTGAGGTCCTCTTCGCAGTTGTCAACATTGTCCGCAAGATGAACTACTTCCCCGGAATGGGATTGGGTCGACGCCAGCAAGGAATTCGGGAGTTCCCGCAGGTCAAAGGGCAACAAGGCACTTTCGGGTTGGGGTATAAGCCCACTGAAGAAGACGTCGAGCTACAGAGGCCATGGAAGAAAAGGGTAATGGGTCTACCACCATACCGCAAGACTCTGAATGGACAGTTCATAAAAGAAGGGGATGACTTCCCCTACTTCGGGTTCCCTGAACCCTGGGTCCATCAAACCACCGGGAAAAGGAACCCCGGGCTTGAAATCTTCGCGGACTACGAAAGGCCCCCATATCAAGACCCGTTCTATCCCGAAGAAGTTGAGAAGACCCCGGAGGAAGACTGGTTGAAATACCTGGACACTGAAGCCATCAAGGAAATGTGGGAAGAATCCGCTGAGGAGAAGGAAGAAGAGAGGGCCAAGAGCCAAGATGATCAGATCAAGCCAACTGAGGAGGGTCTGAGCAACCAGGCTGTAGAGTCATCTATCTGTGTCTCCCAATCCCCTATCCCCCCGGAGTCTGTACTACCAATTATCGAGTCTGTACCAGAGTCGGCTGCTGTAAGCCCACCACTGTCCAATGTAGTCACTTCACTTGTCATGAATGAAATGAAAGACGATTCTGCTTACTCCTCTGTGTCTAACACTTGTGAATGCACAGATCCCTCCGAGGATCTCCCAATCGAACTTAAGCAACTAATTGAAAAACCACCTGCTTATGAAATAATCGAGGATACTTTATCAGTTAACCTAGGTGAAACAGATAATCCACAAATTGTACAAATTGTCTCAACTCTTAATAAAGAAGAAAAAGAAAAATTGACTCTCTTGCTAAAAGAATTCAAAGACGTTTTTGCTTGGTCTTACGAAGACATGCCTGGGGTCGATCCCGACATTGTCCAACATCATATCCCTCTCCTCCCTAATTCTAAACCCGTCAAGCAGAGACTGAGGCGCATGAGACCAGAATGGGCACTCAAGGTTAAAGAAGAAGTAGAGAAACAGTTCAAGGCAGGATTCATCATTGTCACCGAGTATCCGGAATGGATTGCCAATATCGTGCCAGTCCCGAAGAAGGATGGAAAAGTTCGTGTGTGCGTTGACTTCCATGACCTGAACAAAGCCAGTCCCAAGGATGACTTCCCGCTTTCCCACATTGATGTCTTGGTGGACAACACTGCTGGACATGAGCTACTTTCATTCATGGATGGCTTCTCAGGGTATAATCAGATTCTAATGGCGCCAGAAGATTGGGAAAAGACGACATTCACCACCCCTTGGGGAACCTACTGCTATAGAGTAATGCCTTTCGGACTCAAGAACGCGGGGGCGACTTACCAAAGAGCTGCCACCACTCTGCTGCATGATATGATTCACAAGGAGGTAGAAGTGTACGTAGACGACATGATTGTGAAATCCAAGGACAGAGAAGGGCACCTGGTAGCGCTGAAAAAGTTCTTCGAAAGGTTGCGCAAATACAAGATGAGGTTGAATCCAAAGAAATGCACTTTCGGCGTAACCTCCGGTAAACTCCTGGGTTTTCTCATCACACAAAGGGGGATAGAGGTGGATCCCTCCAAGATCAAGGCAATCCTAGAAATGACACCACCACGGAATGAAAAAGAAGTAAGGGGTTCCTAGGAAGAATCCAATTCATCAGCCGTTTCATTTCCAAGCTCATCACCACGTGCGATCCTCTGTTCCGATTGTTGAGAAAAGGGGAGAAGTTCCAATGGGATGACTAATGCCAAGCCGCTTTCGACAAAATAAAATCCTACCTTCAAAATCCACTTGTCCTCTCCCCACCCATTCCTCATAAGCCTTTATTCCTTTACCTGTCCGTCTCCGAAAATGCCATGGGCTGCATGCTGGCCCAAGAAGGAGAAGAAAGCCACTCCGAAAAAGCCATATATTACCTCAGCAAGAGGATGACTGGGTATGAGCTCAACTACTCTACCCTTGAAAAAACATGTTGGGCCTTGGTTTGGTGCACTCGTCGACTAAGGCACTACATGCTGGCCTTCCCGGTTGTGCTCATATCCCGCATGGATCCTCTAAAATACCTCCTCGAAAAACCTGCCCTGACCGGTCGTATATCCCGTTGTTTATTTCTACTATCCGAATTCGATATCAAGTATGTCACTAGCAAATCAGTAAAAGGGAGAACCGTGGCTGAGCATCTCGCAGAGCATGCCGTTGACTCCGAAAAGAGTGGGGACTTTCCATTTCCAGACGAAAGTATCATAGAAGTCAAAGGAGAACAGTGGAAGTTGTACTTTGATGGAGCAGCCAACATGAAAGGATATGGAGTAGGAATGATTCTCGTATCACCGAGCGGGGACCACACTCCATTGGCAGTAAGCTCAACTATAACTCCACCAACAACACCGCCGAATACGAAGCATGCATTCTGGGAATGGAAGCGGCCATAGAGCTGAAGGCTCGGAAGATAGACGTCTTCGGGGACTCAAACCTCATCATATCACAAGCTAGAGGAGAATGGAAAGTAAAAGAAGAAAGGTTGAAGCCCTATCATGATCGTCTCGACCAACTCAAGAGGCAGTTCGAAAATATCACATTCCTCTACTTGCCCAGGGAAGAGAACCAGCTGGCAGATTCCTTGGCTACTTTAGCTTCGATGATCAAAATTCCTATGGGAGTCAGGATGATGCCCTTGGTAATTGAGCAGAGGTACGAGCCTTCGTTCAACATAATCGCCACAATCGAAGAAGAAGAGAATGGGACACCATGGTATCAGGATGTCTGGGATTTCATAGAAAAGGGGACGTACCCCCAAGAGTCTACCGAGAAAGACAAGAGGGCCATTCGAAGATTCGCAGCGCAATTCATCATTTGTGGTGGGAAATTGTTGAAGAAAGGATATAATGGTCACAACCTGACTTGCTTGTTCGGGAAGAGCTCCCGAAGAATGATGGAGGAAATACATGAAGGGGTATGCGGTCCGCACATGAACGGTCACATGCTGGCCAAGAAAATCGTAATACAGGGGTACTACTGGACAACTCTGGAGAAAGATTGTTGCGAATACGTAAGAAAGTGTCACAAATGCCAGATCCATGCAAACATGATGCACGTACCACCATCTCTTCTCTACAGCATGACCTCGCCTTGGCCATTCTCAACCTGGGGAATCGATATCATCGGAGAAATCATCCCGAAAGCCTCGAACGGAAATCGGTACATCCTGGTGGCCATAGATTACTTCACAAAATGGGTAGAAGCTGCATCTTACACCAAGTTGGGGGCCAAGGAAGTGGCCAAATTCATCAAGAGAAATCTCATCTGCCGCTATGGAGTCCCCCATGAGATTATTTCGGACAACGGGAGTCATTTCAAAGCAGAAGTCAGGAATCTATTTGAAGAATACAAAATCACCTATCACAAGTCGTCGCCGTATAGGCCGCAAACCAATGGGGCAGTCGAAGCTGCAAATAAGAATGTCAAGGCCATACTGCAGAAATCAGCCGATACCTACAAGGACTGGCATGAAAAGCTACCGTTCGTACTTTGGGGATACAGAACGTGGATAAGGACGTCCACAGGAGCAACCCTTACTCACTGGTGTATGGGATGGAAGCGGTGCTCCCGGTCGAGATAGAGCTACCGTCTCTACGCGTAATGGCAGAATGTGAAATTTCCGAATCAGATTGGTTGAGAGAAAGATACGAAGAGTTGGCTCTCATAGATGAGAAGCGCCTGGCGGCAGTCGACCACGTCCGAATCTATCAGAAGAGGATAGCCCGTGCTTTCAACAAAAGGGTTCGTCCGAGGAAGATTGTTAAGGGCGACCTTGTCCTGAAAGAATTACGAGCTCCGATCTTTGATCCCCGTGGGAAGTTTAAGCCAAAATGGGTTGGCCCTTACATTGTCAAGACCATTCTTTCTGGAGGAGCAACTTACCTCATGGACCTCGATGGTGTCGAGTTCAAAGAACCAATCAACATGGATCGCCTCAAAAAGTACTATGCTTGACCATTCCCCAACCAATTTTCCTCAAACCTTGCCCTGAACTACGCTCGACCTGATTCCCACTCGGGGATACGTAGGCAACCACATCGGTTCGGTCGCTCCAACCACAAAAAAATAAATAACCCTTTTCCCTTCAAAACTTTGGCCCTGAACTACGCATGACCTGAATCCCACTCGGGGATACGTAGGCAACCACATCGGTTCGGTCGCTCCACCCACAAAAAAATAACCTTTTCTTTCAAAACTTTGGCCCGAACTACGTTGGACCTGATCCCCGCTCGGGGGTACGTAGGCAGACTTTCAAAAAGAAAAGAAGGATGGCTCGCTAGGTCGAAAATCCGAAAGGACGCCTAGGCAAAAATTAGAGCTAAATCCAAAGTGAGCAATAACAAAAGAGAGAAAATAGCTCGCCAGGCCGCCTCCTTGGTGCCTGGGCAAAAATTATGAGCATGTGAGAAAATAAAGTCGCGGTCCTTACCATAACCCGGAAACCACCCTCCACACTAGGGGCAAACTTCGGCCACTCGCCTCGTTTGCCTGAACCTCTTCTAAACTAGGGGCAAACATCGGTCATCTACCTCGTTTGCCTCACAACCATACATATCCCAAACTAGGGGCAAACTTCGGCCACCCGCCTCGTTTGCCTCTAATAACCCTAGCATGCCCAAGCAAGTACCAAAAGCAACGACTAATTGAAATCTCAGTTACAAAATATTTTTAGAAGGCTAAAATGCACAAAATAAGATTCCCGAAGTAACCAAGGTTCACCGATAAACAAACTTCGAAAATTACATAAATAGGAATAAATCAAAGAAATAAAAAGCAATCACATGTTCAAAGACACTTGGAGGAATGAGCAGAATCAGTCAGGTCTGGTTTTATCTTTGCGTCTTTTATTTCTTCAAAGGTCTTTAGAAGTAGGCCTTTACTCGGTCAGTCCAACCATCAATAAAAGCAGCAATAGTGGCAGCCCTGATCTTGGAAGCAAAGATCCTCTCAGTAAACCCCCGGGGAACCTCCTGAACCTGTCCATACTGTCTGGCCAAACGGCGAGGATGATAGAAAGAAGTCTCTCTCAGACCCATCAGCCACACCCTCTGGTGACCCCTGAGGCTCGTGGTGATAGCATAAAGGCCCCAACGCCTCACGATCCAGCAAATGTCAGCCTCAGATAAGGCATTCATCATGCCCACCCAATCGGCAAAGGTATGGTGAGAGTGAAGCACGGCTCGACGAAAATAAACCGGTGGTATACGGCCCGTCCACAGCTGAAGGCGCTCGTAAAGCCAAGCCTGTAACACCAAAGGCGCCCCAGAAAGGAGAGGAGTCCCTTGGTTGAGGGCATTATCCAAACCATTCAAAGTTTCAGCTAGAACCATGGCCATGGGATTCCTGCTAAGTTTCAGCCCGAGGCACACATGCACCAAGTCAATGGAAGTGCTCGAGAACAAGAAGTGCGAAGTCATGCACAATATCAAAGCGGCCCCACGGGAAGCATCATACACGCTGGGATTCCCAGGACTGGCGTACCGGGCAATAATAGAAGCAATGTTGAGGACCTCACCTTGAATCAGCCGGCGGGAAATAGTGATGGAGCAATTAAGATATTCAGCCAAGGCTCGCGTAGGGCTGAGGGTATCAACAGAAGTGAGAATTAAGTCGGAGTCAGAATCAAAGCCAAGAATAGCACAGAACTCCTCAAACGTAGGGCATATTTCCAGGCCATTGAAGTTGAAGACATGATTCACCGGGTCCCAATGGGCAATGGCAGCGCGCAAGAACTCAGCATTTAGAGTCATCTGACAAAGAGAGAACAGCTCGGTCAAGCCGTAGCTAAAGAGGTTGATCCGCTCCACGCCATCCGTGATGTTCAGCCAAGTTGTGAGTTGAGCGGGGTCATACAAAGCCATATTTTCTGTCGCGGCTCTAGCAAAATTTGAAATTTCGGCAGCACCTCCCCGCTTTACGGACTATCCCACCTGCAAGGCAAAAGCACTCACTATCACAAAACTGCCCATCGCAGTAACATCCAACAATCACAGTGCACATATATCAACTAAAACAAGCACACAACTGCGCCTCTAAACCGGACACTATCCGGCCTAAAAGGCAAAACATCATAATACTCTGTCAAAAGGTCACAAATTGTTCTACACATCGTCCTACACTGTCCAAATAATCATATCCCCAGTACAACCCAATCGAAAACAGAAAAAGAAAATAAAATAAAATGCCCTCTTGGGAGGCCTCAGTCCTCCTCTTCTTCGTCCTCTGTCGGACCGCCCGGAGTGTACGTCGGCGACGGCCTCCTCCTACCACCTCTGCATCTTGGACCAGTCCTCGATGAGCCGGCCCCGCCTCCACGGTACTACACACACAAATAAAATGAGAGCAGTTAGCAAGGGAACAACAAAAAGTACAAAAATAGAGTCGAGTCAGAGACTTACCAAAGACGCCATCTGGTTGGCAGCAAATTGCCGCATACCGTCCATCTGTCAAGGGTAAAATCTAGGGTTAGAACCTCATAACTTTAAGGAAGTGAAAAATTAGAGACATACCCGGTGGTCTCGTGTGAGGACCAAGGACTGTAAGCTAGCCGCCAAGGCGTGACCCTCCTTAGCGTAACTCCAAGGAACATTGAGGACGCCCGCTGGCTGAGTAGGGTACCCGCATGTGACTCGTGGCACCTCCATCACTTGGGGAGTGCCATCAGCGCCTAGAACATTGACGGTCCAATCCCAAGGAGGGATAGGGTCGGGAGCCTGAGGAGCCTGTCTCCTGTACATCTCGCGAAGCTGCAGGCACAGAATAAGTTAGGAAAAGATAAATCAAAAACATGGGCAATGAATATAAACAAAAATACAAAAAGAACTCACCTCCAGGAGTGGGAAGTTAGGCATTAGGAAACGGCCGCGGTAAGCCTCGTAACCTGTCTCAGAAAGAAAATGGTCCCAAACATCGGTGCCGGCTAAAGCCGCCAGCAGAGCATCTCCAGAGAGGTCACTAGCATCCATCGCAGGAGGATCATGAGGGACGCGATACCGGGAACCACCAACCACCTGCCGAGACACCCGCTCACCAAGGAACCACTGCCTGCACTCGGTACTCTCCATCAGAAGGCGGCAAGAGGTAAGAGATTTGACCGCTTGAATCTCCTCTGGGGCGGCATAGGCGATGCCCTCCCAAGGCGTCCAATCAACACTAGAGGCCGTCAGCCCAGTTAAGAAGTTCCGAAGCAAAACAATCCGATGGGCCCCACTCTTCACCCCAACAACGTCCCTCCGCCATCTCAAGCCTCGTGGGAATAGAGGCACAGGAGCCATACCATCCTCATCCTCGCCTGACTCATCTGCTGGGGAGGGAGCCAACATCTTCAAGTATTCAAAACTCCAAAGCTGCACAGACAAAGGAGAAATCAGAACAAGTATGAAAATCAGAAAGATGGAAAATAAAAGAAGAAACAGTACGTACCTCCCAAGCTCGCCAGAATCCCCCAGTAGATTTAACATCGCCCCGAGAGACCTCCCCCATATGCTTGTAGAGATGGGCCAGGGCAGCACCGCCCCAGTTATAGGAGGGGATCTCATCAATGGTCGCCAGGCAAGAAAGGAGCCTCAAGCTCACCCGGTCATTCCTTGTCGCAAAGATTGAGCACCCGAGGACATACAGAAGATAAACCCTCAAAAGCTGGGAATTGTTCAGATTGTGATTACCTCTTCCATAGGCCCGGTAAAGCCAGCCGCAAGGAAACCAATGCCTCTCCAGGTTAGGGGGAACAGCCCCGATCAACATCTCCACCGCCTCCGGGTCAATCTCATAAAAGTAATCCAGAATCAAGCGCTTCCCGCCGACCCTCAAGCCCGTAATCATGGAGAAGCCGAAGGGTGTCATGGTCATCTCTTCGAACGGCAGGTGGAAAGTATTGGTGGTGTCCCACCACCTCTCAGCCAGTGCATAGAAGTGAGCTAAATCATTGCTACTTTTCGAAACCAAACGGACGAAGCCTCCGAACCCGGCATCATCAACCATCCTCTTGACGGTAGGCGAGAGTTGGGTATACTACAAGAAAGCATGGGCAAGGCTACCATGGCCTTTTAATGCCACTTCCGGCACCTGCACACAACAAAGACGACAAAAGATTCGCAAAATCACTATTCACGACCCGAGAGCCAAATTCACGAAATCAACATTTGAGCGCAAATCGAACTTCTAACGATCTCTAAGTGCACACTACGACTCACAAAACTAGCACAATACATGAAGGTGGTCCTAAAATGTTGAAAGTTTCACATACCAAGCTCGCTAGAGCCGCGGCCGAAAGATGGTGTTGGGGGTCCCGTAAAATCAAGTCCGGGGCTTGCATCTCGGCCTTCATCCGTTCCTTAGCCCTCTTAGACGGTCTCCTTGAGCTCGAAGCCATGGATCTACAAAGAAAATGGAAGTCTCAGTTAAACTTTCTTCTTGAAAATTTGGGCAAACCAAAACACCAATCAAAAATCCGACTACGGGGAAAGATTACTCACCTGGGCGCGCACAAGCTGCGTTATGATGAATTTTGGCTTAAAAAACACCCCAAAATGGCCAAGAATGAGCTTGAAAAGCTCAAAAACCCGAGATATACAAAGATGGAGTACGGCCACCCAGTGCCGCCGCGGCACTGGCCAACTGCCGCCGCGGCAGAGGCCCAGTGCCGCCGCGACACTGCTCCCCGTGCGCCCCGCTTCGCTCCGTTTTGCTCCGTTTCGCCCCGTTTTGACCCGTTTTGGCCTTTTTCGGCCCATTTATGACCCCGATGGCCCATTCCAGTCAAGATTTATGAGTTTTTTCCCCAAGCAGACTAAAAGTTGTCAGAACTACCTCCAGCAGGCAAAAACTGGGCAAATCGGTTCCCGAAGTCCCGAATCGGTCGTTTCAGGACAACCGTCGCAAATTTTGATCAACCGTAAGGGATTCAGAGACGGATCCTGGTTCCCGATCAAGAAAAGAGATTCCCCAAGAACCCTGCATTATCCCCCGAGGAAAAAAGCAGACAGATACCAGCTCCCAGAGGCCCTGACCGGCTCTCTTGGATTGAGCGCCGAAAGTTTTTGATCAACCGTGAGAAGTTCAGAGATGGATCCTGGTTCCCGATCAAGAAAAGAGATTCCCCGAGAACCCTGCATTATCCCCCGAGGACAAAAGCAGACAGATACCAGCTCCCAGAGGCCCTGACCGGCTCTCTTGGATTGAGCGCTGAAAGTTTTTGATCAACCGTGAGAGGTTCAGAGATGGATCCTGGTTCCCGATCAAGAAAAGAGATTCCCCGAGAACCCTGCATTATCCCCCGAGGACAAAAGCAGACAGATACCAGCTCCCAGAGGCCCTGACCGGCTCTCTTGGATTGAGCGCTGAAGTTTTTGATCAACCGTGAGAGGTTCAGAGATGGATCCTGGTTCCCGATCAAGAAAAAAGATTCCCCGAGAACCCTGCATTATCCCCCGAGGACAAAAGTAGACAGATACCAGCTCCCAGAGGCCCTGACCGGCTCTCTTGGATTGAGCGCTGAAAGTTTTTGATCAACCGTGAGAGGTTCAGAGATGGATCCTGGTTCCCGATCAAGAAAAGAGATTCCCCGAGAACCCTGCATTATCCCCCGAAGACAAAAGCAGACATATACCAACTCCCAGAGGCCCTGACCGGCTCTCTTGGATTGAGCGCCGAAAGTTTTTGATCAACCGTGAGAGGTTCAGAGATGGATCCTGGTTCCCGATCAAGAAAAGAGATTCCCTGAGAACCCTGCATTATCCCCCGAGGACAAAAGCAGACAGATACTAGCTCCCAGAGGCCCTGACCGGCTCTCTTGGATTGAGCGCCGAAAGTTTTTGATCAACCGTGATAGGTTCAGAGATGGATCCTGGTTCCCGATCAAGAAAAGAGATTCCCCGAGAACCCTGCATTATCCCCCGAGGACAAAAGCAGACAAATACCAACTCCTAGAGGCCCTGACTGGCTCTCTCGGATTGAGCGCCGAAAGTTTTTGATCAACCGTGAGAGGTTCAGAGATGGATCCTGGTTCCCGATCAAGAAAAGAGATTCCCCGAGAACCCTGCATTATCCCCCGAGGACAAAAGCAGACAAATACCAGCTCCCAGAGGCCCTGACCGGCTCTCTCGGATTGAGCGCCGAAAGATTCTGTTCAACCGCGAGAGATTCAGAGATGGATCCTGGTTCCCGATCAAGAAGAAAGATTCTCCGAAAACACCTACATCATTCCCAAGGGTAAAAGATACTACCACTAGCCAGAACTGATTCCCGAAAGTCGGCCGTCAGGAACAATCAGAGCATCGCCCAAATCCAGATCTCCTGATTATCAAGAATTTTCTAACAGCTTTACCACAAGATCCCTCGGTCACCTCTGGCTATCGTCTTCTAAACAAAGCACATCTAATCTGTCTCACTCGTTCCAGAAGTTTGCCCCCAGACCCGGAGTCTTCTAAACTCCGATGCCCTTATCCGAGTCATGTCGCAGTCGCGAACTCTAGCACGACACCAGCCCACTTGGAGTGGCACACCCCACAGCACTTGCTCATACTAGGGTCATAACACTAGACATGATAGGACTCACGACACAATTCATACCCCATCCATGCATTGCATATCACTCTTATTGCATAGCATCCGCCTGATTGTTGTGTATGTGCATGTGTGATTTATTCCTTAGAGCTCCGAACTACGTCCTGGTCTGATTCCTCTTGGGATACGTAGGCAGCTCACGCAGGGCACGACCAGCACTAACCTCATCATCCTTGCATCTTTTGCAACGCTTTTTATCCTAAATCTATAGCCTCCAAAAAGTCCTGTCTCTTCAAAACTTTGGCACTCGCTTGCGACATACGTTGCCTCGCAAGTTCATGCCAAAGAGGGGCAAACTGTAGACACCCCATTTTGTCGGCTACTAGATTTAGGAGACCCATAGCTTGGTGGTTCACAATGATCGCAAAAGACCCAAAAGGACTCTCGGAAGTCAGCTCCATCTCTCGGAATGCTCAGAATGACCAAAAATCCCGAAAAACTCCCAGAATTGGTCCCAAAGTTCTGAAAACATGCTATGTCGTAAGAAAAGCGATAAAATGAGTTTTTAAGGGAAATCGGGTGAAATCGTCAGCTCCCAGAGACCCCCGGAAGTCCCGGAAGTTCCCGGAAAGTCACCGTTGACCAGTTTGACCAAGGTTTGACTAGGTTTGACCAGGTTTGACCAGGTTTGACCAAGGTTGACCAAGTTTGACTGAAATCGTCCGAATTCACCAGAATCATTTCAAATCATGAGAAAAGTGTTAAAACAAGTTCCAAAAGAAAATCGAGCGAAAACATCAGCTCCCGGGAACTCCCGGAGGTTTCCAGAACTTCCCGGGAATCCCAGGTTTGACCAGTTTGACCAAAATTTGACTTTGGAACCGGGGCGCCGAAACAATTTTCAAATATTTTTCATAGATACTAGAGGTCAATAGCTTTCCAACGGTATATCGCACATAATTCCTGGATTTAAAACGAATTTATTATGAATTTCCAAAGGCGAAAAAGGCGATTAAATCGGCTTTTATCGCAAATACCGCAAAACTTTTCAAAGTGACCTGTCCCCGAACTATTTTTATGTAAAGTAGACTCCATTACCTTTCCAACGGTATATCACAATCCCAATTTGGAGTTCGTACGTATTTTCTGTGAATTTCGGATGAAATAGGGCCTTTTTGCGAATACCGGAACTTCAGGGGGCCTAAACAGCATTATCTGAACGAAGGGAGGAGCAGTGCCGCCGCGGCACTGGCCCACTGCCACCGCGGCAGTGGCCCAGTGCCACCGCGGCACTCCCCTCCAGAACAGTGTATTTTTGTAATTTGTTTTGTGGTCCCATTTTGATTAATTAAAAGCCAAAACGACGTAGTTTCATGATTTCAGAAGTTTGGGACCAATAGGAACACTTTCTAAATCCCAAAACCATCCCAAGTTGGCCTATATAAACACCCCATTACTCTTCATTTTGGGGGGTTAAATGTGAGTTTTGAAAAGTTTGGGAGAGAAAGTTGTAGAGATAAGGTTAGAGTAGAGAGAAAAGAAGCTTCTTCTTTGATTTTTCAAAACAAAAAGTGAGTTCTAACTTTGTTTTTACTTCATTACTCCTATTTACTTCAGCATTCAATACTCCCAACCACCATTTTTAGTGAGCATTCAAGAGAATGGAAGCTTCTTCCATGTCTAGTGTCATTACATATGAGTGAAACACCAATCTACAAGTCTCATGCTTCATGACTATCATCTATTGATCATTATCTACTTGCTTGTTTATTTATTGTTCATCTCTTCTTATCCCATTTCTTTTTGATTTTCTTTATTTACTTACTAGTTCATCATCATCTAAGTGATGACATGAAGTTTGGGGTGAGTGAATCCGTATGGATAGTAGCTCTTGACCTCAAAAACATGTTTGATAGATGATGATCATAACCTCAATACTTCCAAGGTATTCTTGGAATGTATTGAAGTTATGTTCAAAAATAAAATAAATCTCTCCAACAATCTTGGAGGTTCTTGATGATGAGTTTGATGTTGACATTTTGAGTGGCTATAATCCTTATTGAGTATTGAAAATATGCTTTCAAAACATCTATTTCAAAACCCCTCTCAATCCTTCTCATTTTGGTTTCAAGAAACAAAACTTTGTTTTCTCAAAATCTTCAAAATAATGAATCAAAACAGTGAGTGAGTTGAGTTCAAAGATTTTCCTAGGACTCAATACTCAACATATGGATGCAAGGCCACTTGGAAAGTCTTCCTAACTCATTGGGGAACACCCATGATTTTTGGTTTGACTTGGAAGTACTTGGAAATGGTCCATTTGGATCCCAACATTCCTTCCAGACATTCTATTTTTGCTGTCACAGCAGCTAGGTCAACTTACGACCTCTTTTCCAGAAAACTTTTCCAAAAGGGGTGGTCCTAACTTATTTTTCCCTTACACTTAAATGTCTTAGGAAACTTTCTGTATAAAATGGGCCTCTAGATCATTCTTTTTCATTTTCTAAGATTTTCTAACATTTCAGTCGACAGTACGGACTCTGTTTCTGAGTGACCTCTGTTGTTTATGTGATTTCTCTCAATCTGTGATAGTTATTAAGGATTGGCTTTTTGGGTTGCATTCTAGACACAATAAGGAACATCTCCATAATCATGCATTGAAAACATTCCTAACCCCTCTTTTCAATTTTTCAAAGATGATGCTACTGTTCTGTCCACTATTCACAGCAAGTATACCTTAACTTTCATTCTTTGATTTGATGCTTATATGCATTCCAAATTAGTTTATATCTTAGGAAGTAGTTCATACTACATTTGTACATATCCCATGTTGATTTCATTCATCCATTCATACATATTTTTAGGCCTCTAAGTCATTCTAGGAATTCATGAACACAAAGCACACTACAACCTTGGCACATTCTAGATACATGCATTGCATCCATGCAAAGATTTGGGGTTTTTATAACTCCTAATCTAAGAAGATTATAAGGAATGATCATGATCACATGTTCATGTTTCCCTTCGATCTAATCGTCCTTTCTCATCCGTCCCGAGGATTGAGAAATCTTCTTTTCTCAAAATTAACATGCATCATACTAGCTTGCTAAGCATATTTTACTTTCTTTGATTTATTTGTTTCGAGAACAATTCATGTCCCCTTTTAGATTAGGAAGTCTTGATTATTTGATACATGATTAGACGATTTTTCCTAGGTTTATTTGTGTGATCTTTCACTTTGCATTGTGTGATATTTGGCTTAGATCTTATGAATGATATCTTATCTTTAGATCTGCCATTTCAAATTCTCTTATGTGATGTAATATACTATCATAGTATTATTTGTCGAACCAAACATAGTATAAGATGATTATCTGGATGCTAATTGAGGCCCGTCGAAAGACGGGGCGAGTTGAGGGTGTTTTAGTCGCGACAAAGGCTCCTTCCTCTCTCGTACCAAAACCCCGAACCAAGTTCTTTGGTGATGAAGGGCCGGTGCCCTTATCCGCTTGGGTGAGTCAAAATTAGGTTTCTTGGTTCCTTAAAGACCAAGTGGCGACTCTGTATCTGTTTTCAACAGACCATCTTTTCTCTCTTTTTCAAATCAAATTTCAAACAAGTTTCAAAGCAAACAAAACAAAAGCGGTGGAATCCCGATATCCACAGGTGGCGACTCTGTAAATTGAACAAAGGCACTCTACTTTTTAAAGGAAAAACATTATTTCAAAACCCACACCTACATCATTTTGCCCGAGCCATTTGTGGGGCACGACAACCCTCACTAAAAGCTCTCTCAAAGTACCTACAAACAAACAAATTTGATCTCTCAAACAAAACATCACAAAATCAGCACAAAAGGATAGCAAACAAAAGAGATCCTACCCTAATGTTCTTCAATAAACAATAAATCTCTCTATTGCAAAAGGTGTAAAGTTACTCCCAAAGGCCCAAAAAAGTTCTTAAATAGGGTCTCACAAGTTCCCTATTCTAAATATGCAGAGGATTTGCTTCCAAAATGAATTAGGAATTCAAAATCATATGCAACTTCCCTAATCTCCACCTTGAAGAGATTTCTTCAATTTTCCAAATTGGGCCACAAGACTCCAAAACCAACACTATATATATACACACGTCTAAATCATATACTTACTGTACATTTCCTTGTGACTTAGTGACCCCTTTTTCCATCCTTGTCTTCCAGTCCTAAGCTCCGACATTTCAGTGAGTCTCTTCTGTGCATTTAAGTCGCTTTGGTTTTTTCTCTCACCTCTTCACGAGTTTTCATCCCTAAATTACAGTTATCGGCCTCTTCTGATACTGGGATGTCACCTTCTTGGCCTTGAGTAGTAAAATGTCAAGCTCAACACACTGGTGACTTACCAATGCTTTAGCTTCCCGTAGCTTCTAACACCTCAGATAAAAAGATGGCCAGTGCAATGTCAGGCTCAACACGCTGATGACTTACCAATGCTTCAGCTTCCAGTAGCTTCAAACACCCTGAATGAAAGATCTACAAAATTGTTTTGTATGTCTTCACTTACTTCTGGATCATGCTTCGTGCAATCTGCTCAAACGATTGTCAAATGAAAAAGGAAAAAAAGGGGAAAAAAAGGAATTTGTGTATATATATAAAATATGTAATTCAAGAAACTAGTCTACACGTTGTTGCATATATGATAATACTATGCCTATCATTGGCCAAGCTTGTTTTGCAAGTTTGAGGAAAGATTATTGCAATAAAAAAAATTTCAAAACTAAATATTCCTTGCATCACATTTTAAGATTTGACAAAGGAAAAACTAGATGAAATACATAATCAGATGTTACATCATGATTCATGACTACTTTTTTTGTCATCTTTCCTCTTGATTATTTATTCGCCTATTAGTGCTTAAGTTTGCGGGTTTTAGATGAGGAAAGAAAAAGAAGTACAATGAGAAGGAAAACTGTTTTCATTAGTGTTTATTCCCATGCCTTAATAACATTGGAAACTACATTTTTTTTATATACATAAAAAAAAATTTAAAAAAACATTAAAAAAAAACGAAAGGAACTCAAAGGAGGAAGCGATTTTACTCACAAAATTTTCAACCTATCTTCTTTGTCGATCCTTTTTAATTGTACGTCCAATCTCCATTTTTTTTCCTGATAACCCATAAAGAAGAAGTACTTTTTCTCGATGTTTTATTTTCTCGCTCTCACTAAATCCATGAACCAAATAGAGCTTTAGTTTCACATTCGATAGTCCATTGTCATCCAAAAATGATAACTTTTTGGTGATCACACTCGCTAGTGACCACAAGCAACCATGTCAGTTCCATAGCTGATGCCTAAGCGAGGTTTTCTAAACCATAGGACCACTTAAAGTAATCCACAATCTAGGTAGCTCGGAAGCTTCAAGGAAGGTAACATGTTGCGTGTCTGACACATCGGTATGACACTTCCTGGACACCTTTCTTATAGTATCGAAGTGCAACAACGCCGGGCTTGTAACAACGCCTCCAAGACGATCCGTGATCGGGTATATTCCGCAAGTTATGTCCTTTACCCGACCCATATGCTTGTTTGATGCATATTTCAGAGCCTATAGGTTGTTGATTCGCCCGTATTTTGCCCAAAACAAATCTACCATTAAAGCTTGGTGAAGCTTTTAACATAAACTTGATGAAATCGAATTTGAAGTGGGTCTACATGAAAACTCAAATATAAGTCCGAATTTTTTATGTGTTTGTGTCCCATATGGTCTTTAGAGTCCCCCCCACAAAGTCCCATGCCTTGATTATCTCAAACGAGTGAGATATAGCAAACCCTAGATTCATTTTTGGGTTAAAAATGAAATTTTTTCATAACTTTGCTCTGTGTTTTTGGAAGATTTACTTGTTTAATCGATCATTTTTTGGTATGATCTTGTAGTACTCTGTGAGACCTTTCCAATGGTATAAAATTTGTAAGTTTTCAACGAAAAACAAGTGAGATATGAGCTTGCAAAGTAGGTGGGTTGAGCAACCCCCAAAACCCAGATTGGTTTTATTTTGGGAAAGATGAACTAGAGTTTGGCCACGCCCACTCTCGCTGAGGAGAGTGGGGCCCACTCGCCGGACGGCATTGGTCGGACGACCATGGGTCCGGAGAGTGGAGGTCCGTCTCTCTGCCTCGATCCTTAATATATATTTTTCATATTTTTATTGGAAAAATATTTAATTATTTAGTAATTAAAACAGTTTCATGTTTTAAATCTGTTTTAATTGCCTTAAAATTCTGGAAATTTATGAAAAAATCTTTTATTTTTCCTATATTAAGGATACTGTGTGGGACTAGAAATCATTTTGTTATAAGTTATTTCATAGTTTTTGGTATTTTAGAGCATTAAACATGTGTTTTGTACGTATTTTTAATTGCTTAAAATATCCTAAACAAAATATTAAATTTTGTGATTAATATATAGTGTTTAGTACACTGTAAGGGACTCTAGGATAACTTTTGTGTAAATTATTATGTATTTTTGTTATTTTAGAGCATATAATTTATGTTTTTTAGACATTTCTTTAATTGCTTAAAATAGAAAAAATGCATTATTAATTTTTTGTAATTAATAAGGGACATTAAGGACACTGTTTGGAGATCATATGAAATTTAGTAGGACCTGTAGATAACTTTTGGTAAATTATCCAAATCATCTTAATATTTTAGAGCATATAATTATGTGTTTTTGTACACGTATTAAATTGTTTAAAATATTTATTGATCATTAATTTGTGGAATTAACACAATGTGTTTAGTACACTATTTTCAATATGAGAAAATTATTTAGTAATTTTTCTCATTTTTTTGGGATATATTTTAGAGCATGTATTGTGTTATGTACACATATTAATTGCTTAAAATATAGCAAATAAAGTTGCTAATTCTTGAAATTAATAAATAGTATTTTGTACTCTACTTGGGGACTGGAGAAAATCTTTAGTAAATTCTCTCATATTTTTTGTATTTTAGAGCATAAAAATTTATGCTTTTGGGCATTATTTTAATTGCTTAAAATATCCAAAATGGATTGTTAATTTTTTGAAATTAATATATGGTGTTTAGAACACCATATAAGACCACTGAAAATTCTTAGAGTACAAATTCCTCAAAAGTTTTGTATTTTTAGGAATTTAGTTGCTCATAGTTAATTTGTTTAACTAGATCAATTTATTTGTTAAATTGATTCAAAATATTTTTTGGGCTCCAATAATATTCTGGAAACTTTTATTCGATACCACATTCATCTTGATTTTCAGTTATTTAAATTTTTTCATGAGATTTTAAAATTATTGTGTTTAATTTAAAAGCCCTATTTAATTAGTTTTTTTTAAATATTTGAGAGGTTTGGAAGGGCAAATTTAATGATTAGTTTATTATTTTTGCATTAAAGGCTCGAATCATTGCACGTTTAGTTAATGATGTTTGTGATTGGATTACCATAAGACCTCTTGTCCTCTTCCTTAAATGGAGAGATGGATGAATCCATTCATTCTTGTAATAAAATAAGTGCTTGTCGTGTGTGATTAATTAATTAATCTGGATTGAATGAATGGACGACTTAAATTGACAATTTATTTTGAGTTTATGTTGTCACGATGTATGTTCTAAGGTTGTTTTTGTATATATGTGAAAAACAAAGCATCCCTATTTTTTATGGCTATAAATGTAAAGTGAGGATGAGAGTTTCTATTTTATGTTTTGGGAAAAGCCTATTTGTAAAGGGATGAATTTTCTTTGTTTCACAATATATGCATTAATTACTTTGCCTTGAGCTCTAGATTGTCAATTTGGGCCCACGCAGGGCCCATGTGCATTCATGTGTGTATGGCGCAATTATATTATTATTGTGGATGATGGTAGATATGTTTAGTACTATCTATGCATGCATGTTTAGAAAAATCAGTTATAAATTTTTTTCTTGAGTTACAAGAGTAAAGTGATGACTACGAGCTTAGCGAATTTTCGATCTTGAAATTGTGATAAGGGAAAATATTTTGATAACTGGATTTTAAAACAAACATTTGTAGAAAGATGTGCATCATAAAATTGTCAACCTCTTATGCATATTATTGAATGTAGAAATTGGCACTAAAAGTAACACATACGTTTGAATGAGCTAAGATCTCTTGGATAAATTATCTCAATCAATTATCCAACCAATTGATCCCATATTGGACCTAGGGCCCAATATTGCCAAAGGCCTATAGAATTTAATTCTAGTAAGACAATCACACGCGCTCTATTTTGATAAAGTAGCATGTATGATGATGTAATTAGGGAGTATAAGAACAATCCAATGACCTGTGAATGTGGAACCAGCTCTAATTTCTTTTTGGAGCACAACCACTACTAGATTGAAGAATCTGGTAATGAAGTTCGAAGTGAGGAAAAATCCCAAACACTTGATGACCGAGAATCTAAGGTTAAATTTTGGTATGATTCAAGATCTATTAGGGACTACCTGCACTGGTGAACATCAGGTTCAGGCTGTGATATGTTTTCAGTCTAACTCGTGGATACACATGAAATAGGTCATAACATAGAACGAGATAATTAAGATTTGTTTTGATTATTCTCGTCATGTTTACCTGGCAGTAGACCGCTATAAGGGAGGTTGTATTCATGACCAGTATTTCCATAAGTGGAAGAATGCGTGAAGCCAATGGGCCCATGTGCATTAAGCAGGCTAAGAGGCAGGGTAGGACTACAATAGGATGGATATTATGTTACATAGTTTGTTTTTATTGGACATGGTAATTTACGTAATAATTTCTTAAGAGTTAAAATGTTAACTCTACTTTCTCTATTTCTTAAGTTACTGAGTCATTTGTTGATTCTATGACTTGGCATGCTATACTCAGATACGTAGGACAAGAAAAGGATGACTCGATTAGCTAGTAGTGGTTTGTGAGCTCACTCGCTAAAGTTGACCTGTCCACGTGTGAGTCTTGCCTAGGTGGCAAAGCATGCCGAAAGCTTTTTCAAGTAAAGCTATAAGAGATAATCAACCTTTAGAGCTAGTTCATTCACAACTTGGACTTATGTATGTAAAGGCATATTATGGTAACTCCATTTTCCTCACCTTGTCATCTCACCGCTATAAAATACTAGATTACATCAAATGTTTTACAGCTGAGGCTGAGAATTAGATTCGAGAAGACTTTTGAGTCATCTCGTACGCCAGTATTTCTCTGATTAGTTCAGAGGAACTGTGTTAGTTTCTCTGGTTAGTTCAGAAGAACTGTGTGAGGACAAAGGGGTACATATACAACTTTCTGTTCTGGAAAATTCTGTAATAAAGTGTTGTTGCAGAAGGGAGGAATAGAATACTTCTAGATAAGTCTGGATCACTGACGGCATAAGCTAGCCTTCCAATCTTGGACGGATGCACTCTTAACTGCTGCCCCCATACACAAAATTGTGCCTTTACAACATATTTTCCAAGCTTTATAGCCTGTTTGAAAAATGCTTTCGCAGTATTGTCGTTGCTATAAGAATCTTGACCTCTATGAGTTAGATGAAATTGTAGACAACATACTATCTTTAAGCGAGGGTGGGGAGATATTGTGATTCCACATCCAGAAGTCGCTGAAAATGGTACTAGTCTGCAGTTGAGTGGGAGTACACTACTAGACGCTTGTGGAAGTGTGCCAAACAGTGGGAGTGCACCACTGGTTACTCAAGATTCTTAGGTAGCACAGTGCAGTTAACGAGGATGAGTTCTCTGTTGGCGTTTTGAAATCTGCGGGATGCATTTTCCTGTGTGCATTAGTAGATGATGCCACAACAACTTCTTTTGTAGAAGCGCTACTAAAGCTGAGTGAATATTTGCTATGAAGGGTGATATGATCTCTATAGACAAAGAATAAGGTTTGCCTGGGAGTCAGTTGATATTCCGTCCGGGTGTAAGACTATTGGAAACAAGCGGGTTTTCGAAGTTAGACTCAAGGCGGATGGTTCAGTTGACAAAGATAAAGGTGCACCTCGTGGTGAGAGGTCAAACCCAAGAGTGGGTGTAGACCTTGAAGACAGAATCTCCTTAGTGCTGATATTTTGTTTTCATTCGCCTTATCTTAGTGATTTTCGCACATTTAGTTTTCGAACCCTTTTTCAAATGGATGTTGATACTGCTTTTCTTAATGGAGACCTAAATGAAGAGATCTACATGGATCAACCTATTGGTTTTATGACCGATGGGAATGAGCCAAAGTGTGGCATCTTAATTGATCTATTTACGATCTCTAGCAATCGTTTAGGCAATGACACTTAAGGTTTCATGATTTGATCGATCTCTTTCGTTGAGATGATTTTAAGAAGACCAGTGTGTGTACATTGAGCAGTCCATAAAAGGTGTTCTAATTCTTATATTGTATGACAATAATATCCTTTTTATTTAGATAAAAAGGTATGGGTCAAACCAACTGTGTGTTGGGAGTTAGGATTGTGGGAACCGTTCATAAACCTATTTTGTTCGTCTCTAGAGACTTACATAATAGAAGATTCTTGAACACTCTCGCATACAGTACTCAAAACCCATAGATACCCCAGTTGAGAAGGGAATACCCTTGACCCTAATTCAATGTCCAAAGAACGATGAGGAAGTAAGTGTTCGAAGTGCCATAAGCATCCGTAATGGGAAGCCTAACGAATACTACGTTGTATTCTTGTTCAAATTTAACATGCGGTTAGTTTAGTTAGTCGTTACAAGAGTAACCTTGGTCCAGTTCACTGGAGAGTAGTGAAGATCTTTCTGCGACTTGTTTGTATGATTGTGGATCTCACCTTATGGATTGTAGAGTTTTAGAAGTGATTAAGACGATGCGACGCTCATTCAGCGATTGAGACGAGCGCATGTCCATGTCTGTCTACGCATTCACATTAGTTGATGAAGCATTCGCTTGTTGTAGCGAGAAACAGACATGCATCACCTTATCCATAATGGTAGCTGAGTATGTGGCTTGTTCTATAGCCGCTCAGGAGGCTGTATGGTTAAAGGGTTCTTACATAGCGTAGGCTTCTTGCCTCAGAGCGATGAAGTAGTGTTGGTCTATTGAGACAGCACGTCGACTCTAGATTATGCAAAGGATCATAAGTACCACGGGAAGTCCAAGCGCATAGAGATCTACCACCACTACATTCGAGATATGGTTGCACAAAGGGATGTTGTTTTTATAGTACATCACTACTGGTGATATGATAGCTGATCTTTTGGATTAAGCCAATTTCTAGAGATTCGTTCTTGTCCCACATTAGTTGTAGGGGACTCTGTAGGTTTTGATGTACTTTAACAACATTATTCTTGATATTATTATTACCATATGTTTATTATTATAATAAAATCAATGGTTTTCCAAATTCATTCGTTGTTAGTTGGATGGATGCACATTTTTTTCTTTAAAGTGTCACCAGGCTTGAATCGACCTGCTCACATGGGTGATTCACCTTGGCACCGAGATAGCGAAGTTGGACATATGTGTCCATAGCTCTTAGATGGCGAGCAAGATGAGACATTTGTGTTCATGGCGCTAGGATAGCTAGCTAGGATATGTGTGTCTATAGCGCTAGGAAAGCGGGCTAGAACACTTATGTCTACGCGGTATAAGAACAACGAGCTAGATATAAACCTTGATATCCTTATATGTCGCCTTAGCTTAGAGCTAAGATGAGACCTAAGCTTGGTGCTTGGTCGAACATAGAGAGCGCCCACTACTCTATGTAGCCTGTTTATAGCCGAATATGAGTTTTCAGACAGACGCTGGTTGTAGCGACTGTGCTGAAAATATTAGGTTAGACATTTATGTAACGTCTAGACTAAAATTCGTATGTCGTTACTTTTACCACAAAGTGACATGCCCATTTATATAGAAGAACGCCATTGCATACATATCATACTGTATGTGCTATTTTGCGATCATTTGTGAAGCAATGGATTAATCCTTATTTCATTGTTGTGTGAGCCACATAGTCTCCCTGTAACGAGTATTCTACACAAGTTACCTTATGACCTGAGTCTATGTCATGAAGAGGACGCTTGATGATGCTACTTTAGCATACCATCCTGGGACAAAGAGACAAATACCGTCCTATGGGGCACGTCTAGGAAAGCGGTCGAGTTAGTTGGATTGACATTAGTAGGCAGGGAAGACTCTTCGATAACACACCATGTTTTATGACTCATTAGCTGGCCAGCGACAATCGTATATGTACTGAGTATCATGTGTACATTACATATTTGGGGGTGTATCACTGCTTTCTGAGGGATTAAAAGTGCTAGATCCGGTGTCGTTGAATCTGTCTGGGTAAATACACGAGAAGCTTCCGAGTGATGCGTTTTGCTAGTTATGTGATTGACTTAGCATCTCAGCTCCTGTCGCTGTACGATTCTTTTTGTGAGGTCACACGTTCTATTTCCCGTATGAGGAGATGATGAAAGTTGGGATCTAAGAGATTTTGTTTTAGCACAAAGCCCTATGTGAGTGAGTGGGAGATGTTAGCATTTTTTGTGGGTTATGGGTCACCCACATAATCTATGGACCGGGTCCAACGGGCTTAGCTTAGGGTCTAAGAAATCCTATGTGGATTATAACTTGGAGTCCTAGGGCATGTATTTGTGCGTATATATATATGTGTGTATAACACACATAAACACAACTCTGCACACAATAAGGCAGCCACCCTCGCTCCCCCTCTCTCTCTCTCTCTCTCTCTCTCTCTCTCTCTCTCTCTCTCTACCTTTTTGTTACTTTCTCTCTCTAGCCAAATCACACTAGGGCTTGGGATTTAGCGTGTGGATACAAAGGGGGTGTCTCTAGTAGGCATTCTCACGACCCGTTCGAAGTACAAGAACGTACACGGAAGCACTAAAGAGCAGGAGTTCGTGGGTATTATCGTCGGGCTTGTAACAACACCGCCAAGACGATCAATGATCGGTTATATTCCGCAAGGTATGTCCTTTACCCGACCCATATGCTTGTTTTATGCATATTTACAAATTTGATTGACAATGTGCTCCAATTTCCCCCCAAATTCAGTACTCAAATCCTAGCCATCAAAAGGAAAAGAAGAAATAAGAAATAAAAGAAGCAACCAATATACAAAGCTGTCATGTAAATACAAAATGACTTCATTACTACTAAATTCTAATATGCACCAAAACAATTTTGGAAGGAAAGTATATAAAGGTAAAATTGAGATCACTATTTGGAACAAAATTTATTTTTAGAAATTCTATTTGGAAAAATTTATTGGAGAAACTTATTTTTTGGATTTTTTTAATAATTTTTTTAAAGAGCTTATTTGTGTTGCTACAAACAGTCCTTAACCTGAACTATAGCTAAATTGTCCCTAACAAAATTTTTTTTTTTTTTTTTTAAATTGTTTTGGAAAACTTATGTTTTGCTTAATGGGTGTTTTGGAAATGCCTTTTGGCTTAATAGTTTTTGGCTCAGGGGATGTTTGACTTTTGTGTCAATTTTCTTTTGGATATTGGCTCAAGTGTTGTTTGTGTTTCCTTGGCTTAAAGGTTTTTTACGTAGAAATTGTGTAGCAAAATGTATTTTCGTAATTTATTTGGAAGTGCCAAAGGCACATAAAATTTTCAAGTGCCAAAAGCACGTGGAACTAATTATTGACCAAAGATGCTTATGGTTAGAAATATATATATCGGAATTCTATCTAAACTCACATATTTTACTTTTTTCACCCAATTACTCTTTACACAGACCACTTTTGTCTAAATTTAAACAATTTACTCTTTGTACCCACTCTTCATTCCCAAAATATCCCTAACTTTCACCTCTCTACACCTACCATCTCATTGAAAATAACAAATCCCGAACATTCATGATTCATCCTATCTTCCATCATTTTTACTTCTTTGTAGCACATTCATCTCTCTCTCTTGCTCTCTTTCTCATGTAAAAGTAGTTGGAAACATATACCATCAACATATATTAGGTATTGCCAATCACTAGTAATCTTAAAATTGCACTTTTGTTCTTGATTTGATATCCCATTCGCTTTTGTTTTTTTATTTTAATTATTTTGTAACAAAATTATGAAGACACTGGTTACAAATAATAAAGAAATATACAAAATTAAAAATTAAAAAAAAAACAGAAAAAAGGTCATGTGCAAGAACATATATGTGCTAGTTGTATAGATTTT
Source organism: Hydrangea macrophylla (assembly GCA_033977485.1). NCBI lineage: Eukaryota > Viridiplantae > Streptophyta > Magnoliopsida > Cornales > Hydrangeaceae > Hydrangea > Hydrangea macrophylla. The sequence goes on along the minus strand of CM066994.1, from coordinate 28,766,772 downwards.
TACAAGTTATGCAATGTAATGCTAGCGGCAACAATATTATATATACATAATATATGTATATACTCGTGACCCCAAATCAACAATTGCACATCAAGAAGAAAACCATAAAACATAAATACTCACCTAGAGCAGAATATAGAGATGTTAACTTGTTGAAAAAGGTGTTGACGAATTAGGGCTTGTTGATGTAGGTGGGTGTAGAGAACATTTTTCTAAAATTCCTTTTATCAATTTATCCCTAAATGTCAATTTGAATAGGGATACAATTGGCCGGAATGAAAAATTTTCATTTAAAAGTGGGTGTACAGAGTAAAATAGAAGGGTGTGAATAGAATTACACACACATACATATATATAGATATATATATATTGTATCGGGATTATTAATTAACAGTCCTTGTGTAGGATTGAATTAGAAGTTTAGTCCAGGCAGATTTTTTTTTTTTCAAGTGATAAAGACATGAGTTTTTAAATTGTTTGGCATTAAGTCCGTTTTTAAACTGAAAATAAGGTTATTGACAAATTTATCCTCATTTTCAAACGTAGATCATGGTGGCAATTAACTAATGCCACCTCAGCATGCATCCCAAATCAGTTTTTTATTTTTTGTTTCCAAACTTTAAAATATCATAACTTTCAAACAACTCCATTTTGAATAAAACTTATATATTTGTAATTTAGAAGGAAAGATCTATCAAACAAGATTCATAGTGACTACGAAAAAAATAAAATTAAATTCATGTTACTATCGGACCACTATGACGTAATGGCACTGTCTCTTTTGCGACAGTGACATGCATGATATTACTTTTGAAAATTTTTTATTATTAATATATATATATATTTTTATGACATGTTACTGTCTTTAACTAGACAGTAACTTTTGAAAATTGACCATACTTTTGCGATAATCAGGTCAATTTGCAGAAATGTTACTGTCGATGACATATAATGTTTCTTTGTTCAATACCATGTTGCTAATATTAATGGTATATTACTGTTTTTTGCATGGGAATAGTTTTTAAAGACAGTAACATCTACTAAATGACCCTAATTTTGTAACTTTTTGCAATAATGATGTTACTATCTTTGTAAAAACGTTTAGTTTTTGATAACATGTTACTGTATTACTTGAAAAGTATTGTAAAAGCAATATCATCTGATAAAATGACCATAATTTTGCAATTATTTGGTCAATTTAAAGAAATGTTATTATCGACAGTATCATGTTACTGTCTTTACCTGGGCAGCGCTTAAAGACAGTAATATGTTCTAAAATGGCTATAACTTGCGATTCTGTGGCCATTTTAGATGATTTTTTTTTTGGAGTAATTTTTTGAGATCTACGCAATGGAGTGTCGGTTTTACAAAAAAATAATTTGTTGATATCCATCTGTGAGCTGCACAATTTTAATTTTTTTTAATAAGAATTTTATAGGCACTGTGGATCTTGTTTGTAGATCATTGATATATAAAAAATTGATTGAAAACTGATTTATAGTTTGAAAGTTATGGCATTTTAAAGATTGAAAAATAAGGAGGAAAAAAAAGCTGTCTTATTGGTTTGTTTATTAAAATTAAGAAACACTCAAGCTAATAGCATTTTATGGGCAAGTTTGGTCCAAAGAAAATTGGAGGACCTTTGCTTTGGCATTAAAAAAAAAAAACACACATGAAGTAATCCTCTATTATTGACTATTCCAAGGACCTTTGGTCGCACGCCCCTTATATATAGTGTGGAGATAAATTGTACCACCCGTACCGGGGGAAAAGGTTAACTATCTCATAATGTGTATTAATTAATATTAATTAGTGTATAAGAATAGATTAAGGGGAGGCTTGGACTCGCCTATGGAAAAGTCCCAGTGAGGAGGGACAGGTTTGGATGTGCGACCCAGTGAAGGGCCCGAATAAAATATAAATTAATTTGCATTTCAGATTAGATGCATTTTATATGACTAATTGGTATATGTTTTGTTGCTTTCATATCACATTGTTCATATGTTAGCTTTTGATATCTACTTATTCATCCAATAAGGGCATTTTTGCAAAAAGGTGTATAATTAGTAGGTGGGATAGCAACTTCACAAAATATTTGGGACCCATATTGGGACCCATGCTGGACTTAGACAAACACTCATTTAGATAATTAGGTAGTTAATAGAATGTTTTGGGGAGTTTATAATAGAGATCGGAAACTTTAGGGGGGCTAAACGAAAATTGGAAGCAGGAGTCAGTCATGCAAGCTTGAGAGAAAGACACCTATTGTCTTCTCCATTGAATTAAACCCATTTACAGAAATTTGGAAGAGAGATAGAGACCAATAGAGAGGGAAAGAAGAGTACGTCTCCGTTGCCGTCAATTCGTCGTTCCGTCGCCGTACGTCGTCCAATTCGCGAACCGAAGTTGTATTCAGACTCGTGGAGGTGAGACTATCATTTCTATGTCTTTTATTTACATTTTAAGCGTCGGATTTTGGTAGCGCATTCTAATCGGTGACAAGCGGTTGTCGAAAACTTGTAGGAATTACTCCAGAGTAGGATTTGGCCAAGAATCGTTAAGGAAATTGCTTATTTTTGGTAAAATCTATGAGAGGTGAGTGACTCTAATCCATGGGCTAAGTGTATAATTGTGTTTAATGTTACAATTTATGATGTATTATGTTGATTATGATGTTAGCATGTTGAATTATATTGGTTGAAGCATGATAGTATAAATTGGAAGTTATTATGCTTAATTTGCAAGGATTTCCATGCATGTTGAGATGATTATGTGTAATGTGGGTTGAAGAAAGTATTATGTTGATTCACCGTGGATTTACTCCATAATAAGGAAACGTGGAAAAACCCAATGGTGTAAAGGTACTCACCACTTAACTGTGTAAAGGTGTATGGATGACGACCCAGGTGTGGAAGGATATGTGAGATGGTGTGAATTAGAGGTGTTATATGCGCATAAGGGAAAAAGGAAAGAGCGACATCACGGTGAATTGATATTTGGTCTTTTGGAGACTAAATGATATGTTGACTATTGACTTGTGCATTGAATATAACATACACTCATACATGTGATTAGCTTTACTCACTAAGCGAAAGCTTAATCAAATACCATTTTCTGTTGTGGTTATTGAATAACCACCGCTGGTACAGCACGAGTGGAGGAAAGGAAATGACTGATACGACGGGTTGGGCGTGGGAGTCATGAGATGGGTGCTAATATCTTTATAAATCTAGATGTTGAAGTGTTTTAATGCAACTTATGGTTTGGAGATGTATAGTTAACTCATGTTTTAAAAACTTGTAATATATAAGGTTCAATTTGGTGTTGGTTATATCTTGTGGTATGGGTTGTAATATGTTATCCATAAGTTGTGTGTATATGGGAAGAACTTTATAGATTATGTCATTTTGAAAGGCAAACTAGATTTGGGGTCTTTGTTTGACAAGGTATGTTCATGTTGGAAAAAATGTGGTTTGATGCATGTTTAAACTCTTAATTAGTTGGAGTATTTATGAGTTTTGTGTGTGTATAACTAATCAAGTATGGGCAAAATGATCTTTTGTTACTCTAATGTTTGAACAACTTGAGTTTTGGGAGGGTATAGTATGTCAAGTCCAAGTTGATGTCGTCTATGAATTTTGTTATGTGGGTTGCACTTGCAAACCACAAGTTGTGTATATTGGGAGGGGACTTGGGATTTAGCTAACTATGGATGTTAATTAGCTTGTTTGTCCTTATGTTTGAATGTGTATATATATTAATTGGGGAGAAGTTTGAGGCTAGTTTATATTGCTAGTGAAGGATTAATGTGCTTTGAGTGTTAAAACAACTTCTCAACTATTTTAAAATGCTTTTGAAAACTCTCATGGTGTTTGGTTAATGTTTGGAAACGTTTAGGAACACTTTTGAAATGATTTGGATGTTTCCATATGAGTTGTTTGACTCAAAAGAAGTTGTGTATATGTTTGAAATGAGCTTTGGTTGTAATCAAGTTATTTGCAAAGCTATAAATTCATTTCCAATAAGTTTTCTATGTTTGTGCAAGTTTGGCAACATTTGTAGTTTTAATGGTTTAATATGATCCAATTATGGATAAAAAGGAGTTTTACATGTTTGGTTGATGGTTAAATACTTAGGAGTGCTTTTCAAATGGTTTTTGATGTTCCCACAAAGATTAGTTTGATTTGGTTTGGTTTGGATCTTATTTAAAAATGTGTGGAAATGTTTAGATATGTTTGTGGACAAATTGTGAAAGTTTTGGAAGTGTTTACAAGTGTTTTGGGCATGTTTTGGTGAAGTTTAAACTTGCAAAACAGGTTGGGAGATGTTGCTGCAGAATTTTCTGCAGCAGGGCTCTCTGTTCGGTCGACTGAAAATTTTTGAGGTCTCTGTCTGGTCAGCCGGACTATTATAGTTTGCTAAATAACCATACTTTGTTGTTATAACTTGGACTAGGAAGTTCGGATTTGCGAGCCGTTTTCACCGTTGGTTTTTAAATGAAAAATATTTTATTTTGATATTGGGTTTGACTAAAATTTCAAAAATAACCATTTTACTCTTGGGGTTAATTACATACAAATGAGTTTTATAATGAGTTTAAAAGAGAGTTTAAGATTTGTTTTATGTTATATGTGTTGGGGATGTGCCTTGGTGGCATTGTTACACATGCCATAATCCGCCCGAGGCGGGTTGGGGTGTGACATAAATACACCCATATTTTGTTATGTACACCCATTCCACTTTATATTTATGCATTTTTTTAAAAATTTATATTTTTTAAAAGAAATATTGAATAAGAAAATATGGGTGCATATATAATAAAAACATGGGTGTCTTTGCCCCCACCCTATATATTTGAGTAATGTTATACCTACATATTTTTTGACACACTTTTTGATACTCAGTTTTAAATATATGTACTGTGTTGTATAAATGATACACAAAAAAATATAAAAAATTTAAATAACACAAAATATTGTGTTTAAAACATAATATGTCAAACAATGTATCAAAAATTATGTGTCCCAAACATTTTCCTAGGTATATATAGGCAAATGTATTGATGAAGGCTTGTTAAATAATTTTAATAAGGACAGTCCATGTGACAGACAATGTGCTCTTCTTCCGCTGAGACAATGATGTGACATTTTATCAACTTGATTTCAACAAAGGTTTTAACATGATTGACAGACATATAGACGGAGATTCATTTTGTGTTTATTTTAGAGAATTTAATTATTTAAATGGATAAAAAAAAAAACTATACATACTTTTTACTATTGTTTATAATTATTGTGTTTTCTTTTATTATTATTATTATTATTATTATTATTATTATTATTATTTTTTTTTTTTGGCTCAGCAAAAGGATGAGTTTATTAATGAAAAAAGGACGAGTTTATTAATGAAAGTAACCAAGGTACCTGCAGTTTCAAAACAGGCCAAGGAAACAATACTTCCAACACCCTCCATACAAAACAGAACCATATCCAAACAAATACACAGCTCCACAAGCAGACCCAATCAAATTTCCAGAACCAAACCCCAAAATAGAAAACCAGTTCCGAAATCCCAAAACCCCATCAAAACAAAAATGCAACCAGAAACTAAGAACCCAAAAAAACCCAAATCTGTCCCATGAAGTCCCCAACGGCAACATCAGGAATCAAATCAGAAAGAGATCGAGGATATATATATATATATAAATGTCAGCAACGATGGCCATTATAAGTAATTAAAGTAAACTTCATTTGTGTTTGAGTTGGTTGCTAGTGTAATTATTAGATTAATCAAATGTGTTAGGTAAGTGAAGGTTATATATCCATGTGTAAGAGCATCATCAATATGGTGTAGATATGTAGTGCAACTTAGCAACGGTGGAGCAAGAAATTTTGGTCAGGGGGTCTAGGTTATTTGGGCTACTCTTGAGGCAATTTTTTTAGAGTCCATTTAAATATAATTGGTGATTTTTTTAGGATTTACTTGTCTATAATTGCAATTTTTTTTGAGATATGCTTATAATATGAGTCTATTTGGTGACACGTAAATATTGTATAGTGTCTTTCAAAATTCTAGGGGGACCTATTTCTAAAAAGTATAAAATTCTCACACAAAGTGTAATTTTCAAAATTTTAGGCGGCTTTCCTTTTGAGTTGTATATACATTTATATATACAATATATATGTAGTTGATGGCACTAAATTGGGCCTTGGATCCATTTAGGGAGTCTAAACACAAGTTGAGAGGAGTCTAAACGTAAAGTACAAAAAAAATTTAGAGTAAAATTTTAATTCTCAAAATCTCAGGGAGCCTGGGCCCAGGTCTCTTGCTACCTCCGCCCTTGCAACTTAGGGTAGTAAATTAAAAAAAAATGAATTAATAGACCAAAAAAAAAAAATGAATTTATAGACCCAAAAAAATCTCGTTGCGCTGTCCCCAAACTCCCGTAAATTTAATCACCCCAGATTCAACTTTCTGATTCCACCCCCTACCAACCCTACTTCACATTTCTACATATTTCACCAACGAGTAATGATTCGTGGCTTCGTGCATATAAAATGTGCACATAAAGATCTGAGCCATTAAATTCGGTGGGTTCCATGTATGCAGGCATGAATTCCATCAAAATGAATGACTCAGATCTTTATATGCACATGTGCACATACCATTATCCTTCCCCAACATATGACGTTATGTAATTGAGGTATCAACATGGTAACACCATATGACGCTTTCACCAAATAATTACTTAAAAATTTCTCCCTATATATACCCATATGATCACATGATTTATCATCATCAAGTTATAAATCACATTTTTTTTTCCAAGTGAGCCAAAACTCACCATAGTTTTCCAAACTTATCACACCCAAATGTCATCATCCCAATCACAAAAAACTTCACCGCCGAAGATCCGTCCGATTCCCGGCGGCCACGGACTGCCGTTGGTGGGTCCCATATGGGACAGGCTTGAGTACTCTTGGTTTCAAGGTGCAGATAAGTTCTTCAGAAAGAGAATGGAGAAACACAAGAGCACAGTTTTTCGAACAAACGTGCCCCCGACCTTCCCTTTCTATATGGGTGTGAATCCCAATGTCATAGCCGTCCTAGACTGCAAGTCTTTCTCTCACCTCTTTGACATGGATTTAGTTGAGAAGAAGAATGTGCTGGTCGGAGACTTCATGCCAAGTGTTAACTTCACCGGCGGTGAAAGAGTGTGTGCGTACCTCGATACTTCTGAGCCTAACCACTCCAAGGTATGCTTTCACTTAATCCTCTGTGGAAACACTTTTATTTTTTAGATGTGTCTATATCTCTTATGTGATGTCACTGGATCCCACAGTGACCAGTGACATAGGAGAAAGATAGATACCTCTCTTGGGTTGTGTCCCAAAAGTTTTGTTATTATGTGTGCCCTAAGTATTACCCCTAATTTTTAAATACAAAACTTGCGTAACACTAGTGCTTTAGATATGGGTCTATTTGGGAATGCTTAAAAGAGAATCTGGTTTAGTCCGGGTTATGGTGTCTTGACCAACAATCAATTTTACGAAAGTTATTAGACTGAATATGGACTCGTATGCTAGAAATTATCACTTACAAAATACTAGAATTTGTAGGAATCGTTCACTTGTGATTACAGAATTTCTTTATTGCTTTCTTAAACACCTTCGTAAAAGTCAAATAAATATGAGACGTAGTTTGGATCTAATCTTATTTTTATCATTCACAAACATGTCCTATAATATTATTTATTTTGGACATAGAATAAAAAATTGAGATTCTTATTCATTTTTTAATTTTTAAATTTTTTTTTTTTTTTTTGCATTTAATAAACGTAAGGTACAACTTTTTATAGAATCCTAACAAAAACTCAGGGTTAATGATATCAATGACCTCCATAACTTTTTAATCTTTTTATGTATTTATATTACAGTTGACCCACCAACCATATTATAATCCTCCAATATTTGATATACATTACTTTGAACTGCATCGGCTTCTGTAAATTATATATAATGTATTGGGATACTAATAATTATAGTCGTTTTGGAGTAAACATATAGTGGGTGAGATCAAATGCAACCCAAATATTAATAATAAATAAAAAAAACAAAGGAGATCATTGACATTAAGCGCAATTTTCGGAGTTAATTAATTGATTCGAAGAAAAACATAATTTAATGGAAGGATAAAATTTCACACACAACTTTCACACCATCTTTTGTGTACAACTCACAAAATGTGTATCTTTTTTCTTTGTCATTCTGTGATGACAGTAGACTCCAGAGTGACAAATGAAAAAGATAGACATACTTTTATGAGTTATGCACAAAATATTATGTGTGAAGTATTACTCCCCACCAAATAAATGCCCAACTAACAGGTACAGAATTGTGATTATTCAAATACAATTCTTAATTGAAGTCAATGAATTTTTCTTATTAGAAAAAGTTATAGTACTTAGCCATTTGGCATTAGCTTTTGGAGTCATTATGGAGGCTCCAAAAGAAAATTTCAAACAAACTTTATTACTCTGTACTTATTTGGCATTGTTGTGTGCGACTGTGACAGTACATCCCGAGGCCTAGAAATGTGTGAATGCACATAACTATCCATTTAGCTTCCCAATATATTGAATATATTACAATTCTTCGGATACATATAGATACGATCATATGATGTGCTTTTAAGGAACATTGCATGATACATCTAGGTGGTTTAATCAAATGTGTCATACATCACAGATTCACAGTTTAATTAGAATAAGATACATCATTTAAGTACCAAAACTACTACTATAATTTTTCCTAATTTAATTATTTTGTAGTTTTGGAGAAAATTTTTAATTACATTGAGGGTATCATGTCCGATGCTGAAGTGGTATCCTCCGGCCAATGAATGAATTATTTGGTGGAATCCATATCACCAGTAGGATAAACTCTTTAATTTCAAAATGGCCACAATATCTCACATACCAAAATTAGAATACTCCTGATAAAAAATAATTCATAAAATACGTATGAATAGACCAAAAAAACAGAGGCAGCCCCATACCCTTAATTTGTGGCCCTGCTATTTCGAGATTTCTAGCCCAATCGAATACTGTATAAAATTCTGGATACACGCTTAAAGTATGCCACGTGTTAAAGAGCACCAAATATTTAAAATTTACTAATGATACGCTCACACTTTCATCCACATTCCCACCTTGACTGCCTTTAATTCTGGTTGATGGTGTTGGTATATCATTATTGTTTAAAATTTTCTCATTGTTTTGGCTAGTGATAGTTAAGGTTGAATTTTTACAAAGATGTTTGTAATAGTGAGAACTAATTAATTGATTGTGTAACCCACCCTTTTTATTTTTTGTGTGTGTGTTTAATTCTATGCTTTTTAAATTTTGCATCCCATATGGTTCTCAAATACATGTGGATTTACATAAATCAAGTGGGGCTCACTTTAAAAACCATTTGAGATGCAAAGTTTGGAAAACTTATAGCATTAATTTTATTTTTTTCAAAAGTTAAATTAATATTTGGCAGAGCTCCCCCCACCTCCCACAAAATTTTAAAAAAAACAAAAAAACAAACCAACCTGGTTATAATACTGCAAAATGGATATATGTTAAACTACCTTAGTCTTTGGAGCTACGATAACATTGCACATTCTAGATTTGGGGTGACCAAATAGCCTAGATGAATCTCCATCACGCTTACGTCGATTCAGATTATTTGTTTGTAAACCTCTTTGGATAATATGAGAAACGATTCTCTGGTTCACAACAGAATGGGTTCTAAATAATTTTGTCTTCGTATAGTTGTTTTTAAATAGGTAGGAGTCCGTTCCTAATTTAAAAGTACTGCAAAATTTGGTTGTATCTACTTATCTTACAAAGCAACGTATACATAATTTTCGTAAAAATTATTTGCATTTATGAATGAGGCTGAAACAGATCGCAGGGATGGCCCTGAGTTTCTCGGGGCCTAAAGCGAAGTCATTAAATGAGACCCTTAAACAAAAAAAGAGAAAAAACAAAATTAAATGACACAACTGTATCAAAGTATCACTTAAACATTACTTTTCTCACATTTTTAGCTGCAAAATCGCTAATTAGGCTTACATAATCAAGATTTTCTACCATATCTTTTTCAGTGGACTGTCTTGTCTTGGTCTTTGGACTCTTCGACTTCCCTTAGTTGTGCTTCATACAGAATTTTTTTTTTCATCAGGTGCACGCAATTGTGAAAGACTGATAAAGAGGTTTAATTATATAAGGGCCTATTTCATTTTTTGCTGGAAAGGGGCAGGCTTAGTGCTTGTTTTTGTTTGGGCCTCTTTCAAATTTGAGCCTTTTAAGTTACTTGGGTAGTTGGGTTGGGCCCTTTGTGGGTTTTTAGTTTGTGGACTTATACATAGGTATAGAAGGTGGGCATAAAATGAGGCCCTGAAATTAAGTGAAATTCAGGGGGCAAAAGCAGCTGCTTTGTGGGCTTTACCCCAGGGCCGGGCCTGATCGTACGCTTTAGACATTTCAACCGGCCCAGAGTTAGAACATGACAAACTCACATGCGCATTTTGTACAATTGTTTAATTACACAACAAGGGTATCTTGCCCATTAACCTTCCAACAATGTTAGGAGTACTAACAAATTTTACTAACATTCACACCTATATTCTATCTCTCTCTTAGTGGCACTGTAGGGTCTGCGGACTCCACAATGCCACTAAGAGAGATAGAATGTGGGTGTTAGTATTAGTAGAATTCGTTAGTGCCCTAAATATTACTCTTAACCTTCAACTCAAACGAAGACGAGATTCAATTAGTAGGATTAATTTATTCACTAATTTAATATGATCATCTATATTGGTGACAATACCCTTTTAATGGTAAAACAGTGACTTGATTTCATTCTCCACATGTGAGACATTGGTTAATTAGACTTCCCACTCTCACCAAGGGGGTGGGTAGCCTTATATTAGTCTCTGTGTGTGTGAGAGAGAGGTTGACATTTTTATAACTTTTTATAGTGCAAACATATATTGTGTCTAGGGGTGCAATTCTGGAGGGCCAACTAGTGTTCAGTCCGAGCCCAGCCCAAAAATTATCGGGTATAGGTATGCGGTATTTTCACTATGGGTAGAATTGAACAGAAAAATACAAACCCGAATTCACCAATTTGAGATAGGAATAACTGCATGTGAACCTATTTTGAAACACACCTTTGTAGTTTACAAGTATGAAGTATATCAGTGTTTAAATATATTATTTCTTGCATATGAATACGTGTAAAATCTAAAATAACTCTTTTCCCAAAGTAGGAGGGACAGAAAATTAAAAGTAAAGTAAGAGAACACGCTCGAGACTAGGGGTGTCAAACGGGGCGAATTGGCCCGCCCCGCCCCGCCCCGATTCGTCATCTGGCGAGTCGCAACTCGTCTCGCCCCGTGGTCAAACCCAGCTCGTGACTCAATTCATTGGGTATGGGTCCGGGTCGACTTCCATTTTTGCAACCCACAACTCGCCCCGTGACCCAGCTCGTCTAACCCACCGACTCGCCACCAACTCGCCTCGCCTCGTAACCCACCTCGCCCCGCGAACCCACCCCGCCACGCCTCACCAACCCGTGAATAAAATATTTTTATTTAATTATTTTCAAATAAACTATTTATTAATAAACAAATTTATTAAACTTTTGAGTAGAAAATAATTTTTTTTTTAAAAAAAAAAGTTTCCAAATACTTTTTTTCAACAAACTATTTTTAAATAAAGTATTTTATTAAACTATTTTTTAGAAATTTTTTTTATTAAAATTAAAAATAAGTTTTTGCAAGCAACTCGCGGGCTAATTCGCCAACCAACCCGCGAGTTAGCCGCCCCGCCTCGCCTCGCCCCGTTGACCCACGAATTAGTGGGTTGGGGCGAATCACCCTATATCCCTTACCGAGTCAATTCGCCCCGCCCCGTTAATTTCACCGCCCCGCCCCGTGACTCGTCAAAATTCGCCCAATTCGTTAAGGTGGCGGGGCGGGGCGGGGCGGGCCGCCCCGTTTGACACCTCTACTCGAGACAGCATAAGAGAGCCACTATTTTTAACGAGGTCTAGATCTTTTCCTTTTAATATGATCGGAAATCTTCAATCAAACTCTTTTTTTTTTTTCTTCTCAAAATTAATTTAATTGAATTTTTTTTTTTTAATGAGTTCTCAATTTTTGCTAATACTAAAGAAAAAAAGAGAGAGATGCTACTAAAGAGAGAGAGAGAGTTTCTGCTAAAAGAGAAAGTGAGAGAGCCATACTAAAACAGAGATATATAGTTTTTAGTTGACCTCTTTTTTTTTTTTTTTTTTTAGAATTTGGTATAATCTTAGAAAGAATTGTATTTGTTTTAATAAGTGAAAACTAACTATTTTCTTTTTGAATTTGTCTTTATCCCTTTTTTTTTTGTTCAAACGGACTAGTAGAAATTAGAGACTTATATAGTTATATTAGACCTTCACTTTTAGTAGGCCTAAGCCAAGGGCTTTTTCGGCCCAAGGTTAAGGAGAATTTTTTTGCTTCTAATGAAGGTATCACGTAACATGTTTGTGTAGAATTTTACATTTAATAAAAATGAGTTTTTTAGATAGTACGCACAACCTATATATATATATATATATATAGAAGTCCCATGATTTGTGGGCCGGCTGGGAATGTATGTAGGTATTCCCTAATATACCCACACTTTTATTTGGCTACATAAGATACTACATAGGTATATCATGTAAATCCTCACAGTACCCCACAATTTCTCAGGGTTAAGACTAGGGGTGGCAATTCGGGTTCTCGTGTCATAATCGTGTCATTAATCGAGTTGTGTGCTTTGGCTTTGATTTTTAGTTTCGAGTGCTATTCATCTAAAATACAAACTATTTTAAATTAATCGTGTCATGTCGTGTCGTGTTCGGGTTGTCTCTGTAAAACGGGTTGTCATGTCAAAAATTGCCACCCCTAGTTAAGACGGCCCTAAAGAGAAGAATGAGGTATCCATATTTGGAAAAGGGAAGCGTTTTCACTATTAATTTTTTTTTGTAAGGTTAATTTTTCTCATTAAAATAGGGACGAGGGATTCGAACCTGCGTTACACGAGGAGGGTGTTGGTGCCAGGCAACTCACATTAGTGCCAGCCTTGAGACAAAGCGGCAAGATTGGCGCATGGGGTCTTTAGGCCTATTTTCTTCTAATTTCTTTCTAATTTCTGTGCTTATCATTTTTAGGCTTATTTTCTTCTAATTTTTTCCTAATTTTTATGAAAGTTATCATTTTTAGGCCTATTTTCTTCTAATTTTTTCCTAATTCTATGACACTTAATATAGAGGCCTCATTTTTTAGGCCGTTTGAAAGTTCACTTGAGACCTCGGTCAAATTTTGACATCTCAAGACCTGCCCTGACTCACATGCGACCTCACTCCTTTGTTTTGTTGGATATAAGATGGAAAGTATGAAATATATATTAGTAGAATTTCTTGTTCCACCCATCCATAACCAAAAATATAATTTTTGTAATGACATTCAAGTCTTAAAAATGGAGAATCTTATTCAATCTCCAATCTCAAAAAATATGTGAACAGTAAGTATTTAGCATTTTTCATATATATATATATATCTACAAAAATTTATAGAATGTATATATATACATAAAATGATACAACGACCATACATAATATTGTGATTGACAGATCAAGAATTTTGCGTTGGACATTCTCAAACGGAGCTCCACCATCTGGGTCCCAACCCTCGTCTCCAAGCTCGACACCATGTGGGACACTATTGAGTCGACCCTCTCCAAGTCCGGCTCAGCCAGCTACCAAGTCCCCTTAAAGCAGTTCCTCTTTAGCTTCCTCACTCGCTGCCTCATCGGAGCTGACACAGCGAGTTCACCCAAAATTGCCGAGTCAGGCCACTCTATGGTCACCAAATGGGTGGCTCTTCAGCTCCTCCCAGTACTCAAAATCGGCCTCTTACAACCCTTCGAAGAGATCCTTCTTCACTCGTTTCCATACCCATTCTCACTTGTAAGAAGCGATTATAACAAACTCGTTGAGTTCCTTGAAAAGGAGGGCAAGGAAGTGATAGAAAGAGGTCAGACTGAGTTCAAACTGAGTCGACACGAGACGATTCACAACCTTCTTTTCATACTAGGTTTCAACGCGTATGCTGGGTTCTTTAAGTTTCTCCCAATGTTGTTAAATGCACTCACGAGTGATAACACTGGCTTACAAGAGAAACTCAGAAATGAAGTGAGAGAGAAAAGCGGGAAAACTCTGAGTTTCGACTCGGTGAGGGGGATGGAACTCGTGCAGTCTTTTGTTTACGAGACACTCCGATTGAACCCGCCCGTACCGATTCAATACGGGCGGGCCAGGAAGGATTTTCTACTAAGTTCGCATGACTCATTTTTTGAGATAAAAAAAGGGGAGCTTCTCTGTGGATATCAACCGTTGGTTATGAGAGACTCGAAAGTGTTTGACGATCCTGAAACGTTTGATCACAATCGCTTCACAAAAGAGAAAGGCAAGAAGTTACTGAGTCACCTGTATTGGTCCAACGGGCCACAGACCGGGTCACCCAGTGAGTACAACAAGCAGTGTGTGGCCAAAGACTATGTAACTCTGACTGCAAGTCTTTTTGTGTCTCATTTGTTTCTCAGGTATGACTCGATCACGTGTAACTCATCCGGGTTAGTCACAGCCGTTCAGAAGGCCGAGTGAGTATAATATATATATATATATACATAGCCATTCTAACGAGAGATTCCTCATTTTAATAAAGCAAGGACTTTTGTTCTCTGCCGTTAGATTGTGTCTTCATTAAGGGTATTATTGTCATTTTATTGGTGTAACCTGGATTAAATTACAATCTAACGGCCACAACAGAAGTTCTAATTTTATTAAAATGATCAGGGATCCCTCGTTAGAAGGATTATATATATATATATATATATATTTATTTATATATGTACAGTCCCCTCTCATGAAGGAGTCCTTACTTTGTTAAAGTGATGACTTCTGTTTACAGCCGTTGGATCCAGTTTTTAGTTTGTGAAATTACTGCAGTGTCATTTATGAAAACTGGATCTAATAGCTGTAAACATAGTCCTCACTTTAAAGTGAGGACTCCCTCATGAGAAGAAGGGTTCTGTATATACGTAATGTGCTTGTTTTTATGATGTTTTGTTTAACAAATAGACAGAAGACTCTTCAATTTTTTTGCTTCAAAACTGTGATAATATAAGAGCTATTTGTGCTCAAAGAAAATTGAAGAATCTACCTTTAACTCTTCAAATATGAAAGTCTTTAATTTCCAATGTTAATCCTGCAGCAATTTATTAATATGCACTTGAAATTTTGGTACTTGGACCTAAAAGTTTAGGGAACTTCTACTATGCGCGCAGAAGAGAGAGGGGTTCAACTATTAGATAAAATATTTTTGGGAGCAATTAAGTTCCCGCTTTTGGATAAAAATGGAAGTGGTTTAGTTAGTGGTCACAATAATCGACTTCTTGTAAATTTTTTTTTGTCACTAACCAGGTAGCAGCATTTAATGCTCCCTTTTCATTTGGCAACCTGTGAGTGGTTGCTTGCACACTACGTACTCTCTCTCTCTCTCTCTCTCTCTCTCTCTCATATTCGCGCACAAAATTGTTGCGCCATATAGAAATTGCAAAAGTTAAATGCGCCTCTTAAGTGTCTTAGAGTGGATTGGAGGAGAAATCATTGTATGATTTGGAACCACCATATCACCTATTTAAGATAGTAGTTTGGACCAATATCTTGATGTCATCTTCGAAAAAATGTCACTATCACATATTCACCGCTTAAACCGAAAAAGAAAAAAAAGGTAGTGACATTTATTCAATGAGGCATCTTGGATCAGATCATCGCATCCCATATACGACATTGTGATCCCAAACCATACAATAACTTCTCTTATTGAAGGCATAATTAAAAGGATGGAAATTTTTATTTTTAACATGTAGCAGTACTGATGAGCTTAGTATCTCATAAGCATGTGAGATTATATATGAGTAATTATGTGCTTTCCACACGTGAATCTAAAATTTAATTCCTAAATACTTTGTTAATCAAACCATATGTAGTGCTATGTGATACTAGATATAACTACTAAAGCACTTGAAATCCAAAATTAAAATTCAAATTTGTGAAACATAAATTATGCTTAATGTAATCCTACATCCCCACAGGAGGCTGGTAATATTCTTATGCGTTGAATGTTTATTATTTTCCTTTTCCCCTCACTAAATCCATGCATGAACCAACCAGGACATTAAGCAAAACAAACTCAAGAGAGCACTATTTTCATGAGCTAACAAAATTTCTTGGCCGTACATAGAATCACAGTTCTAGTATTACAAGTTGGAACTTCTCATTCCATATAAAAAAAATAAAAAAGGGGGAAAATGGCCACAAAAGAAACAGATAAATACACACACATATATATATATATATACACATAGGGTGAGGCTAAATACACCCACATGTTTGCTATGTACACTCACATTTCATTATTTAAATTTTTTTTAAATAATTAAACAATACAAATTCCTTAAAAAAAATGATGTAAAGTGAAATGGGTGTACATAGAAAAATATGAGTGTACTTAGCTTCACCCTATATATCTATCTATCTATTATATATATATATATATATATCTATTATCTATCTATCTATTATATATATATTTGCTGAAGCAAATCCTGCTTCCAGGATTGCCCACATCAGCACTTCTATATCTCTCCTTAAAATCCTACGTGGCAAGCAGCCACCTTTCTTCACCTCTCTCTGTCTCTCGAAATGTAACTCTCTCTCTCTCTCTCTCTCTCTCTCTCTCAGTCATCTTTGTTTTTGTAAACCATTACTCTCTCTTTCTCTCTTTCTGTGCATGTTACTCCATCCACGGCCTCTGCTTGTTCCTCATTTATTGCTGCCTCTTCCACTCCCTAATTCATTGAACAATGCCTATTTACATATACCTCTTGCTGTCTATGTATCTTCTTCTTATGGTTATATATAATTATGACTGCAAACTTTGTTTGGAGAAGAATTTGCAACAACTGAATTCTGTTAGAAGCTCTTCAATTTCTGGCCTTCAAATTATGTTTACTTTCCCCTCTTTAGGTTCTTGTGATTCTGGAATTTCATTCTTCCAATTGCATTGTATGTTGTTGTTTTGTTGGTTATTCTTACTATGTTGAAACTCGTTTGGCAGAAACAAGCTTGGCTGTGAATGTGGTGTACATGTGTAGCATCTAATTGCATGTGTATTGAAATTACACCTGAAGTATGGGAAAAAAAAAAAGAACACTTTAGCATTTCCCATAACATACAACATTGCAATTATGTTGAAATTAGAACTAAAACAGGGAAAAATAACAACTTAACAGTTTACACTTTGATGCACTTTCTACCAATCTTTTATATAACATGCAGAATCCCAATTACGTTGCAATTACAACTGAGACAAGGAAAATTGGCAACTGAACAGTGTACACTTTGATATATTTTTGGGGATTACATGTCATTTAATTTGTTGTCAATGGCAGTTTTTGAACGTAAATATAAGTGCATGAGCTTTTATTTCGTAATTAAAGAATAGTTTGGATTTTCCATGTTATTAGGTGTCTTTCTCATGCGATTTCTTAGAAAATTCCTATAGATAACAACATTTCTTACAAAGCAACATCTACAACTGAATGAAATTGTGCAAACACAAACCCACCAAAGGAAAAGGGAAAAAAAATAAAAAAATAATAATAAAAAAATAAAAAAATAAAAAAAAATTTACAAAATGATGTAAGAGTTGAATAATGAGTACCAAACATCAAATCCAAAGTCACTATGTGGGAAACTGAAATCCCATTCTTTTTTAAAGCTTTTGCTGCATTGATAAAAAAAAAACTAAAAAATAAAAGAAATATATCTCATCCAAATATACTATCTCCATGACAGCCTGACATGGCCTGTTTTGTTATAAGAAGCAGTTTCACACATAACCGTGGAAATAAACATATAGCATTGCAATTATGTTCACACTACAACTACAACTACAACTACAACTGGGAAAAATGACAACTACATATAAGTTTACATACCATACTCTACCATTTTACAGAGCATACATAATTGCCATTATGCTTAAATTATAACTGAACCAGGGGAAATTGCCAACTGAACAGTGTACACTTTGGCATAGTTTAGCGGATTACAACAGCAGCTTCAGAAGAAATCCCCCCACATAAGTTCACATTTAATCTATTAAAATGTAAGCAAGCCCAAACTTTGTTTCAGTAATTCCTTAGAATCAGAGTTCAGCTGCCTTCCACAACTTATCAGTGTACACTTTTATACAACATACACAAATTGGTACTATTATTCAGCAAGTAGAACTAAAACAGCCCAAAAAAACAAAAGCAGCATCTACAATTTGATGTACCTTTGGAGCGAACACATGCTTTGCTTTTCTGAACCCCCAACCTGATTGTTTACGAGACTTTGTTAGGAGCGTTTTCCTTGTGCACACAGCTACATTTTAGTTGCTGCCTGCACAATAAATAGCTTCTTTTTGCAGCACCTACAATTTGCTGTACCTTTGGAGCGAACACATGCTTCGTTTTTGTGAACCCCAACATGATTGTTTACGAGACTTTGTTAGGAGCGCTTTCCTTATGCACACAGCTGCACTTTAATTGCTGGCTGCACAAATAAATAACTTCATTTTAGCTGCTGGGTGGGGAGGCAAGCAAGAGAGGAAGACGTGAAGAGTGGCGAGGCAACATTGGGGAAAAAATAGAACACTGCACACTGAACGACAACAAATTTAATAGTTTACAAATGTTGCTGAAAAGGAAGTTAAGAAGTCTAGCCTATGGCATTAGTTTGGCATAAAAGCCATTGTTGACTTAAGGAAAAAAGTGAAAATTGATCTGAAGCTTCTGTTTGTTGGTCCGAAGTTGGAGAGGGTGCCAATGGCAAAGTGTACGAGGGAAAGTAACTCAACCTTTACTGGGTTACCTCTGATTTCTGCCCCAATTTTCATCTTCCAACTTCAATAATGTTTACCACGCAGACAGAAAAAAAAAAAAAAACAAAACAAAACAAAAAAAAAAACAAAACACTGCAAGCTTGCCAATGAAAATTTATTGTCTTTTGTTATTTGCTATTTTTTTTTCTCTCTATGTACATATTGTTGCGCTGAACAAAAGTTTCTCAACAATTCAAATGCAGGGTTCTACCTGTGTCTCACCAAATTATATGGCCCAGCAATTCGACATCAACGATAGGATGACAGGAATACTCATTCACTGCCTCATTAAGGTACTGTGTTGTACTGATACTATATAAGATATTTTTTTTAAGATGAACTATTCTTCAGTTTTGGAATAATTCACAACCCACTTGATCCAATGAACAGGTGCATTACAAATTCAAGCTGATGGAAGACACTCTATATCTTACAGTCAATCTTATAGACAGATTTTTAGCAGTTCAATCAGTGGTTAGGAAGAAACTTCAACTTGCGGGTATAACAGCTATGCTTCTTGCTTGCAAGTATGAAGAAGTTCATGTCCCTTTTGTGGAGGATCTCAATTTGATTTCCAACAAGGCCTATAGCAGAAAATAAGTGCTTCAAATAGTAGGTTCTATTACTAATGGTGAATCGGGTTTGCCTACTTTTCTTTCTTTACTATTAGAATGAGAAAAGATGATTTCCTTTTATTTCCCGCAGGAAAAAATAATGGTCAATACCTTACAATTTAATCTCTCGGTTCCCACTCCATATGTGTTTATGACACGGTTCCTCAAAGCTGCTCAATCTGACAAAAAGGTTTTTACTTGGAGTTTCCAAATTTCTTGAAATTCCTATAAACTTACAATATGTATGAATTATAGTAATAAAAATATTTGTTTCTCTGATCTTGAAACTAACTGGAGCTTATCTCTTTCTTCATAATATAACTTTGCTTAACCGAGTACGAAATGCTCAAGTTTCCACCATGATTATTAGCAGCTGCAGCAATTTTCAAAGCTCAAAGCACTCTCAGTGGGTCTAAGCAATGGAGTAAGACCAGTGAGAGACATGCTAACTGCTCAGAAGATCAAATACTGTAAGTGGTTCTCCCGATATATGTATACATATATAAAGAACTAATGATGCGGTTTTATAGATAAATGTGTATTGCGTCAATGAATACTGTTTCTCTGGTTTGTGCAGGGAATGCGCAAGGCTGATGGTTACTTTCCATTAAAAAGCTACCACTGGGAAACTCACAGGTGCGCACTAGAAATATATATATATAGCACATCTATATATGGTTACGCTGCAAAATCATAACCTGCTCGCTTTCTCTTAGAGGCTATATTTTACACCAGTGATGACTTTGATGATAACAGTATTAACTACTTGGGATGAGTAGATGTGTAGGCAGTCCAACTAAACAACATAAGTTGCCTCTCTTTAGTCTTGATTTTTGAACATATGTTAGTGTTGTTTATTTTGTTGTCGACAAATTTAACTTTTAGGGGAGATTTTGGTTTATTCTATCTTAATGTTCTTTTCTGTTGTGTGCATTTCTTTATGAATGTGAAACTGCTTTGTTTATTTTGTTGTCGACAAATTTAACTTTTAGGGGAGATTTTTGCTTATTCTATCTTAATGTTCTTTTTTAAGCATACTAAGAATGCCAATGGTGGTGGTGTTTATTTTTACCTTCCAAGCAAACAGTTCTTGATTGTTGTGTGCACTTTTTTGAACATCTAAAACAGCTGGTCATTTATTTGACATACTTACCATCCTGATTGGATTTTTCTTATTTCACTTTTCCATATAATTGCCCTTAGTTGCCATCTTTTATTACCTAGATTTGTTTTAAAAATCTTTCAAATTGACAAATAGAGTAATTGGCAGCGAGAGAGCATACACAATGAGATTTACAAATTGAATCCTAATGTATGTAGTTATTTCAACTGTCATATTAACAGGAGGGATGAGAAATGGATGAGGGTAAGGAACGAGACAAGCCTATACATGTAGAATCATTTCCTGTGCTATGCACAGAGAAATCAGACCATGGCCGTTACAACTTCTGTTGCATAATTCACAGAGAAATGCCAACCATAGCCTGAAATCAGAGCTGCCTTCAAACCACTCCAACTTGCAATTGATGTGGGATTCTTCATCTCATACAAAACATGACTTCATACCGCACTCAACTACACTGGATGCAATTCGATATAATCATATCAAATAAACTGCAATTCAAAGACATATGAGTGTAAGGTGTACATCAACAAACAGTGTAATTACTACAGAGGAAATCAACTCATTATAAAGAAATTATAATTTTACTGTCCTCAATCTGTATGCATTATTAACGTAACTGCCAAAAAAAAAAAAACCAAATTCTCTTCAAACAATGTTAGCCAAAATTTACATACCACAAATCCCCTGCACAACTTCTCTTCAAACAATGCATGATTATCATGTCATGCTGAAAATGTTAGCCAAAGCTTACCTACAAAAAAAAAACGCGTGCAACGCACGGGTTAACGACTAGTAGATATCTATATCTATATCAACAATACAAAGGCCTAGGGGCACTAACAAATCTCACTAACACTCACACCCACACTTTTAGTGACTCAAATATTACTCTATCTATATCTATATATATATACCAATGTATGTGCCACTCCACGTGGCAATTTACTTGAGTATTGACCCCTCCCCCCTTAATTATCTCCTTGAATACATATCACTATATCTAAACACATGATCGATACACCATATAATCTGAAATTTATTAAATGCAATTAAAAAAAAATTCCACTTCTCTAACCCCATCTATATCTATCTATACTAATATTAAAAGTAGAAATATTTCCCTTTCTTATGAACTATGCCATGTGGCAGCCCTCTCTGTTTTTCTTACTGCCTGCGTGGCATCCCTCTTTATTTTTTTTCCTTTTTATATTCCACAAATTAAAGGGCAAAGTCTCTCCATCTTTTCCAATATACAATATAATATAATAATAAAAATAATAATTAATATAATAGAGTAAATTCTTGACATTTTTAGTGTTGAATGTTTTATTTTATCTATAAGTTTTTTGGTGTCTATTTAGATTAGATTATATTAGGAGGACTACAATGTAATTATATTTCCTTTCTTCTCTATGTTAATAAAATAACGTGAGGCACATTGTCTCACTGAACTTTTGGAACAAATAATTTCTCAACATGGTATCAGAGCCACCCTAGGTAGGGTTCTGTATCACCACCACCAAATCCGAAGCCACCAGGCCCCTCTCAGGGCTGCGTCGAAGCCACCACCACTAGAGCCGAAGCCACCAGGCCCTCCCTGTGCTGCGCCGAAGCCACCAGGCCCTCCCTGGGCTGCGCTGAAGTCACCAGACTCTCCCTGTGCTGTGCAATAGTACCCTGGCCTGATTTCTATTTTTTTTTCTTCCTTCTTTCTCTTTGTTCTTCAACCCTAGATCAGTAAGTTCCAGTTTAACACTGATCTGATCACAACTCTTTTCTCTTCTCTGCCCACAGTTTAGGTCCGTGTTCGGACCATGATTTGTCCATAATTGGATGATTGTACACGACTAGTTGTGCAATTAGTGTCTTTGGAAGGTTATTCTGTGGAATTTTTTTTCTTGAAATCATGTCTAAAGATAGTTTTACCGGTGGAAATTCTGGAGTTGTGAGTTCTCCTATAAGAAATGAGAAGCAGTCCCTTGTTGCTGAGAACCCTGGGTCCAAGATTACCACAGAATTATTCAATGGAGAAAACTATGTTACTTGGAGTCAATCAGCCACGTTTTGGTTACGCTGTCGATCCAAGTATGGTTATGTTAATGGCACCCTCAAGGCACCTAGTCGTGAGGATCCCACCTATGGGAAGTGGGAGGTTGATAACTACCTTGTTATGAGTTGGTTGGTCCATTCTATGGACCCTAGCATTGCTGTGTTTTTTCTGGAAATGGAGACAGCTCTTGATATTTGGGATACTGTTGCCCAAACTTATGCCAGAAAGGGTAATATTGCTGAAGTTTATGAACTTCGAAGACGGATTGAGGCTGAGGTACAAGGTGAGCGATCTAGCCTTCAGTATTACACTTCTTTGAGCACTATGTGAAAACGTTTAGATCACTTGAAGAATTTTCGTCCCATTTGTTCTGCTGATGCCACTAGATTTAAAGAGTATATTGAGAGTGAAAGAATATTTAAGTTTCTCGCTGGTCTCAACTCAGAATTTGATCAAGTAAGGAGTAGGATTCTTGGGATAGAACCTTTACCATCACTACGTGAGGAGTTTGCTTATGTTCAAAATGAAGAGAGCCGGCGTTCATCCATGCTTCCTGCTCTCTCTACTGATCGGTCCGCATTGAATTCTTCTAATCAGAGAGGGGTAAGGGACCTAATTATAATCCACGGAGAGATCAGTCTATTGAGAGTGTTGACTCCCATACTAAGTGGTGTGATTATTGTAATAAGCCTGGACATGTTCGTGCCACTTGCTGGAAACTTCATGGTCGTCCACCTGTGACTAGAGGGAGAGGTGGAGGACGTAGTGGGGGTCGAGGAGGTGGACCTAGAGCTCACTTATCTGCTGGTACTGATACTCATCCACAGGTTGAGGATTTATCTTCTGCATCTGGTAGTCTTCCTGGTGCTATCAGTAGTTCTGATTTGGAGACTCTAAGGCATATTATGACACAGTTGGACACTCCTACGAGCTCTTCTACATCTTTTGCCCAAACAGGTAAGGTAGTTAATTTTACAAGTGCTCTTAATGCTCATTCACTTTCACCGTGGATCATTGACTCTGGGGCTTTAGATCACATGACTGGTTTGTCCTCTTTATTTTCTACTTATAATCCGTGTTCTGGTAGAGATAAAGTTATGACTGCTGATGGTAGTTTCTCTTTTGTGTCTAGTAAAGGTGTTATTCATGCATCAAATTCTTTATCCTTGTCATCAGTTCTTCATGTACCTAATTTTTCGACTAATCTTCTCTCAATTAGTCGCATTACTCGAGATTTGAATTGCTTTGTAACATTTTATCCGTCTCACTGTGTATTTCAGGATCTCACCACCAAGAAGATGATTGACAGCGGTAGGGGAGAGAATGGACTCTATTTTTTGCTGCCTTTTGAAACTACAAGTGATTGCCTAACAAAGAGTGCACATCATACCTTTCAGGGGACTCTTCCTAAAGAGGCTTGGCTGTGGCACCAGAGATTAGGACATCCTTCTTTTACTCTTCTTCGTCATTTATTTCCATCTCTTATTAATAATAAAAATGTTTCCGATGGTATGTGTGAAGCATGTGAATTTGGCAAACAACATCGTGCCACTTATAATTTGAGTTTGAATAAAAGTAATGTTCCTTTTCAGATTGTTCATACTGATGTTTGGGGTCCATCCCACATTTCATCTCTGAATGGTCATAAGTGGTTTGTTACTTTTACTGATGATTTTTCACGTACCACTTGGGTGTATTTGATGAAAGAGAAGAGTGAGGTGTATTCCATTTTTAAAACCTTTCACAAAATGATATGCACTCAGTTTTCTACCAATATTAAAATTGTTCGTTCTGACAAAGGGGGGGAGTATATCTATGGTGGTCTTGAAACTTTTTTCCTTGATCAAGGCATAATTCATCAAACTTCCTGCACCAATACTCCCCAACAAAATGGAGTAGCAGAAAGGAAAAATAGGCATTTGTTAGAAACTGCTAGGTCTATGTTGTTCTCTATGCAGGTTCCAAAGTCCTATTGGGGGGAAGCAGTTTTAACCGTTGATTATCTTATCAATCGTTTACCTACTCGTATTTTGGGTAAGCAACCACCTATTGAGGTTCTCCTTAGTCCTTCAGTGTTGTTTCCTATTCCACCTAAAGTGTTCGGTTGTACTTGTTTTGTTCACAACCATTCTCCTTCTAGGAAAAATTAGACCCTCGTTCTCTCAAATGTGTCTTTGTTGGCTACTCACCCACTCAGAAAGGATATAAGTGTTTTCATCCGCCTTCCCGTAAATGGTATGTCTCTATGGATGTCACTTTTCATGAAACACAATCCTACTTTCTGTCTCCACAGTCACCTCTTTAGGGGGAGAAAGAGAGTGGTGAAGAAGTGTCTGTTGCCTTCGTTCCTTTTTCATCAGAAAGGGATGATGGAGGAGGAGTGAATTCAAGGGGGAATACTGAGGAAGGGGGAGAGAAGTTAAAAGAAAGAGAAATGGAAGCTGAAGGAGAGAAAGGAAAAGAAAGGGAAGCAGGAGGAGAGAAAGAGGGAGTTGAAGATGAGAGTGTGAGTGTGAAAGAAAAGAAAAAGTTACTTACATACTCAAAGAATAAAGAGAGAAAGAGATTTGGGTAGAAAAAATGGAAGATGTTCATTTCCCTACACTACAGCCAATCTCTGCTTGTGATGATGATCCAGGTATCTCTCCATCTCCTGTTCCTACTTCTGTTGATGATTTAGACATTCCTATTGCACTCCGAAAAGGCACTAGGGCACATTCTAAACATCCTTACCCTCATTCCGATTTTGTATCTTACTCTCATTTATCTCCATCTCATAACGCCTTTGTTTCTAGTCTCTCTTTTGTTTCAGTTCCTAACTGTGTTCAGGAAGCATTGTCTGATCCAAGGTGGAAGTCTGTCATGGTTGAAGAGATGAGAGCACTATCAAAAAATTGCACTTGGGAATTAACTGAATTACCTCGAGGAAAAAAAACATTAGGGTACAAGTGGGTGTTCACTGTGAAATACAAGGCTGATGGGATAATTGAGAGGTACAAAGCTCGTCTGGTTGCTAAGGGGTTTACTCAGACTTATGGGGTCGATTATCAGGAGACTTTTGCTCCAGTGGCAAAGATGAACTCCATCAGAGTTTTGTTATCTCTTGCAGCGAATTTAGAGTGGCCACTACATCAGTTTGATGTAAAGAATGCCTTTCTTCATGGTGATTTAGAGGAGGAGGTTTACATGGATGTTCCCCTAGGCTTTGAGGATAACAAGACCAAAGGGAAAGTCTGTCGTCTTCGAAAGTCATTATATGGGCTTAAACAATCACCTAGAGCGTGGTTCGATCGTTTTTCACAAGCTATGGTAAGGTATGGGTTCAAACAAAGTCAGGGTGATCATACCCTCTTTGTTAAACACTCTTCCAGTGGTAAAGTGACAGCTTTGATTGTATTTGTTGATGATATTGTCCTCACTGGAGATGATGTAGAAGAAATGGGGAAGTTAAAAAATTATCTGGCCAAGGAATTTGAAATCAAAGATTTGGGTAACTTGAAGAATTTCTTGGGAATTGAAGTGGCAAGATCCAGAGATGGGATTTTTTTTATCCCAGAGACAGTATGTACTGGATTTGCTAAATGAAACTGGAATGCTTGGGTGCAAGCCAGCTGATACTCCAATGGACTCAAATCTGAAGCTTGGTGATGATCTGGGAGGAGAAACATTAGATAAAGGGAGATATTAGAGAATGGTAGGTAAACTGATATATCTATCTCACACCAGACCCGATATTGCTTTTGCAGTGAGTGTAGTGAGCCAGTTTATGCATTCTCCTAAACAAATTCATATGGATGCTGTTCTTCGAGTTATGAGATATCTCAAGTCAGCACCTGGGAAAGGTTTGTTCTTTACTAAGCATGGACATACCCAAGTTGAAGCTTATACAGATGCTGATTGGGCAGGATCAGTGACTGATAGAAGATCAACAACTGGGTATTGTTCTTTCGTTGGAGGGAACTTAGTAACGTGGAGGAGCAAGAAACAGCCCGTTGTGGCTAGGTCAAGTGCTGAGGCAGAGTTTAGAGCCATGGCTCTGGGAGTGTGTGAACTGTTATGGATTCAGATCATTCTATCTGATTTGGATTTGAAGCCTAAAACATCAATGAAGTTATATTGTGATAGTAAGGCCGCGATTAGTATTGCCCACAATCTGGTTCAGCATGACAGAACTAAACACGTGGAGATAGACCGTCACTTTATCAAAGCGAAGTTAAATTGTGGAAACATTTGTACTCCATTTGTGAAGTCTGGAGAACAATTAGCTGATGTTCTTACCAAGAGTCTTGCTAGTAGGCCTTTTCATTTCATCCTGAGTAAGCTGGGCATGAGAGATATCTTTGCACCAGCTTGAGGGGGAGTGTTGAATGTTTTATTTTATCTATAAGTTTTTTGGTGTCTATTTAGATTAGATTATATTAGGAAGACTACAATGTAATTATATTTCCTTTCTTCTCTATGTTAATAAAATAACGTGAGGCACATTGTCTCACTGAACTTTTGGAACAAATAATTTCTCAACATTTAGTAGATAAGAATATTAATTACAAAAGGCTTTTCAATAAATTAACCTAAAACCCTCTCTTCAAAAATTAAAACAAATGTATTTAGCATTATACATATATGCATTTAGTAAACATGAATTTGTTTTTTTATTAAGTACATTGTACACAATTTCCTAGAAATGTATTTACCATTATACATATGTATGTGTTTAGTAAAGTTCATGCATAGGAGTTAGGGAGATGACATTAATTTGTTTTTTGATAATATTTGTTGCACACATTTTTCTATAAATACTTTTCAGTACACCAAAAAGCCTATCTACAAAAAACAAATGTATTTAGCATTATACATGTATGTATTTGGTGAACATGAATTTGTTTTTTCATTAACTACATTGCACACATTTTTCTAGAAGGAAAACAATGCAGTTCGCACTGTGCTACTCACAATTTGAACAGTAAAACTGTTTTTGCAAGAGTAGTTTTTAAAAAATTGGACAGTTTTACTATTCACATGTGAGTAACACAGTGCGAACTGCACTATGCTAACTGCACCGAAGCATTTTCCTTTTCTAGAAATGTATTTTACCATTATACTTGTATGTTTTTAGTAAAGTTATAACATTAATTTGTTTTTGATTAAAATAAATTGCACACAATTTCCTATAAGTGTATTTAGCATTATACATGTACGTATTTAGTGAACAAAAATCCTTATACATATATTTATTTAGTAAAATTCATATATATGAAATGGAGAGATATACATGTACCCATTAAGTGCTTAATATTACTACACAATCTCCTTTTTCCCCCCTCTATATATATATATATATATATTTTAAATATTCTCCTTATCTTTTCTGGGTTTTTAACAGAAGGCTTGCAATTGTGATTGTTCTGGAAGTTGACACTTAATTGGCAAAAGCTATGTATGCATAACTGCTAATATTTAGTCACAAATAATCTAAACACACGCACCCAGGCCCATTTTGCTCGGCTCTTTTGGCCGTTTCCAAGGTTTGCTACTTGGATTTTTATCGCTTTCGCTATGCTCGTGCATGACATATAATATTCGTGCCATGCTCTATGTATGTATTTCATACAATTTGCTCATGAATTTAATTCAACCAAAATATAAATTCAACAAATAATGTTCATACTACACTATTTCGGTTTCTAGAAAACCCACCTCAAGTCTTTATGAAAATTAGTGCAATGATTTAGTCCGCTCGCTCCGGCGGCTCTTTCGGGGCGCTCCAACTTACCTTTGAACCTGAAATCTTAAATAATTAGGTTCTATCGGATATATAGGCTAATAAGCATAATTTACAATGAAAATGAAACTACGTGGCATTTTCAAATTTCAAAATGCCACATCAAATCAGCTTTTAACTTGATATGACATTTTGTGGGGCAATGTTAACACCCAAAATCCGCTCGACCTATTGGGCCATCAGCGTCAAATGAGTCGAAGGATGGGTGAACCCGAACCTTACCTAAAAAGGGTTGGACCAAAGCCAACAGGACTGAAGATGAGCTCGTCTGGAATCTGGACTGATGTCAGTAATGCCCAAGCAGAATAACGAAATCGTTCCAGTGATCATCAAACCAATATATAGACCCAGTGTCAACTCAGATCCAATCAGAGAAGACATGCCTGATCAGTCGGTCGAAAAGAAGAGAACCAAGATAAAGACAGCAAGAACTGCCCACCTATCCGATTCAGAAGGATCTAAATCAGACGACATGACCGATGGAGGACAGTTACATTCCAGGCATATGGGTGCAGACGTGGGCATTGAGGCTGAAAATTCCTAAGGCATGTTCAGGGTAGTTGAAGACGGGTTTAGCACTATAAATACAAGTGTGGGGTTCTCAGAAACTCTCTCGCAAAAAATTCAACTCGAATCCAGCATTCATATTAGCATTCAATAGTTCAGATTTCATTTTCTATTTTTTAGTTCTTTAGGTTCTTAGATTCTGTACCTTCTAATCTCTTACATATTTGTAATCCTACAACATCAATGGAAAAAAAATTTGATACAACATTTAAGGCATTTCTTGCATGATCTTAGCAGTTATCAAATTTGTATGCTTCAATACTGTTTTAGAGCTTTCAGTAATTTTAATTCTTGTTTATTGTACTCGATCGCCTGATTCCAAATCAATTCTGCTCAAAACCACAAGAATTGCTTGTTCACAATCTCACACACACACACTGAATCATAGCGGATCCTGGCATGCCCAAGCACAAAATAAAACTAGCTGTGGACATCCTCAAATAGCAAAAGTTATTATCGACTTTGTCAAACGACTAGTTGAATCATAAAATCGCCCAAATACAACATTATGCACTAAAAATGCACGATCAAATTTGCATGGCATCACCATCCTCCACACAGCCCTTCAACAAAAGGGAAGGAAGGAGGAAAGAAGTGGTTTTCATAGGCTTAAAAGGAAAATGCTAATTAAGTGCACCAAAATTAGAAACCTAAATTGTTTATCCGCTGATATGTCAATGACAATTTTGAAATAAAATTTAATTCTAAGTTTTTATTTGTAAATAAAGAAAAGCTTTTAATTGTCTGTGTTTTCTCCTTTTATTTGGTTAAACAAGGAAAGAATAGAAGAAATGATGAAAAAATGTATGTTTTACTAGCGAAAGCTTTGATGTACATTGATGAGATGTTTTCCAAGGCTATGTTTTTTTTTTGTTTTTTTTTTGTCCTCAGTAAAGGATAATATTTATAGAAATAAACGAATTAGTCCTTGAGAATTAGTCAACGTACATTTAGTCCCTTTGACTTTTTTAACACATAAATTGGTCCTTAATCATTGAGGAAACTTAGAAATTAGTGATTTTCCCCAATTTGGTGATTATATTTTGGATGTATATACCCT
The DNA here is from genome assembly GCA_033977485.1 of Hydrangea macrophylla. NCBI lineage: Eukaryota > Viridiplantae > Streptophyta > Magnoliopsida > Cornales > Hydrangeaceae > Hydrangea > Hydrangea macrophylla. The sequence goes on along the minus strand of CM066994.1, from coordinate 28,736,493 downwards.
TAACAGAATATTGGTAAAGATATTTATGGTTGTTAGACATAAGTTAATTTGAATATATTTAATGTTGCTCTTTATTAGGGTGTTGGATAAATTGGATAGAGTTGTGGTTTCTTAAAATATGGAGATGAGATCCCTAAATTTATGGTAATCTAACTAATTTGTAACGTATAGAAGATTTAATTCTATATTTGTATCTGTATCAATTCGTATGCATGATTTTCAGTTCAAACAGAGGTCAGAAATTTGTTGTTTAGAGAGAAATTTGTTATTACAACATATTTAAAGTGTGAAATTCTCATCCCATAAAGTGATAATTTGTTATTACAGTGTGTTTAAAGTGAAAAATTCTGGAAATTCTTTATTACAGTGTCCAAAAAATGTTGTAGATTGTACGCCTAAACATTGCTCCTATCATAGCTAGCTGGTTGCCTTGTTCTAGGCTTCTTCAAATCCTTGCTTGAACGAGCTGAGAACAAAAGTTACATAAACCCATCAGAATCGAAGATGTGAGTGAAATTTCTCACTTACTTCATCACAATAATAAGTGAGAAATTTCTCACTTACTTAATTACCATAGTAATGTGAACAATTTCTCACTTACGTTAACTATCCACATAAAATGTGAGTAATTTATCACAACTTTGACATAAAGAGCTAAGAAAATATAGGACAATTCTAGAACCACGGTAGTAAAAATCAAAACTTAAATTGAGATTTTTCCACAAAACATATAGCGTATTTTCGGTTTTATTTTTTTTAAAAAACATCAAATCGAGTGAGAAATTTGATTTTTGGTATGTAAAATTAGGGTTTTTAGGAGTTGAAGAATATTACCGAAACCCTATTCGTTCACCAGTTCAAAAATGCAAAATTTCAGAACAAAAAAATTTCAGAAGTTCGAATCAATTCTATTATTGTTCGAATCAAAACATTTTAGAAGTTCTCACCTAATTTGGTTCCTCTGCTAGCGTTTTTTCCTAACTTCGTACTGAAATGGAATAAACCTCTCAATGACGGTAAGAAAGTTCTCTCCAGTTGGACGATGATCATATTCTCTTTCTTCTCCTCTCAAGTTGCTGTGAGAAATTTCTGTATATTGTATTTCTGTATTTGTTTATTTTGAGAAGTTGAGAGGTTGAGAAGGAAAGTTTAGATATTGTGAGAAATTTTGAATTTCGAAGATATTGTGAGAAATTTTGAATTTCGAATTCCTAATTTGGTGTCAGAATTGATGGCTCTTTGACAAGTAACGAGTGTTTCCAAAAAAAGATTGGATGAGATGAGGGTACTTTGGTCATAATTTGGGTGAGGGACTAAATTATAAATTGACTTATTAATTGGACCTATTTCTAGAAACACTACATGTAAAGGACGATATATATTATATTATCCTAATATTTATTCCTTATGGGAAAAGTCCATGGCATAAAAACACAGCCAGTACAAACAACTGCCAAATATAAGGCAGAGACCTAAAGAAAAAAAGGAAGTAAAACCCAAAGAACATGGAAATCTCAACCAATCCCAAAACAGACAAAGCTACCTCAAACCCGAGCCAAGAAGCCCACCAAAAACTACTAACCAAACAGCAACACTGGATCAAATGACAACAATTCTGTATCAAGACTCCAAACTCCATCCTCTCAACAAAACCAAGCAAGAAAATTCCACTAAAAAAACTTAAAATGGGAACTAAAATAATTAGCACCAAGGCTATGTTTGGTTTGCAGATTTTTATTTTCCTTTTTATTTTCCTCCATGCTTAAATAACATCACAAATTTTATAGATTTTCAAAATATTGATGGAATTTAGGAAAAGAGTAAGGGTAATGGTATCCTAATTAACCCAACAAAGGAAAGTATTTTCTTCTACATATGATTTCTTTTTTTATTTCTCATTAAATTCATGAACCAAATATAGTACTCCTAATAGTTCAAAGTTTTGAAGTAATTAGTTACTTAACATTACTATTACCCTTAACCCAAATTTCTCCAGTTCTAGATGCCCGAAAGGGATAGCTCTCTTTCCTTCCATCGTAAAAAAAAAAAAAGTTTACACTTCTTTTTTTCCTGCATAAGAGACATGGCAAGTACGCATTTCCAGTCAAACATGGAAAAAAAATGATATGCACAATTCTGATTCAAAAATGATAGGGATACACATCAAACGACACCACTAAATGACACACTAGCTTTAAATGCATGTACATTATGTTGTGCAAGTAATACACAAAAAAAAGGTGAAAAATTCAAAAGATACATGCATTTAAAGCACAGTGTGTCGTTTAGTGTGTATCCCTATTATTGTTGATTCTGATTACATGTTTAAAGTGAACTACCTAAAACAATAAAGGGTTTTGTTAACATGTGCGGTTCTAAAAGTGAAAAAAAAAAAAAAAAAAAAAAAAAAAAAGAAGAGGGTGGATTTCAGTGTCTGGTGTGGGTTTCAGACTTCAGTGTTTGTTTCCCTTATTTATTTCTACTTTTAGAACATTAACATATGCCCTAAGAACACATATTAACGAAACCCAACAATAAAATACCATCACTGAATTACATATTACTACAACCACTCACAATAAATATTAATAGACAAAGAAGTTTTAAAGTAAGTTGAAATCATCACATACCTGCACACGGAGTCATAATGTTTTTTTTTTTAATCTAGTCATCGATTTTGTGGTCGCATAAGTCCAGAATAATTAGAAATCTCCCCAAAACAAAACATCCCTTCTTCTCTAAGCAGTAGAAATGGAATGGTTTTTTTCTGAAATCCAACTCACCAAGGTTGTGAGTAGAACAACCCTTCTTTCCTTCTTTCCTCAGTAGTAGATCTTTAAGGCTATGTTTGGTTTGCAGCTCTAGAAGAGGAAAAAAGAAAAAGAAAAGGAAAACAAGAAGGAAAAATATTTTCCCTTGTGTTTTTCCTTGTATTTTCTTCCATGTTAAAAAGATTTTAGAAATTAAAAAATACTCCGGTCTCTACCACGAACTCAACAAAAGAGTTGACTCGAAAAGAAAACAAACTCTTTGATTTTGCTCAGTGTTTTCCTTATCAGCAAACACAGAGAAGTGTTCTCCTCCTGGTGGTGTTGCTTCTTTTCCCTCACTAAAAAGACATAAACCAATTAGAGCCTAATTGCCTTCTAACTTGTGGCCTCATCCTGAGCGAGTCCTTCTATTGATGATGAAGATTCGTCTTTAGATCGAATCAACATCTTCAATATCTTCAACTTCATCTTCGATCATAATCTCAACATCTTCAATATCATCTATAACTTCATGCAGGGTCGGAAATCTTTCACGTAATTTTGAAGAATCAACATCAACTAATTTGTCCCACTTGGTAATAATACTTAATTTCCTTAGGCTGCAAAACGAGTCAACTGGAACTGTGGTTTGCCATATCTCTGTCAATTTGCTTAAACCACCAATTTCTAAATCCTCCAAGCAAGGAAATGCAACCTGTATGCGCCATTATAAATTGATCAGTGACATAGATACTAAGATAGAGACAAATATACTAGAAAGAGAAGAAAAAATAAAGAAGAGAACAAAAGATTATGCTTCAATTTCTCTCCACAAGAAGTCAACATTGCACGTGGTATTTCCTTTTATATCGGCTCTACTTGATTATGGTTACACACTCAGCTCTAAAGAGGGCGCTCTCTCTTTACAAAAGAGAGTGTCTCTGTTTTGACTGTCGGGTCGTGATTTTATTAAAGGCAATTTTGCCATTTTATAGGAGGGTCTCTGTTTTGGCTGTTGGATTGTATTTAAAAACTATAAAATGGCAAAATTGCCCTTAATAAAAACACGACCCGACGGCCAAAATAGAGGCCCTCTCTTTTGTAAAGAGAGGGAGCCTCTTTAGAGAATCTTTGTATAGTTACAAGTAATTAAAATCATAACAGATTATGGTGTATCGTGGTATTTGGCCGTTTGTTTTGAAAGTTTTATGATATTGAAAGGTCAATTATGCCCTCAATATTGACATTTAAATACTGTTACAAATTATTCCTGTAAGTAATAAAGTAGTTTTACATGATCAGTATATTTTCATGTTAGTGCACTACATAAATCACATGTACATTTTTATACTAAAAAAGAGGGTATATTACACGAAATTGTTGTTGGTAAAATCGGAATCCCCGCTATTAGAAGTAACAATTCCTTAGTCTGTCTAGTGTAAATTAATCAGAACCTAATAATCCAAGCCACAAATTAAATATTCACCACAATACACACGGTATCCACCACAAGCAATAAAAGCAACAATAATAAAGACACCAAGATTTATGTTGACAAATCCTCCAATGAAGATGGAAAAAACCACAGGCTAACGCCGAATTATTTCACTATATCAAAATAAGTAATACAAATGTTCTCACAAATTTTTGCCCAATACTTAAGGTATCCAATAGATGAGAGAGAATGCAAGGGGTACCTCTTACACTGTGTTTGGATTGAGAGAACTGGAGAGAAGAGAAGAGAAACTCATTAAGAGAAGAGTAAGAGAAGAGAAGAGAAGATAAAGCATGGCTATGCCTAACTTGTTTGGATAGAGAGAGGAGAAGAGAAGAGAAGAGAAGAGAAACATAACATTCTCCTGTTTGTTTAACTCTCATAAGAGAAGAGAAGAGAAAGGTTTCAAATCAATTTACTATTTTATCCTCCCATATAAATTAAACTAAACTGGTATGTTTGAAATATAAAAAAACATTCAGGGATGTAATGGTCTTTGTAAATATATTTTATTATCAATCTCTTCTCTTCTCTCCTCAATCTCTCCAATTTGGAGAGAACCAAATTTGGGCTCTTTTTCTCCTCCCTTTCTCTCCAGTTCTCTCCATTAACGTTCTCTTCTCTCCCAACTTAACAATCCAAACGAGAGAACTCGAGAGAAAGTGGTTCTCTTCCTCTTCTCTTCTCTCCAGTTCTCTCAATCCAAACATAGTGTTAGTGTTCACAATACTTGATGAAATCACCGGAGTACAAGAACAATCTACCTCAAAATCCCAAGGATTTTGGCAGACCCAAACAAGCCCTTGAAGACCACCCAATCGGAGCCTCACTCTTCTTCCTTCGGCAGCACACCCAAACGCCCTCTCTCTGTCCTTTGTTATGCGCGCACACACAATGGCCAAGAAACACACATCACGTTATTACCCTACCATGTTTGGTTGTCACTTCAATTTGAATAGTTTCATTCAAATTTCATGTTGAATCTTGAAGCAAAATCCATCACCATGAATGACTCCATTTACAAAAGTAGGAAACTTCACCACAATTCTTCTTATGTGGCTATTTCAACCTTTTTCTAGAATGCCAAATTTTATTATTACAAGCATCATTTCTAAGATGGCCATCCTATTTCTAAATAAAACCATTCAAGCTCACCATCTTATTTTATAAAGTTCTATACAAACGATAGAATACAATTATTACATTCAAGAACAACCAGACATACCCTTACCACATGAATCAAGTTATTAGGCCACTAAATGCTTGAGTCCCCACAAGGGCCTACTTTAAGTCAAACAAAGACTTAAAAAACCAAACAAAGACAAAGCCCATTAACAAAGGCTTATAATCTCATCCCTGAGGTATGGTCAAATTGTACGGACTTCGTTGAAGGTTTGAAATTGATTTACACTCACCTCTTCTCTATTAATGGGCAATTTACCCCAAACGGAAATTACGATATAAACGATTTTTATTAACTGATACCAAAAATACCCTTATTTATCCAAACAAATCTAGGAATACTTACACAAACCTCCCTCATATTTTGACCAAACAAAAAGGTCACATTTGTGATTAATTTCTTTCAAAATGAGTATATTACCCTTATTAATATATGAGAGATATTTCATTACAAAGTTCTTTTTTGTTAATTATTTTGATCTATTCAATGTATTCAGCTTCCTTGTTCCGTCTCTCAACAAAAATTAACTTTTTCTAAAATTCAGTGTTCTAAAAATCGACCTAGGTATCCGTCTAAGCGCTAAACAATGGTGGACCCACCCTAGGCTCACCTGGATTGTAGCCTTGGGAAATTTTTTTGAAGTTTTTTTTACTTGTCTTCTAGCCCAGCCCATGGATAAAGCTTACCCACAACTATTTCTTTAGCCCAACCCAATTAGGGATGGTTGGTTGGTTTGTTATATCTCTTCATCGCGTTATTAACGGACATAAATCGATGCACTATTGATGTTTGTATCACAAACGTCCATTATGTTGTTGGGTCCCACTATGGATAAGGATATAGTAGAATGTCATTTGAGAGTGATTGCCATGTGATTTTGGGTAAGGTGGGGACTGGAGAATGATCTACTGAGTTTAATTTAAGAAATATTCGTGCTTCTCAAATTTTTATCTTAAATATAATTGTTAACATACGTGGTAGTAGGACTATCTTAATAATAGTGAGACCACTTCATCGTCCACCAACGAAAGAGTAATGTTATATTTCTCAAATTTTACCCAAATGGTTCCTAAACACGTCGCAATGAAAGATTTTCAACAATTTAAAAAAAAAAACCATTGTAGCTTTTAAATCAGAATCTTATACTAAGAGAAGATTGTGTAGTTTTAAAATTTTTAATGAGATAATTATCTTATTTAATTAATTTTTTACTTTCTTCGGTTCTTATTTATAAATGTTAATGGCACCTAATCAATCACCTGTCAAACGGGAAAATAGCATTTCCCCGTTCTTTAAAAAAAAAAAAAAAAAAGAAGAAGAAGAAGAAGATTAGAATGATGAGCAATCTCTACATAATATACATGTTGCATTGAATCTTGAAACCTTAATTCCTGACTTGTCAACTATTAGTATGGACTAGAGGTGCAATTTGGAATGGAAATTCCGATTCCGATCTGAAAAATTCAGATTTTGACTACTAAAAATAATTTCCAAATTCCGAAATTCCGAAAGGTTTTGAAAAATTCGGAACGGAATCGGAATCATCTTTAAAGTTCCGAAAATTCTAAAAATTCTGTTCTGAAAATTCCAAAATTTCGTTCCGAAAATTCTGAATTAATTCCGAATTATTTTCGACTTATATATATATTATATACATACAAATATACTATATCACAATTACATAGGGGTAGGGGACCTAGTATAATTTGTCAAGAGTTTTGTAATACAATAAAAAATTACCAATGTTACAGTATTAGGTTTTAGAAAGGAGACCACTCATTCAGTTTCATTCTCTAAAAGTCCAGGGTTTCAAACTGTCAAGGACTCAAAGTCCACCACTACTACTCCTCCAGTCCTCCTCATCACCACCGCTGCTGCAATTGGTTTCTCTCTCTCTCTCGCTCTCTGTCTCGCTATCTCTCTCTCTCCCTCTCTTTCTCTCACTTATGCTTATTCCGAAATTATTCCAAAAATGTTCCGAAAAGTTCTGAAATTATTCTGAAAATATTCCGATTCTGAAAATTTCGAAAATTCAGAATCGGGATGTATTTTGAAAATTCCGAATTTTCAGAATCGGAACGGATTTTGGAATTCCAAAAATTTCGGATTTTTTTCCGAAGTGATTTCCGTTCCATTTCGGCCGAAACACACCCCTAGTATGAACTTATCTATGTGAAGATAATTTCTATTTAAAAAAATGATATAATTTTTTGTTATCAACTTTTGTCTCAGTGTTAGTCCACCCCTTCAAAGATTTCTGGGTTCGCCCTTGGCGCCAGGCAGAGCCTGGCCTCAACGATTTTCTCCTAGGTGATAGAAAAAATCACCCAAGAGATTAGGCGGGGCCCTAGGCACATCGGACCTAGGGGGCTCTTGGCGGCCTGCTTTTACATTTAGTTTTTCTTCTTTTTTCATTTTCTTCCTCCTTTCTTACTTGTTTTCTTCTTTAGTAGATTCTTATTTTCTTAATTGTTGCTATGATCACTTGATATTTTATTATTGGTGAGCACCTATTTAAATTAGATTATTGAAAATGAATTCTTTTATAAGAGAATTGTTTGTATATGATTAATTTAAAAATAAATTTTTCGCTTAGGCCCCTCCACCGTCCGCCTATCGTCGAACGATTTTTAGAACATTGCCAAAATCATAATCAACTCTCTTATTTTTCAAAATGAACACATTACTATTAGTAATCAATTATAGATATTTCACTCCAAAAATGATTTTTTGTTATTTTTTTCTCTCTCTTTTTCTTCCTCCCTTATTCCGTCTCTCAACAAAAAATAATTGTCCCAAAACTCATAATCATCTCTCTTGTTTCTTTTCTCTTTGGTCTCCACCAAACATAATTTCACAAACCATCTCTTTAATTCACAATCCCTTCAATTTTTCATGAAGTAAAGAAAGTTCTTTTCAACTAATCAAATTGAAGATTGCTTAGATTCTTTGACCTATTAATTGTGAAATCCCACATCAAATAAATAGTAGAAGGGTGGATGGCTTATATAACACCACAAGCCTTACTACTAGTAACTTGGCTTAAGCATTTTGGGCCATATTGTGGGTCATTTTTTCAAGTTACTGGGCATTTAGACTTAGGGCATTACAAATGGTATCAAAGCAGAAACCTAGTCGAAAGTATGGGATAGGTCCTACATGAGGATGTGTGGCCTTGAAGGGGGGTGGATTGTGATGACCAAGAGCCAAGACTCTTACAGTAGGAAGATCAAGATAGATGAGGTGAGGTGAGGTGAGGTATCAAGTCCATGTACTTGTCCCACTTCACCTGGGGTGAAGATCATGGACTAGTTTATAAGGCTTAATCGCCCCTCTATATACAACAAGGCCTTTTTAAGTCGTCAGGGAGCTAAAACATGAAGGAACTCTATAGCTCAGCGTGCTTCTGCCAGAGCAGTACCAGGATGGGTGACCCCCTGGGAAGTCCTTTGTATTTATGCCCAAAGTGGACAATATTATTATTAGAAGGGGGACGGCTCATTACAAATGGTACAAGAGCAGACCCTGATCACGGCAATGTGGACCTCTACCTGCAGTTACCCGCGAGGGGACACGCGACACATCAGTGTGGTGAATCTAGGCTATATGGGCCAATGCGACAAAGACATCGCATATTTAAGTGGGGTATATTGCAAGATCCCACATCGAATAAATAATAGAAGGATGGGTGGCTTATATAACACCACAAGCCTTACTACTAGTAACTTGTGCTTAAGCATTTTGGGCCATATGGGTACTTGAAGAGGGATGGGTCCTTACAAATGGTATTAGAGCGGACCCTCATCACGGCAATATTGTACTCTACCTATGGTTACCCACGAAGGGACACACGACACATTAGTATGGTGATTCTGGGCTAGGTGGGTCAATGCGATGAGGAGATCGCATGTTTTGGGTCATTTCTTCAAGTTACTGGCCAGTTAGGCTTGGGGCATTTCATATCATGTTCGTCAGTTTTATCCATAGACAGGCAAGACTAAAAAGAGGCAAAAATTAAAAATAAATAAATAAAAAAGTTTAACGCAAACCCTTTCTCATTCTAAAGCAAATTTATTTGAGGGTATAATAATACATTTGCACAAAATGTAAATATAGTTAGAGTTTTGAGGGTGATACTTGAGGTCATTGTGATTTTTCAAAATACGCATGAGGTCTGAGCAATTAAACCATAGATCAGGAGAGGTATGTGTAATTTAATGTAGATGTAGTTTATTACTTTCATTTATTCCATGATGGGCGACCTTACCCAAACACTGTCGTAAAGGAAGGTCCGAGTAATTTCTCAAAATGAGAGGAAGGTCCTTGTAATTAAAGCAAACCTTAAGGGAGACTTGTGTAATTAACCCTAAAAAATAACTAGGCTAACAGTATTTAATGGTAATACATGAACAGAAATATACATGACATGTAGTCTCTCTTGTGAAGTAAGACAAGTTTGTTCTCTATTGTGAAAGTCGAAGGGCTGTTGATCTTAGCAAGAATGCCACTTACCATGCTAGGACAAAGCATATAGATGTTCTCCATCATTGGATTCGAGATGTCTTGGAAACTCACTTGGTGAAGATTGAGAAGATTGACACAAATCGCAATCCTTCTGACATGATGACCAAGGTCCCTAGAAAAACAAGCAAGAACTTTGTAGGAACTTGGTTTGCATGGATGCCACGTAGTTTGGTACTTGGGCAGAGAAATTCAGTAAGTAGGGTGAGCCCTCCTCATGGGTCTAGAGGGGGAGATTGTTAGGCTTTTTTAAGCCTTGGCCCATTTTACTTATTTACATGGGTTCTAGTCCCATGTGGAGAAAGCCCATTATGGGCTTGGCCTTTTATGTTACGATATATATTGCTAATGTAAGTCATTTGGTATAAGGAATTCTTTGAAATACAGGAGGGGTGTTTGGAGAGAAAGATTGTCTATAAGAGAGCATTTCTTTTAAGGGTTTGAAGAAGACGACTTGAAGCTCTTAGTCTCTACAATTCTACTACTCTCCAAATGGTTCCATTTCCAGATTGAGAAGACCTCTTGTACCCATCTTTCATGCTTAGTGGATTGTTCTCCAGCTCCTGGTTTTTTTCCCTTCCTAGGAAGGGTTTTTCAGGTAAATTGGTCTCTTGATTATGTGTGTGGTTATCATTTGTCATGACTATTTATGTTCTTGGTGTTGGTTATACTTGATTACATTCATAGCTCGCTTGGGGAGGGAAGGGGTTACTTCCCAACAAAGTGGTATCAATAGCTTTGGTTGGTGCACTCAAGGTGTTTGATAATTTGCCTAAGTGTGTTATAGAGGTGAATACAAGTAGGATGCTTATCTTCAATGGTTCCAATTGGTCTCTTTGGAAAGGAAAGATGTTAGATCTACGTTATTGTAGAGAAAGACATATATGCTCCTATTGAAGGTGAAAAAGCCAAGCCAAGTGAAATGAGTGAAGATAAGTGAAAACTTTTGAACTGACAAGTTGTTGAGTTTATTAGTCAATGGGTTGATGACAATGTCTACCAACACGTTGAGAATGAAACTTTCGCTCACACACTTTGGAAAAAGCTTGAAGAGTTTTCTGAAAGAAAGACGGCCAGCAACAAGGCATTCTTAATTAGAAAGCTTATGAACTACAAATTCAAGGAGGGGATATCTATAACGGAGAACTTAAGTGAGATGAAAGCAATAGTAAATCAACTCTCTACCATGAAGATGGTGTTGGATGATGAGCTCCGAGCATTGTTACTCCTAGTTCACTATCGAAAAGTTGGGAAACATTGGTAGTTTCACTTAGTAACTAAACACCGAATGGGATAGTGAACATGAGTCAACTTACATTAGCTTATTGAATGAAGAAACTAGAAGAAGGGACTCCACACAATCACAAGTCTTAGCCACGGAAAATAGGGGGAGGAGCACAAGCCATAACCATTTTAAAACTGACAAGTCAAAAGGCAGGTCCAAGTCAAGAGGAGGTATAAAATGCTATAATTGTGGAGAAATGAGGCATATGAAAAGGGAATGTAGAAATCCCATGAAAGAGAAGAAGAAAGGAAAAGGTAAAGATAAACAAGATGGTAAAGATACCACAGCTACTATTTCTGATGGAGATATTTTTGTTCTTTCCACTTGTGATGATTGTTACTTGAGTATTATTTCTCATGACATGCATTGGATTGTTGACACCGGCACTTTCTCCCATGCTACTCGGTTGGATTTTTCACATCTTATAAGGCAGGTGAATTTAGAATTTGTAAGAATCGAAAACAATGGCACTTCAAATGTTGTTGGAATTGGCGATATTTATCTTGAGAAAAATGTGGGTTATAAGTTAGTTCTCAAGGATGTGAGGCATATTTCGGATCTTCATCTTCATCTAATTTCCGCCAGAAAATTAGATGAAGAAAATTTTGACAATCACTTTAGCAATGGGTGTTGGAAACTTACCAAGGGCTTGATAGGAATGGTGGAGCCAAATCCCAATAGCTCAGGGATAGTTTTGGTAGGCTTACTATTCGCAAAAGAGGAAGGAATACGGGCAAGGCATCATTACCCGCACGGGCTGTCTGATCGGGCAAGGGCGTGAGTGCGGGAGCGAGTATTTCCTTGAACACTCTGGAATGTCGCCTGCTAAGTGATCCGCGCGAGAGGGCGTCGCTTAAGCTGGATCGAGGATCTACAGTAGATTCTTTATTTCCTAATTGGTTTAGGAAGCTATTTTATTAGGAAACTTTGTATAGGCTAAATATACTCTTTCCTAAGGCTGTAAACTATGATTGCAACTCTCCTTGTAACCCTAAAAGAACAATACAACTATGCAACGGTGTTGACGTAGGCATAATTAGCCCAGCCATATAAAAACCTGGTGTTTGTGTGTGATTGTTCCTTATTTTCTTTCGTTCTTGCATTGATTTATTATACATCTTATGGGGATTAGACTCGATTTCCCCAACAACTGGTATCAGAGTGTTTGGTTCAGGTAAAAGCGATGACAGAAGAAGGAAAAGTGAAGATCGGCAAATTTGATGGTATAGACTTTGGATCTTAGAAGATGTAGATAGAGGATTATCTTTACCAGAAGAAACTCTATTGTCCTCTTTCAGGACAGAAACAAAATGGGATAAAAGATGTGGATTGGGCGTTGTTAGAACGACAAACCCTAGGTATGATCCGGATAATGTTGGCTCGCAGCGTTGCCTTTAAGATTGTGAAGGAAAAGACGACGAAGGATCTGATGACCGCATTGACCAACATGTTTGAGAAACCCTCGGCTTCCAATATGGTATATTTGATGCGACATCTTTTTACATGGCGTATAGGAGAAGGTGAATCTGTAGCAGGATTACCTTAATGACTTCAATATTGTAACCACACAGTTGAGTTTGGTTGGTATTGAATTCGGTGATGAGATCAGGGCTCTGCTTTTACTGTCATCTTTGCCGAATAGTTGGAATGGGACTGTCATAGTTGTTAGTAGTGCTTCCGGGAGCAATGCGCTGAAGTTTGGTGATGTCTGTGACTTGGTTCTTAGCCAAGAAATTTGGAGGAGAGAATCGAGCAAATCATCTGGGCCAGCATTGAATATGGAGAATAGAGGGAGAGTACCAAGGAAGATCAAAATCAAGGAGGAGGAAGTCTAAAGGAAAAGGAAAGGCTGCCAATGTAGAATGTTGGGATTGTGGAAAAAAGGGTCATTTTAGTAGAGACTGCCGCACGTAGATGGGTGATAAGGGAAAAGGGAAGAATAAGGAGGAGGATTCCGCAAATGCAATAACTAGTGACGTCAAAGATGCTCTTATTCTGTCTCTTGATACTTAGTCAGAATCTTGGGTTGTAGATTCGGGAGCCTCTTTTCACGCTACATCGAACATGCAAGTCATGGAAGACTATGGTCGTGGTGACTTCGGGAGGGTTTATGTTGGGGATGATAAACCTTCCATTATTATTGGTAAGGGTGTGGTGATTGTCAAGTTACCCAATGGAGCGACGAGGAAATTAACTGATGCTAGGCATGTGCCATGCTTAAAGAGGAATTTGGTTTATGTGAGCCAAGTTCCTAGTGTGGGATGCACTATGACGCTTTCCGATGATGACTGGAAGGTTACCAAGGGAGCCATGGTATTGGCTGGTGGTAAAAGGGAGGGCACTTTATATGTGATCGTGGGGAGTAAAGATGCCATATCGGTTGCTATGTCAAGCATCGAGTCCAATCTGTGGCACTGCAGACTTGGACATATAGCGAGAAGGGGATGAAAGTTCTACATTCGAAGGGAAAGCTACAAAGCCTAAAATCAATGGAGATTGACTTCAGTGAAGATTGTGTCTTTGGGAAACACAGAAAGGTGAGTTTTTCAAAGATTGGGAGAAGTTTGAAGACAGAGAAGCTAGAGCTTGTTCATACCAATGTATGGGGACAGTCCACAGTTTCATCACTTGGAGGCTCGAGGTACTATGTGACTTTCATTGACGATTCTTCCACGAAGGTATGGGATTATGTCTTGAAAAATAAATCAGATGTCTCTTGCACTTAAGAAATGGAAAGCCTTGGTGGAGAATGAAACGGGTCAGAAGATAAAATGTCTTAGATCCGACAATAGAGGGGAGTATAAAGACAGTGAGTTCATTAAGTTTTGTTTAAATAATGGAATTAGGATGGAGAAGACTATTCCAAGGACCCCACAGCAAAATGGCATAGCTGAACGCATGAACAAAACTTTGAATGAATGGGCCAGAAGTATGATGATACATTTTGGGTTGCCCAAGATGTTTTGGGCAGATGCAGTTAGCACGACTATACACTTTATCAATCATGGACCATCAGTTCCTTTGGATAGGAAGTTACCTGTTGAATTGGAGCATCCAACCTAAAACCAACTGGCAATGAGTGGAGTAGCCCCTTGAATTTATATATTGAGTAGCAAGGTTATAAGTACCCGATGTGGGACAATCTCAACACGCCCCCGCACGTGTGGCATGACTGAGAGCTAAACATATGGATTACTGAGATATGGTGATGTGGAGCACACGTGGACAAATTGGGCCCAACAATAACCTACTCTGATACCATGTTGAATTGGAGCATCCAACCCAAAATCAATTGGCAATGAGCGGAATAGCCCCTTGAATTTTTATATTGAGTAGAAGGGTTATAAGTCCCCGATGTGGGACAATCTCAACATTACCGGAGGAGGTTTGGAGTGGGAAAGAGGTAAATCTTTCGTACTTGCGTGTGTTTGATTGTGTTTCATATGTGCATATTGATTCTGAAGCTAGGAGTAAGCTGGACCCTAAACCGAGGAAGTGCACTTTCATTGGCCATGGCACAGATGAGTTTGGGTATCGGTTTTGGAATGACCAAAATCATAAAGTCATTAGAAGAAAGGATGTTGTATTCAATGAGAAGATGATGTATAAAGACTACAGAGTCAAGCAGCACAGAAGACTGGGTGTATTGACCTAAGCCCTCGAAAATTGAAGATTTTGAGGATAAGAACACACCGAAAAACACAGTTTCGAGGTAAGAGTCGGTCACACCAGGTTGCACGGTGAGGCAGTCTTCCAGGATTTCCAGACCCACACAGAGGTATTCTCCATCTTTGTACTACTTGTTATTGTTAGAATTAAGGAATTATTAGAGGATTTTTATTCTATCTTTTTTCGGTCATGTTGACCATTCCTTTTCTAGAGATTCTCATTTATTGTCTTTTTGTTCTTTCCTTTTCTTTTTCTCATTGTAAATATATTTATACTGGACCAATGAATGGAAGAATCAATCTTTTACCAAATTCTTTTTGGTATCAGAGCCTTTGGTCCCAACCCTAACCACTACCACCGCAACCACCCACCAACCCACTACACTGAAACCACCACCCACTTCCACACCTTCGCCAACCATCATTCCCACCACCCATCTTTAAACAGTCACAACATACCCTAGTCACAGCACCCTACCAGCCCCCCATCCTCTGCGCCGCAGCCCCCAAGCCCCTCGGCTTGGTCCTGCAGCCTCTCGGATGCACCTTCTGCCCCTTCTTGGGCATGTGAGTAATGTCCTAGGTACTTTTCGTACTATCTCATCGTCTCGTCGGGTAACCATGTCTCTAGTTACCCCCGTCAAAGTCTGTCGCTGTCCACCGGCTGTCCACTCCTCTTGTTTTGGAGTTGTTCTCTCTTACTGCTACCATGAGTAATCCTACTAAGTCTAGTGCTACAACCACGATTCCTACCCCTGCTCGTCTGGATCTCTCTCATCCAACACCCGCTCAATGGGTTACTAGCGTCGTCTTAAATGGGAAGAATTTTCATTCTTGGTCAAATTCCCTTCGTCTTTACCTTGGCGGCAAACGAAAGATTGGTTAGTTACTTGGCAAGGAGCCCTAACCTGCAGAAACCGATGCCAAGTATGATGATTGGTGTTCCGATAACTGTATAATTTTAAGGTAAATGTTTAATTCGATGGAGGAGCCGATATATCACATGTTTATGTATCAAACCACTGTTTATGGGCTTTGGACAACTTTGAAGAAGATGTATGCCTATGCCCACTCTGATTCATGAATCTTTGAGCTATACCAGGACATCTCTCATGCCTCTCAGGCTGCTTTGGGTCATTCTGTTTCTGACTTCTTTAGTTATTTGCATACACGGTGGAAAGAGTTAGCCCATTATGAGCCCCTCAGTGATTTCCCTAATGAAGATAATGTTGAAGTCAAACATCTTGATCGTCGGCATACCAACCAATTTTTGATGGGCCTAAATTGGAGTTCGAGGCCCTGTGCACTCAGATTCTAAATAATGTTCCTATGCCCTCTTTATTTGCGGTTTTTGCTACTGTTGAGGGTGATAAGTGTCGCCGTTGCATTCTAGCACCGCCAACTGTGCCTGTCCCTCCAATCTCTGATCAGATGGCTTTTGCTGCCCGCTCGGACCCATGCCCTCCTAGTGGTGTTCCCTCTAGTCCTCGTCCTCTTAGCAACCGTCCATATTGCTAGCACTATCGTGTTCTTGGTCACACTATTGATCATTGTTTTGACCATCATCCTGAGTTAAAGCAGTAATATAATAAGGCTCGGGGTATTGGTCATGGGAGAGGTGCTCCTCATGCTGGAGCCATTGCTGAAATGATTCCACCTTCACTAGATTATACTAAGCTTCAGTCCCAAATTGCCCAGCTGCAGTCACATTTTTGCCTTGGCACTACCTCCTCGTCTGCTCCCGGGACTACAACTGCTATTGCTACAGGTACTCCTACTTCTTTTTATGGTAAGTCTACCCATCCTCCTTGGATTTTGGACTCCGGCGCTAGTAATCATATGATTAGTGAGCTCTCTTCCTTTGTTTCTCCATTTACTTCGAATGATCAGTCAGTTCGTATTGCTGATGGATTATCTGTACTTGTTCATAGTCAGGGTGACACCTATTTATCTCCTAATATTACTCTTTCGTCTATCTATTTTATTCCTAATTTTCTTACAATCTTCTATCTGTTAATCGATTAGCTAAAGATTATAATTTTGCAGTTTGTTCTTACCTAATTGTTGCTATCTGCAGGACCTGACTTCGAAGAAGATTTTTGCCAGGTGGTATGAGTATGATGGCCTCTACTACTTTGGTGATCCTCCTTCAACCAGGGTGTCCTCTTCCAGCCTGTAAGCTACTATTTATTCTATTTCCAATAATTCTGTATTACCAAATTCGAAAACTTATGTTTTTTCTCTCAAAACTTTGGATTTGTGGCATGCCCATTTAGGACATTCAAATTTTCAATTTTGGGTTGGTTATTTACACCATTAAATAAAGCTTGCAAAGATTATAATTTCAAGTGTGTGGTTTGTGAATTGTCAAAGCATACACGCACTCTTACATACCTCGCATGCACCGAGCACCTAGTGCTTTTGATCTTATTTATTCTAATGTATGGGGTCCCTCACCTACCATGGCTTTGTCCCAACACAAATATTATGACAAATTTATTGATGATTACATCCGTCGTACTTGGGTTTATCTTTTGAAAAAAAAAGTTAGAAGTTTTTTCTCACTTTAGAAATTTTTTACAAATGGTTAAAACTCAGTATCATACTATTGTGCATAATATTCGATCTGATAATGGTCGGGAATATATCACTGATGAGTTTAGAGTTGTCCTTAATAAAGATGGTATACTTCAACAACTTACATGTCCCTATACTCCAGAACAGAATGGTGTGGCAGAACATAAGAACCACCACATCATGTCTATTGTTAAATGTCTCTTATGTGGTATGGGTGTACCTAAATATTTTTGGAATATGGCTGTTCTCATTGCTACATATCTTATTAATCATACTCCGAGCCATGTCCTTCTTGGAAAGGCACCTCTTCATGTCCTTAAACCTGGTAGTACTCTCTTTCCTATTATACCCAGGGTGTTTGGTTGTACTTGCTTTGTCCAAAATAAAGTCCTACCCGCACCAAACTTGATGATAAGGCAGTTCGTTGTGTTTTTCTAGGGTACTCATCCATGTCTAAAGGGTATCACTACTATGATCCTCTCACACACCATTTCTATAATTCTTTGAATGTTACCTTCCTTGAAACTTTTCCTTTTTATCTAGGTCCTTCCACTCTTTCGGTGTCTATAAACCCATGGTGGAGGATATTTTTGTCTATCGTCGTCCGGTTCTTATTTTTAAATCTCTTCCACCTGTTATTTCCAGTGCTTTATTGCAAGTTTACTCTCAGCGTCAGCACGTTCCTGCTCCCTCACCGTCTTCTTCTCCGAACTCAGGTATGTACTCTCCTCCTTTAGTTTCTGATATGCCTCCTAATATTGTTTCTGATATTGTTTCCCCTTCTAGTTATCCCACCCATGTTAACCACCCACCTTCCCGCTTTCTTGTTTCTCATAGTACTAATCATCGCATTTCCCAGTCCATTTTATCAGGGACTGTCACCAGCTTTTGGCTCTTTTGTTCGTACATTTGACTCCATTCCTATTCCTCGATCAGTTCATGAGGCTCTTCAGCTTCCTAAATGGGTGGATGCTATAAAAGTAGAAATGAGTGCTCTTCAGGGCAATCAGACGTGGGATCTTGTTGCTCTTCCTACTGGTGATTGTACTATTGGTTGTAAATGGATCTTCACTGTTAAATATTTGCCTGATGGCACTATTGATCGGTATAAAGCCCGGCTTATTGCTAAGGGCTTTACTCAGGTTCCTGGTAAGGATTTTGGTGATACTTTTGTTCCTGTGGCTAAGTTAACCACTATTAGTCTTCTGGTTTCACTTACGTTATCCTATTCTTGGCCTCTTCATCAGCTGGATGTTAAAAATGCACTCCTTAATGGCGACCTCTCTAAGACTATCTATATGGATCCCCCGCCTGGTTTTCGCCCTCAGGGGGAATGTTTTTGGAAAGTCTGTCTTCTCCGTAACTGTCTCTATGGTTTGAAATAGTCTCCACGAGCATGGTTTAGTCGTTTCAGTGAGGTGATACTTACTATGGGTTTTATCCGCTGCCATACAGATCATACTTGTTTTATTCAGCGCAACTCCCACAGATAATGTATTATTTTCTCAGTACATGTCAATGATATTATCATCACATGTGATTATGCATCTCCTTATCCCAGCGAAAGTATGCTCCTGACCTTCTTCAGGGTACATGTATGCTTGGGTGTAGACCAGCATCCTCTCTTATGGATCCAAACCTAAAATTTTTTGCTGAGTTAGGTGAACTGTTACCGAATCCCTCGGTATATCAGCGTCTTATAGGTTGTCTCATCTATTTGACGAATACAAGACCGGATCTAACATTTGTTGTTAGTGTTGTGAGCCAGCTTATGCATTTACCCCGCTCCTCTCACTTGAATATTATGTATCATACTATTCGCTACCTTAAGACCTATCCTGGTCTTGGTCTGTCCTTTAAAGCAGAAGCGCAGTCAGGTCTCTCCTGATTTACAGATGCTGATTATGCAGGCTCAAAGAGTGACAAACGATCTACTTCTGGGTTGTGTACTTTTTATAGTGATCATCTCATATCTTGGAAAAGTAAGAAATAGGTTGTTGTCTCGCATTCTTCCGCTGAAGTTGAGTATCGTACCATGGCTCAGGGAACATGTGAAGTTCTTTGGCTTCGCTCTCTCCTTAAGGAATTGGGCTTGCCTATGAAGGATTCATCATCGTTGTCCTGTGACAATAAATCTGCTATTATGTTATCGTCAGATTCTGACCTTTATGAGAGAACCAAACACATAGATGTAGATGTTCACTTCATTCGTGAAAAGGTTCGATCAAGGGTCAGTACCCCAACGTTTGTGTCCTCACGTGACCAAACTACTGATATGTTCACTAAGTCTATTGGTCCTCGTATACTTTAGTCATCTCTTTGCAAGCTTGGGCTCCTCAATATCTTTGCTCCAACTTGAGGGGGAGTATTGGAATTAAGAAATTATTAGAGGATTTTTATTCTATCTTTTTTTGGTCATGTTGACCATTCCTTTACTAGTTATTCTCATTTATTGTCTTTTACTTTCTTTCATTTTCTTTTCCTCATTGTAAATATATTTATACTGGAACAATGAAAGGAAGAATCAATCTTTAACCAAATTCTTTTGTTATCGACAGATAGTGGTGAACTGGAAAGTTATGAAGAAGCTCTACAAGTGGATGATTCGGTCAAGTGGGAGCAAGTTATGAAAGATGAGATGAACTCGCTCATGTCAAATAAGACATGGGAACTTACAATGTTACCAAAGAGGAAGAACACACTTCACAACAAATGGGTTTATAGGTTAAAGGAATAGCACGATGGTAGCAATCGCTACAAGGTATGATTGGTGGTAAAGGGGTTTCAGCAAAAGGAAGGTATTGATTATACCAAGATTTCTTCTCCGGTTGTGAAGCTAACCACAATCGTTTTGAGCATAGTGGCGGCGGACGACTTACATCTAGAACAGCTAGATGTGAAGACGTCTTTTCTTCGTGGTAATTTTGATGAAGAAATCTACCCAAAGCAACTACTAGGGTTTGAAGCACCGGGTAGAGAAGAAATGGTATGCAAGCTCGAGAAAAGCTTGTATGGTTTGAAGTAGGCACCTCGACAGTGGTACAAGAAGTTTGACAGTTTTATGGGTACAAGTTACTTCACAAGATGTCAGGTAGATCATTGTTGTTATGTGAAGTGGTTTGGAAGTGATTTCATTATTTTGCTCTTATATGTTGATGATATGCTATTAGCAGGATCAAGCACTCAAGATATAAATAGTTTAAAAAGTCAACTGTTTGAACACTTTGCAATAAAAGACATCCTAGGGATGAGGATTAGTAGGGACAGAGAAGCAGGTACGTTGAACTAATACAAGAAGAGTACACCAAGAGGGTACTTAGTAGGTTTACCATGGGAGATGTAAACCCAGTGAGTTCTCCTTTGGCTAGTCACTTTATGTTATCAAAGGAGCAATGCTTAGAACCTGAAGAAGAACGGAAGTATATGGAAAGAGTTCCATACGCTTCGGTAGTTGGAAGCCTCATGTGTGCCATGGTATGTACACGTCCAAACATTGCAGATGGAGTGGGAGTTGTGAGTAGGTACATGAACAATTCGAGCAAGAAGCATTGGGAGGCATTGAAGTGGGTTCTTAGGTATTTGAGGGGCACTTCGAAGATGGCTCTTTGTTTCAAAGTAGCAAGTACGGACCTGCAAGGTTATGTTGACGTGGATTTGGCCGGTGATATGGACAACAGAAATAGTACAATAGTACATATTTATATTTTAGGTGGTATAGCTATCAATTGGGTGTCTCAATTACAGAAGATCGTAGCTCTCTCCACTACTGAAGTAGAGTATGTTGTCATGACGGAGTCAAGCAAGGAGGTGATTTGGCTACAAGGGTTCTTGAAGGAATTAGGGAAGGAGCGTGGAAATAGTATTTTGCACTATGATAGTTAAAGTGCCAATTATCTAAAGAAGAATCCAATTTTCCATTCGAGGAGAAAGCATATTCAATTGAGATATCACTTTATACGTTCTCTCTTGGATGATGGAGTATTATCTCTTGAGAAGATCGATGGGGTTCAGAATCCGGTGAACATGTTAACAAAGGCGGTGACCATTGACAAAGTGAATTTGTGTGGAACTTCAGTTGGTCGTCAAGCTTAGGACTTGATGACACGTTGTAGATGGTGTGATTCTTGGTTTGTGAAGGGTTTGTGTTATGTGTTACAACGGTGTAATTAGTCTCCAAGTGAGAGATTGATAGGAATGGTAGAGCCTACTCCCAGGAGCTCGGGGATAGTTTTGGTGGTGCTTACTATTTGCAAGAGAGGAAGGAATCAGGGCAAGGCATCGTTACGTGCACGGGCCGCGTGAGCAGGCAATGGCGCGAGTTCAGGAGCGAGTATTTTCTTGAACACTCTGGAATGCCGCCCGCCAGGTGATTCACACGAACGGGCACCGCTCGAACGGGATCGGGGATCTGCAGTAGATTCTCTATTTCCTAATTCGTTTAGAAACCTATTTCATTAGGAAACTTTGTATATGCTATATATACTCTTTCCTAAGGCTGTAAGCTATGATTGCAACTCTCTTTGTAACCCTAGAAGAATAATACAACTCTGCAATGGTGTGGACGTAGGCATAATTGGCCGAACTACTTAGAAATTTGGTATTTGTGTGTGATTGTTCCTTATTTTCTTTTGTTCTTGCATAGACTTCTTACAAATCCTATGGGGAGATTAGATGTGATTTCCCCAACAGGGCTCACTTGTGGTGGCAAGGTGAAAGAAGTGTTGTACGCTTTACAAGACACAAGTGAAGCTATACAAGACTAAAATTACTGCAATGGAGAAGGAGTATACCATGAATTTGTGGCATAAGCGTCTTGGGCACTTGAGCGAGAAAGGTATGCAACTCCTTGCAAAGGAAGAACTTATCTTCGATATTAGAGATACACCTTTAAGTCGTTGTGTTCATTGCATTCTTGGTAAACAACATAAAGTTTCATTTTTACACACTTTTAGAAGAAAGCATGATTTGTTGGAATTTGTTCAGTCAGATGTGTGTGGTCCTATGAAGGTAAAATCATTAGGTGGTGCTTCTTATTATGTCACTTTTATTGATGATGCTTGTAGAAAAGTGTGGGCTTATTCTATGAGACATAAAGATAATGTGCTAGGTATTTTCAAGTACTTTCATGCTAAAGACGAAAAGGAAAGTGGCAAGCCTTTGAAATGCATACAAACCGATAATGGTGATTAATATATGGGAGAATTCCAAGAATATTGTAAATGCCATGGAATTAGACACGAGCGAACTGAGCCGGGTACTCCTCAACATAATTGTGTGGCAGAGAGGATGAACCAAACTATTTATGATAGGATTCAGTGTATGTTGTCACATGCTAAATTGTCAAGATCCTATTGGGGTGAGGTAATGCGTACCTCTTGCTACTTGATAAACTTATCCCCCACGGTTCCTTTGAAGGGAGATTATTCGGAAAGGGTATGAAGTGGTAAAGATGCTTCTTTTAAACACTTGAAAGTGTTTGGGTGCAAATCATTTGTTCATGTTCCAAGAGAAAAGATCCAAACTTGATGATAAATTAAGACTGTAAATTTTCTTGGGTTATGGAAATGAAGATTTTGGTTGTAGATTGTGGGATCCCGAAACAAAGAAAGTGGTTAGAAATCGGGATGTAATCTTTTGTGAAGACCAAACAATTGAAGATTTTGGGAAGATTGATAATCTTCAAGATTATATGAAGGACCTTATTACTATGGGTTCTAATGCTCCTCTGGTGATTTATGATGATGGGGAAGATATGAAAAAAGATCAACATGAAGTGTTCGGTAAAAATCCGTATGTGAAAGAAGATTTTGAGCAAGAGGAAGTACAATCCCAAGAACCACTACCTTAAGTGCCTCCACCAGAACCTCTAGTAAGAAGATCTTCAAGAGAGCCACAACCTTCCACTAAATACTCTCTGAATGAGTACATTTCGTTTAATGATGGGGGGGAACCAGAAAGTTTTCAAGAAGCACGGGTTCATGCGCAGAAGGAAAAGTGGCGAAAGGCTATTCAAGATGAGTTTGAATCCTTACATAAAAATGACACTTATAAGTTGGTGCAACTTCAAAAGGGCCGAAAAGCTTTGAAAAATAAATGGGTTTATCGCTTGTAAAATGATGGTGAAAAAGTGTCAAGTACAAGGCAAGACCTATTGTGAAAGGCTTTGAGCAAAAGCAAGGTGTTAACTTTGATGATATTTTTTCACTGGTTGTCACGATGTCTTCAATTCACACTGTTCTTGGTCTAGCAGCATGCCTAGACTTAGAAGTTGAGTAACTAGATGTCAAAACCCCTTTTCTTCATGGTGACTTGAATGAAGAAATTTACATGGAGCAACCTCAAGTCTTTGAGGTTGACGGTAAAGAAAACATGGTTTGCAAACTCAAGAAAAGCTTATATGGCTTGAAGCAAGCTCCCCGACAATGGAACAAAAAGTTTGACTCCTTTATGGTGGGCCATTGTTACAAGAGGACAAATGCGGATCATTCTATTTATGTTAAAAGGTTTAGTGATGGTGATTTTATCATTATTTTGCTCTATGTAGATGACGTGTTACTAGTTGGGAAAGACATCGGTAAACTTGACAAGTCGATGAAAGATTTGAGAAATTCCGTTGACATGAAGAATTTGGGACCATCAAAGAAAATCTTGGGCATGGAAATCAAGCAGAATAGAAAAGCAAGGAAGTTCTGGTTATCACAAGAGAAGTACTTTGAACGGGGACTTGAAAATTTTAAGATGAAGGATGCAAAACCAGTCGGCACACCACTAGCGGGTCACTTTAAATTATGCTTGAAGCAATGGCATTCCAATGAGAGGGAAAATAGTGAGATGCAAGGTGTTCCTTATGCATCCGTTGTTGATCTAGTTACTCCTGGGTGTGGACATGGGCACTATGCCGAACCACACGTAAATCTTTGTGTACTTAATTTGTGAGATTGATTTTCCTTGTTCTTTGTTTCTTTCTTTTCCCGTTTGGATTATTATCTTTGTGGGTGCTTCCGCACAACATTTGTATCCAATAATTTTTTGTTTTGCTATACGCTAATTTCTAACTGTGACACTAGATGATTCAGGATTGAACACATCATTGACACGAAGTTTGATATTGTTATAATTTTGAAACAGAAAGTAAAAGTTGAATGTGGCTACGACTTCTTAATGTTGACAGTAATTAGAATTCTTTGAGGTCATGATTTGGGTATTTCGAAATATGATGAAGTAGAATCACAAAAGTATATAGCCCTTTTACAAAGGGTAGTCCAGTGCACGAGGCTCCAGTCATTGCGGGGTCTAGGGAGGGTGAAATGTATGCAGCCTTAACCCCGCAAGCAGAGAGGCTGTGAACCTGTGACCTCCACATCACAATGGAGCAACCTTACCGTTGCGCCAAGGCAATCAAAGCATGCTTTAGAAATTAGAAATAATCTAGAAAGTGGAGACATGGATGTTGGTGCTGGGGATTCGTTTCAATTTTACAAAAATCTAGGATTCGATGAGGGGGACTGTGGGGGTCTACAAGTATTATAAAAAAAACAATTAAAAGAAAAACAATTTTTATAAAACTATGTATATATATATATATTTTTATAGAACCACATTGTCTTGCTTTTGTTTTTCCTATTTAATGAAGACAAGAAGAGCAAGCAAAAAAGCTACAAAAAGTAGCAGTAGCCTCTTGACGTGAACATACACACTACCATACC
The DNA here is from genome assembly GCA_033977485.1 of Hydrangea macrophylla. NCBI lineage: Eukaryota > Viridiplantae > Streptophyta > Magnoliopsida > Cornales > Hydrangeaceae > Hydrangea > Hydrangea macrophylla. The sequence continues at coordinate 28,711,308 of CM066994.1, read as the reverse complement.
CGATAAGAATCCAAGACATTGTTGATGTGCATGCCCTTCAGGAGCAACTTCTTCAACCTTTTAGTAGCATAAAGTTTTGAAACTATAGAATTAGAAGTCTTAGTTTTGCTATAAATCAAATATGATTTTTTCCTCAGACATGCTCATAGATATCTAAGTATAAGTTTATTATTTTTTTCCATGCCCCACCGTGCCCGTGTCCTAATAATTTAAATTTTGACTTGTTGCCTGAACATGTCTTATTGTGTCAGTGTCCCTATTCATGGTTCTCAGTTCTAAGCAATGAAAAATTTACATACCTCGTCAGAGAAGAGTGCTCGTTGGGGAACATTCTCGCCAGGAACCAAACCCTCTTTCATATATCTAGAACGGCAGAAACATCCAAGTGTCGGCAAATTTTCGAGCGTCAGAAATGCCAAATTATGAAATACGATCTTGTCCATCTTTTCTGTTCCTTCTTCTTCTATGGTCACTATCTCTTCCATCTTCTTGCATGAAACAACACTTAACTTTTCAAGGTGCACGAGACTTTTACAAGTGGAAGCCGAAAATACATTTCCCTGTTCATATATGCAATAATTCCACTGTTCAACTTGTCTGTGTCAAATTAGTTAGTAGCTGATCTAGAGTGATTTCCTTTGCACTAGGGATTTCTATATTTTTCTGCTCCACTTTTTTCTTTTTTCGAAAAAGAGGGACAAACTAACCAAATTGTGACAGCCATCTACATGAAGTCTTTTCAGGTGACGAAATGAATCTTCTGAAAGTTTCTTGTGCCATATATCTTTCATGTTTAACTGTTCTATATCCAATGCCTCCAAGGCAGGGATTGCAACCTGCAAATGGTTTATTACATCATGTTAGTGATCAGTCTCTTCATTTATTCTAAAGCTCCATTTGGTTTATAGGTTTAGGGAAGAAACAAGAGAGACAAGCTTCCCATTATGTTTTCCCTAGTGTATAAGTCCATGTTTGAATGACATTAATTTAATTTTAAAATTTCGAAGAGTGGAAGAAGGGAAGTGACTCCAAAAATTAAAACTTTCCTATTTCTTTTTCCCTTCCTCGTTTCTTCAATGTTATTAAGTCTCTTCCTTGGTATTATCTTTTCTTTTTCCCCACTAAATCCACGAACCACCCGTAGACTAAGCCTGCTTTTAATTTATGGATTTAGAGAAGAAAAATGAGAAGGAAAAAAAAAACCCAACGGGAAGATGTTCTCCACCATGCTTGAATAACATTAGAAATGTGAACATTGAAAGTATCATAGAACCTCGAGGAAATAGGATAGGAAGTGACTCACAAAATTAAAAAAATATATATTTAGCTTATTCACTCTATTTTTCGCTCTTTTTTTTCCTTTTTCTTCGTTTTCAAAAGAGTTTTGGGAAAAGACAATTTTATTACTGTACATCCCAAAGTATATATAGAATCAAGATGAAATAATAAGGAAAAAAAATAAAGAAGAGAAGGAAAGAAATAAATCTATTTAAATATGGTCATCATGACCCATAAATGACACAATAAAATCCTCTAATTTCAACACTCCCCCTCAAGTTGTGGCGAAGATATTGACGAGACCAAGCTTGCCAAGAGACGAATGTAGAAGTGCTGGACCAATGGACTTAGTGAACATATCAGCAGTCTGATCCGATGAAGGAACAAAGCTCGGTTTGACGACTCCTGACCGAACTTTTTCCCGAATGAAATGAATGTCAACCTCTATATGTTTAGTTCTTTCATGAAGAACTGAATCAGATGATAACATAACAACAGACTTGTTATCACAAAATAACATAGATAAGTTTACCACTGGGAAGCCTAACTCATCAAGAAAAGAACGAAGCCATATGAGTTCACATAAACCGTGTACCATGGCACGGAACACGGCCTCAGTAGAAGACCGTGAGACAACAGCTTGCTTTTTACATTTCCAGAAGATAAGATGACAACCTCGAAAAGTACAAAAACTAGAAGTAGAGTGTCTATCACCCTTTGAACCCGCATAATCAACATCAAAAAAGCATGAGAGATCTGATTGTGCTCCTGTCTTAAAGAAAAGACCAAGACCAGGATAGGTCTTAAGATGCCGGAGAATATGATAATCAGCATCGAGATATGAAGTATGAGGTGAGTACATAAATTGACTCACAACACTAACAGCAAAAGTAAGATCCGGTCTTGTGTTCGTCAAATAGATGAGACGACCACAAGACGCTGATATACAGAAGGATATGGTAAAAGGTCTCCTAATTCAGCATTCAACTTATGATTCGGATCCATAGGAGAAGAAGCAGGTCTACATCCAAGCATTCCTGTATCTTGGAGGAGATCAAGGGAATACTTCTGTTGGGATAACGAAATACCTTGACGGGACCAAGCCACCTCAATACCAAGAAAATACCCTAAAGAACCCAAATCCTTAATGTCGAATGACATTCCAAGAGAACTCTTCACTTGTACAATACCAGATGCATCATCTCCTGTAATAATAATATCGTCAACATAAACAAAAATAATGATACATTGCCCTTTGGAATTACGACGAATAAAACAAGTATGATCGGAATGACATCGAATAAATCCCATAGTAAGCACCACCTCACTAAACTGGTTGAACCATGGATGAGGAGACTGCTTCAATCCATAGAGAGATTTTCGAAGACGACAAACTTTCCCCGAATACTCCCCCTGAGCCCGAAAACCAGGAGGGGGATCCATATAAATAACTTCAGACAAATCACCATTAAGAAAAGCGTTCTTGACATCAAGTTGATGAAGAGGCCAAGAATAGGAAGCAGCAAGAGAAACAAGAAGCCGGACTGTGGTCAGTTTAGCAACCGGAGCAAAAGTAGCACCGAAATCCTTATCTTGAACCTGTGTAAAGCCCTTAGCCACAAGACGTGCCTTATACCGGTTAATGGTGCCGTCTGCCAAATACTTAACACTGAAAACCCACTTACAGCCAACTATACACTCACCATCCGGGAGAGAGACAAGCTCCCAAGTCTGATTGCCCTGAAGAGCACTCATTTCTGTTTTCAGAGTAGCCACCCACTTCGGATTCTGGAGAGCTTCATGAATAGAGCGAGGAATGGAGACAGAATCAATTATAGTAACAAAAGAGCTAAATGTTTTTGACAGACCCTAATAAGGGACATACTTGGAAATTGGATGGTTAGTACTACTTGAAAGAATGAAATGTGAAGGAGGACGATGAATACGAGTAGGGCAACGGGGAGTAGCAACATCAGAGACTAAAGGAGGATATGAGATACCTGAATCCGGAGAAGACATTGGCAAGGGGTACGGAGAGCGAGGACGACGAGAGTACACCTGTAATGGGTCAGTAGTAATGACTAGAGGCAAAGAGTCACTGGGTATTTCAACAATAGGAACAGGATGAGGAATGACAGAGATAACATCCACAGCATGCTCTACTAGAGTTTCCAAAGAGGAAGAAGTACCTGTCAAAAAAGGAACTGTTTCCAAAAAAAGTGACATCCAAAGAGTAATAAAAGTGACGTGTGGTAGGATCATAGCAACGATATCCTTTGGACATAGAGGAATACCCCAGAAAAACACACCGGACAGACTTGTCATCAAGTTTAGTATGCGTAGGGCTGCGATTTTGGACAAAGCAATTCACCCAAAAACCCAAGGACAATGGGAAAGAGTCTACTACCAGGCTTAACGGCATGAAGCGGGACTTGGCCTTGTAGAATACAGCTAGGAGTACAATTAATAAGGTAAGTAGCAGTAAGGACAGCAAAATGCCAAAAATACTTGGGAACGTCCATACCACGTAAGAGACACTGAACCACAGCCCTAAGATGACGATTTTTATGTTCGGCCACCCCATTTTGTTCGGGGGTGTAAGGGCAAGTGAGTTGTTGAAGAATTCTCCCTTTATTAAATTAGGGCCAAAACTCATCAGTTATGTATTCTCTACCATTATTAGACAGAATATTACGCACAATAGTATAAAATTGAGTTTTAATCATTTGAAGAAAATTTCTAAAATGAGATAAACTTCAGATTTTTCCTTCATAAGATAAACCCAAGTACGAGTATAATTATTAATAAATGTAACATAATATCGATGTTGTGACATAGATGTGACGAGGGAAAGACCCAACACATCAGAGCTAATAAGATCAAAGGCACTAGGTGCCCGGTGCATGCAAGGAATATAAGAAGTACGAGTATGTTTTGACAATTCATAAACCACGCATTTAGAATGGAAATCCTTACAAGCTTTATTTAATGGAGGGAATAACCAACATAAATAATTAGCATGGCCTAGACGAGCATGCTGTAAATCTAAAGTTTGAATTTAAAACACATATTTATTTGAGTCGGGAATGAGGTAAGAATACAATAGCACAATTATGATCTTTGACAAGGTGATTAACAGAGAGCAAGTTAAAAGCATAATTGGGAACATAGAACACATAGGAGAGGGTGATGTCGGAAGATAATCGGGCATCACCTGACTACAGATGGGAATGAAAGATCCATCTGCGATACGTACAGATTGTTTAATGGAGGTAAAATATAAAGTAAAAATAGAAAGCCACCGGTCATATGATTATTTGCACCAGGATCGAGAATCCAAGTAGGGTGGCCAGACTTACCATGAAGAGCATTAGGAGTACCTGTAGCAATGGCGGTCGTGGGACCAATGGTACTAGTGGAAGAAGGAGGAACTCCCAAGCATACATCTGACTGAAGCTGAGCAATCTGAGACTGAAGTTGACTATAATTGGGTGGAGGAGGAAGCATCTCAACAACCGCTACTGTGTGAGGAGCACCCCGGCCGCGACCAGTACCACGACTAATAGGTCGACTCCGAGTAAATTGCCCTTTCAACTCTGAATGAAGAGTAAAACAACGATCTATGGAGTGATCCGTTGTACAACAATGCTGACAGTAAGGATGATTACCTCTAGGATGAGAAATGGAAGAACCAGGAAAGGCCATCTGGTCAGGGACAGGTGGAAAAGAGGGCCTAGAATCAGGAGCAGATAGTAGGCGATGACGTCTCTCATCACCATCAATAGTAGCAAAGACCTCAAATAAAGAGGGCATAGGGTCGATATTCAGAATCTGAGTGCGGAGGGCCTCGAACTCGGGCTTTAGGCCCATCAAGAACTGGTAGGTACGACGGGGATCAAGCCACTTGACTTCAACATCTCCATCATTAGGGAAATCTGTGATAGGTTCATACTAAGCAAACTCCTCCCAGCAAGTCTGCAGTATCCAAAGAAGTCAGAAACAGAGAGTCCCAATATAGCTTAGGAGGCATGAGAGAAATCCTGGTAGAGCTCAAAAATACGGGAGTCAGAATGTGCATGATAATACATCTTCTTTAAAGCAGTCCAAAGCCCATGAACAGTATTATGATACATAAACATATTATAGATCCGTTCATACATCAAATTAAACATCCAACCCAGAATAATACAGTTATCGGTAAACCACGCCTCAAACTTTGAGTCAGATTCTGCGGGTTTTAACTCCTTCCCAATCAACCACCCTATTTTCCATTTACCTCTAAGGTAGAGACGAAGAGAATTAGACCATGCGTGGAAATTGTTTTCCATTTAGCAAAACTTTAGTGACCCGGTGAACGGGATTGGGATGAGATAAAAAGAGATCCGAACAAGCAACAACACGAGTAGTAGGGTTTACCAAATCTACATTCTTGGCAATATTAGTCCTGATGCTATGAGAATGACCAGAAGAAAGATGTAGACTTGCTACAAAAAATATCACCAATATCAGCAACAAAACAATCACAGCCAGAAACTCGGTGGAAGGGGGCAACCGAAAAATTGGTTACCCAACTGACAGTTAAGAGCACACGACTTGCTCTAATACATCATAAGCAAGCCCAACACGGCTTAGAGATGTAGCCGGAAGGCTGCGAGAATGTTGGGATAGCGCTGCAAGAGGGGGGGGGGGGGGGACTCCTAGAGGTTGCGGCGTAGGATGGTGGTGGCTAGTTGGTGTCGGCTGGTTGTGGTGAGTGTCGACTGGGCTGTAGGATGCTGGGTGGGTGTCGGCTGGACTGTAGGAGGTGGTTTAGGGCTACCACTGGTGAGGAAGTTGCGTGGGTGTGGTGGTGTGGTGATCGATTGTGGTGGTGTAGTGTAGGGTTGGCTTTGATACCAAAAAGAGTTTTAGAAAAAGACAATTTTATAATTGTACATCCCAAAATCTATATAGAACTAGTTTTTTTATCCGTGCAATGCACAGGACAACTATTATCAGATACAACAGTGATTTAGAATATAGTGCAAAAAATAATCAAAATTTGTCGGTCAAATAAATAACATAAAATCTCAATTTTCAAACATTTCAAATTCAACACCCATATTAATAAAATAGTGGAGTTACTATTTGGAATTCAATGCTAAATAAGAAAATGTGTTTGGAGTAATTTAATGAGCAAAATTACTAATTTTTGCTAGCTTTGCCTCTCCTTATGTCAAGTGGCACTTGAGGCTTCCATATTATTATAATATAATAAGATTGCAAGTTGAAATAAAAAGGAAAGAAAATAAAGAAGAAAAGGAAAGAAATAAATCTACTTAAATATGGTCAACATGACCCATAAATGACACAATAAAATCAGGGATAAAATTCCCTAATTTCAACAGTTTCCTTATAACCAAACAAAGAAAATTGTTTTCCTCCAATTCAACATCTGCATTGCCAGGGGCAGAGCTACGTAGGAACAAGTGGCATGTGCCCGTCCACAACGCTTCACTTTTATAAACATTAAGTGCATTTCACCACACATCTTTGTAAATTTACATTTTCACCCTATGCATGTTATAGTACATGCATTTGTGCCCCTCCCAAATCTTTAATTTACCCCTTCTAAATTGGGAAATCTCACTTTGGTCCTTACATTTTTTTAATTTTCAAACAAATAAATATCATAATTACTCAATCAGCCTAAAGTATTTACCCTCTTGTAGATATTCCTTCTAATCATACTGATAATTCTTTGTTTTAGAAGTGAAACTACTAAAAAAAACAAAGACAAATGAAGCATCTAAAGTGTAATAAAAAAAATTTTAAATAGGAAATATTTGTTGGTGTGTGAACAACTATGATTTTTAACCCTTAACTCACTACATGTGAAGCCCACAGAACAACCCCACAATTTTTAAAATCCAAAATAATATGTTTCCCAAAAAATTCAAGGCCCTTCCCTCCCCCCAAAATCAAATCCTAACTCTATCCTCGTGCATTGCATAGCTCTCCATGTGACATGATCTTAAAAATCCTCTTTCCCACATCTACAAAATTTAAACATACACATGCACATATTGATAAAGAGCATTTGACTCCTTTATGATACAGAACAACAGTAAGATTCTCTAAGAACTGACAAAGGGGAAAAAGGAGAGAATTGTATCCATCTAAATTTTTTTTAGAGCAATTGTTTCCATCGATCTATCAACGTGAAAGAAAATGCAATTTACTAATTGCATATGCTTGGTTGTCTCTTAGCATTTTCAAAAGGAAATTGATCACCTTCTAGACTAGGTCTGTTCTAAGATATAATAGTTATACAAGAAACCATGCTTAAAATAATGAATTTGTTCATCTCATGGAAACATAGGAACATAGGAATGACCACATAAGATTAAGTGTGAAAAAATTTCCACTTAAACATGCCCTAGGTCAATATAAAACCAAACGGGTAGGTGGTTCTATTGCAAGATAATTAGCTGGTGGTAAAAGGGTAACCAGTGTACCAAAAAGAAAAGCACTGTATGTGAACCAAAAGGAAAAAGATTAAAGGAAAACCTGCAGAGGTCCAAAGCTTTGTTTGGTTCTTGGATTTAGTAAGGGAAATGAAAGAAAAACAAAAGAAGAAAACACTTTCCTTTGTTTGGTTAATAAGAAATGTGATGTGAAAAAATAGGAAATAAACATAATAAGTTGAGAAATGTATTTAATATTTTGAATGTTGTGAATCAATTTTATTCTTTTATTCATATATTACAATTATATTCTATAGATTTTTAATTTTTGATGTTAGTTTAAGCATGAATGAAAACAGTGGAAAACATGAGGAAACAAGGTTTCCTTTTCCCTTTTCTTTTTTTCTCACGAAATCCATAAACCAAACAGAGCCCAAAGCAAATAAAAGGAAAGCTACTACAAAAGTGCATATACATATACATATACATACCTTTTCGTTAAAGAGTGGTTGCATATGATCAATAGACTGGTTCTGCTCATGAGTGGACATATACTTCAGTTTGGGGTAAAAGCTTATGAGCTTTGGTAAGGACGATAATTCTATACGTCTTAACTGAGGAAATGTCACGGCTACCTCGTCATTGTCGTGTTCTTCATTTCCAATTATTCTGTCCATGCTGTAACAATATCTAATATCAAGAATTTCAAGTTGCACGAGACCGCTTGCATTTGATGTTGAGACTGTGTGTTTCAATCCATGACAGTGAGAGATTATTAATGTGCTCAATTTACTGAAACATACCCATTTCTGCTCACCAAGTATATACTCTCTATCATGACACTCCTCTACATGGAGATGTTCCAGGTCTAAAAACCCCTTTCCATCTCTGTCATGAAAAAATTTATTTAAATCATGTACTTTTCTCAAATGCAGTGCTTCAGTCTTCAACAACAAAACTTGAACCCAAAGTTCTACAGGATTCCCACAAATACTTAATGTCCTTCGTAATAAACCAAAGCCATTCTCTAACATAGAAATGAAGGACCATCCCCCTATCCACACTTGAAATCTGGTTAACTTTTCAAAGAGTCTATCCGTGGGAAAAGTGGAGAAAGTTAGGGAAAGGCTTGTGTTGCATCTATCTTTGTTGGTACCTTCAAGTTCAACCTTGGAGTCAGCAGACATGCCTGAAATGTATAATTCTTCTAAGAGGGGAAGATTTGACATGACATGAGTTGGGATTATTCCAAGGTCGCTGTGAGTCCTCAAATCCAACCGCCGTAGACGAGTTAATTCCCCTATCTCCTCCAGTCCAAACTCTTTGATGTAAGAACTTTCAAGGCTAAGATCCTCAAGTTCTTTCAGTCCCTTGAGAAAAGTTAAGTCCACCAAGTCGCAATAATCTAGACATAACATCCGAAGGTTAACTAAGCATGAAATTGAGGATTCTGGTGATGAGATGGACATGAATCTCAAAACTAAAACTTCAAGCTTTTCCATCCCTTTAAAAAAACTCGGTGGAATCTCCCTTTTACGATTCATGGAAGAATATGTGCTATCCAACACCAATACACGGAGGTTTGGGCATTCCAAGTCAGGGGGAAGCTCCTGAATATCCATGGACCATAACGAGATTGGCATGTAACACTCATCTGTATCCATCTCTGGCCATTCTTTGACACCGATTCCCACCAGATACGCTTGCCTATTTTTTGATGCAATCAAAATAGCAACATCACGCACGACATCGTGCATTTTGACATGGTCTCTATCTCTGTAATAACCTGCATTTTCATGCATTATTATATTTAAAATTTTCATTATCATTTGCATTATCATATTTAAAATTTAATATATATTGTCTGTTTATATGTTAATTCTTATGTGAAAAGTTTAATTCTTGACTAATTTCATAATTGAAATTTCTTTTGGGGTCAAAATGCAATTTTCATAAAAACTTGCAATACCTGTGTTAAATTTCAAAACTGTATTTCAAGACGGTGGAATTATTTCTTTTAAACTCAAACTGTATTTTTATAAAATCAGAAAACTATTTCTAACGTTAAAATGAATTCTCTGTATTTTTGTGATAAACACCGTATCACGAAAATACCAGTGTAAGTTTAAAACTGTCCGCGCAGTGTTAAACTTCCACAGAATTTTGGAAGTAAATGATTGAACAAATATATTTATACCCAAATTATTATGCTGATGCTTTTCCTTAGGTCTTGTTTGGCAAATGTTGTTGTATGTGTATTGTCCTTATGCCATAAGCTTGATTTCCAAACACACCTTGACCCACACCAACTCCACCTACCCTTTCAATTATCAATGGAGCATTATGAATTGCAAGTGTATATTTACACATCATTGTTGCACTTTCTTTGTAATTAGTGGAGATTAATGGAGAATGAGTGGGATGTTAGGCAAATGTTTTCTAAGTGGGAGTTTGAGTATTTATACACCCAACCACACTACACATTCTACACTCCTAACATAGAGAGTTTGAGAGAGTCACATAGAGAGATAATAATTTCAGAATTTGAAGAGCTCAATCCTCCATAGCCAAGCTTGAAATTGGAGATTCTTAATTCTTGTATTTCTTTCTCAACAACTTCTTCAATCTACATCACGGTGAGTATTACTAACTCACTCCAAATGTAACTCATTCCTTATTTACTGATTTAGGTAGTTAATTTTAACAGTAGCAGAATTTTGTTTTCAGATTTTTGTTAGGAAAACGAATGAAATTTAAGGTTCTGCCCGCGTTGTCCCAAGTAAAACTCGATTCTGCACACTTTTCGTCTAATGCAATTTTCTCAGATTTTGCACCGTTTGGGCAGAAAATGAGGATTACAGTAGCAGAAAAAGTATATTAGAAATTCAATCTAATATTTTCTCTTTTAATTTTAACAGTAGCAGAATTTTGTTTTCAGATTTTTGTTAGGAAAACGAATGAAATTTAAGGTTCTGCTCGCGATGTCCCAAGCAAAACTCGATTCTGCACACTTTTCGTCTAATGCAATTTTCTCAGATTCTGCACCGTTTGGACAGAAAACGAGGATTTCAGTAGCAGTTTTTAGAATGCTATTAGTTATGTTTAAAATGATTAAGGCAATGAATTACGAATTTTCAATCCCCGTACGCGTATTATTTCTTTAATTCTGTGAATTCCTTTATGTTTAAAGTTTGATGACATTCATGTGGAGTCAGTTGTACATGCATGGTGAGTGTTGGTAGTGTGTAAAAGAGTAATGATAGTGTGGAAAAGAGTAATGATTGTGTGGAAAGAGTATGAGTTTGAGTTGTGGTTGTGGTTGTGGTTGTGGTTGTAATTGTGGCTGTGGTTATGGTTGTGGTTGTGGATGTGATTGTGGTTGGAGTTGAAAAAGAGGATGAGGGTGTCTTTGAAATGCGAAGGTGGCAAAAATGGACACTCCCTGACGCCCATGGAAGCGTTAAAGTGTGTGAAGCCGAACTTGGACACTCACTGGCACCCATGGAAGTGCTAAAGTGTGGCCTATAGACACTCCCTGAATGACTCGAGTCTGGATACCTGTGTGGGGGTTGCCCCGGTATTTGCATGGCGGTTAGGGTATTCAAAGTGTGAGGCATTGGACACTCCCTGGTACCCCGGACCAAAGTGTGAGGCAAACTGGACACTCCCTGGCGCCCCGTTGCTAAAGTGTGGCTATCTTAGTATTTCAAAGATACCAGGAGTAGGATAGAGGGTTGTTGGGTGTTGTCGAGAGAAAAGAGTCGGATAGATGAGATGGTGCATTGTTCTCATACACGGTCACATATGTGTGAAATTATCTTTTAAATAATGTTGTGGTTGTTTTCTAAAACGAGCTTTTTTATCATAAATATAAACTTGTGGTATTTAAATGGAAATGGGAAAAAGGTAAATGAGTATGTTTTACATTCAGAGTTATGTTTTTAATACTCACCAGCTTCTTGAAGCTGACGGCGTTGATGCGTCCTGGACATTCGTGTTCAGGCTTTGCAGGTTATAAACAGGATGAACCATATGACTATGCTAATTGAGATCAACTGCTGAGAAGAGAATTTACTTTTATATGCTTTATGTTTATGTGCTTTAAGATATGATTTGGTTTTGTAATAAGGATGACTGTAATAGACTTTAAGTTATTGTTTTATTTTAAGGCGGTCTGTGCCTTAGTTAACCCCGTACCATAAGTTGTAATAAGTTAGAAAAATTTTTATGAGCCCTGTTTGCCCTACTCTGATTAATAGTTTTATGTTGTTAGAAGTTTTTGGGACGGAATCGATCCTTCAAACTGTCGCGACCTACGGGTCCATAAAGGAAATTAAACGCTTTCCATATTTATGCTACGTCGGGGCGTGACAGGATTTGGTGGTATCAGAGCCATAGGTTTTCTAGATTGACCAGGCTCAGTTTTTCACGCCATAGATTAGTGACATAGGTTACCCTTAAGTTTTACTAAGCTATATAACCAAGTTCTAGTTTTAGTTTAGTACGGATTACCCTTAGTTCAGAAACTAAAATTCTAAGTTGGTTTTATCATAGAAATGATTACCCGTTTGTCTTGTCACATCGACAAGAATGATAGCAATTTCCATATACCTTCAGACATATCCATTTAGGATTAGCCGAGATAGCCATATTTTACGATGCCCCTACAGACATATAGTAGCCGAGTTTCTAAGGAGTTAAAGCATACCATAGCCCTCATTAATAGCTTAGGCACTGACCAACTTCCTGAGTCAAATCTCGGAACAATCAGTATGGCCCACAACCCAGAGTCTAGAGGATAAGAATACGACCTCTTTGCTATTAGACAGCCCTAGTTCGAATACGAGTATTATATGTACTTAATATATATTTTATTGTATGCTTATGTGATAATACGAGTATGTGATATAGTGATAAATACTTCTTTGAAAATTTTCGTCATAGTACTGTTGCATGCATGTTTCTCATTCTACTACCCCTATCATGCATAGAATGGCTGGAAGACCAAGGAGGAACAGAAATCTGATTGAAGGAGCGCCCGAGGCTGCCGACCCCACGGGAATATTTGAAGCTTTTATCAGACGTCTCGAGAGGGTTAGTAATGCGAATGAAAACCAACGAGACCGCCAGACGGGAGATAAGCTGCTGGAGAGATTCCGTGCGCTCAGACCCGAGCAATTTGCGGGTACCACGGATCCCTGGAAGGCAGAACAATGGTTAAGACAGATGGACCGCATGTTTGAAGCTGTCCAATGCAACGAGATGGACAAAAGGAGATTGGCTACTTTTCAACTAACCGACGCCGCTGCAGATTGGTGGGACTCGGTCATAGCCACTATCGGAAACACCGCTGCTATGGGGATGACATGGACGGCGTTCAAAGGGAGATTCCTGGAGAAGTACTTTCCGGCTACGGAGAGGCACAGAAGAGAGAAGGAGTTTATGGATCTGACGCAAGGAACCAAGACGGTGCAAGAGTATACCACACAGTTCGAGAGGCTGTCACGGTTTGCCCCGCACATGGTTGATACTGAGGAGAAGAAGATCCGGAAGTATAACCAAGGGTTGGCACCGCAGATTCGTCGCCTGACTCTCGGCCACCTAGACAAATCGTTTGAAGGACTAGTCGGCCTGGCTACCGACCTGGAAGAAGATGCAAGAGTATACCGTAAACAATTCGAATTCCGACCGCCTCAGAGGGGTAATTTTGGGAATAGACCACCAATGAATCGTACCCAAGGGCAGAAGAGGAACTTTGATGGGAGCAAGAAGGCACAAGCTATTACCCATCCGACTCAACCCCGAGTAGGAGAAGGAAGTAGTGGAGTAAAGTGCTTCAACTGTGGCAATCCTGGACATGTGGCTCGGGACTGCAGGGCACCAAGGCGTGCTGCTCAGCTAGGAATAGTCTGCTTCAACTGTGGTGAACCAGGTCACATCAGCAGGTTCTGCACTGCTCCTAAGCAAGCGACTTATGGACAACAGGGTCAGACCCGCTTGAATGCTGTTATTCCTGATGCCGCGGGTGATGATGGAGCTGCATATGAAGATGGAGATCTTGGAGAAGTTCAACCTGATCAGCAAGCAGTGGAAGGTACATTGACTCTATTTAACTCCCATGTTAGAGTATTATTTGATACGGGTGCTGCTCTTTCATTCATATCCATTAATACAATTCGGAGATTGGGTATCTTACCTCATCGCTTAGAGAAAGCTTTGAAGGCTACATCACCAATAGGAGCTGCGGTCAGTTTAGGACATGTATGCAAGGATTGTCCTCTACGGATTGGAGACCGAGAAATCCCTGCAAGGTTGATCGTCCTATCGATGAAGGAGTTCGACATAATCCTAGGAATGGATTGGCTGTCTCAGAATCAAGTGAAGTTGGATTGCGCGAGGAAGAGAATTACATTCTCCGACAATGAGAATCAACCCTTTGATTTTCAATGTAACCCTTCGGGAGATATGTTCCTCACAAGATGTTTAGCCAACATCGAAGTCGTCAGTACAGAGGTGACAGCATCATCTATACCTGTAGTCAAGGACTTCGAAGAAGTATTTCAAGACATTTCTGGATTACCGCCCGAGAGAAGTATAGAGTTCTGTATTGAGCTTATACCGGGTACCGTACCAATTACCAAGGTTCCCTACAGAATGGCCCCCACAGAACTGCTAGAATTAAAGGGACAAGTACAAGAGCTCGAGAACCTAGGTTTTGTACGTCCAAGTACATCGCCTTGGGGAGCACCGGTGTTATTTGTGAAGAAGAAGGACGGGACGCTCAGGCTGTGTATCGACTACAGAGAATTGAATCGAGTGACAATCAAGAACAAGTATCCTTTGCCTCGGATCGACGATTTATTTGATCAACTACAAGGAGCTACGATATTTTCCAAGATAGACCTAAGGTCGGGGTATCATCAGTTGAGGGTACGGAAGGAAGACATACCTAAGACTGCTTTCAGAACCCGATATGGTCATTATGAATTTCTGGTGATGCCGTTTGGATTAACGAACGCCCCGGCAGTGTTTATGGATCTGATGAACAGAGTATTCAAGCCTTATTTAGATCAGTTTGTCATCGTCTTTATTGATGATATTTTGATCTATTCTAAGTCAAGAGAAGAACACGAGCAACATCTTCGGATTACGATGCAGACGCTTAAGGACCACCACTTGTATGCCAAGTTCAGTAAGTGTGAGTTCTGGTTGCAAGAAGTGAAATTTTTGGGACACAAGGTGTCATCTCAAGGAATTTCTGTGGATTCGTCCAAGACCGATGCTGTATCCAACTGGGTTAGGCCAAGCAACCCTACAGAAGTTCGGAGTTTTCTTGGACTCGCAGGCTATTACAGGAGATTTGTTGAGGGATTCTCCAAGATAGCTGCACCATTGACTGGGTTGACAAAGAAGAATTTGAAATTCGAATGGACAGAGAAGCATGAGCGAGCCTTTCTAGAGTTGAAAGAGAGACTCACTACCGCACCAGTACTAGCAATACCCAAGCCTGGTGAGAAGTTCACTATCTTTAGTGACGCATCATATCAAGGACTAGGGTGTGTACTTATGCAAGATGACAGAGTTATAGCCTATGGATCCAGGCAGTTGAAGCCGAATGAGTTGAACTATCCTATTCATGATTTGGAGTTGGCAGCAGTGGTTTTTGCACTCAAGATTTGGAGACATTATCTCTACGGTGAGAAGTTTGATTTGTTCTCCGATCACAAGAGTCTGAAGTATTTGTTCACACAGAAAGAGTTGAACATGAGGCAGCGCAGATGGATGGAGTTGATCAAAGATTACGACTTCACGTTGGAATACCACCCTGGTAAAGCTAATGTGGTCGCTGATGCTTTGAGTAGGCAGACTCGGGAGACGATCGCCTCCTTAATGGTTAGAGAGTGGCGAGCTTTGGAGACGTTGGTGGAGTTCGATGTACAGAGTGCTGAAAGAGGAGAAGGACAACTTTTTGGATGTCTTATCCTACAGCCTGTTCTTATCGACCGCGTTATTGAAGCTCAGAAAGAAGATGAGAAGTTTCAGACATGGTTTGTAAAAATGTCAGAAAAAGACCCGACCGAATGGAAGGTGGGGAGTGACGGAGGGTATCGATGCAGAGACAGATTATGTGTACCAGATTGTGGGAATTTGAGAAAAGATATTCTGGAAGAAGCACATAAATCAAGGTATACAGTTCACCCGGGAGGAACTAAGATGTATAAAGATTTGAAGAGAAATTTCTGGTGGGAAGGCATGAAGAAGGATGTGGCCGAGTTTGTATCCAAGTGTTTGACGTGTCAGCAAGTCAAGGCCGAACATCAGAGACCGTCAGGATTGTTGCAACCGCTACCTATTCCTGGTTGGAAGTGGGAGCACATTACGATGGATTTTGTAGTAGGATTGCCCCGGTCGCAACAGAATCATGACGCTATTTGGGTAATTGTGGATCGATTGACGAAGTCAGCTCATTTTATTGCTTACAATATGACATACCCGGTGGAAAAGATGAGCCGGATGTACATACAACAAGTTGTGCGACTTCACGGTGCACCTGTATCGATTGTGTCAGACCGTGACGCACGTTTTACTTCTGGGTTTTGGGAAAGTCTGCAAGAAGCTATGGGAACTTCACTCAAGATGAGTACTGCTTTTCACCCTCAGACAGATGGGCAAACTGAGCGTGTTAATCAGATCATGGAGGATATGCTTAGGGCTTGTGTGATCGATTTTGAAGAATCTTGGGAGACACACTTGCCTTTGGTTGAATTTGCCTATAACAATAGTTATCACGCGAGTATCGGTATGGCTCCGTTCGAGGCACTGTACGGACGACCGTGTCGTTCTCCATTGTGTTGGGCAGAAGTTGGTGATACAGAGTTGTTGGGACCGGATTTGGTTAGAGAAACCAACGAGAAGATTTCCTCGGTCAAGGAAAGGATGAGAACCGCTCAGAGCAGGTATAAGAGTTATGCTGATCGGCGCCGGAAAGATCTGGAGTTTAGTGTTGGAGATCACGTACTTCTTAAGGTTTCACCAACACGAGGAGTAGTACGCTTTGGTCTCAAGAGAGGGAAGTTAGCTCCGCATTTTATTGGACCGTTTGAGATTTTGGAACGTATCGGGAAAGTGGCCTATCAGCTGGCGCTACCACCGAAGATGTCTGGGGTTCACAACGTGTTTCACGTGAGTATGTTGAGGAAATACATACGAGATCCCTCGCACGTGGTTAGTTATGACGACATTGAGACGAGTCATAACGTTTCTTACAAGGAGAGACCTGTGAAGATTTTGGATCAGAGTATCAAGAAGCTGAGGAATAAGGATATCCCGTTGGTGAAGGTTCAGTGGAATCACCATGACGAGAATGAAGCCTCGTGGGAAGTTGAAGCTGATATGAGGAAGAAGTACCCGGAGTTGTTTCATGACTAGTTAGTCTTGATTTCGGGGACGAAATCCTGTTTAAGGGGGGAAGGGTGTAATAACCTGCATTTTCATGCATTATTATATTTAAAATTTTCATTATCATTTGCATTATCATATTTAAAATTTAATATATATTGTCTGTTTATATGTTAATTCTTATGTGAAAAGTTTAATTCTTGACTAATTTCATAATTGAAATTTCTTTTGGGGTCAAAATGCAATTTTCATAAAAACTTGCAATACCTGTGTTAAATTTCAAAACTGTATTTCAAGACGGTGGAATTATTTCTTTTAAACTCAAACTGTATTTTTATAAAATCAGAAAACTATTTCTAACGTTAAAATGAATTCTCTGTATTTTTGTGATAAACACCGTATCACGAAAATACCAGTGTAAGTTTAAAACTGTCCGCGCAGTGTTAAACTTCCACAGAATTTTGGAAGTAAATGATTGAACAAATATATTTATACCCAAATTATTATGCTGATGCTTTTCCTTAGGTCTTGTTTGGCAAATGTTGTTGTATGTGTATTGTCCTTATGCCATAAGCTTGATTTCCAAACACACCTTGACCCACACCAACTCCACCTACCCTTTCAATTATCAATGGAGCATTATGAATTGCAAGTGTATATTTACACATCATTGTTGCACTTTCTTTGTAATTAGTGGAGATTAATGGAGAATGAGTGGGATGTTAGGCAAATGTTTTCTAAGTGGGAGTTTGAGTATTTATACACCCAACCACACTACACATTCTACACTCCTAACATAGAGAGTTTGAGAGAGTCACATAGAGAGATAATAATTTCAGAATTTGAAGAGCTCAATCCTCCATAGCCAAGCTTGAAATTGGAGATTCTTAATTCTTGTATTTCTTTCTCAACAACTTCTTCAATCTACATCACGGTGAGTATTACTAACTCACTCCAAATGTAACTCATTCCTTATTTACTGATTTAGGTAGTTAATTTTAACAGTAGCAGAATTTTGTTTTCAGATTTTTGTTAGGAAAACGAATGAAATTTAAGGTTCTGCCCGCGTTGTCCCAAGTAAAACTCGATTCTGCACACTTTTCGTCTAATGCAATTTTCTCAGATTTTGCACCGTTTGGGCAGAAAATGAGGATTACAGTAGCAGAAAAAGTATATTAGAAATTCAATCTAATATTTTCTCTTTTAATTTTAACAGTAGCAGAATTTTGTTTTCAGATTTTTGTTAGGAAAACGAATGAAATTTAAGGTTCTGCTCGCGATGTCCCAAGCAAAACTCGATTCTGCACACTTTTCGTCTAATGCAATTTTCTCAGATTCTGCACCGTTTGGACAGAAAACGAGGATTTCAGTAGCAGTTTTTAGAATGCTATTAGTTATGTTTAAAATGATTAAGGCAATGAATTACGAATTTTCAATCCCCGTACGCGTATTATTTCTTTAATTCTGTGAATTCCTTTATGTTTAAAGTTTGATGACATTCATGTGGAGTCAGTTGTACATGCATGGTGAGTGTTGGTAGTGTGTAAAAGAGTAATGATAGTGTGGAAAAGAGTAATGATTGTGTGGAAAGAGTATGAGTTTGAGTTGTGGTTGTGGTTGTGGTTGTGGTTGTAATTGTGGTTGTGGTTATGGTTGTGGTTGTGGATGTGATTGTGGTTGGAGTTGAAAAAGAGGATGAGGGTGTCTTTGAAATGCGAAGGTGGCAAAAATGGACACTCCCTGACGCCCATGGAAGCGTTAAAGTGTGTGAAGCCGAACTTGGACACTCACTGGCACCCATGGAAGTGCTAAAGTGTGGCCTATAGACACTCCCTGAATGACTCGAGTCTGGATACCTGTGTGGGGGTTGCCCCGGTATTTGCATGGCGGTTAGGGTATTCAAAGTGTGAGGCATTGGACACTCCCTGGTACCCCGAACCAAAGTGTGAGGCAAACTGGACACTCCCTGGCGCCCCGTTGCTAAAGTGTGGCTATCTTAGTATTTCAAAGATACCAGGAGTAGGATAGAGGGTTGTTGGGTGTTGTCGAGAGAAAAGAGTCGGATAGATGAGATGGTGCATTGTTCTCATACACGGTCACATATGTGTGAAATTATCTTTTAAATAATGTTGTGGTTGTTTTCTAAAACGAGCTTTTTTATCATAAATATAAACTTGTGGTATTTAAATGGAAATGGGAAAAAGGTAAATGAGTATGTTTTACATTCAGAGTTATGTTTTTAATACTCACCAGCTTCTTGAAGCTGACGGCGTTGATGCGTCCTGGACATTCGTGTTCAGGCTTTGCAGGTTATAAACAGGATGAACCATATGACTATGCTAATTGAGATCAACTGCTGAGAAGAGAATTTACTTTTATATGCTTTATGTTTATGTGCTTTAAGATATGATTTGGTTTTGTAATAAGGATGACTGTAATAGACTTTAAGTTATTGTTTTATTTTAAGGCGGTCTGTGCCTTAGTTAACCCCGTACCATAAGTTGTAATAAGTTAGAAAAATTTTTATGAGCCCTGTTTGCCCTACTCTGATTAATAGTTTTATGTTGTTAGAAGTTTTTGGGACGGAATCGATCCTTCAAACTGTCGCGACCTACGGGTCCATAAAGGAAATTAAACGCTTTCCATATTTATGCTACGTCGGGGCGTGACAATCTCTTCCTTCCAACAACAAACAGGATGTTTTGAGGATGTCAACCAACGTTTGAACTCTATTTCTTGCCTTTTCTATTGTACCCACGCTTCCAAACAGCCTCATCCCCATTCCATATGCCACTAAGTCTTCAATGGATATCTGGGCATCTTCCGGAAACAAGCAACAGAGTAAAAAACACTTCTGTGCATCAGTGGGTTTTAGAAAATTGTAGCTCAATTCAAGTTTCGAATACAAGCCTTCTTCCAAATCTTCGATTTTATCCAGCCTCGATTTTCTCAATTGCTCAAGTACATCATCATGGACAAGCTTTTCAGATTTCGTCATTAGCACTGCCCCTACTGCAAGTAATGCCAGCGGCAAGCCCCCACATTCTCTACACACATCCTCTGCAACAAAAAACATTTTGAGAGAGGAGATCTTTTCAACCTTTGACCGAAATAGTGTCCATGCTTCACCATCTAACAACACCTCAATTGCA
Source organism: Hydrangea macrophylla (assembly GCA_033977485.1). NCBI lineage: Eukaryota > Viridiplantae > Streptophyta > Magnoliopsida > Cornales > Hydrangeaceae > Hydrangea > Hydrangea macrophylla. Next base: position 28,691,033 of record CM066994.1, on the reverse strand, counting down.
AAAACTTTCTGAACCTTCATCTTAGTGCACACATCTTGTTTTCGAGTTGTCAACACTATTTTGCAACCATCTCCGAGAGGAATTCCTATTTCTTTCAAGTTAATTTCTTTCCAAACGTCATCGATTATGACAAGGATCTTTTCCCCATTCTTCATTCTATCGCAAAGTTGACCGGCTCTTCCAATTTCGGTCTCTTTATTGAGTGTTAGACCCAATTGGTCTGCAAGTTCGCCTTGAACTTTTCTGACATTCAAACTCTGGCTGATCATGGCAATGACAACCTTGTCAAAAACTAAGTTTTTTTTCGCTTGTTTCCCAACTTCTTCCACCATTCTTGTCTTCCCAACCCCTCCCATTCCATATATACCAATCATTTTAATATTGTCATCTTTTAATGCCTCCATGATCTCCCGAAATAACTGTGCTCTTGATTCAAAATGCTCGTAATCATTGGAAGATGTGGAACCAAATTCAGGCGGTGGTGCCGGATGCGAAACTTCAGTGAAATTACCATCTCCCTTAAGGCCCAAAACACTCTGTGTCTTTTTTTTTGCTTCCTTACTTAGTCGGTACTTTGAACGAACACCACAAGTACACCATCCCTTGTTCTCTCCTGCTTTGCATTTCAAGAATTCCTCAACTTCTATTTCCATATTGTGCGCCCTTGTCAGCCAATGCTGAACATCGTCATCGACAATATCTCCATTGTTTCTGGCTATTTGGACTCTTTCATGGACCCTCCGCCTTGAATCTACGAGCTTTTTGAGTTCTTCTTCGAGGTTCCTAATGTTTTCCGGTCAGTGTATCACATAACCAATCTGATTCCAACCCGATGTCATCAAGCTCTCTGTGGTCTGTTTTGCCACTTCTCCCACAATGGCAGACGACACAAGATCCATTTTCAACTTTTTGGGTTATTTCTTTTAGAGAGAGCAATTGATGGAACTATAACAGAAATAAGAATATATATAGATATATATATATGTAGAGAGAGAGAGAGAGAGAGAGAGAGAGAGAGAGAGAGAGAGAGAGAGAGCAACTTTTTGAGAGAATAGCGTGGGAAACAAGGAGAGAAAGAGAGAAATTGGGAGTAACAGAAACAAGCAGAGAGAGAGAGAGAGAGAGCAACAGGAAGTAACTGAGAGAATAAGCAGAGAAATTACAAGACACTCGTACTTAATCCTTTCAATTAGTGCTTTTAAATCAACCAAGAACGGTGACGATCGAAGATGCAATCATAATTGACCAAGAACGTTGTGACCAATCGACCGAGTGGAAGCTGCTAAGAAAGGTAATAGAAAGCTGCTTTTTTTTCCCCTGAGAAAGAGAGAGAGAGAGAGAGAGTGAGAGTCAATATTATCAACGGAGTATCAAAGCCGAAAGCTACGTGGTCGTGTGTGAACGTAATTAAACAATTTTTGTTAATAATGCCAGTTGATTTCGATCATAGAGAAGAGCGACAGTATTACATGCAAATTCAATCAATGGTGACGATCAGGAAAAGGGACAAATCAGTTAGGGCCCGCCTTGAACATATGGGCCTTAAGGCCCTGTGTAACGGAACCACGAGGGTGTTTGGGGGCATTGGACAGCACCCCCGAAGCTTTTAGGGTCCACTCTGAATTATAGAAGCTTTTACGTTAACAACTTATTTTTGCCAATGGTACATGTTCAATACATTTAAAATATAATGGTCTTTGACTTAATTTTTTTTAGGGTTTAGTGTTGTTTGATTTTAATTTTTTCCAAGTCATCAAACTATAAATGTATCAACGATAAATACATCTAATTTTTGTTTTCCAATTTTGATGGTTGTGCATTGCACGGGCCTCTCTCTTAGTTATTATTATTTTACTATAATAAAAGAGCCTTAAGGCGTCTTTAAAGGAATTTTCAAAGATTCCAAATTGATTTAACCTTATTGGTCATTTTTTATTTCTAATTTGGTTATTTAGTAATTTCACATCACATTAATTTACATCAAGTTATTTTTTAATAGTAACTTAATACTTTTTTTAGCCTTAAGGCAATTTTTAAGGAATCTTTGAATTACCAAACAAGCCTTAGATTGCTTTTGTAAATTAAGGCATCTTTTAAAGAATCTTTGGATTACCAAACAAACTTTAAGTTACTTTTGTAAATTACTTTTTGTATACATATACTATATATGTTTATATATATACATTAATTTATTACTACTATTATTTATGTATTTAAAGAGCGTAATACTATAAATTGAATTATCAAATTACTATTTTATCTTTTATTTTTGAATTACTAAATATAGCTCTTGATCGTGCAGAATGAAAAAAAAAAAAAATAATAATAATAATAATAATAATCCATATAGCCGACCCCCAATTGGGACACAAGGCTTGGTGTGGGTTGAGTTGGGTTGGTTTGGTTGTGTATTTAAAGTTTGTGCACTTATAAATTGAATTAACGAATTACCGTTTTGTTAAACTAAATAACAAATTACACATTTGTCTTTTGTAATTGTCCATTTCTCTCTGGAAAAAAAAATCAGTAAGTCTTTGGACACAAATAAATCTCAAAAACATAATTTATAAACACCATAATATGTCTATCTCTGTTCTATTAGGGTCTACTAATATTGTGGAGACTACCAAATAGAGATAAATGGATTAAAGTGAAAATATAAATGGATTAAAGTGAAAATGGGCTAAATCTAAGGAAGATAAAGTGTATTTAACCTTAAAAAAATATGTATATTTTTTCTACCAAACCGTATACGCAAATCCTATACGTGTGCGGCCGTGACTAACACGGACCATCCTCCTAGTATTGATTAAAAAGTGTGCGGCCGTGCCTTACACGGACCATCCTCCTAGTATTGATTAAAAGTAAATAAACGTTGACAGTGATTACAAAAGATTTATTATACTAAAGGAAAGTAGCCCTACCAAAGTGGATCGGAGGAAATTACACTACTCCAACAACGCATAAAAAGAATCAAGGGTGCCAAGAACAAAACTTTGCTGAACAAAACCAAACAAGCCTTGCAACTAACTCCTCTACCGCCGGGAAAACAATGAGAGAGAGAGAGAGAGAGAGAGATTGGAATGAGATGTTTTGTGGGTGAAATAGTCAAGGAATGGGGACATAAAAGGAAGAAGTGACCAGGGGAATTTTCCATTAAGAAGGAAGGAACATTCGTATAGGTAGGAAACGTAAAGGAAGAAGTGACCAAGTGGTCGGCTAAGCAAGGTACAAATGGAAAATTCGTTGATACGTAAAAGTGGGTTTGCGACAGCAGAGTTGGTATCTGTTTGATAAAATTGAAAATTAAGTGTTAAAAATTAATTATTGAAAATTAAAAATTTTAAGTTATTGAATTTGCGGTAATAGATATAATGTTTTGTATAAGTACTGAACGTAATTAGACTGTTTGATAATTAATACTAAATAATAAACACTGAAATTTGAAAGACTACAATTTTACCCATATGCTTGCCCTGTATTCTAAATGATACAATATTTTGACACCACTTTAACAATGCAAAACTTCAAAAGAAATCTACAAAATGAAATAAATTTGAATAAACACATAAATTACATAATTAATGTCATGCCTAACAATCTTACAATGATCAAACAAACAAACAATGTAGTAAAACAAGAAACAACACACACAGGACACGTAACAATCTAAGTAATGGATAAGAAACAACACATAGCAATTCAGATTCAGAAAATGAATCTCTGACAGTGAACCACTGACCATCTCTAATCCTCGATATTGCGTCCACGATGCCCACTCAGATTACAAGACTAGGGTTTGAGATTGCAAATAAGGGAGAAGATTTGAAGAAAAATATTCAAAACGTTCTTGTTTGAGGGGGAAATAACATGGGTAGAATGGTCAACAGGGAAAAAAATTTAATGGCCAACTCGTGGACCGTATTCTTTGAAAAAATTCAGTGGCTTTTTTTTTTGCTTAAAGTTTTCATTGATTTTTTGATAACTTTTTCAATTAAGTGGTGAACTCTTATGTATTATCAAATGCACTGAAAGAGATTAAGTGCTGAAAATTTTCATTTTCACCACTTAATTGGGTTACCAAACACACCCTTAGAGAGATGGGAATGTTTGGCTAAAAGACAGCACATAAGGCGCATTAAATGTTAGTCTGTCAGCAATCGGTTGTTTGTAACAATAAATAAATTGCAACCTAGTATTTTTGAAATAAAATTAAATTTCACTCAAAATTATTTAAAAGGTATCGGGAGCAAACCCGAGTTGAAGACATCTTATTTTCATCCACAATCTTGCACCCACCAATTGAAATAACTCAAAACAACCAACCCTTAGCTAGTTGGCTAGGGCCCATGCCTTCCAAATGGGAGGGTATGCGTTCGAATCTAACTCCAAGAGGAGTGATTGAGTGGGAGCGACTTGAGCTAGATGGGAGTAATCCCCATTTGGTCTCATGCTTGAAACCTTGCTTGGGTCCTACAATTCTTGGAGTCAGCCATCAGTCCATCTACGGGTTAACATTATACAACCAGGAGGTGCGATGACCACGTCTATGGAGCTGGGGATTAGGCAAGGTGCGCACAAACTGACACAGTCACCCCTCCTAACTAGCCAAGTAGGAAATAGAATAAACCAAAGTAAAGTGTGTTTTTTTTAGTAGCAAGGAAACAGAATAAAGCAAAAGTTATGTCACAATAAAATAAAATAAATAAATACTAATGAAGCAAAGTTCCGTCCCAAAAAAAAAAAGGCTATTAAATTAAAATGGAGGCGTATGAGCTAATAAAGCAAAGTTATGTCCGAAAAAAAGCTAATAAAGCAAAGTTGAGTAAAAAAAAAAGCTAATAAATCAAAGGAAGTTCATGTAGAAACAGAAACTATAAGCTGGTGACAAAACGATTTATCAAACCTTTTTTTTTTGGTTTCAGCCCCTTCCTCATCATTCAAGCTTAACAAAGTTAGCCATTGGGCCTCCTTTGTCAAAGGTAATATAGCTAGTGGGTTTAAAAAGTTTAGTTATGTTAAACTCGATCAAAGTTGGCATGGACAGGCTAAAGATTAAAATTTCTAAGAAGCTAACTGAGTTGGGCCTGGGAGATTTGCATTGGTTATTTTATTATAGAGAAAAATTCCCATACACTCTAGTGAAAAATGCTGGTACTAGACTTTGGTCTTAAATGGAGCTCAATGACATGCTATCTTTAGACTCAGGTTAATATTTTTTCAAGTTCAACAACAATAGGTAAGGGATAGTGATACTGTACTGGAACATGGGCCATGACATATGGCAGAACAACCAATAATTTTGAGTAAATGGCAGCCAGGGATGACATTAGCAAAGAAGCACAATCCACTGTCCCTATATAGACTTATGAGTATTGCTAGATGCACAAAAAAAAATGCATAATTAAATGCACAACCTGCTTAAAATTATTGGACCCCGTGCTGAAAAAGTTATACACACAAAAAGACCAAAAAAAAAAAAATTAGGTGTACAGCTCTTTCAGCACAAGGTCCAATAATTTTAAACAGGTTGTGCATTTTTTTTGTGCATCTAGCAATACTCATAGGCTTATATATGGGTTAACATTTGTAACATTTCTTTATGGTCCGTTTGGTTTTGCCACAAACAAGAAAAAAATCAATTTGCAATTCTTATTTGTGACAATTCTTATATGTGGATTGACCTAAAATTAGAATTGAATTGTTTAAATCCAACAAAAAATGATCGGATTTGTCAACAATTCATTTCAATTTTATTCTAATTAATTTCGAAGCCAAAAGACTTCTAAGGTCCTGAAGAGGGAGTATGAATGGTTAAAGCAAAAGGGGAGAATGCATTCGTTCATCTTCATACAACAATGATATGAACGATATAGCCAAGTTGGTGAAAAATCCAACTCAGACCGTATTAATCACATTGCCTATAGTGGAGACAAATGGAAGTGACTTTTGAAGGACCAAAAACAAAGGATCAAAGATGTGGAGGACCTCAATCTACCATCTGCTGGAACAGATAAATTGTTTAGTCCAACGTAAATTGTTTACCATGAGTCAAAGCTTCACAAATAAAAATAAGCAATCAACTCTTATTATATATTATATATAAAAACGAAGAACAAATCTACATCTAAAATTCCACTTATTTTTTTCTCTCTCTCTTTTTCCCCGGAATTTGTTCCTAAATAGTTTGGCTTTGGTTATTCTGCCAGAAAATTCCAATGCGGGAAAAGCAGAGTAGAGCGATTTGTTGTCTGAAATGAAGGTCTTTAGTAATACAGTCCTTCAAAAGCGGGTCCTTCTTGGTAGTAGTATGCCTAAAAGTCAATTAGATTGGAGTAGTATTTTAGGAACATTATCTTGTAATAACAGTTTCATATTATTAAAGGGCAAGTTTATTATTTTTCATTATTGTTGTTTAACATTTATATGATATGTCCATAGAATTAAAGTTAAGAAGGTATGTACTTAAAGAGTTAAGGAACAAGACCATATACTTCTCAGTTGCTTAATTCTAAAATTGTTCTTAGTCGTAGAATTATTAAATTGGGCATTTGATAATTCGGTTAGACTAACACGTGCCATGTTTATTTTATTTGATAAAATATGACTAGTCTTAAGTCATCAATGTGGAGACACTGTAGCATGCATGTGAGTGCTTGTTATAGAACAACTTCACTGATGGTGATCAACTATTAAGAATATCTAAATGGAGTTTTACTTATCTATCAATGGATTGTTCTTAGTTACAGTGGTACAAATAATCCTTAGACCTGAGACATTACTGTTGTCTTGTGTCTGAATTATTATGTTTTAATGTGCACGGTGTTTATGTTTTAATTGAAGGCATATTCATGTATTGTTGGGTATAGTAAGTCATACATGGAGACATGTGAATGTACAACAAGGAATCTATCATTCTCAAGTGAGGGAGTGAATGTCCTATGTGATCTTCTATGATATATCTCAAGTAAAACTCCCTGGGCAGGGCAGGGTGAGAATTAGAAAGAGTTTTCTAACTCACCAGATATAGAGAAATATCAATTAGTTCGAGAACATAGAATTAAATATGGGTCTGATAATATGTTCATTACCCAAGAGATTTAATTGGGACATTGTTTGATAGAATGATTGAATTGTACGGTAACTGTTAACGGAAAGATTCACTATTTTTCATATTGTCTCACAATACACTGCTAGGTGTCACAATACACTGCTAGGTGTCACTCATGACTAGTGGATGTCCGGAAATAATAAGTATTAATATTAATTATTTCTACAATGGAGAATTAGAAGATATTCTAATTTAAATTAATTATAAAAGGTTCCAATTTATTGTAATACTTTAAAGTATTAGTACCTACTACCAGATTAGTATAAACCTAAGGGGTCACACACAAAAAGGGCAATGTGTAATTGAAAGAAGTTGTGAGGGTCTACTTGATATTAAGTTGTTAATATGGAAGTAGTATAATAATACTATTAATTTATATTTGATTTAAGAAAGCCTTCTAATCAAATAAAGTTTCCTAATTAGATTAGGAAAATGACTTATAGCATTATATATATATCAGGAATGGGAAACAATACGAATGCTAGCACATACAGTATTTTCCTAAACACCACAGCCCTTGCAAAATCGTACGGCCACTTTTGGCTCCAACGGATTTCCAATTTTTCTTCAATTAATTATTTGGAGAAATTGGACATTCTTTTAGTTCGTTATTTGTTCGTGTGGATACTTTTAGAGATCAGACGCTTGGACTATTTGGTGAACTGTTCGTGGGACGAACTAGATTCAATATTTTGTAAAGCACGCTTCAAGAGTAACCATTCGATTAACCCCCTTATGGATGTTGTATGTATTTTGTATACATCATAGACTTGATCATGGGATTAAGGAAGCCATTAAATTTTTTGTTTTCATTTTCCGCTGCGCGAGCCTTTAAGGGTTCCATACGATTTTCTTTCACTTCTTGTCCTCCCACAATTCCAACGTCTTCAAAGCTTTGTCCACCTGAAAATTCTATCCAAAATCAATCGTCACATAATAAAAACCCATTTGTAAGTGAGTTGACTGTAGTGTGCGCGCTCATTTGACCCTCTTTGATGCAGTTTTATAAGCTTTAAATTATAGCTAGGATATAGCTTAGGATAAGTTGAATGAAGTGTTTGGTGTCACTTATAGCTTTAGAACTTATAACCTTTTTTTTGTTCATCTTATTTAATGTTCAAAAGCCAACTTATTTGAAGTTGAGTTGGAGTCACATTTCCTACTTATAGCTTATAATTTTATGAATCTTTAATTGGACAACACTTTCCTTTATTTTATTTTATTTTCAATTGACATAAATTACCCCACACTAAATTAATGGGATATTAGGTGATAGAGCCCTCAATATTAGGTGTATTAGCCAAAAAAATCCACATGATTTGGCCATTTTTTAGTAAGTCCCTCGGTACTTTTTCAATTTGGTGAAAAACCTGTAATACCCGTAAATTTTCTATAATTAATAAAATTAGTCCCCCTGTATTTTGTTCGTATTTCCTTCTAGCATTTTAATTTCACAATTTCGGAACCCGAATACGTATATGTATCTAATAACTCAGACTGTAAGTTACAAGCTCGAACTAACCCTGCACGTTAACTCATAAAATCTGTGTAAATTAGACTGTATTGCACGTGGATTCTAGCGACGACTCAACCATACCAAAAATGGAAAGTAGGAATCTTACCTAAAATGGAAATGTACTAGCCTAAGCCTACCTTAATCCATTGGATAACTGCACAACCCAAACACCTAACCTCTACCCGCCGGACATTACCCACACCCCCCACTGCCGGCGCACACTCCCCCACCCCCTTTCAAATCTGTCACCATCATATCCTCTCAAAACAGATTGCAAAATCTGTGTACCTATGTATATGGTGAATGCATGTATATGGGTTGTATTATATATGAGAGTCATTGAGAGATAGAGAGGGCTACCAAGAGAGTTAGAGAGAGAGAGAAGCACTCCCACACACCCCCTCACTACTCTCAGCCTCCCTGCACTCACACCAAGGGCACGCACAGGCGCCTGAAAGAAGAAGAGAAGAAGAGGAAGAGGAAGAGTAGGCCGGAGACGGGAAGCGGAAGAAGAAAGAACCCGAGACTGATTTCGGGTAATATTAGTTATAATCTTTGATTAAATTGTTTTATATTATTAATTAATCTGTTAACCCTGATTTATGATTTATAATCTATTTTAAGGATTATTAACATTTTATTTCTTCTGCTAAACTAGGATTAGTAATTATATGTATTGTTTATTATATATTATACATTAATAAATAATTATTAATGATTTTAAATAGTTTAAAACTATTTTATAAATGGATTTTAAATGCCAAAATTTCATTATAAATCATGAGATATAATTTTAAATAATACTCATATATTCTGAAAATATATTGTAGGGTAATTTATACTCTAATATTATAAGATATTAGTTATTATATGTTTCAATTATTATTTATTTAAACCTGAATAAATGATAAGAAATGGTTTATAATTAAAATAATCAAGTAATAAATACCTAATGACGATTTTAAATATAGGAAAATTATATTAAATTTTTCTAAGACCTAATACCTCTATTTTATGAAATTTATTTATAAAACCCGCACTATAATATTTTAATATTCCTTTAATTAATTATAAAGGACCCGTTTGGTTGTATTTAAATTATTTAAATTCCAAACAAACTCCGAAAATTATGAGAAAAATACTACTAGCTTATTTTAAGGCCTAATATTTAATAAAAAACTTATAAGGGTTAAATGTCTTCCTAAATTATATTTTATTATTAGAAGTGTTCCTACGTCTTTTGTTAGACGATTAAACTTCAGAAATTCATAATAAATAAACCGTAACTCAGAAAAATACGCGGTCAATTCCTAGAGTCTTAGAATAATGTTTAGAACATCCTCTTGAAGTTTGGTGACCTTTCGACACGGTCAAAAATACAGCTTATCTTTAGGGGCCCAAACTAGTATAGAAAACACAGCCTTTTATGCGACGAACTCCGATTCGAGTCTAGTCGATGGCGTTAGACTCAGAATGATATCTAGATCATCATGTTGTGGTTTAGGAACCCACCCGGCACAATTGCCATTATGCCCTTGATTCTAGTACGGTTATTAATCAACATTCTATGAATTTACATACTTTGTAGGAACCACTGCTACGCTCGTTTCTACGCACCCGCATCGAGGTGAGTCGTCCTAACTCACTTGGTATATTATAGAGTTATTCTTTGTACATATATGTATACCCAGTGCATCCTATGTGGACGATACTAATAAGTATTAATCATGTGAATGTTGAGATTCCTACTTATATGATGAACGCATATTAGTTAGCTATACTTCATGCTTAGTTAATATTCGTTGATATTCCTACTTATCATATTTTCACGTTTATACAATCACATGAACATTCATATGAACATAGTCGAGTCATGATGTCAATGTTGACGTCTGCATGGTTAGTCACAGGGACTAACCCAGTCATATTATTGTACACATTGAGTGGACCGCAGTGGTCCGAGTGGTACAATCAAGTAAATGGGAACAACGATGAAACTGCTATAGGGCCCTGCTAGGCGACGATAGCCAGAGTTTCCATTAAAATCATTGTAAAGTTATGTATGAGTTGATGGTTGATACGCTATAGGGCCATGCTAGGCGACGATAGCAAAGTATCCATCAGAATACAATAGTTACTTTTTAAATGCTATAGGGCCATGCTAGGCGACGATAGCGCTGTAACTATTCTATTCACCCGACAAGGTCACGAGGACCTAAGAGTCCAATGATTACACTCTTTTTGAAACCAAAAATTGCTATAGGGCCCTGCTAGGCAACGATAGCAACGTAATCATTCTACTCTAAGCTAACGGCGTTACACTGGTAATGTAACAAGTCACATGAGTCAGTTGTGGTGTCTATGGTTGAGTAAAAATCGAATATATCGATACTGCATTGTGTCGTCAGACTACCATGTCATATGTTCATTAATATTGTTTCAAGATATTGTTGTATCTGTATATCCTTAAATGTATTAGGAGTGATCGGTTAAGACGATTTCACTTAGCTTCAAAAGCTAACGGCTCTTTCCCTGCCTTGGACATTTTACATCTAGGTTATAATGAGGAGGACTATCAAGGTAACCCTGAAGGTGAATATCACTATCCTCAAGATGGGAACTATCAGGGAGATGATACTGAAGCAGACTATCAGGAAGAGTATGATAACGAAGGTCACGGGTTTGCCAGCTAGAAGAAGGACTCTAGCATACTTTCGTATTAAGACTTCCTTTATGTTTTAAATAGGTATCTTTTGTTATGTAATAATTTAAGTGGCGTCGATCGCCCAAACTTATCTTTTGTGGTTTTCATTTGGAACTTCTGTAATAGCCTAAGTAGCAAAACACTTTAAGTTCCCCCATGAATACCATTAGAAGCTTTTGCAAATTCTTTACTCTGATATATAGATATATATTATGTTAGTATGTTACAAGGACATGTCAGTTTTATGTAACTCGTCATTCCCTACGGGTCCAGAAAGGAAGTTTTAAATTTTCCCTATTTTTGGCTACTCCGGGGCGTGACAAAACCCCTTGCTATTTTTTCAATTCATAGATTAGCCCTTGTTTCTGAACAAAAAATGGCTAACATTATATTATCTGTCAACTTTAAACCTGTTATCCAAAATATTTTGGTATGCAAATAATGTATAAATCTGAAATTTGAAATCAATAATAAATACTGTAAAATAAGTAGAACCTGATTTAGATGAAAAACGGACAATAGATCGAGTCTAGTGTTTGACACTATGTCCTTAAGATAATTTATGCCCCAAATTGGTGCTCACGGATTTACGGCATTTGTCTCCCAAGATACAACAATCTCCCCCTTACTATAGAAGCACTTCAAATAATAAGGTTCTAGCGAACCATACTTGTGTTTGTGCTCTCTCAGACACTTGACATACTCTATATGTAATATGAACTAATATTAATTACTACAATTAATTTCTTCCTCTAAATGAATGAATAAAAATAACCTTTAATATGTTTTTCAACATATAACTTCCCCCACATTTGCAAGTAAATGATCACATGTTAATATGAGATTTTATCTCTACCCCCACATTTGTGAATTTCTCAAAATTAGGTGATTTTTTATTGTTCATTAACACAGATTAATCCTTATATTCATGCAACCCAATGAAACATCCATAATCTATTTCACAATTGTATTTTATAATTTTCACAATTAAAAATTAATAAAGTTCATGTCCATAAAAAATAAAAAGTTATACAAAACCAATGAAATGGGCTAAAGTGTTTATGGAGAATGAAAGGGTGCCTCTGCACCGAACCAACTGTTAAAAATTATGTGCCAAATTGATGAAAAGGTGCCAGAGGTACCATTTCCCAAACAAACTGTAATAGACATGTATGCTCGGGCGCCTGTTGTGCTTTGACAGTGCCTATTCTGAGGACCGAATTCTTTTTTCTCTTTATGAATATATATATATATATATATTTTAAATGGACACAACACAACACACCGCTTCGTGATAACAAATATAGATATAACAGACATATATATATATACACATACGTATACTTAAATGCAAACTTTGTGTTACACAGAGGATGACTCCAATACGACTGATCAAGGTATTAAAGCAGATTGCACTAGTATGTAATACTAGATCTGAAGATATAGTGTTTTGTAAATAATTCAAACACCCATAACTTGATATGCACTAGAGTTTCTCAGTTTTGTTTCATAATTAAATATCAGTGATGTGAAAAAGTTGTTGAGAAAACCAGTTTGAAATTAACAACTGTACAATATGTATTAACCAAACGTTGTCACCATTGTTATTATAAATATATAATATGCACATCCATATATGCAATATATATATATATATATACCAAATGACATGAGCAACATGTAGGTGACTAACAGATTCTCTTTAACATACGTATGAATCAAAGTGACGAGTAAGATTCGATTCCAAACAAGTTGTAACCGGACCATAGAATTACAATTAACAAACCAGTATGCATTATGAACCAGTCTGAGAATCAGAAACACTAGAAAAACTAGATGCAGATTTATACAAACCGCTAAACAGAATAATTTCGTCTTAAGATTGTTATCCAAAATATACGGGTATGCGCATAAATGTATAAATCTGGAATTGGAAATACTCACTAATTGGAGATGAATTTAAATATAGAATAAATTTGAGAAAGAATCTGAGCCCAGTGACAACACTGATTCCTTAAAAAGAATTTGCTCCCTCTCGGTGCATAAAGTTGATGAACAATCGTCTCCCAAGATAGAACGGATTTACAGTTCTGTATAAGTTGCACTCCAATATGCAGAATCCAACGAACGCAAATATATGTATAACACTCGAACAGACTTAATTCTTATATACAGAGAGAGAGAGAGAGAGAGAGAGAGAGAGAGAGAGAGAGAATAATTTTGTGTATTTTCAAAATGAATGAACAAGACCCATATATGTAGGTTGCAAGAGACTGTTCGTCAACATTCACAACCCTTCGAAAGGAGACTGTTCGTCAACACTCACAAACATTCGAATAAGGGGTGTTTGGCAAAACCCATATACAACACTAAATTTCAATTTAACATTCAAATTTCCAAAAATCATAAATTGAAATTTAGTGTTGTATATGGGTTTTGCCAAACAACCCCTTATTCGAATGTTTGTGACTATTGACGAACAATCTCCTTTTGAAGGGCTGTGACTGTTGACAAACAGTCTCTTGCAACCTATATATGGGTCTTGTTCATTCATTTTGAAAATACACAAAATTATTCTCTCTCTCTCTCTCTCTCTCTCTCTCTCTCTCTCTCTCTCTCTCTCTCTCTCTCTCTCTCTCTCTCTCTGTATATAAGAATTAAGTCTGTTCGAGTGTTATACATATATTTGCGTTCGCTGGATTCTGCATATTGGAGTGCAACTTATACAGAACTATAAATCCGTTCTATCTTGGGAGACGATTGTTCATCAACCTTGTGCACCGAGAGGGAGCAAATTCGTCTTAAGGAATCAGTGTTGTCACTGGGCTCAGATTCTTTCTCAAATTTATTCTGTATTTAAATTCATCTCCAATTAGTGAGTATTTCCAATTTCAGATTTATACATTTATGCGCATACCCGTATATTTTGGATAACAAAACTACCATAACTTACTCTTTTTTTTTCCTTTTCGAGAGATTTTTTTTTTTGGGATGTCATGTATTTGTTCGAGATCTACGCATTGGACATGAAAATTGTACCCAAAAAAAAGGGGAAATTTGGGACCTCATTTTTCGATTTTATCTGTCAAAATAGATGATATTATCTGTTCGACAGACAAAAAATATTGACGAAAACTACCATAATTTTCTCATTTTTTGGCCTTTTTCAATGATTTTTTTATTTCATGCATTTCTTCGAGATCCACGCATTAGACTTGAAAATTTTACAAACAAAAGATAAGTTGCAGCCTGATTTTGAGATTTTATTTGTCTGCAACAAGTAATATTATCTATTATCTGTCCGCAAACAGATAATATGTATTAATGATGATAACTTTCTCAATTCTTGGACTTTTTGGATAAATTATTTTTGAATTCATGTTTTTTTTTTCTTTTTTCTTTTTTTTTTCTCGAGATCTACGCATTCGACTTGGAAACTTTACAAAAACAAGTACTCCCTCAGTCCCAATTTCTTTGACTATCTTCGTATATCCAATTTTTTAAGCAAACACCATTAAATGCATTGTCTCTCATTAAAAAAAGTACATTCTTCCAAAATTACCCATTTTACTTCATTTGACCAAGAACTAATACTGCTCCAAATTTAAGTTTAGGAAGGCCATTGTTAGAAAGTGAGTAAAAAAAAAATGCATTTAATAGTCAAAGTGTTCTTTAGTTTTGGGACCGCTTAAAAAGGAAAAGTAGTCATACAAATTGGGACGGAGGGAGTAATTTGCAGGCTCATTTTGGGAGTTTATCTGTCTGCAAATAGATAATTAAATAAATTTATCATTCTTTGCATTTTTTGTGTTTTTTTTTTATTTCATGTATTTTTTTGAGATCTATGCACATGTGGTGCCAAATATTTACATAAGGAATATGTTTTTGTTACAGCAATTTAAAGTTTTTGAGGCATAAAAGGGCATTTTCGACCAAAACAAGAAAAAATGGCCTAATGAGTTAAAGAAAAGAAGCTTGGGTTTTAGGTTGGAAGGGGTTTTATTTGAGGGGGTTGAAGCCCCCATTAGTAATTCTCTCACTTGTCTAAAAATTCACTCATTATTCATATTAGGGTTAAATACATTTTTCCCCCTGTGGTTATGTTCGTTTTCACTTTACCCCTCGTGCTTTAAAAGTAGACACTTAACCTCTATGGTTTTTGGACTAAAGTGAAATTGTTAAGATTTACCTCAAAACTGATGAAAAATAGGGGGAAAAAAAGAGAGGCCAAAAATATTAACACTTAACGCCCCTTGTGCGGTTATTTTTGGGGTTAATCCCTTATGAGGAGGTAATGCTACCATTTAACCCATCTATGTGGGTCTAATTTTTAACACTTAACCCCATTGTGGCCCTTATTTTGGGGTTAACAACCTATGCATGGGGAGTTAATTTTGACACTTAAATTCTACTATGTGGGGCAAATTTTAACAATTAATCCCCATGTGGGGGCTATTTTGAAATAAATTTTAGTAGTTTCACCTTAGTCTGAAATCACTGGGTGTTAAGTGTCCTCTTTTGTAAAATGAAAATGGGTCTAACCATAGGGGGATAAAATGTAATTAATCCTATATATAATTTTTGTACAAAATGGGGATAAAGGTGTCTTTGATAAATCAATTAAGTGTTGAAAATGAGTTTTTGCAATTTTTTAGCGTGTTTGATAATGTATAAGGATTTACTACTTTAATTGAAAAAATAGCTAAAAACCTACCAAAAATTGAAGTAAAAATTTACTACTAAGTACTACATTATTTGTACTTAATTTTCAGTTTTAACAAACGGGCTGTAAATCTCTATTATTTTTTTGGGTTAATTACAGATACACCCATCATACTTCGCCCGTTTTTCACATCACCCCTATGCTTCAAATCGTGTGTATTTTTTACTAAAGTGAAACAGCTAGCAGTTTCGTTAAAATTAACGGGCATAAGCCATGTTTGGCAACAACTTTTGGAGTTTATCCATAATTATAAACTCCAAAAGTTAGAATAAATTATTTAGCAAAATAGCCTTTGTAATTACAAAGGACCAAAAGCTACCTCGCCAATCGTAATTTTTTGTGATTTAATTATAAAAGAAAAAGGAGCTACCAAACGGTCAAAGAGAATTAGTTACCCGCTTGAAACTACAAGGGGCAAATCGAAAAATGTGCACACTATAGGGGTCACTAAACTAGTCTATGAAAGATAAAGAAGGTTACCTCTTTGTTCCAGTCAGTCCGATAAGTGACTCAAACCTATATGATGGTCTGCATCAATGTGCCTCCAATCATTCCAGACCATATGCCCTGCATACACAGCAATCAATCAATATACCATTTTTTTCTTTGCTTTCAATGATTTATGACAGACCATATGAAATTTTACTTGGCTCAAACTTTAGATCATATATGCATATGTGTACATGTATGTGTTTGTGCATATGTGAATATGCGTGTGCATCCCAAAATTTGAATCAAGTCATTCATAATTTATTAGTTCCATGTAGAAGTACATACTATTCGAAAAAATGCAGAGGCGGAACTATAGGTAAACTGGGTGTTATGTTGGAGCTTAGAAGATGAAATTTCAGCCGTCAGATCATTCCATAGTCTGTTTTTAGCCATCAGATCAATTAATAGCCGTTGTGTATTTTTTGATTTGAATTGTATAAACAAAACACTGTCGTTTTGGGGTTAAGTAATGTAATTTTAGTCTTGTAACGAACTGGACATATGTCGTGTTTTCATTGGATGATTACTTACTGGTAGTTGGGTTGTTAGTCGTTGAGAAGCTAAACAGAGTATAAGTGTACAAAGAATTGGAGAGAGTCGTTACGCAAATAAACCGATTGATTCTCATTTTCTCTCTCTAGATACTCTTCTTCTCTCTCTCTATCTCTCTAGTTCTCTCTCAATTGTTCCTCCCCAATCTCTCTGAAACTCATCTTTTTTTTCTACATTCTAATTTCTGTAATTTCTTAGTTAATTGATCAGTAAGGGTTAAGCCCATACAATTGGTATCAGAGCCCCCCAACCTGGGAGAATTCGTGAGTAAATGGTCAAGATAGTTCGATCGGATATAGAGATTAATTCACCCAAGGACATAGATGAGGAAGTGTATGGATTTACATAGCAAGCACATCATTTAGTGGCTGCTCTGCAAAGGATTGCAGGGTTAGAGGCTAAAATCGACACCAAATTTGACGCTATAATGAATGGTATAGCTCGAGGCAATCTAGAGAAGGGCAAAGAACAGGGAGGACTTCTACCCACACCAGAGGTGTTGATAGGAAATACCTCTGCAATTAGAACTCAAAGGTTTAATCTTGTGGCAGCCAGAAACTTTGAAGAAAGAACTAGGTATTTACCCCAATGGAATCATGGTATGTGCAATGATCAGCAAACACCATTCCAGTATCAAAGAATTGATTTTCCGAAATTCCAAGGATCAAATGTGAAAGGTTGGCTCAGGAGGTGTACAATATATTTCCAATTAAACCTAATTCTAGAGGAGAACGGAGTGACATTTGCATCAATATACCTGGAATCAAAAGTAGATCACTAGTTTCAATGCCACTATGATAATCCTAACGGAGTGTTGTGGGAAAGGTTCTCGAGGAACATTACAGAAAGATTCTCTGATTTGGGGTATGAAGACATTGTTGGCCAATTCAAGAAACTTGTTCAAGAGGGGATAGTAGAAGAGTATGAATCCAAATTTGAAGAATTGAAGCCCTTGATTATGGCCAAGAATCGAGGGTTAACTGAGGAATACTTCATCTTTTTTTGTAAGTGCATTAAAGGATGATATAGGACATTTGGTGAAAATGTTCTGCCCAAATTCTCTTTTTCATGCCATCACTATAGTCAGGTTACAGGAGAGTCACTTGGAAGCCACCACAAAATCCAACCTACCGAGCTTTAAACCCAATAAATTTCACAAACCACCCCCGTCTATAACTCAATCCAACTCTGTCAATTCTTTTCAAAATAACCCACCAATCTTAGCCCAGAAGTCAGATCCAAACAGAAACCTTCCCTTTCAATTTGTGAGAAGGATCACTCCTGATGAGATGCAAGCTATGAGAGACATGAATCTATGTTATTACTATGATGAAGTGTTTCATAGAGGGCATGTATGTAAAAGGAGGAAGCTCTTTGTGATTACAGTAATGAAAGAATTACTAGAAGGTGACGTGGAACAAACTGATCAATTGGAGGTGATAATTGAAGAAGAACAGCCTGAGGTAACTATCTCCTTTAATGTACGTTGTGGATATGTGAATCATGAAACTTTAAGACTTAAAAGGAGTAGTGAAGAAGAATCCCATTATAATTTTGATTGATTCAGGAAGCACACACAATTTCTTAGATCTCTTGATTGCTAAAAGGCTGGGTTGTGTAACTCAACCAATAGCACAATTAAAGATATTCACATAGAAAAGGATGCTAGTTTGTCAAGCCCCAGAACTGTACATACGATTCTAGGACACGTGGCATGCCACCAAGGCACATCACCATGCCATTAGAGTTCCATAAAACACATTAGTAAAAGCTTTGACTCATGAACTCCACATATTTTCAACATTTTCAAAGTGATTTTATAAATACATTTCCAAACACACCCTAAAGAAATCTATTTTGAAAGTAATACTTTTATAGTCCAAAGGGGTCCCAAAGGTACCCTCATGCTTAATTAGAAGTAAAAAAAAAAACACCCCCGAAGTGGTAGAATTAAAAGTCATGTAGAGGGTATTTAGACCGGTTGAATGACCCCCTGGCAGAATCCTTCATTGCTGCAGAATTTTGCCTAGAGATCAATCAACTATTTCTAATTTCAACACTCCTAAACATTTTGAAATATCAAATTAACTTCCAAAACATGAAAAACATTAATAAATAAATCTCTTGGGCTCCAAGATTTCAATATCTACCATTAAAACAAGTTGAGGAAAGATTAAACTAAAATCCATTCATTTCAAACTCATGGAGTATAACTCCCGAGTTCGTCGCACCAAACCAAACCAAGCAAGGAGAACTAAAGTCGTAACATTCCCAAAACTAACCAACTAAGCATAATTCATATATTACATAAGGAAGTGACCAAACTTACATAAGTCAACATCCAAACACCCAAGTTGCAAATCCTTCCCAAAATACAAGCATAGCTCTAGAATTCTCATACCAACTCACATGGACTAGCTAGCTAAGTTGTGAACATAAACCATTTTAAGTACAAAACTACTCCCAACCGAATTACAAGTTTTCAGTACCAAAGATAGAGTTAGCTACGTTATTTATGACAATATCCCCAAAACCCACGTTGCCTCGCCGTTGCCATTTCCTTCATTCCTTCGATGTCTTGCCTTTATCACCTACAATGGTTATTCAATAACCACTACACTATATCAGCTATATGCTTGTGAATGACAACAATTATAAACATGAATAACAAACATGCTCATTCTCATCTTTTACACAAAAATATGGTCTTCAGGAACGCAAGTACCGTCCACCCTTTCATGTTAGTCCACAACTACTCCATTAGTCCGCGCGACTAACCTAGACCCACGCCTCTCTCATTTAGACGTGCAACCTCATGGCCATTTTGGAACCTAATCACAATATTGATGGCAAGCACAAGTTTCCCTTTGACCCATATATATATAAAACTCAACATGCTCAAGTATTCATAACACCGTACGATTTCACAACTAATACACAAGCTAACAAAAGTACTCTAAACATGCCAATTAAAGACAAATAAACATGCTTAGCATCACAAAGATTGTCTCAAACATCCGATTATTCGTATTTCCTAATTAGTGTCACTCACCTCAAGGATTTAACTCATACTTGAAGAACTAAGAGCCTAGTAAGGTCCAAGTATAAATCCTATACAAAATATGCAAGCTATAAGCTAAACCCCCAAATTGGGCCACAAAAAAGCTGTCTCAGAAATCCATACGATTAGTACTAACGCGTTAAACTCACCTCCAGGAGTTCGAATATGCAGCCTGTTTAAAAAAAAAGCGTCAAATGACACGACGTTTGTCGTCGCGAGCATCGCCGAGCTTTCCGCCGAAATATCTCGTTTTATTCTCTATAAAAGTTCCTAACTAAAGATGAAGAAGATGACTCATGCTTGGTGAGTCATGAGACACTTGTCTCTCATCAAGAAAGTCTTAACTTTGAGATTCTATTATGACCTCCCCGAAGTTTTATAAATTTTACAATTATACCCCTGCTAATCAATGAAACTTATTAAAACTATTCCAAACGTAAATGGGTGTTTGTCAATGTCACTCATGGGTCCCATAAGTGGTCTCACATAATATTATAAAGTTGCTAATTAACCTATTAATTGCAATGAGTCAAATTCGCTCTCACAAAGATATCCCTAACGAATCACATAAGTGGTCTCTAACAATTAATGTACTATTAAAACAACATAATAATATTAATCACATATGCCTTAATAAACAATTAATCACATAAGTTTTATTCCCCATATCTATCCCATCACACGGGGACCTATCATAATTGTCCCAAATTGGGCCTGCCACTTGGCCTATCTCTGGGTTCCAAACTGGATACCCCTAAACATCTTAGTGAGTCAAAACTCACTTAACACATATAATCACATCATCAATAAAATGTTAACATGCATGCTAAATGCAATTAAATATAACCCGCGGGAGCGGGTGTTACATCGTTTTATTAGTCAATGGAGTTTTTTAATCATGATATTTGGGTTTTTAGATTGGGCCTTTCAATTATAATGCTTGCTAGGAACTTCTTTCTTTTTTGTTCTTTAGTTTATGGTTTGAGGCGAAAGCAAGTTTGGTGGTTTCTTGCAGTGGAGGTGCGATGATGAATTTAACAACTTTGGTTTTGATTCATTTTGGCCTAAAGTTTCTTCGGTTTTGGATTTTGATTTTCTGGTGCTGATTTCGTTGTCACTATGGGAGATAGGTTTTTGGTTTTGTCGGTCAGTTGTAAGGCCTTTGTTGGTGCTTGTTTTTTTTAAGGTTCTTGATGGGAATTGACTTTTACTAGGGTGGTGCTTTTTTTGTCTTCTCTTTAGAGGATACTAATAGGATTTTGTGGCATTGTATCCAATGGTGGTGTTCCACCCTTTAACTAAAAAGGTTCTTTTGCTAAGCAAACAAAAAAAAAAGCACAATTAAAGGTAATAGTAGCCAATGAAGAAAGCATGCTTAGTTCAGCGAGGTTTACTCAACTTCTTTGGGAAACTCAAGGATACAAGTTCAAAACTGAGGTTCGATTGCTACCACTATGTGGGTGTGATATGGTGTTGGGAGTCCAATGGATGAGGGAGAATGGACCTATAGTGTTTGATTTTGAGAAAATGGTGATTAAACTGAGAAGGAATGGTGAAGATGTTATTCTTAAGGGTCACACAGAGGCTGCAACTATGAAGATTCGGGGTGAGACTATGAGGAAATTTTGTAGCAAATGTGAGAAATTGGTAGCTACCAATTATATTCTATTACCACTAAAAGCTATCCAGAAAGAAATATTCCAGAAGCCATTGACCAATTATTACTGGTCATGTACCGGAGTAGCAAAAATAGGAAAAATTTAAAATATCCTTTTTGGACTCATAGGAAATGACTTGATTGAAAGCCGTCCTGTCCTCTAACATGATAAACAACATGAAAATAAAGGGGAGAAAGCTAATCGTAACTTAAGCTTAAATCTGAACAATTTAAACGATTACAAAACATTGGTCCCAATACTAATACAACAGACTATTATAAATACACGATGCTGGCGGCTATCTTCAATCTTTAGTCTAGCTCTGCACTTCTAGTGTTCCTTAGTATCTTATTCTCAAGACTGAATTGTCCCCTGACCAACCTGCAAGGAAATCTAGACATTGGATTGTTCAGGCGTAACATGACGTCAGCTTTGCAACAAAGCTGAGTGGACGTTCATAACTATATTCACTACCAATATACATATACCAACTACTCATCTCATGTTATTACTTTGCATCTTAGGATGCGGTTAGTCCATTATCGATTGACGTCGCTCACACGGATATAGCCAAGGTATTAACCAATATATAATGCAATTACCAAACATCTATCATTAACCAAATAACGGGATTAACATAAACATGCTTGTCTGGTTCTTGAAATAAAAACAGATTTGTACTATTTCATTTCTCATTTCCCTTATGTTTGTGCATGTAAATGCGTACTCAATAAACCCAAACCCAAACTCTAGAATATGAAATCCCACGACCAATGCAACTCAATAACGTCGGGTTATGGCACTGGGGTGTGTATCTCTACTTAATCCAAATCATGCTTCCACTGCGAACTCTGATATTCTTTTCATACTTCATTTGTCACGATCCACGGGCAATGGCACTGGGGTGTGTATCTCTACTTAATCCAAATTAGAACGATGGCAGAATTGGCTCAATCGTCTATACCCTCGCTGGTGTATCAATACCAGACGAGTTGCACGTCAGAATACTAACTGCAAATCGGCAGCATGGCATCAAAGGCATGCATCAGGTCTACTATCATGGTATCCTACTGTAGAGGATGGTACATTATTAACTAACTAGCACATGATATACAGTACGACAGCAACCCATACAACGTGTGTACTATCTTCGGCAAAGCTCTTCGGACGACCAATTCATTAAAGAACTAACTACTAAGCAGTACGATAGAAAACCAAGACGCATGTACCATCTCCGGCATTTACACAGACGACTAGTACAAAAGTAGCTCTAACTGTTCTCTTACTATTATAATCACAATATACAGTATTTCAATCATACTGTCCTGTTATCACGTATCTTTATCATCTTGAAGGGTTTCTAAAACATAACGACTTATGACTCACGATACAAGAATCTCAATTATCAACTCCCAATTCCCAAGACTCCTAAACATTTCAACTCACGACCTTATTTGGTCAGAGTCACTGACACTGACTGCATGTACTAACATCGTGATGTGATCTTCAATTACATGAATCTTGATAATATAACTTTACTAGGCAAGACATATAAATGAAACGCTTAACATGCTCTTTATTCTCATTAGCATAATTAGGCATGGTTATCAGAGAAATAATAGCAGCATAATGATATAGCCAACATTGATATATAATACGCCCATAATCAATTATCCATCATAACACACCCATAGCTATACAGTCTTTCACATATAGTTCTTCTCTTTTACTTCTTATCAATATATCAAAGCAATATCTAACATGCTTGTCTCATAGCAATCGATTTCATAACATAATTCACATATACGTTAAAGTACATCAATGTACAGTCATAGCATAACAATCATAAAAACAACTTATATATATCGCATACAAATATTCTAGTAGTCATTATGCATATTGAGAGTGAGGTTAGAAACATTCACCTGGATGTCTTGTCAAGCTTATGACTCTCCGAACGGCGGATAAGTCACAAACGTCCTACAACGTATAATAGAATAACAGTGATGAAGCGTATGCGTTAGTAATAAGAGCATAATGGTAATTTTACCAAATAAGAATATCAACCTCAAGGTAGTGATCTACGTGTCATTCTAAGTCCAACGTCATTTACTAGACTCAAATCGGAGTCCGTCACATAAAAGGTTGGGTTGTCTATATCAGTGTAGGCCCTACAGGTAAACTATATTTTTTTACCGTGTCAAAAGGTCTCCAAATTCAAAGGAATATTTCTAGACATGATTCTAAGACTATAGGAACTAATCGCGTATTTTTCTGAGCTATGGTTTATTTATTATAAGTTATCGAAGTCTTAACTACATAATTGTAGTCTTCGGTGTCCTATAATTACAAAATATATCTTTGGAAGACATTTGGTCCTTATAAACATTTTCATGAAATACTAGGCCTTAAAGCATGCTGGTGGTATTTTTCTCCTAATTTTCAGGACTCGTTTGGTATTTTAAAATAATTTGAACATTAATAAACGACTCTGTATGATTTATTAAAATATCCAATTTTAGTTTTATAATTTGTTAAATTTTAAAACAGCCCTTTATTTCCTTAGGACACAATATATAATTTCTCAGATTTTGAAATGGGCCAATCGATATTTATTATCTATTTATCATGATTTAAAACTAACATTTATTATTTATTTGAACCCAAATAAATAATAAGTATAATGTAAATAATAGTAATAAAATTTTCAGAATATAGGAAATATTATAAATAATATTTCAGAATTATAAAACTAATTATGAATACTACATAACTAATTTTAAAACCATTTAAAGTAATAAACAATTACATATATCTATTTATTCTAATTTAGCTCCTTATTAATTTCTAAGAACATACTAAGATAAAGTTTTATAATGTAATAAGTTATAAAACAGTAACGTAAAGCCTTGAAAGTAGTAATCCAAATTTTCTAGAATTAAAAAATGGTTAGTAGATGTTTATTATCTATTTCATTACAAAATCAAACTAGCATTCATTATTTATTTTTAATCTAAAATAAATATTAAATATATTGAATACTACAAAAATGTTTTCAGACTATATAAAATATTATTTACTAATATTTTCATAAATTAAAACATGTTGATTATACATTAGAACTATGTTATTAAACTAATTAAAATGCCAATAACAACTAACTTGTACCATACAATTATACTACGAAATGTACCGTAGAAATCCTATTTTAGAACTTCATCTTCCTCCGCTGATACACGCAGTGTATACATATATATTTCCTATATTATACCAAAAATATACATAAACTTAAAAAGATCATAACTCATTCACTTCTCAACGAAAATTAGTAAACCATAAGTCAAAATCGAGTGCCTCGACGAGCTTGATCCAATGGTATAGGTCTCGGGTCCTAACTCTTAACGGTTTACACGAAAATTGGGAAAACTGAGAGAAGACCTAAACTTTGACCGCTTCGTTCATTGTGATGCGAAATAGTTGTCACGAACGGTTCAAACCGGGACTTAATATTAAAATATGATACATTAATGTACGGGGCTGGATTTATATATTCTAAATTTAGGCATCAAGAAAAATATGTATTATAATCTATAGTTATAAAATTAGCGGCAACAGACTATAATATAACCTGTAGTATATCATGTCATCGAATATAGAATAAATCCTATAGTGGAGAATTAAGCGTACGAATATTAAAAACCCATAATTAATATATAAGGTCACACTTAGAAATTTAGGAAGTTACATTAACAAGGCAGTATGGATTTTACAAGTACTACAATCTACCCAACTTACAAGAGATTTCGTCCCCGAAATCTAGAAGCAGCTAGTCCTACACAACTTACAAAAGTTTTGACCTTATATCAGATTCTAAGGTTGCGAAGCCTCTTTAGATACTGCTCGCTAAGTCTATTATTCTTAGTGCTACTACAAATAGTCACCATCCTTGTGAGGAAACAGAAGCATCGACACTACATGGTTGAGTTGCTGGAGCATTGTACTTTCTGGCCTCTGTATCGTTCTGCTTAATCCGTCTTGGTTGATGGTTTGCTTGTTCAGCGGTTCCATTTTGATTGCTTCTGAGTGATGTTACCCATTCCTTGTCTCGGACAATTCTTGTGGATATGGTTCATTCCACCACACTTGTAACATTATGATCTACATCCTCCGATTTGTTTCGGTGCTGGGCATTCATTGAAGTGATGTCCGCGATTTCTGTAGTTGAAACAACGTTGGCGAGTTTTACGTTGAAGTGATGCTACTATTGTGTCGGCTTTCCTTTCACCATCTTTATATCCTTTGTAATTGCAATGATTATTCTTTGGCCTCTTTCTTGGATTAGTTCGAAGAAATTGGTCGCTCTTTGAAAATTCTTGATTGGGGGTTTGCTTCTGTCCTTGGCTGAATTTTCGCGAGGGTGATCGATTCTCAAATCGTTCTTGTTCTTGGTTAATGATTTCCTCAAAACCATTTGCCATTCCCACCAGGACTTTGAATGGTTGGTTCAGATGACCAAGAGTCGATCGTTGAAGTTATAGGAAAAGTCCTAGGTGGTACTTTTGGTTTTTCTTTTCTGGGTTGTCAATCATGTGATAAGTGAATCGGGATAATCGTTCGAATTGTATAGTGTACTCTCTCACAGTTTGGTTTCCTTGGACCAGCTCGATGAACTCTTTCTCCTTTTTATTCCTCTCAGTCTGGGGAAAGTAGTTCTCTAGAAATAAATCTTTAAATTTCGTCCAGGTCATTCTTCGGATGGCTTCTTCTCAAAGGGTCGCCTTCTCTGATTCCCACCAGTCGGCTGCTGTGAATGTTAGCTGGAAAACAGCCAAGCGTCTCTTCTCATCGTCATTGTAATCAATTGTTTCGAATATCAAATCCATTTGGCGGATCCATTGTTCGGCTTGCCATGCTCCCTCTAATCCGTTTAAGGTTTCTGGTCGAAGATAACGAATCCTTTTAGCAGTTTGACTCCTATCTGGCGTACTGGTACTCCATTTCTATTTTTATGATTATTTTCGTTATTGTTGTTGTGGTTGTTGCTGACATGTTCTAATCTTTAAAGAAATGCTCCAAATATACCAGTTGGGTCCACTCCGGGAGGTACAGAGTCAGTAGATCCACTTGCTTGGTATTGGACTGCTCGGGTTGATCTAACCATGGTGTACGTAGGGGATGTTCAAAGTTTCCTACATACGAATCGATGTCTAATCGGTTAATCATAACCTATTTCATTCTTATGTGATGCATAGCACAGTGCGAATGCGAGTAATTATATTAATATCACACGATCTTAGCATACAAGGGGTGGTTCTATGAATAAGGTCCACTAATGCATATCTAATTCTAAGACTAAGGTCAATTGACATTACGTCTATTATGCAACTCAAAGGACAAGGGGTCCTACTCTCAATCTCCTTCTAGACTCTAGGCCATGCTGACTGTTCTGAGTTCCATCTCAGGAAGATCGTCAGTGCCTAAACTTCTCGTTGATATGACTAGTCGTTTCAGCTAAGCTTAGGTGAAGAGGTTTCTACCATCTTGATCATCCCTCATCAGCATTAAACTAATGACAACCCAAATTGAAGCCAATGATAAAAAAAAAGTGCAGCACTCACAACCATTTTACTATAAGGCCCGAACCCATTAAGCTAGAAATTTGAATCAGCCTCTATCAGTGGCTACAATCCCAATAGAATCTTGCACGAAGAACCAAAATCTGGGAAACACCATTATAAACCTCATATAAAGATTCCAATCAGCATTTCGAGCATTAGGTGCCAACAGAACCCAAATCAACCCATTTACTAGCATCAACTCATTGAAAAAACACATAGACACTATCCTGAAAACACACCTAGCCAATTCACCAAACCAGGGCCAGCCCTGAGATTTTGAGGGCCCTGTTCGAACTTCTAAACGGGGGCCCTCTGTATATTAGCACAAATATTACTAAATATTACTTATTGATTACTTAAATATTACTCTTCTTGCATTTTTAGTTGCAAAATCACTAATTACACTTATATAATCAATATTTCTACCATATCATTTTCAATAGATAATGTAGCTAATCCGTTCAATCTATCTTGTGACATTGTTGATCAAAGGTAAGATTTGACCAACTTCAACTTTGAAAAGCTTCTCTCTGTAGATGCAACAGTAACCGGAATAGTCAACAATATTCGATAAGCAATCCATGTATTTGGGAAGCAACCATCCATTTATTGCAATTGATTAAGCACTTCAACTGGTGTCTTTATTTCTTTTGGTAAAATGCTTCGCAAGACTTTCAATTCTGGATATAGATTTCTCCCATCAATATCATAGTTGTGATCACGTTTCAAAAAAGATTCAAGGTTGGTATAATAGGCGTTCAAACTATCATCATCAAAATCTTGCAACTTCTTCAAGTCAAATAAAAACCCAAAAGTCTTGAGTGATGAAAGCCCTTGATCCACTATATAAATGAAGTAGTTAACTCTAAAGGATTCTTCTGGTGATTGTGACACAGCTTCACTAATACTCTCATCAAACTGCCTTTTTCTGTGAATGATGCGCTTCTCACGAAACATAGGTTCAATTCCCATTGTATTCGTAATTTCCTTAGCTTCAATCATGGCCTCTGCAAATCCAGTTTCTATATACCTTTCAAAAAAGGAAATAAGTCCTTCTAATTGATTCGTAGCAACACCAATATCCATATTTTCAGCTTGAATGGTTTTACTAATAGCATTAACAGTAAACAACATGTTATTCCAAATAATCATGCCAAACAAGAGCTCAAAACTCTTAATTTCATATGTTGCTAAGCATTTAGCATCACTCTTTGTTTTGGCATCGTCCCTACTATTTTCCAAGTCAATCAATGCATCTCTTATTTGTGGAGCTTGGTATCTTATTGCTTTAAGACTTTCAACACGGCTTTCCCAACGTGTTTGTGACAATGGCTTGAGTGTGAGATCCTTCACATAATATTTCAAAACATCCCACCGTTTCGTAGAAGATGCAAACATTGCTAGTGCTTATTAAGACGAAATACCTGTCTCTTAATAAAGAAGTTCATAAATGATGAATGTCAATTGACCACATTAATACAAGTGTTAACATAGCAAATCAATTCATGAAAGGTTTATCACCAAAGACATTTATGAAGCATGCTAAAGAAATTGGTCTTGGGTATAGCCAATAGAAGCTTTGAATTATGGATTGCTAGAGCTTATTATTTGAAATAATATTTTGATCAATTATTCTAAATTCTTAAATTTCTGTCTTGAATTAATATGTACATATATATATATATATGTGAATGAATTTGACAAAAATAGTCTTTTCAAAGATATTATGGGACCATTAATGTAAATCCCCAATTTATAGGCCTTGTTGAATAAATCATTAGTGTCGTAGTACATGTAAGGGACCGTACTCTTAAATTAGTATGAAATTGTCATGACTCACATTCGTTGTTTATTTTATTAAGGTGAACCATTAAGAATGACTAACCTGATTTTATGCACGTCTTATGTTCCTTGAATTAGATCATAAGGATTATTATACGGACCAAGTGGAAGACTGTTGGAATTAATTTTGTTTAATGTAAATTCGGAATTAATTCCATTTCCTAACTTTATGTGGTACATATAATGATATAAGTCTAATACGAATATAATTAGGAAAGTTTATATTGATAAGCATTCTGAGGGAATTAGTTTCCTAATTCAAGTCTACTATGATGGAAGGTAGAAATTAAGTCATATTAGGAGTTGGGTCCTCTCTCTCCGTATAAATATGTTGGTGGTTCCATCAGAAACCTACACCATATGAATATACAAAAATACACATTATGAAGGGTTTATAGGGCAAGATGGAGAAATCCAATATCCAAGCTTTGTAGATTGCAAAGGTCGGTTCGTTACCGTCACCGACTAGCAGCCGCATGGTTCAAAGTTTATTCTGTCTCAAGATTATGGTTATCGATCAAGGTATGTAATTTAAGTTTTATCGTTGTTATGTTGTGAGAACATGAAGATCAAGATCTTAGGGATTTATGGTTTATATCTTGTTAGATTTATGTTTATACAATTGTATGTTTCCGCCTTTCATATTCATGGAATTTCTAACAAGCCTCCCATCATTAGTCCGGCCAACAGGTCCCTAGGAATAAATTTTGTTAAACACCCAAACATACCCACTCACACAAAAGAGAGAGAGAGAGAGAGAGAGAGAGAGAGAGAGAGAGAGAGAGAGAGAGAGAGAGAGAGAGAGAGAAAAAAGGGAACTACTTGAGCCCCATAGTTCCTTTGGGTATAGGAGGGAAAAAAATAGAAGTGTGAGCTTTTACTGACTATGGAATTGAGAATATTCATAATATCATATAGTCTTATCTCTCTATATGGTAGTATTGTGTGTGTTGGAATCAAGGGATTTGATTCCTTATTTTCTGTCTTATTTATGGGTCATGTTGACCACTATTATTAGGCTTTATTTCTCTATTATTCTCTTTCCTTTTTTCTCTTCTCTGTAATTGTATATATACATGGGATTATAGTGAATAAAATTATCCCTTTCTCTAAATTCTTTTTGGTATCAGAGCCAAACCTAAACCACCAACACCACCACTGCTGCACCGCCACCACCATCTCTGCCACTGCTTTGCCGAGGCCTCCCAGAGACCACCCAAGCCTCGGCGACCCCTCCTGTACATAGCAGCATCCTTGTAGCCGCAACCCTTATCAGCGGCGCACCCCACAGGCCCTTCGGACAAGTCCAGCAGCCTGTCCGGCTGCTTCTCTTGCCCTTGTTGGGCACATTGATAATGTATTAGAGCCCGTCTTGTGCTCTTCGTCTCCCGTCCGGGTAACCGAGTGTCCGGTTGCCCCCATCGTCATTCGCCGAGTCTCCGGCCGTGTTTGCTCCTCCTTTGTCTTTCTTTACCAAATTCTTGTGCTGATCAATGGCCGATACTGGTAAAGACATCGTTACCAACCCCACTACACCCCCGGCTCTCTCTTTCCTATCCTATACCAGCTCAGCGTGTCACGAGCGTGTTATTAAATGGAAAGAACTTTCATGCTTGGTCTCGCTCCCTTCGTCTCTTTCTTGGGGGTAAACGCAAGATTGGGTGGATTCTTGGCAAAATGCCTACACTTCCTGAAACCGATCCCAAGTATGATGAGTGGTACACTGATAATTGTATTATTTTGGGTTGGATATTTAATTCTATGGAGGAACGTATCTACAATATGTTCATGTATCACGATACCGTTCATTGTCTGTGGACTGCTTTGTCCAAAATGTATGCTCATGCTCAGTGCGATTCTCGCATTTTTGAGCTCTACCAGGATATTTCTCATGCCTCTCAGGCCACAGGCCACCTTGAGCCTCACCGTTGCTGATTTCTTTAGGTATCCCCAGACCCGCTGGGAGGAACTGGCCCAGTATGAGCCAC
This sequence comes from Hydrangea macrophylla, assembly GCA_033977485.1. NCBI lineage: Eukaryota > Viridiplantae > Streptophyta > Magnoliopsida > Cornales > Hydrangeaceae > Hydrangea > Hydrangea macrophylla. The sequence continues at coordinate 28,659,768 of CM066994.1, read as the reverse complement.
TTAGTGAATTTACTACTGATGGTGCTGTTGAGTCCAAGCGCCTTGATCGTCGCCGCACTTACCAGTTTTTGATGGGCTTAAAGCCCGAGTTTGAAGCCCTTCGCACCCAGATCCTGAATACCACTCCTATGCCTTCTCTATATGAGGCATTTGCTACTGTTGATGGTGATGAGCGGCGACGCCGACTTCTATCGCCCCCTCCTGTGCCTGAGTCTCCTTCTTCGGCTCCTGATCAGATGGTATTTGCTGCACCTTCTGGCTATCGTCCCGGAGGAAATCGTTCTTCTTCCAGTAATAACCGTCCCTATGCTGGAGGTAACCATCCTTTCTGTCAGCATTGCCGCCAGCCGGGTCATACTATTGATCGTTGCTTTGACCTTCATCCAGAGTTGAAGCAACAGTTCCGGAACCGCCCTACTGGCCGTGGCAGGGGTGCTCCTCGTACTGGTGCTGTAGTTGAGATGGTTTCGACTCCCACTCCACCAAATTATGATCAGATTCAGTCTCAAATTGCCCAATTACAGTCACATTTGGGCTTGGGTGCGCCTTCATCTTCTTCCGGCCCCACGGCTGCTATTGCTGCAGATACTCCTACCGTTCTTCATGGTAAGTCAATCCATCCCACTTGGATTCTGGATTCTGGTACTAATAATCATATCACTGGTGAGCTTTCTTCCTTTACCTCTCCTTTTACTCCCATTGATCAGTCTGTCCGTATAGCTGATGGGTCTTTCATTCCCATTCATAGTCAGGGTGATGCTTGTTTATCCCCTGACATCACCCTTTCCTCTGTCTACTATGTCCCCAATTTTTCTTTTAATCTTCTTTCTGTTAATCGTCTTGCTAAATCCCATAATTGTGCTGTTGTGTTCTTACCTACCTCTTGTTATTTGCAGGACCTGACTTCGAAGAAGATTTTTGGCAGGGGGTATGAGCGTGACGGTCTCTACTACTTTGGCGATCCTCCTCGTTCCAGTTTGCAAGCTTCTGTTTTGCCAGTCTCTAATAATTCTGTTTTACCAGATTCAAATAATTATGTTTTTTCTCTTCAAACATTAGATTTGTGGCATGCTCGTTTAGGACATGCAAACTTTCAGTATTTATGTTGGTTATTTCCCCCATTGAATAAAGCTTGCAAGGATTTTCATTTCAAATGTGTGGTTTGTGAATTGTCTAAACACGCACGCACTTCTTATATTCCTCGCATGCACAGGGCACCTAGTGCCTTTGATCTTATTCATTCCGATGTATGGGGGCCTTCACCTGTCACGGCTCAATCTCACCACCGTTATTATGTCACCTTTATTGACGATTACACTCGTTGCACATGGGTTTACCTCATGAAGAAAAAGTCCGAAGTTTTCACTTATTTTAAAAAAATCTTGCAAATGATAAAAACTCAATTTCATACAGTTGTGCGTAATATTCTGTCTGATAATGGTAGGGAGTATATCACGAATGAACTTAGGTCTGAACTTAATAAGTGTGGTATTCTTCAATAGCTTACCTGTCCCTACACTCCTGAGCAGAATGGTGTGGCGGAACGGAAAAACCGTCATATTGTGGCTACTGTTAGGTGTCTCTTATGTGGTATGGGTGTTCCCAAGTATTTTTGGCACATGGCGGTTCTTACTGCTACTTACCTTATAAATCGTACTCCCAGTCGTGTCCTACAAGGTAAGGCTCCTCTTCATGTCCTCAAACCTGATTGTACTCTTTTTCCTCTTGTACCCCGTGTCTTTGGGTGCACTTGTTTTGTTCAAAACCGAAGTCCTACGTGGACTAAACTTGATAATAAGGCAATTCAGTGTGTATTCCTAGGGTATTCCTCCATGTCCAAAGGGTATCGGTGCTATGACCCTGCCACTCGTCACTTTTACTACTCTTTAGATGTTACTTTTCTGGAGACTATTCCTTTTTTACAGGTCATTCTTCCTCTCCAGCCACCGTCGTGGAGACTGCTGAGGACGATACTTCTGTGCTTCCACGCCCGGTTCCTATTCTTGAGTACCCTAGTGTATCTTTGCCTCCAGTTGTCACGGCTGATCCCACGCAAGTATATTCTCGTCGTCCACGCTCTCCAGACCCTCCGCTAGCTTCTTCTCCAGAATCAGGTAACTTGTCTTCTCCTTTAGTCCCTGATATTGTCCCTCCCCGTTATCCTACTAGTATTCGACGCCCCCCTTCCCGTTTCCTTCTTTCAAGTAGTACTAACCATCCCATTTCTGAGTATGTTTCTTACCAGGGCTTGTCTGATTCCTATCAATCCTATATTAGTAAGGTTGATTCGGTCTCTATTCCTCGGTCGGTTCATGAGGCTCTCCAGGATCCTAAGTGGGTAGCTGCTATGAAAGTGGAAATGGATGCCCTCCAAGGCAATCAAACGTGGGAACTTGTTGTCCTTCCACCTGGTGAACGCACAGTTGGCTGTAAATGGGTATTTAGTCTGAAGTATTTAGCAGATGGCACTATCAATCGTTATAAGGCCCGTCTTGTTGCTAAAGGCTTTACTCAGGTTCCTGGTAAAGATTTTGGTGCCACCTTTGCTCCTGTGGCCAAGTTAACTATCGTCCGACTTCTTGTCTCACTAGCCGCTTCCTATTATTGGCCTCTTCACCAGCTCGATGTCAAAAATGCCTTTCTTAATGGTGGCTTGACTGAGACAATTTATATGGACCCACAGCCGGGGTTTCGAGCTCAGGGGGAGTGTTTGGGGAAAGTTTGTCGCCTTCGAAAATCATTATACGGTCTGAAGCAATCTCCTCGAGCTTGGTTTAGCCGTTTCAGTGATGTGGTTCTCAATATGGGATTTGCTAGGTGTCACTCAGATCATACATGTTTTATTCGTCGCTGGTCTCAAGGGCAATGTATTGTTATCTCTGTGTACGTTGATGCTATTATAATTACTGGTGATGATGCACCGGGGATTGGTCAAGTGAAGCGTGATCCAGGTATGTTTTTTGATATTAAGGATTTGGGTTCTCTTCGGTATTTTCTTGGTATTAAGGTAGCAAGGTCTCAGCACGTTATCTCTCTATCCCAGAGAAAGTATTCTCTGGACCTTCTTCAGGATACAGGTATGCTTGGGTATAGGCCCGCCTCCTCTCCAATGGATCCAAATCTTAAGTTAACTATAGTTATGGGGGAATCTCTACCAGATCCTTCAGTGTATCAGCGTCTTGTGGGTCGTCTTATCTACTTGACGAACACAAGACCGGATCTTACGTTTGCTGTCAGTATTGTAAGTCAATTTATGCACTCCCCGCATACCGCTCATTTGGATGCTGTCTATCACATTCTTCGGTATCTTAAGACTTGTCCTGGTCTTGGACTCTTCTTTAAAACAGGACCACAGTCCGGTCTCTCCTGTTTTACAGATGCAGATTATGCAGGCTCGAAGGATGATAGACGTTCTACCTCTAGCTTCTGTACTTTTCGTGGTAGTCATCTCATATCCTTCTGTACTTTTCGTGGTAGTCATCTCATATCCTGGAAAAGTAAGAAGCAAGCAGTTGTTTCACGTTCTTCCGCTGAAGCAGAGTATCGTGCCATGGCTCAGGGTACATGTGAACTTCTTTGGCTTCGCTCTCTTTTCAACGAGTTGGGCTTCCCAGTAACAGATTCATCTACTTTGTTTTGTGATAATAAGTCCGCTATTATGTTATCCTCTGACTCAGTCCTTCATGAAAGAATGAAACGCATAGAAGTTGATGTTCATTTCAATCGTGAGAAAGTTTGGTCGGGAGTTGTCACGCCGAAATTTGTATCCTCATCTGATCAAGTTGCTGATATGTTTACTAAGTCTGTTGGTCCAGGACTTCTACAGTCTTCTCTCGGCAAGCTCGGGCTCGTCGATATCTTCGCCTCAGCTTGAGGGGGAGTGTTGGAATCAAGGGATTTGATTCCTTATTTTCTGTCTTATTTATGGGTCATGTTGACCACTATTATTAGGCTTTATTTCTCTATTATTCTCTTTCCTTTTTGCTCTTCTCTGTAATTGTAGATATACATGGGATTATAGTGAATAAAATTATCCCTTTCTCTAAATTCTTTTGTGTGTAATATAATAAACTCATCAAACGTTAATTTTCGGGGTTTAAAAGGAAGACAAAGAAGGTGTTGTGACTCTTCATCTCTTGAAACCTGCTTCATCAATTTTCTAACAGATTTGAAAAGCCCTTTCATTAGCATCAATGCACTGTCTTTTGATTTCCGAAAAAGCTAAGATACATTCCACATTGTATTTATCTATGAGTAATATTTGGGTGACAAACACTTTCTACAATCACACTCTATCTCTCTCATGGGTGGTACTATAAGGGGTCAAATTGAAAATTGTGCTCACCATAGGGGTCAAAGTGGCAAATACTCTACTAAACAAGCTTCTATTATGTCAATTTTAACCGATTCACTTTGGTCCAAAATAAATGAGGTATTAGTAACACGATTTGAAATACATAGGGTAAAATGAAAAACGGACTAAGTACATGAGATGTATCTGTAATTAACCCATTTTTTATTAAGAAGGGGGAGATGACTCCAACTTTACAAGCCTGAGCAATAAACTTACAACCCCCAAGGAATTTGACCTCTTACTAAGACAATAGAGCAAACCTATGGAGTGCCTAACAGCCAGCACAATTTTTTTTTATTTATTTTACATTTTTTGATACTAACACCCTACACATTTAATCATGGAAGAAAGCACCTTTGATTCTTTCGTTCTTATTACATCTTCAAATTTTGATTTCTAATGGTATTTAATTATAGAAGAAATTATTAAAAAGATACTTTTATTATTTTTCTTTCACTTTTCTTCTCTAGATTCACAAATTAGACAGACTTTGGCTCGTTTCGTTTGCAAATTTACAAGAAAAAGAAAAGAGATCGAAAAGAACATAAGAGAGAACTATTTTTCTATTATTTTGTAGCGTAAAAAATATTTTAGTTCCTTGTAATATTGGCGGAGTTTCACTTTGTACCCAAATTAATTTCTCAATGCATCGCTTTGGTCCCTTAAGTTCAGAATTGTGTCAGTTTGGAACCTTTGACATGATTTTTAAACTTGATGGACCAAAGTGATCCATTTGAAAATGCAGGCCCAAAATGAAACTCCGCTAACCTAGAATGTTTTTTTTTACCCTATTTTTCTTTTGTGTTTTTCTCAATGTAGAAACAACATTAAATATTTAAACATTCAAATTATAGTAGGAACTCAAAAAAAAAAAAATAATAAAAGAGGAAAGAAAGTGACTCTCGAAATTGAAAATGTTTTCGTAATATTTATGTTATGTTTTCTTTTCCTTCCTACTTTTCTCAATATTTTCCTTATTAACCAAACAAGAACAATTTTTTTTCTTGGTGTTTCCTTCTCTTTTTCCACACGATCCATGAATCAAACAGAGCATTACAAAAAGTATAAGGGAACAATATGCTGGGATATAACACCAATTACCAGATCCAAAGGCATATGAGAAACGAAAAAAAACACAAAGAAAATCCAATTAACACAAGAAACACGAGATTTATGTGGTTCATCAATTGCCAGATTTATGTTGCTGAGTATCTTGTTCTGCTCTAGGGATGGAATATAAGAGTGCCTTCTAGTAGTATATATTAAGCTGAACATTTAAATCAAAACACATATAACTGAAGAAATATAAGAGTTTAACATGTACACACTTTGAAAGAACATATTGGAGCCATTGAGCTCTTTCTAGTGGATGCTAATGACTTTGAAGTCACATAGAGATCGAGCGATACAAAAGCGGTGGTGGCCGTCACCTCTAGGACCTATTAGTCTTAGGTCTTCTGAGATTTCTTCTCTCTGCATTGGCAAAGAAGCAGCCTGACATGAAGCAAATGGTGACAGTGTGAACAAATCCAACGAACGCTCCAAATCCGAAAGGAAGTCCTACAATTGACATTTTTGGGCCTACTTCTTGTGATTCAGGTGAAGCAGTTTTTTCTTTCACTTGTGTTGGTGAAGATAACAAACTATGTAGTCCCTTGTTTCCCTCAAAGCTTGACTCGGGAAATGTTAGAAACTGACCTCCTAAAGGAATAGTTCCTGAAAGTTGATTGAAAGAAACACTAAATTTTGAAAGGAAACTGAGATTTACGAATGAGGATGGTATGACTCCTTAGAGACTATTATTGGACAAATCCAAACTTTCTAGGTTAGTCATCTCGGATAAAGCACTTGGAATATGTCCAGACAGATTGTTTTCCTTGAGATTTAGAACATGGAGTGCTTTCAAGTTCCGGAATTCTGGCCAGATTGGTCCCGAGAGCATATTAGAGCTCAAGTCCAAAGTTGGTGGAAATCTCGATATCTGGACATATTGGAACTTGTTCAGGTTGTTTCGTAAAAAGAAGAAAAATTCAGAAGGGTGGCCTTCAATCGATATATTCCGGTTGATGAGGGACTGTAGGTTGGTTAAGCCCTTTGGAATATCCCCTGAAAGCGAGTTATTCGACAAATCCAAGTAAAACAGTGATCTCAACATGTCAACCCAAATTGGAATTTCCCCGCTCAAATGGTTCCACGATAAATCAAGTAGCTGCAAATTGGTGCAACCGCTCAACCAGCGTGGAATTGAGCCAATGAGCTGACAATTCGGAATTATTAGAGCCTTCAGGTTTGGAAAGTGCAGATTTACATAACCTGCAGGCATTTCTTCAGCTTGGAAGTTTTTTGTGAGAACCAGAGTATTTAGCAACTTGCAGTGTTGTAAAACCTCTAGAGCTGTCGATAAATTTTGAAGACCCGTATTTGATAATGATAAGTGAGTGAGTGACTTGAGCTTACTGAAATGGGTAGGAATTTGGCCGCCAAGGTCGTTGCGGGCGAGACCAAGTGTTTTTAGTTCTTGGCAGAGAGAGAGGCTGTTTGGGATGGGTCCGCGGAACTGATTAGATCCGAGAAGTAGGGACGTTAGACGAGTTGCAGAAGAACAGTTGAACTCAATTGGACCATTCAGAGAGTTATTCACAAGGTTGAGCTGTGAAATGGTCACGGAATTTGTGAGAGAGACCGGTAAGGGACCGATAAACTGAGTGGGCTGAAAATTGTTGAAGCTTTACAAGTTTCTGGAAAAAATCTGGGAGATTTCCTGAAAATCTGTTGACAGAAACATCAAACTTGACAAGATTCGAGAGGTTTCCGAATCCAAAACTCAAAGACCCAATAAGTTGGTTCGACGATAAATCCAAGTACGTGAGCGAAGGTAGATTTATGTCTGACGGTAGCGACCCCGTTAAATCGTTAGAGCTCAAGTCAAGGACCTCCAGATTCTCACACTGAAACAGTTCAAATGGAATAGAGCCTTTGAATGAATTTGTAGAGAGATTGAGAGTTGTAAGATGATCCAAACCAGCCAAGGATTTGGAAACCAGTCCTGTTAGTCTTTTGTTTCCAAGATCCAAACTCTTCACCCTTGATGAGGAAATGTTAGTCTCACAGCAAGTAACACCGTCCCAAGTACAACAATTGGAAGAGTTGCCCCAACCATCAATCGCTGATTCCAAACCTTCTTGGAAACCTTGCAATGACTTTAAGTCCTTAGGATTGCATTCTGGGCTTAAAGAATAATTTAGGTCTGCTAAAAGGCAGGTCACTAGGAATATAGAGATAACACAGTTTGAAATGGCCATTTCTGGGTCCAACTGCAAAATACAAGGGCATGGGAAAGGGAGCTAAACATAGAAGAGGAACAACCTTTAATTTGATGATACAAATTACTTTTTTCCAATACCATCATCAGCGTCTACCTTGACTTCCATCGAACAAGACAGTTCTAACACTATTATCTTAAAGATCCATTCTAATAGAATTTTTATTTCTTTCCCATGCAAAGTAAGTCTTACTTGCTTCTGCTTTTAAGTTGGAGATGATATTTTGCACATGAAGACTTGAGTTCAGAATTGACGGAACCGATGCTCCTCAACTTCCGTAGTAAATTAATCTAACTCTATAACGTTTGTATCCATCTACATCCCTCTTTGGCTTTTTTATCTCTCTTTCTATATACAAGAAAAAAGTCACTTTCATGTATGAAGCAAAGCATATTACAATTGGACCATATAGTAATATAACAATATGAACAGTGATTCGAAATATCTAGTATACATAATTTGACTTCGATTCTTATTTTGACTAAGGGTTAGTTTGACCCCATGTGACTTTTTAAAAGGAGCTTATGAAATTTATTACTAAGTTCTTTGATAATTATATGCAAGTGGCACACTACTCTTTAAAAAGACATCATGAAACCAAAAAGCAACCTTGGGCTTTTAAAAACTCCATTCTAGAGCTTTTAAAAGCTCCCTCCAAAAAAGCCCTAAATTCAATTTTTGCAAAGCTCATAAACTAGTTACCAAATGAATTAACATTAAATTGTGCTTTAAAAAAGGAGAAGCACCACGTGGGGGCCAAACTAAGACTAAGTGATATAGTTAGTGAAGGATCATTATCTCTTGACTATATTAATTCATGATCAAGAGAAAGATCAGTTGTAACGTCCCAAGTGGTCCACTAGCCCAACAACTTGACAGGCCTACCATATTGACCCTTAAAATGCTTAAGCCCAAGTTGTTAGTAATAGCCCATTTGGTTCTACATATATCAGACTAACTTTTTATATTTATCTGATGTGGTATGGGATCTCACAATCTCCCCCACTCAGAGACATGGCGTCCTCGTCGCGTTGGCCCAGTTCTCCCCCTCGCTGGTCGATGTGGAAGCAGATCATTGGTTACCACAAAGCAGGCCATTAGTGTGCACAAGGTATACTAACTCGGGGCCTCTACCCCACTTCGGAGCCTCTACTCCTCTGTCACACCGCTCACGGCGCCCTTACGGGACCAGGGTTGACTCTGATACCATTTGTAACGCACCAAGTGGTCCACTAGCCCAACAACTTGACAGACCTGCCACATTGGCCCTCAAAATGCTTAAATCCAAGTTGTTAGTAATAGCCTACTTGGTTCTACATATATCAAACTAACTTTTTATATTTATCCGATGTGAGACGAGATCTCACATCAGTTCTACCTCTTTATGCAATAGGTACCATTTCATTTCATTCATTCATTCATTGATAGTTTTGGGCTCCAATTATAACTAGCTACTTCTTAGTTTCTTCATATGTTTTAGAGTTGTTTGGTCTAAAATCTCTCTAAAAGCATCCACAATGGTGTGGGGAAAACTTAAGGCAAACATTGTCAAGTTGTGGTACGAAGAAATATTGGCTTGCAATGGTGTAATCACAAATTGGCTTTGTGTTGTGAGGGCCATTTGCTACCAAACGGTTCGTTGCGAGCCGTTTCAATATCAAAGAACATTGGGTGACCCGTTGTCCTCCATTCTGTACAATATATCACTAGAGTACACTAGAACGTTTCTAAAAAATTTCTCATGCTTACTCCTTATGTGAAACAGCAGCCTTTGTGCTTTCTCATTTCCAAATGGCACACTGTGAGCAATATTACCCCCAAACATCATTCTCTAAGCCGTTACACGATTAAACGGCAATGCCTGAACCGTTTGCTCATATCACAGTTAAACTTTGGTGTACCACAAACTTAAGTTTTACTATCATATAAAACATAAGTTTGTCTGGTACACACAATACCATTGAGGCACCACAAATTAAACTTAAGTTTATTCTAAGTGGTTATATATGCATAACACCACACTGAGGATACTATAACATGAGGATTAAGTCTTCCTGAAACATAGTATCAATAGGTATCTTAGTCAACATGGGAATCTTTTTGGGAGATTTCAAAATATCTAAATTTTTTTTTAGGCTAAACAATATATCAGTACCGTGGACTTTTAGCAAAATTTCACTTTGGAGCCGGCATTTTTAGCATTTTGGTCCCTCGCAGTGCAATATTATTAACGTTTTTGGTGTCAAATTGACACAATTTTAAAACTTGAGAGATCAAATATTGCATTTAAAAATACAGAACTCAAAATGAAATTTCGCTAAAACTATCTAATATTAAAATGTTGTTTAGCCCTTTCTTTATTGATGTTGAGTTTTTTGGCATGTTGTTGAGGGAAAACGAACCAAATATAAGAGAAAGTGGAAGACTTTAATTTAATAGTGGAGTAGTGTCAACTTCAACAATGGCATACATAGAAAACCAAACAAAACGAAAATTCGTTTATGAGACGCTCACAATGACTTGAGTAGTTTTGTGGGCCCACACAATAATTGAAAAAAATGGTAAAATATCATTGACCTCCTCGGAGGTTCGGTTAAATATCATAAATCTTTCTTGGTTTTTGAATAATATCAGAGACTTCTCTTATTTTTAAAATTTTGTGTCACTAGCCTCGCTTCTATTAATGACACTAGATGAAATCTTGTAATATAATCAAATTTTAAACGGGAACTGGCACGTTGTCCTTATTTTGACTAATTGACCAAAACAAACTCACAGGCTTATGACTGATGACATAAATGCCCTTACACTAGATATCGCACTTGACAAATTATAGTTCCCACGTCTTAGAAATATCAAATGTGAGGGCATTTATGTCATTTGACGTAAGCTTGTGAGATTGTTTTAGTCAATCAATTAAAAACAAGGAAAACAGTATCATTTCAATTTAAAAGTTTGTTAACATCACAAGATTTTACCACTACCGTAAACAGAAAGGAGTTCATGTAAATTCCTATGTCCTATTAAATGTGGCCCACTAGCCTTCTATGTTAGTTGAACTCCACTAATTATTTAGCCAATAGAAGATTGTCCCAATTAAATATATATATATAAAAGATATACGTTATTAATTGTTGAGAGAACCGATGATTGAATGGTTCATCTTTCAACAGTTATTAAATAAGGGACTTTTCATATTTCAAGGAAATATTTATGAAAGTCATTACGTATTCCAAGACCGTCTTTATGACAGTCATTAATAGGCCCTCTTCTCTCCTCTATAAAAGGTACACCCTACCCCTTGAAAGTTAACCTCAATCAATTACAGAAAATAAGGGTGTATATAACTGAGAGACAGAGAGAAGAAGTGAAGCCTTGAATAAAGTGCAATCTAAGAGGTTCCAATTCTGTCTTTACCAATTTCAATGGCGAATAATGGTATGTAATTTTATATTTGATTTCTTAAGGTGTGTTTTATTCAAGATCTTGGCAATTATATTATTTCCGCATGATAGTTTTATCAATTAAAGTCTTACAGTTGGTATCAAAGCCATTGTTTTGAATATACACATCTTAGACTAAATTAATCAGATCAGTTCATGTATATATGTTCATATAATCGTATATATGTTCATATATATATATATATATATGTTCGTATATATGTTATTGCATCGTTTAGAATTAGTGCATTTTGGAATCAATTACTCCGTATTATTGAAATCTCTCAGATCTGCTCGTGTATGTATATACACTGTTAAATGGATGTTTGTGAAATCATTACATGTTGTGAACATACATGTTCTTGTATATGTATATCACACGTATAGATTTCATGCTAAAGAGTTTTTGGTAGAGTAATAAAATTGTACTCCTATGTATCTGAGAATTTTGGAAAATATGAATAAACTAAGTATTTATTATACACTTTTCATCATTTAATTACAGCCTTGACCCTATTACATGTAAAATTGATTTGACTTGAAATTAGATGGGTAATCCCTTAGTCAAATGTAAATGATGAAAAATATATCATATCAGTACATCATTGTGAAGTTTGCATCCTATCCAAAGATATTAAACTAATTTTATCGTGTATGAATTTTGGCTACTGTGTCTAAGAGTTTGTTATATGCTAGCCAGAAAAGAATTCAAGTTTATTATTTTAGTTGTCTTGATAATTAAGAGTTATTGTTATTTTTGTCTTTGAAAGTTTTAATCACATAAAAGAAAAAATAAAATTTATTATTTATTATGAAAGTGATTAAGTAAATAAATGACAATTTTAGTAATTAAATAATAACTCTAATAAAAGTGATAGAAAATATACAATTTTAGAGTTATTGCTTAAAGTAATCATTGCACAGAAAATTCAATTACATAAAAGAAAAATTAGAAAATTTTTATTATTAAATTAGTAATTGAATTATTTAAATGATGACTTTAGCAATTAAATAAACAACTCTAATAAAAGGTTAGAGAATATTATTGGTTAGTTTTATTTTCATAGGGTTTATTAACTTGGTAGTTGCCAAAGTGACCTAGGTTAGTGAGCCTTATGAATATAAAACTACATTAAAGATTAGTCAAATAAGGGTGACATAAAATACATTAATATTCTCAATGGCAGTCATAGTTGGGAGATTGGGGCTAGCACAAAGGAGAGTCACTTTCAACTAACTATGAACTGGATAGGGTAATGTAATTTGTGTTACTGAGTAGTTTAGAATTGGATACCCAAAGGTAACATGACTAACTATTAGGTGACATAAATTACATTAGACCTATATAGGTGATAATATTTTACACCTATAGAGTGGACACTAGATATGCTATGGTTTCGCCCAAAGGAGAAACTGTAGTGATGTCAATAGTTCATCTATTTAGAATTTATAATTCTATATTAAAGATAAACTCAAGGCCTTATCGTGAGCATTGTCCTATTTCAGTGACTGTTCCCACTTCGTTGCACTCTCATGCATCTAGCATTCCAACTCTTAATGGGTCAAACTTTTCGGAATGGTATGAACAAGTTCAATTCACACTAGCTAGGTGTGTTAGATCTTGACATGGCATTGTTGGTTGAAAAACCTGAGGGAGTTACTGCTGACAGTACTGCAGTACAGGTTGACATGATGAAAGCCTGGGAAAGATCGAACAGACTTAGTCTTATGTTTCTGAGGATGACCATAGCTAATAACATTAAGACTTCTCTTCCTCAAACTAATAGTGCATTGGAACTATTGACTGCTGTCAAAGAACGTTTTAAATCAGCAGATAAGTCACTAGCAGGCACACTTATGGCAGAATTAACTACTGTCAAATATGATGGTAATAGAGGGGTTCAGGAACATATCCTCTATATGACTGACAAAGCTGCAAAATTAGGAGCACTAGGAATGCAAGTGGGTGAATCCTTTTTAGTACAGTTTATTCTTAACTCACTCCCTTCTCAGTTCGGCCCATTCAAAATTCACTATAATACTCATAAAGACAAATGGAATTTGAATGAGCTGACTAGTATGTGTATTCAAGAGGAAGTGAGATTAAGGCAAGAAGGACCCCACTCTGTGCTAGTTGTAACTCATGAAGCTAAAAAGAAAGGAAAGTTTGTGAACGGAAAGAGGATTCCACCAAAGAAAGGAGATGGACCTGGGAAAAGTAGCCAGGGCCATGGAAAGTTTATTGTCACGTGTTATTTTTGTGGCAAGAAAGGTCATGTGAAGAAGGACTGCAGCAAGCGTAAGGCTTGGTTCGAAAAGAGAGGTACCAATCTTTCTTTTGTATGTTATGAATCAAATCTTGCTGAAGTTCCTTCTAATACTTGGTGGATTGACTCTGGGGCCTCAACTCACATAACAAATTCAATGCAGGGATTCCTTACCACCCGGAACCCGAAGGAAAGTGAACGATTTATCTATATGGGGAACCGTCTCAAAGCGGAAGTGGTATTTGTTGGAACCTACCGCCTACTCTTGGAGACGGGTCATCAGATGGATCTTATGGACACTTTTTATGTACCTTCGATTTCTAGGAATTTGGTTTCTCTATCCAGATTAGATGTTGCTGGATATTCTGTTTTATTTGGTTGTGCAAAACTAAGTTTAATGTTTAACTCTATTATGGTTGGTTCTGGAATTTTATGTGATGGTTTATATAAAATTTCTTTGAATCATGAGTTTGCACAATCTTTGATAGCCTTGCATTCGAATGTTGGTTCAAAACGTGGCCTAATTAATGAAAACTCTTCAATCTTGTGGCATAAAAGACTGGGGCATATCTCCAGGGATAGAATTGAGAGATTGGTGAAGACTGGGATTTTGGATAACCTAGACTTCACTGATTTTCAAGTGTGTGTGGAATGCATTAAGGGAAAGCAAACCAAACACACTAAGAAAGGTGCCACAAGAAGTACTAAGCTTCTTGAGATAATTCATACAGATATTTGTGGACCACTATCCATTCCATGTTTTGCTGGAGAAAGATATTTTATCACCTTTATAGATGATTTTTCTCGCTATGGTTATGTATATCTAATACATGAAAAGTCTCAGGCCGTTGACATCCTTGAGGTGTTTATTACTGAGGTCGAGAGGCAGTTAGATAGAAAGGTTAAAATAGTGAGATCTGATCGAGGTGGTGAGTTCTATGGTAGATATGATGAGACAGGACAAAATCCTGGCCCATTTGCCAAATTTCTTGAAAAGCATAGCATTTGTGCTCAATACACAATGCCAGGTATGCCACAGCAGAATGGAGTTGCTGAAAGGCGTAATCGTACACTTTTGGATATGGTTAGGAGTATGATGAGTTTTTCAACTGTACCTGATTCATTGTGGGGTGAAGCATTAAAGACTGCAATGTATATCTTGAATAGGGTTCCTAGTAAGGCTGTCCCAACAACTCCTTTTGAGTTGTGGACTGGTAGGAAGCCTAGTTTGAGACATTTACATGTTTGGGGTTGTCCAGCAGAAGCAAGGATCTTCAACCCACATGAGAAAAAGTTAGATTCAAGGACCATATCTGGATATTTCATTGGTTATCCAGATAAGTCCAAAGGGTACAAATTTTATTGTCCTAGCCATAGTACGAGGATTGTGGAAACCGGTAATGCCAGATTCTTAGAGAATGGAGAAGTTAGTGGGAGTGATGAATCAAGAAAAGTTAATCTTGAGGAACTAAGAGTGGATATCCCACCACCCTTTCCTCCTCGAGAAATTGTTGTTCCTCAAGCTATTCAACCAGTTGAGGGAAATGAACAACATCATGGAAATGATTCACCACTTCATAAGGATGTTGCCATTGAAAATAATGTAGTATCACCACAACCGGCAGTTCTGAGGAAATCTCAGAGGGAAAGAAAATCTGCCATTTCAGATGATTATGTGGTGTATCTACAAGAATCTGATTTTGACATTGGGATTAATAAAGATCCGGTTTCATTTTCACAAGCCATGGAAAGTGATAATTCTAGTAAATGGATCGATGCTATGAATGAAGAGTTGAAATCGATGGACCAGAATGGTGTTTGGGATCTCATTGAATTGCCTAATAATTGTAAGAAAGTCGGCTGTAAATGGGTCTTTAAGACCAAGCGCGACGCTAAAGGCAATATCGAGAGATATAAGGCCAGACTTGTGGCTAAAGGTTTCACTCAGAAAGAAGGCATTGATTATAGAGAGACCTTCTCTCCGGTATCTAAGAAGGACTCATTTAGAATTATCATGGCACTTGTAGCTCATTATGATCTAGAGTTACATCAGATGGATGTGAAAACTACTTTTTTAAATGGAAATTTGGATGAGGAAATCTACATGGAACAACCTGAAGGGTTCACAAAGAAAGGAAAAGAACATTTGTCTTGCAAATTAAAGAAATCCATTTACGGTCTTAAACAAGCTTCCAGGCAATGGTATATAAAGTTTAATGATACCATTACTGATTTTGGATTTAAGGAAAACACTGTTGATCAGTGTATTTATCGAAAGATTAGTGGGAGTAAGTTTATCTTTTTGGTCCTGTATGTGGATGATATTTTGTTAGCCAGTAGTGATCTTGGTTTGTTACACGAAACCAAGGAGTATCTTTCTAAGTGCTTTAAGATGGTTGATATGGGTGAGGCATCCTATGTCATTGGCATAGAGATCTTTAGGGATCGATCTCGGGGATTGTTAGGACTGTCTCAGAAAGGTTATATCAATCGAGTCTTGGAAAGATTTAATATGCAGCTATGTTCAGTCAGTGATGCACCAATCATGAAAGGTGACAAGTTAAATGAAAGTCAGTGCCCTAGGAATGACTTAGAAAAGGAACAAATGAAGAAAGTTCCATATGCATCAGCTGTGGGGAGCTTAATGTATGCTCAGACTTGTACCAGACCGGATATTAGCTTTGCAGTTGGAATGTTAGGTAGTTATCAAAGTAATCCAGGAATGGAACACTGGAAAGCAGCAAAGAAAGTTATGCGATATCTTCAAGGGACAAAGGATTATATGCTCACATATAGGAGATCAGATCAGTTAGAAGTGATCGGGTACTCAGACTCGGATTTTGGTGGTTGCTTAGATAGCAGAAAGTCCACATCAGGCTTTGTGTTTCTGCTAGCAGGTGGAGCAATCTCGTGGAAAAGTGTGAAGCAGTCCATTATTGCTTCATCCACGATGGAGGCCGAGTTTGTGGCATGTTTTGAGGCTACGAGTCATGCTTTATGGTTGCGGAATTACATTTCAGGACTTGGTGTTGTTGACTCTATTGCCAAGCCGCTGAAAATTTATTGTGACAATACCGCAGCAGTTTTCTTTTCTAAGAATGGAAAATACTCAAGTGGTTCCAAGCACATGGAACTGAAGTACTTGGTTATTAGAGAAAGAGTCTAGAAACAGCAAGTGTCAATTGAAAATTTAAGCACTACTCTTATGATTGCTGATCCATTGACTAAAGGATTACCTCCAAAGACATATAAGGAACATGTTGTAAGGATGGGTCTTTTGAGTAATCAATGTTGTAAATGATGGATTTTTCAGTTGTAGTGTAATTGACATTTATGCGCAATTAAGGATGGGTCTTAGAAATATCAAATGTGAGGGCATTTATGTCATTTGACGTAAGCTTGTGAGATTGTTTTAGTCAATCAATTAAAAACAAGGAAAACAGTATCATTTCAATTTAAAAGTTTGTTAACATCACAAGATTTTACCACTACCGTAAACAGAAAGGAGTTCATGTAAATTCCTATGTCCTATTAAATGTGGCCCACTAGCCTTCTATGTTAGTTGAACTCCACTAATTATTTAGCCAATAGAAGATTGTCCCAATTAAATATATATATATATAAAAAAGATATACGTTATTAATTGTTGAGAGAACCGATGATTGAATGGTTCATCTTTCAACAGTTATTAAATAAGGGACTTTTCATATTTCAAGGAAATATTTATGAAAGTCATTACGTATTCCAAGACCGTCTTTATGACAGTCATTAATAGGCCCTCTTCTCTCCTTTATAAAAGGTACACCCTACCCCTTGAAAGTTAACCTCAATCAATTACAGAAAATAAGGGTGTATATAACTGAGAGACAGAGAGAAGAAGTGAAGCCTTGAATAAAGTGCAATCTAAAGGGTTCCAATTCTGTCTTTACCAATTTCAATGGTGAATAATGGTATGTAATTTTATATTTGATTTCTTAAGGTGTGTTTTATTCAAGATCTTGGCAATTATATTATTTCCGCATGATAGTTTTATCAATTAAAGTCTTACAGTTCAGTTATACAAAGTTGTATAAATTTAAGAAAAATTAATGATATTATTCACATTCCAAGAGAAGTCTCTAATATTAGGTCATACATCAAGGAAGGTCTATGATATTTTACCCTTTTTATAATTATTGTGTGGGCACACAAACAAGGAATGTAAATGATATTCACATACATGAATTTTCATTTTGTTTGGTTTTCTGTGTATGCCATTGTTGAAGTTGAGACTTTCGAGCATTAGCTCTATGGAATTACTCCTCAAAGGTCTAATTTGTGGTAAATAATTGAATGAAAACTCTGCGCCTTATCCGGATCACTAGGTTAGTAGGGTAGGGTATTCAATGGACCAGGGGGTTTTTACCATTCGACTAGGACATGTGTTTGTGTTTGGCAATAAATCGGATGAGTTTCCATCAATTTCCTACAACAAAAAAATTTAGAGTTTGTTTGGGATTTCTGTGGGAGTAAGAGATACACCAAGATTTTTTTTTTTTTTTTTGGGGGTAGAGATTTGTTAAATAGTTTTATTGTTTGGTACTACAGTAAAAATTAGAGATTTTTTAGCTTCTTTACAATAAAATAAAAAATTGTTTTTAAATTAATTTTTTTTTTTTTTAAAGAGAGCATTTTTGCTCACTCGAATATTGCTTATTCATTGCTTACCCAACTCTCTCATTGGCCAATACAGTGGGACTCACGATTAAATGATAAGTGTGACTGCATTGGCCAATGAAAAAGTTGGGTGAACATTAGATGAACAAAAATGCATTCTTTTTTAAAAAAGATAAAAGTATTTGAAAAGGCTATAAAATGTTCTATCATTAATTGGGCTCAATTATCTCAAATATCCTCAACCGATCACCAAATGCGCATATATAATGGTTAGAATTCTGACCCAAAATCTTGGTTTTTTGGGGCACCATCTCATAGCTAGGTTGTTAGTACACTTGGTGACCCGTTTGAACGGTGGCATCGGAACTGTGCTAATGCATTGGGTTACCCGTTTGGATGCATGGTGGCACCAGCGTCCCAATGGTCCTTCGATGATTCAGGCTCCTATGGTCATGTTGTGGTTTTTGGTTTTCAGTTTTTGTTTTCATTTTTTGTATTGAATAATTCAATACAAAAAATGAAAACAAAAACTGAAAACCAAAAACCACAACGTTACCATGCGAGCCCTAAAACATCGAAGGACCATTAGGACGCTGGCGCTGAAGGAAAAATAGGTTTCGAAAACTTATTTGATGCGCAGCGGAAAAACAAAGTTCAAAAAACTCTTTGGCATGCTCGGATCTACTACTTATTAACTATATAGATGCGTGTAAGAGGAGATAAGAGTTATACTGTCACAGCCCGGTCCCACAATAGCGGAACCGGAGCCCGTGGCACGCCACCGAGGCTAAACCAATTCATTAACGTTCCCAAAATTAGGTTTGAAGAACACACGCAGCGGAAAACCAAACACAATTTTAAAACCAGAGGTTCAGTCGACTGCTAAGTCGACTGCTCAGTCGACGGAGGCGGGCAGGGATTTTAATGGCAATTTCAGTCGACTGAAATTGGAGGTCCAGTCGACTGCTGAGGGGTCCAGTCGACTGCTTTTTTTCAAAAAAAGAAGCAGTAGCTAACAGGCTCAGGGGTTCAGTCGACTGCTCAGTCGACTGCTCCCCTGGCAGCAGCCCAAACTGCAGAAAACAAGTTCTAAAGCTTTTTAACTCCCACCCAATGATCAACCACTCAAACCAAACTCCAACCAAACTCAGTCTAAAGTAATTCTAGCTGTATTAAAACATTTCTAAAGTAAGATTACAACATGTTACTAACTATTACAACGTTCTAGATCCATTCTATCATACCAAGTTAAACATGGGTTAAAACAACCAAATTCTTATTACAACATTCCTATTATCCCAAAACTACAATATTAACATTCAAGTTGCCTTCCAAGCGAACTCCCAACCCACGTACTCACTTCTCTGATTCCTCGCCAGCATTTATACCTGCAATGGTTATTTGAATAACCACACATATTTCGATTTGTTTAAGCTAAAGCTTAGTGAATAAATCAGCATATGTACATGAATGATAAACATGTCCGCATTCACATCTCTACATTTCATACTAGTCGCCGGAGACTCACGTGCCCGTCCATATTCCCAATCCGCGACTCCTTGCCAATAAGTCCACGCGAAAGGGTAAGACCCACGATTCTTTTCTTCAATCGTGCGACCTTAATGCCTATATCGGCTCCACAAAATGGCACGGTGACCACGTGCTCCTTCTGACCCACATAAGCAACTTAACATGCTCAAATACATATCACCATGCTCGCGGTAATCAAAACATATCACCGTGCTATTGAGCCTACTTATCAATATAATTGCCCAATATGAACTACACAATATATCTCTAAGGGTTAATACATGCTATTCAAACATAACATGAATACATGCCAAGAATTCATTCCAAAACATAGTTGAATCACTCACCTCCAAATAACGCTCCTATAATTCAATCTGAAGAAAACCCGTGCACAAAGAACGTGCAGAAGTCCGTCTAGTACAATTCCTATGGATCAGAATTCCATTTATCAACTTTTATGAAAAATTCTAGAAAATAACTTTTCGGAAAACTTAGCCAAACAGGCCCTAACATATATCAAAACGAAGCTCTTACCTCGAGGAACTCAAATATGAAATCTGGGAGAAACCAGACTGACGGAAGGTCGTCGTTTGGCGTCGCAAAGCTCTACGCAACTAAATCTCCCTCTAGCCTCTTCTTGGCCTCCTTCTTGAGTTTTTAGGTTAAGACTTATAAAAATCTAAGTTCATCTCTATCTATATATAGGCAACACTCTTGGGAAATTACGTTTACCTCCCCACGAGTTTTTCAAACTCCTAATCAGTCTCTGAAACTTCCTATACAGCTTATTCATAGCTTTACGAGTGAAACCTCAAAATTATAAAAGTTTTCGACTAAGTTTCGTTTGGTTGCTAAAACGCGAATTTCTATATGACGTTTCCGAAGTTGCTAATTAGCTTACCAAATTAATAGCGTGTTCATTCGTCCTCACCAGGATACTAAATCTAACAATAGAAATAAATTCTAAAACAGAAAATAATACAGATATTGAAATACACAGGTAAACATTTATTTTCAGATAAACATTTAAAGTGTTCCACAGTGACCGTCTCATACTTGGAGAGACGTCACAACAACAAATCCTCAATCACCACAGTTTCAGAGGGTTCTCTAATACAGACACCCAAATCAACTCGTGAGTCAAAACTCACTCAACCATGTGTCATAGGACACGCCACATCACATTATCATGCATGACAATATGATACAAATGCAATAACACAAATGTGGGTGTTATAATACTCTCCCCCTTAAAAGAAGTTTGTCCCCAAACTTATACCTCATGTCTCGAAAAGGTGCGGATACTGAGTACGCATCTCATCTTCTATCTCCCACGTCATCTCTTCCGTAGTTTGACTACGCCATAACACTTTCACTTTCGACATTACTTTATTTCGTAAGACTTGATCCTTCCGATCTAAGATCTCTATCGGATATGCGGCATACGTTAAATCACTCTGAATCTCATTCGGCATCGGAGTCATCACTTGATCTCTATCTTCCACTAATTGTTTGCGTAACAACGATACATGAAACACGTTATGCACTTGAGCATACTCACTCGGCAATTTCAAACGATAAGCTACGGGTCCAACCTTTCCAATGATTTCAAAAGGTCCTACATATCTCGGATTGAGTTTCCCGTATCTACCAAATCTGGTTATTCCCTTTGAAGGTGACACCTTCAAATACACCAAGTCTCCTACATCAAATTCCAACGGTCGTCTGCGCTTGTCGGCATAACTCTTATACATACTCTGGGCTGTCAGTAACCGTTGTCTAATTACCTTTATCTTATCCGTCGTCTCTTGTACAATTTTCGGTCCTTCAATCTTTCTTTCTCCCACCTCTGTCCAACTAATCGGTGAACGACATACACGACCATATAAAGCTTCATAAGGAGCCATTCCAATACTAGACTGGAAACTGTTGTTATATGCAAACTCAATCAACGGCAAATGGTCTTCCCAGTCACCCTGAAAATCAAGTACACATAGCCTAAGCATGTCTTCCAAAATCTGGATTACTCTTTCTGATTGACCATCGGTCAGAGGATGAAAAGCTGTACTAAAGTGCAATTTGGTACCCATTGCTTCTTGCAAGGCTCTCCAAAACTTCGATGTAAAACTACTATCCCTATCCAAACCGATAGAAACTGGGATACCATGTAGTCTCACAATTTCGCGAATATACAACTTAGCTAACGTCATCGGCTTAGTCGTTCGAAGTGGTAGGAAGTGCAACGACTTCGTCAAACGATCAACAATCACCTAAATAATAGTGTTCGATCTCTTCGATCTCGGAAATCCACTAACAAAATCCATTGTTATGTGCTCCCATTTCCACTCGGCTATTGGTAACGGTTGTAGCAATCCTGAAGGTACTTGGCGTTCGGCCTTTACTTGTTGACAACTAGTACAACGCGAAACATATCGTGCTATTTCTCTCTTCATTCCCGGCCACCAATAAACATGTCTCAAGTCTCTATACATCTTGGTGCTTCCCGGATGAACGGTATACTTCGTATTGTGTGCTTCCTCTAGGATGTTCTGTTTCAACTCCTTCTCTTTAGGCACACAAATTCTACCCCTCAATCTCAACACATTGTTCTCAAACGTGAATCCCGGTTGTTTGCCCATTGGAATCTCATCACAAATCTTCTTCAAAGCCACGTCTTGAAATTGTTTCTCCGTGATTTCGTGAATCAAGAGTGGTTGTGCCACAATCGTCGACATCAATCCACCTTCAATCCTCGGAATCACCTCAAGCTCCATATTCTCCATATCTCCTATCAATTCTTTCTGAGAAGTCAAATCTGATGCGGTATTGGTTGGTGCCTTGCGACTAAGAGCATCGGCGACAACATTCGCCTTGCCCGGATGATACTGAATTGACAAGTCATAGTCCTTCATCAACTCTAACCATCTCCTTTGCCTCATATTCAAATCTCGTTGTGTAAACAAGTACTTCAAACTCTTGTGATCCGTATAGATCTCACATTTTTCTCCGTATAGATAATGACGCCAAATCTTCAATGCAAAAATCACGGCGGCCAATTCTAGATCATGTGTTGGATAATTCTTCTCGTGCGGTCTAAGTTGTCTTGTTGCATACGCAATGACTTTATAACCTTGCATAAGAACGCAACCTAAACCTCTATATGAAGCATCACTGTAAATAATAAATCCTTCAGTCCCTGACGGAACGGCTAATATTGGTGCTTTCACCAGTCGACCCTTCAACTCTTGAAAACTTTCTTCACATTCTGGACTCCAAACAAAAGCAATATCTTTCCTCATTAACTGTGTCATCGGCATTGCTATACGCGAAAAGTCTTTTACAAATCTCCGATAATACCCAGCTAATCCTAGGAAACTTCTGATGTCTGTCACATTCGTTGGTCTCGCCCAATTGGTAACTGCTTCTATCTTCTGAGGGTCTACAGAAATTCCCTTTGCCGATACAATATGTCCAAGGAAAGCTATCTCGGTCAACCAAAACTCACACTTCTTCAATTTGCCGAATAATCTCTTTTCACGCAATCGTTGTAAAGCTAATCGCAAATGATACTCGTGATCTTCTACGCTTTTGGAGTAGATTAGGATGTCATCTATGAACACGATAACGAACTCATCTAAATAATCTTTGAAGACACGGTTCATCAAGTCCATGAAAGCAGCTGGTGCATTAGTCACTCCAAACGGCATAACTAAAAATTCAAAGTGACCATATCGAGTCCTGAAAGCTGTCTTCTCAGCATCTTCCTCTTTGACTTTCAACTGATGGTAACCGGATCTCAAGTCGATTTTCGAAAATACCTGAGCCCCTTGTAACTGATCAAACAAGTCATCTATTCGCGGCAACGGATACTTGTTCTTGACGGTCAACTTATTCAACTCTCGGTAGTCGATGCACATGCGCATTGTTCCATCTTTCTTCTTCACAAACAAGACTGGAGCTCCCCACGGCGAAACACTCGGTCGGATAAAACCCTTCTCCAACAGTTCTTCTAACTGAAATTTCAATTCTTTCAACTCTATCGGTGTCATTCGGTACGGTGCTTTGGATACCGGTTGTGACCCTGGTACTACTTCTATTGTGAACTCAAGCTCTCTTTCAATCAATACGTCAGGTAACTCATCAGGAAAAACATCTGGAAATTCTTGAACTACTGAAATGTCTTCTATTAGTGGTCCAAGAACTCGCGTGTCGACAATTGAACATAAGAAACCCGAACAACCCTTCTTCAACATCTTACTTGCTTGAATCGCCGATATCAAGTACGGCGGTACGATCACTCCCTTACCTTGAAAAGTAAACTCTTCTCGTCCTGGCGGATAGAAACTAACCCGTTTTTGTTCACAATCGATCCGGGCTTGATTAACCGACAACCAATCCATACCCAAGATAACATCAAAGTAATTCACCGTCAACGGAATCAAATCAACGCTCAAGACTTTATCACCTATCCTGATTTCACATGACTTGAATATCAAAGAAGTAACTAGTGGTTCACTACTAGGCAATGATACACACAAGTCATATCCTAGCGGTTCTGACTTAACAGTTAAATGCTTAACAAAATCACGTGATACAAATGAATGCGTTGAACCAGAATCCATAAGTATACGTGCAGGATACGAACAAATAGGAAGAATACCTGATACGACAGTATCATCCGTATTCCCCGGCCTGAGCTGGAAGTATCGTCCTTGTTGTTGCGCTACTCCTTTCCCTTTATCTACTAGAGGTTCTACCCTTGACCCGCTTGGTACACTCGATGCCCCGGTACTCATTCCCGGTTGTCTCTTACTTGGGCAATTCTTCTCTATATGCCCCGGTTGGCCACACTCAAAACATTTCCCTCTTATCTCTGGGTTGTATCTCTTCGTATTTGAAAAGGTATTTGGTGCGGTCGAGTTTGTATTCAAAGGACAATTCCTAGACACATGCCCCAATTGTTTACAATAAAAGCAAGTGATCAATTGATGGCAGGTTCCTCTGTGTCGCACGTTACATGTTGGCACAACGGTCTCGAATCTCCAACAAACACACTTCCTCCTTGACTACCCATATTCGATCCTGAACCTTGCGTAAATGGTTTCTTCGCATTCCCTTGACTCTTACCCCGACTGTCATTTGCTCTCTTCCCTTGTTGTCCCTGTCGATATCTGTCGACACTTTTCTCAGCAATACGAGCGGCTTCCTCAACGAGGGAAACGGTCGGGTGTTGCAACATATCTACACGGCCACGGATATTCTCTCTAAGTCCTTCCTCAAAGTTACGAGCTTTATTCCTATCAGTTGGAACGGTAGTTTTCCCAAATCGTAACAAGGCATTGAAATGAGAAACATACTCACCTACGGTCATATCTCCCTGAACTAAACTCGCAAACTCTTGACGTTTCTGAGTATAAGCAGATTGTGGAAAGAAACGTTTGTTGAATTCTTCTTTAAATGCTTCCCATGTAGTTGGCTTCCCTTGTTCAAGCACGTTGTTCCACCAATCCAATGCTTCGCCCATCAACGTATCGGATGCGCATAAAATTTTCTCCTCATCGGTACATATTACCTGACGGAAATGTCTTTCCATGTCCATCATCCAATGATCGGCCAAATCTATGTCAACTTGCCTATGATACAACGTTGGTTTCCGCTTATGAAACTGTTACACGATTGTGTGTTGAGGTCGCGGTGCCGATGGTGCATTGACATAACGAATTTCCACTTGTGGAGGCTGAACGTTCATCTGTTCTCTTTCACTTACCGCTTGTATGAAATTTTCCACCATATTCACTATTTGGTCCATCCGCGAATGCGGTGACAATTCTCTTTGTGGATCAGCCATAACGTTTCAAATATTTCTCCTGTTGAGTTCAATGCATAATGACCATGCATGCTATGCCACAATATAGTTATGTGTGCACAGTTCATCACAATCAACAAATGCTAACACATGAAGCATTTCTACAATGATAACCATTATCTTTACAATTACACACTCCACTCGACGTCACTCAGCATATATAACGTCACTCATTCCCAAGGCTCTAAACTTATGCTCTGATACCACTAAATGTCACAGCCCGGTCCCACAATAGCAGAACCGGAGCCCGTGGCACGCCACCGAGGCTAAACCAATTCATTAATGTTCCCAAAATTAGGTTTGAAGAACACACGCAGCGGAAAACCAAACACAATTTTAAAACCAGAGGTTCAGTCGACTGCTCAGTCGACTGCTAAGTCGACTGCTCAGTCGACGGAGGCGGGCAGGGATTTTAATGGCAATTTCAGTCGACTGAAATTGGAGGTCCAGTCGACTGCTGAGGGGTCCAGTCGACTGCTTTTTTTCAAAAAAAGAAGCAGTAGCTAACAGGCTCAGGGGTTCAGTCGACTGCTCAGTCGACTGCTCCCCTGGCAGCAGCCCAAACTGCAGAAAACAAGTTCTAAAGCTTTTTAACTTCCATCCAATGATCAACCACTCAAACCAAACTCCAACCAAACTCAGTCTAAAGTAATTCTAGCTGTATTAAAACATTTCTAAAGTAAGATTACAACATGTTACTAACTATTACAACATTCTAGATCCATTCTATCATACCAAGTTAAACATGGGTTAAAACAACCAAATTCTTATTACAACATTCCTATTATCCCAAAACTACAATATTAACATTCAAGTTGCCTTCCAAGCAAACTCCCAACCCACGTACTCACTTCTCTGATTCCTCGCCAGCATTTATACCTGCAATGGTTATTTGAATAACCACACATATTTCGATTTGTTTAAGCTAAAGCTTAGTGAATAAATCAGCATATGTACATGAATGATAAACATGTCCGCATTCACATCTCTACATTTCATACTAGTCGCCGGAGACTCACGTGCCCGTCCATATTCCCAATCCGCGACTCCTCGCCAATAAGTCCACGCGAAAGGGTAAGACCCACGATTCTTTTCTTCAATCGTGCGACCTTAATGCCTATATCGGCTCCACAAAATGGCACGGTGACCACGTGCTCCTTCTGACCCACATAAGCAACTTAACATGCTCAAATACATATCACCATGCTCGCGGTAATCAAAACATATCACCGTGCTATTGAGCCTACTTATCAATATAATTGCCCAATATGAACTACACAATATATCCCTAAGGGTTAATACATGCTATTCAAACATAACATGAATACATGCCAAGAATTCATTCCAAAACATAGTTGAATCACTCACCTCCAAATAACGCTCCTATAATTCAATCTGAAGAAAACCCGTGCACAAAGAACGTGCAGAAGTCCGTCTAGTACAATTCCTATGGATCAGAATTCCATTTATCAACTTTTATGAAAAATTCTAGAAAATAACTTTTCGGAAAACTTAGCCAAACAGGCCCTAACATATATCAAAACGAAGCTCTTACCTCGAGGAACTCAAATATGAAATCTGGGAGAAACCAGACTGATGGAAGGTCGTCGTTTGGCGTCGCAAAGCTCTAAGCAACTAAATCTCCCTCTAGCCTCCTCTTGGCCTCCTTCTTGAGTTTTTAGGTTAAGACTTATAAAAATCTAAGTTCATCTCTATCTATATATAGGCAACACTCTTGGGAAATTACGTTTACCTCCCCACGAGTTTTTCAAACTCCTAATCAGTCTCTGAAACTTCCTATACAGCTTATTCATAGCTTTACGAGTGAAACCTCAAAATTATAAAAGTTTTTGACTAAGTTTCGTTTGGTTGCTAAAACGCGAATTTCTATATGACGTTTCCGAAGTTGCTAATTAGCTTACCAAATTAATAGCGTGTTCATTCGTCCTCACCGGGATACTAAATCTAACAACAGAAATAAATTCTAAAACAGAAAATAATACAGATATTGAAATACACAGGTAAACATTTATTTTCAGATAAACATTTAAAGTGTTCCACAGTGACCGTCTCATACTCGGAGAGACGTCACAACAACAAATCCTCAATCACCACAGTTTCAGAGGGTTCTCTAATACAGACACCCAAATCAACTCGTGAGTCAAAACTCACTCAACCATGTGTCATAGGACACGCCACATCACATTATCATTCATGACAATATGATACAAATGCAATAACACAAATGTGGGTGTTATATATACCTTTAAGTCTTGAACCCAATTCTGAAACTTTTGACTTCCAGCAGTCTCCACTAGATTGTCTTCACTCTTATGACTCCTATGGATGCTCCCGGAAAGACTAGGGTTGGTGGGAACCCTAATAGAGAGGATAGAGAAGGTTTGGGAATCCCTAAATAGTTTCTGTAGCTTCTGTGTAATAAAATGACGAACTCTTTTTTTCTGGACGCAGCTGCCCTATTATAGATTCCCAGAACCAACCTTACGTTCAATTGATCGAAGTGACTTTGATCGATCGAATCTTCGATCGATTGAATAACTTTCAATCGATCGATCGAACCTGTCTTGACTTCAATCGATCGAACCACTTTTGGTCGATCGAACTTGTCTTGATAGCATCCTCATATGCCTTTCCAAGCATCCTAGCGAAGCTAAGAATGGGACCTCCAAGGTTCCTTATTGTTGGCTCAAACCAGTTGTTAATTCCCATGACAAAACTCTTCAATCTGCAAATTAACCAACCAGTCAGTTAACGTTTACTCCACTATAAAATGATAACTGCACTCCAATACAAAAGAACAAATCCAAAGCGATATCTAGACTTGTATGGTGTACTAATGTCCCTCTACCATCAGCATTCATAATCATATTCAGGTAGTCGGATAACTTTTACTGTCAACCTGAATGATGATTACATCTTCCATTCTTTATCCCATTCACCTCTCATTATTACCAAACATATTGATAACTACTTATCAACAAGACTGCAGTTCTCAGTAATCAACTTGGTGCTCAAGGGAATGCTTACTCTTTATCAAAGGGTAGATTCTATCGATTTTTATTACCAAATATGTATGCATAGATATTACATATATATATATAAGTGCACAACCAAATATATGTGTTTGTTTTCGAATTCGCTAAAATTTAAGATCACCTCACAGCTTAGGAAAAAAAGAGAGAAAGACAGAACGAACGGGTTAATCCATGAAAAGCAGAGCTTCAATTACCAATGCACGCATGAAGTTTCCAATAATGTAAATTATGAGAATGATTAATTTGAGTGAAAGATTCTTATAAAAAGAAGCAAACACATGAAATGAAATATGAGAATGTACAATCTAAGTATTTACAATGGCCAGTTGAGTTTGTCCCTGCATTTGCTGCATAATCCAGGTGAAGTGAGATTAAACAACCTTTTGAGATCAAGTACACAACTAAAGGGGTATGTCTATAAGACTATAACATAACCTTGATGATTTGTTGCTTAATTTAGAAGGGTCTTTGTGTGTGTGTGTGTGTGTGTCTGATAACCCAATTGTGCAATAAACATGGTTGATTCACATAATGGAAAATTAAAGACAAAGTGCGAAGCCTTGAAGCAATCAATCGTACATAAAAAGCAATAGTACTTCATTGATGAGCATCAACGGATGCTCTGTAGGCCCTTTTTTTGTGGGGTATCAAGGAGGTGTGTGTATGTTAGTAAACCTCTCCAAGGAAAGGATTTTGTGGTAAAAGCAATAAAATGTGATGTAATCGGAAATGAATTGAGTAATGCCCTGTATTCCAAATTTTGTATCCAAATGGTTTCCAAATAACTATTGACGGTGATGTTTGGGAAGCATTTGTGATACAAAATTTGGGAAGCATGGCATTACTCAAAATGAGTTGAGATTAAAGAATCGAAAAGGCATTTTGTGTTTTTGGAAACTAGAGAAATTCTAATTGTAGTATTTAATATGGAAGGGTTTGTATTTCTAGAGTTCGTATTGGATTTGTATTTGCTATTGCTAAGAATTTCGGATCAAATTTTAGTTTCTTTCAATTCTTGATGCAAAGTATAATACAAATCAACAGCAGCTGATTATCATGATTAATATGGGTTTTAAATAAACACACTACTGATTTATCTGCAAATTCTGTGAGATTTCTCACACTAATTTGAAGTCTATTCCATCTTACTGACCTTTGTTGGCTTCCTAGGTTCTTCCTAGACATAGGTATATGACTTCCACTTTTATATTCCAAAATTCATTCAGGAATCAGGATTGAACGTAAAGTTCATGTTCTTCGTAGGCCATTACTTAAATTTTTTTAGGGCAAGGCAGAGTGTAACGATGGTGTATGAAAGTTTGTCAAAATTGCTTTTTCCTGGCCTTCAGAAGTGGTGCTCATAAAGTACGTAGTGCATCAAGACAACCCAATTATTTACAATTGTAACAGGCCATTTACAATATAAGTATACATTTTTACCTTTTTAGTATTCTTCTGTTATCTACCTATCTGTATCTGTTTGGTGTAACACATTGCTAATAGAATTTTTAAGGTCGTGGAGTGTGGACCTTGTGGTGTGCCGATGTGACATTAAACAACGCAGTTCTATATTTGAGATCCTCTGAGAAAGCAATAGAAAGAAAAAAAAATACATAAAAAAAAACCTTGAATTTTGGTTTTAAAAATAAGTCCCGCATATTAATTGACTGACTTTGGAACAACACCCCCGTTTTAATTTTGTCAAAAGTCCCATGATAATCAAGTCAAATCGTTATGTGAAATGTGTTATTCTTCACATAAATTATTATGTGAAAGCGGCTTTGTTTCTTGAGGCATGGTTTCAAAGTTTTTACTGTCATTGGAGATCAGATCTTCTGATTATCAATAAAAATAAAAAATAAAAATATTCTAGGATGTGTAAGGTTTTATTGTTGTTTCCTGTTATTTTCTTCTTAGTTTGACATGGAGTCTTCGATTGCAATCTTCTTTAAGATCCAAATTTGTGTAGGGGGTTTTTTTTGTGCAGGGACTCTTTGTGTTGCAATTTTGCGACGTCCTTTGTTTGTGTTAGCACTTTTGCAAGGGTGTTTCAATTGAGACTGTTATGTATTATATCTATCTCTACTTTGATGAATTGAAACCATGTTGTTGTTACTAGAAGAGAAAAAAGAAAAAGGACAAAAGCAAAATTTGCCATAACTTCTTGTTTTTTATTTTTTTTTTCCCTGCATAAGTGACATTTTTGTGGGTTAATTTTTTAAGTTTTGATCTTGGATCTTAAAAGTGTATGATTTATTAGGGTTTTGTTCACTGTTTCTATGTGTGTGTGTATATATATATGTATATATGTATAAACACATATACATATCGTGAAATTTATCACAGGGAGATAATGGAATATCATTATGTACTTTGGGAATAAAAGCCTTCTGATTTTGATGG
Organism: Hydrangea macrophylla; assembly: GCA_033977485.1. Classification (NCBI taxonomy): domain Eukaryota; kingdom Viridiplantae; phylum Streptophyta; class Magnoliopsida; order Cornales; family Hydrangeaceae; genus Hydrangea; species Hydrangea macrophylla. The sequence goes on along the minus strand of CM066994.1, from coordinate 28,628,870 downwards.
GTTTTTTTTTACTTTTTATCATTGGCAGGGCATTCGCCAATGATCGGTTCTGTAGTTCGTCATTTCATAGGAAGGAATAGGGATTGTAGTGACTCGGAAAATATTAAAATTAATTATTTCTTTTTCGTCAAAGAAAAATACCAGATTTGAGATATTAGCAGTGTAACTTTTACCTGTGTGTGTGCGTCATCGCGTGAGCTCAGCACACACAAGGATTTCCCTTGTGAACTTGGTGCCAAAGTAATCAAAAGTGCACAGTGTGTGCGTGTGTTTTTGTTTGTGCAGTGTGTGTAGGAGTGTGTTGTGTGTGTTTTGGGGGCCAAGCAAAGGTGATTATATATATACACCTAAAGCTCTCAAAATCTCTCAAACTCTCAACAACTCCCTTAACTCTTTCAACTGTCTCTCTATTGTCACTCTCTCTCTCTCTCGGCTGATATACATATATATATATGTGTGTGTGCAGATATATATATACATAGATAGTTGCATAAATATTGAAAGAGTAATTCAAATCAAAGCTTGGATCATTGGAATTCTCTTCTTATACCTCTTTGAAATTCAGATTGGGTAAGGTTCCTACACCATTTTTTTTTTAAGTTGTTGGATTTCAGTCAATATATACACACACACATAGATATATATATATATATACATATATATTCAGTGAGTAATTGAAATCAAACTTGATTTCTTATTTGGGAATTCTCTGTAATTCTCTGTAAAATCAATTTGATAAAACTTTCTTTTGTAATTTTGTTGATAATTCAGTTTGTAATTCAATTTTTATAAATTGATGATATAGATATAGATATATGTTGATATATATATAGAATTCCATGTATATATCGTTAAGGGTCTGAAAATAGCGGGCAGAAAAACAGTCACAGAAATTTGATTTCTATATATCAAATGAAAGGTCTCGATCCCACGAGGCTCCCTTTCGAATTTCAAAAGCTAATTCATAGCGGTTGCGACGAACTGTCGAATTAAAGTTTTGTCATCGTTCGGTTTTTCAATAAAATCGAGAGCTGTGTTTTGATTCATGAAAAATCAATTACGTATTTGAAATCTACGCGGAAAAAGGAAGAGATTCATATATTGGAAGTCCTATTTGGATTAAGTTTTCAAACTGGGTAAAATTTAGCCTCTAATTTCAAAACAGGGGAAGAAAAGAAGAAGAAGACGACACTGTGACATCTCGCGCGCGCGACCCGCGCGCGCGACCAAGCTATTTTTGAAAATTGTTTTTAAATAACCACGTGGCCTTTCTGAACGCATTTCGCGCGAGCGGCCTGCGCGAGCGAGGTGCCGCGCGAGCGGCCCGCGCCCGCAACCTCGGGCTGTTTAGTAAAATCTCCTGTTTTGTTGTACTTGAGTCTGTTATGAGCTAAGGGGCCTTGTACCCTATGCTTTAAGAGTTGTACTTTACTGTAATAGTAGTTGTACTTGTGCTTAGAGGTGTTGTACCTCACTGATATACGTGTATTATTGTATATCGAGATTTGTAACAGATTGAGCATTTCCGGTTTCTATTCTGATTAATTATTCAGGCTATCCTCGGTGAACGGTAGTTCCATATAACCCTCAATAAAGTTGTATAACATGTTTAATTGTGTACTTACATGTTTACTTGATCTGTGATGCTTTAAGTGTTTACTTGAGCTGCTATGCCTTAAGTGGTTACTTGAGTTGCTATGTGTTTACCTGAGTGATTTCAGCATGTCTATTGTGTTGCTTTAAATTAAAAGCATGGATTGATAATATGCCTTATGAAATATTGAATATGTCTGGATGCTTAGAGCTCGCATATGTCATAACATTTCATAAGCATGCATGATCACGAAAATCACGAAAATGATTTTGGGATGAAAGACCTTAAAGGCTTTCGATTTTGAAAAAAAGGAAGGTCTCAGAGACTTCCAGGTTTTGAAAAGGGAAGACCTTAGAGGCTTCCGTGCATAAAACCCTCTAGGAGGGATTTTGTTTTGAAAAGTTAGAAATCCCGAATTTGTGGGTAGGCGTGTGAGATGGGTACCACTAGGAACTCGAATTGCGGGATGTGCTGCAAGAAACCCCCGTAACGGTACAGGCTAGGCCTCCGTGTAATTCGTAAGGCCCAAAGTCCCGCACGTTTGAGGCTAGGCCTACGTGGACGGGAAGCCCATGGTCCGGGTAATGATATTGACGATTGAGGGTGAGTGTTTGAAAATGCACGAAAAGTGATTTTCATACATGACATTGGCATTCATTGCACTCACGCATGTTATATAACAGATGTTATTGTGCGGTTATATGACTATACGAGCCTTTTTGGCTTATGGACTATCAAACCTTTCCTTTTCAGGTGATATAGATAAGGGTAAGGCTCTCAAGATTTGATGAACTTCCGCTTTGTTTGAAGGTCGAGTTTATGGGATTGTAATTTAAATGTTGGTTCAAAGAGCATGTTATGATTTAATTGGACAAGTGTTAGTCCACCCGCTATTAAATAGCATGATAGCTTAACTCTGATTTTCCGTTGCTTATCTTAAAAACGATTTGTTTCAAGAAAGGATAGTTTTCAAATGAAAACCCGATTTCTGTGTTATTAATGTTTTCCAAATAATGAATATAATTTTCAAGCCCGGAGTAGAGTTTACCCGTGAAGATCCCGTTTAGGGAAGAAATTGCGAGATCATGATACTTTGTATTCTTAAAAACCTTGGGTTTTTATTTTAAGAGTTTCTAACGTTTGAGAAAAAAAGAAATAAATCATTGTATTACCTTTCAACATGTGAAACCAAGTTTGAGTTTCTATTTAAAGATTGTATTCTAAAGTTTATTTGATAAATGTTTATCAAATCTATATATTTTCCGCTGCACTGTTGTTCATTTGATGAATCGATAAAGATTTTCTGTTAATGTCTTTTAAATTGACAAGCAAAGCTTTTCAAGAGACTAGTTGAATGTTTCCGCTATAGTTTTACTCAGATCCGTGAGTCTTTAAAGATTTTGTTTTTCCCACCAAAGATTTGAAAGGCTATTCTATGCTTCCGCAGTAACTCTCGGAGTCTAGGACTCGAGGCGTTGTAAAATGGTATCAAAGTTTTGAGGTTTCAAAGTTTAAATGTTTCAGAGCTGTGGACTTTAAATGATTTTAAAGTTTAAACGTTTGTTTTTCTAAAGAGAAAGTTTTTCAGATAAGCTTCGGGTCTAGGACTCGAAGTATTACAAGTATGTTAGTTCTTTCGCTCTTGTTAATTTTTTTATTTTACATTAGCACCCCCTTGCCTGTGGGACTCGTGGCGGGGCAGGGCGCTACAGGGATACTTCAATGCAGGGTGATTCTTCATTTCCATACCTTTTTTTTAGTTTTTATTTTTATTTTTTAATGGTGGTGAAGAAGAAGAAAACATCAAAAGATATTAATAAACATGAACCATCTTTTATGTCTACATGTGAATCTAAACTTGTAATTGTACATGTACATGTACATGAATCTTTTTTTCATTTATCATATTTATACAAACTTGGTGCAGTGCTATGGTAGGTCAAAATAATTTAATCCTTTCATGATCGATGGGTTGGGTATTTGGAAGCCTAGAAGAACTTCTCAAACCAAAAAAATGACTTGTGTAGGAGTTGTGGTAGGAATTCTCTTGTATGAATTTCTTTTTCACCAAAGATTGCAAGATCTTTTGATTTAAGTCCTTGGGAACCAATATTAATTTGGCCTTTACCATAATTTCCTCACCAAATTCCTTTATCTCCTCTCTGTTATGTTGTTCTATATTTGTTGTTAAGAGTTATTCTCCTATATTATACACAATTAAATTATTATGATATATGTTCACAGATTTCTGAAAGTTTGGGTCAGCACTGCTTTTGAAGTCGTACTGTTGCAGTTACAGAATGTCTTATTTTCCTTGCTTTTCTTTCTTTATCTATTTTCCTTTTGTCTCAATGCAAATTAATTCAAATTGCCTTGAGTTCAATTCTGGTCAATTTTTATGTAATAAGTTAATTCTGTTGTATGCAATTTTATTATGTTGATTACAATTGTAGAAGAACTTGATTATTTAGAATTCAATTTTCTCTGCAAAATTAGTTTCTTCAATCCCTTTTATTCTCTGGTATCTCGGACTTCTCTTTATGCTTCCATCTTGATCATTGGATGTGGGTTTGTTCTGCATTTGTGAGATGGACATTTCTGATGAAATGGATGATAAGATTATGTAATGTACTACAAAGTGAAGCATCATATTTATCAGAATTTTTCACTTTTTTTTTTTTGGTTCCGCCATGTGATTGCATTCTTTGTTTTGTTCTCTACACCATACCTGTAGACACCCCAATTTTGACCGACCGTCGAATTTAGGAGAGTGTCACCTCCATATCCGATGATGACAAGGACCGAAAAATTGAAGCATTCCAAGCTCTTCAGAAAGTTCTCTAAAACGCGATAAAATTTCACAGAAAGAGGGAAATACCAGGTATTTAGGAGAATTCAGATATAAAACACAACTTTTGGAAAAGATATTCAAAAATAATTTGTTTCAAAAAGAGAAAAGACCTAAAAGGGGAATCTCAGCTACGAACGACACACGGCGGACTTCCGCGGCACTCACTGAATGCCGCACGGCAGTCAGAGAGTGCCGCACGGCATTCACCGAGTGCCGCCACAGATTTCTGACTGCCGTTCGCTTTTAAAGTCTGTATTTTGCAGGGCAATACGTATGCGCATGCGAATAAGAACAAAAACTGATAAAGTAAGACTGACAAAAATGCGGCAATCCATTAACTGCCGCGGCATTTGGTGAATGCCGCACGGCAGTCATGAAGTGCCGCAACGGCATTTGATGAATGCCGCGTCAGTATCTGGACTGCCGCGCTGGACAGCAGTCTGCATAATTTCAGAAAGTACACATTGTACCAACTAATGAGGGAATTACATCTGTTTTTTTCTCCGAAATTCACCAAAAATACCTGGTAATTTTGCTTATAAAAGAGAAGGGATCTTCCTAAAAGAGGGAGACCAAGAAGAACACCAAGAAACACATTGGGAGAGAGGTCATATACAAAAAATACTTCCATTACACCAACATTTTTTTAGAGAGAAAAGAGAGTGTTTAGAGAATTAGAGAGAAGAGCTTGGAAGATCTTCAAAGAAAAGAAAACTTTGAGGATAATTTGGAGGTGATCCTCTAACCATAGATTATTGGCTTTTTCTTTCTTCTCCTAAAATCTCTAATCCTATAATCTTTCACTATTTTCTTTGTTTGTCAAGTAAATTTAGGAGTTTCTTTTGTTCCCATATTACTTTCTTCCACTTTCTTGTTTACATTCTTCTCTTGAAGGTCTTGGAGATCCTCAATATCTCTTTTGATCTCTTGAGCATGATCTTTTGAACCCCATGTAGGCTTGTGCCTCACATAGGAGTCAAAGTTTGATCACCACTTCATAAGAGGATCCAAGTCCATACTCATGAGTTGGGTCTTCTAAGTTTGATGCCTTGAGGAATCCCTTCTATATTCCTTTAGGACTCATGGGTCATAGTCATGTTTCCCTCTCCAATGATCATCAAATGGTAGGAGAAGGTAGTTTTGAGTCTAAACCCATCTCCATGGTCTAGACTCCTTGTCTTATAGATTTCATGAAGTCTATCCATATTTCATTTGAAATCTATGAAGAGTAAAGGTTTATAGTCTCTAATGGCCATCAAATGGTAAGAGAAGTGGTTTGGTTCAACTCAACTTCATGGTTTAATAGTTGGAGTTACCAAATAAAAATTGAACTAGCAAAGTAAAAACAGTGAATCCACAAACTGTTTTTGATCAAAGATTTTTAGTTCGAAATCTAACCGTTGAAATCAAATGAAACCAACGGGAAAGTGTCAATAACACAATATTCTACCGCTGTAATTGTTGTTTTAAGATGGTTTCACGTTTAGCATGGTTTGATCATGAGTTTTGTGACACAAATACAATCTGTCCAGAATTTCAGAATAGTTTCAAAACAGTGACACTCTTTTGAAACAATTAAATCAGAATTCTAATAAAGTGTTTGTGACCCCAAATAATTTTTTCTATGAAGATTAATGTGTTAGGAAGTCATCCTAAAAAGAACAAAGCAATTCGGATTTTTTTGCTATTTTTAATAAATCGTGCAAGAATTCTGGACAGAAGGTTGCAAAGTGCTGAGTGATGTCTAGTATTTTTCATATTCCCGGAGATCCGACCGTTGGAACTTTGATTTTTCTTTTTGATTTGAAAACTAGACTCACAGAGGCATATTGAGTCCAAAAATCATCAAGATCAAACCATGGGAGATATGCTTTTTATTTCTTTTAAGTTCTGGTCTGCTCTCTGCAATTTTCAGAGTTTTATGACACATTTGACTTACTTTGTAAATAAGGGTCTAAATGACTTTTCTATGATCTAGGGCTTAAACCATGCTTTAATAATGATTAGTTGAGCTCGAATTCAAAAGTTTAAAAGTATTTCATAGTTTATCCTTGTCCGTGTACATATTCATCTATATGATTCGACATTTGTAATTAAGACTTATTTGCTTTGGATTTAATTACATTAGATAGATGTAAGCTAGAAATTTAGGATAGTCATTTTTTTTAACATTGTGTTTTGCATATCATGTGGACTAACCCTTTGTTTTGTAGCGCTATTAAGGTACGATTTCTAGAACTCCTCTTTAGTTTATCTTAATTTCTTGTTTTTATTGATATTTCGACTTAATGCGCGACACCTTAGAATTAGGTTTTGCCTTATGTGTATATATGATTAGAGACTCTTTTAGGATTTTCTTTTATTCGCATGCATTGCATGTTTATTATCGCTGCTGGATCTCGGGTAAGTTCACTTGTTCTCTATTGCATATCATATCGCTTGTTACCTGAATTACGTGGCTTTTGAATGATATTTTGCCAATTGCAATTTTACACCCTTTGGACATGCTTTTGTGATGTATATGTATATATGTATTAGTTGAGGGCATGCTTAGATTAATAAATTTGATTAAAAGGATGTTGAGTAGAGGCCTATCGCAAGATAGGATGAGAGAGGGTGTTTTAGTCCGACGGGCTCCTTCCTCTCTCATTCCATAATCCCCGGACCTAGTTAATCTTTGGTTTCGCAAACGATCAGTTTCCTTTCAAAATGGTTTCTTAATTTTCCTTTTAAAAATTAAGTGGCGACTCATTTTGTTTTAGAAATAGATTTTTGAAAAGCTGTGGGTAAGTCAACCTGCGATATCCACAATCTGGCGACTCTGCTGGGGATCGAACCCAGAATCTCTGGTTTCGCAGACCAGAATTCTGATTTTGGGTTCGCTTGAGGATTAGACTTGAAAACATCCTTTTAATCAAATTAATCAATCTTTGTGTGCCTGTTGCATTTCACTTGCATGTCCAGCCAGTCGATTGCACGGAACTATGACCTTGGAGGCTCGGGGCAACCCGGTCGGTCAAGTCATCATGGGGCTGTGTGATCACCCTTGATCTCGTACCATGATTTGGTATATGAAGCGTCCTATCGGATGTGTGTCAAGGGTCCCTTATTTGACCAAAACCCAGCTTTTGCATAGTAGCTTCCGTAGAACCTTTCAATCATAGGAAATCAACTCTTGATTAGGATTATATGCTAGGAAGTTTTGTATGCCCGGAAGGGATTACTTGAGATGATGACGATACTTGCTTGATGAAAGACGTATAATCTTTTAATCACCTTTTAGCAATTTCTCCTCATGTTCCACGACATTTGGGGAACATGCCAAACCTTGATTATGAGATTATATTTCTTATATCATGTTTAGCTAAGCATCATTGGCCTTGTATGTATCCAAATTCATGAAAAGTACGGTGATAATCCGATCATGTGATCCTTCTGCCCAAAGAATTTTAAATCCATCTTTAAAAGCAAACATATTTTGCCATCTTTATTCCAAAGTTTTCAATCGCTTTTCTAAAAGAATTGGCAGTTCATTTTTTTTTATTAAAACTTCAGAGCCAAACCAAGGTTATTCATCAGCTAAGACACTTTTCAAAATAGGAGTTTCAACCCAATCGCTTTTTGAAAAGCGTGATCCAAAATTCTTGAAAAATTGTTTTCTAAGGATTTCATCAGAAATGTTTTTCAAAATGAATTTCGAAAACCCCAAAATTTCCAAACATTGAAGGGTAAAGAGGGTCGCAATGAATGGAGAAATCGTCGTACTTGGCATGGGTAAGGATTTTATGTGCTTATGTGCTTATGTGTTAGGACTAGGATTTTCTTTTTCTTTGGCATATAGAGTAGGCACACACACACACACATGCATTGCATCCGCATGACATACAAAATAAAAGTTTTTGCTAAAATAAAGGTAAAAAGGTTTTTCTAAAAAGAAATTTTCAAAATTTATTGTAGGAGCAAAAATAGCAAACCAAGGGTGGTTTAGAGATCCTACGGCAAGGTTAGTGAGAAGAGGATACGCTGACATGGCCGAAGAAAGAAACAACGAAGAAATGACCGGATTAAGGGTACTAGTCGAACAGCAAGCGGAACAAATGAGGAGACAGGCCGAGAACATGAACCGCATGATGGGAATGATAGAGGAGCTAAATCGCCAACCACCGCCGCATGTAATTCCACCCATTATAGACCCGCCTTTGGGAGGAGGAGACGGAGATTGGTTCGACGATCAAGAGGCACATTGGAACGATGCACTAAGAGCCAACAGGGACAGAGAGAAAGATGAGAAGGAGAAGCTACTGACCGAGAAGATAGAAAAGTTGGAAAGGGTAATGCGCAAGGCTCAGGGAGTGGATACCTATCTGATGGAACTGGAAGGATTGTATGACGGAGTCCACGAAATGCTGCCGGCTGGTTTCAAAATGCCAGTTTTCGATAAGTTTGATGGCACAGGCAATCCCCGCAGTCATGTCCGAATGTGCATAGGAGCTTTTCAGCCTAGTGGACTGAGCACTACCATGATGGCTGTCCTGTTTCAACAAACCTTAACAGGAGCTGCTCTGTCGTGGTACCTTACTCTCGAACCAAGCAAAACCAGAGTATGGGAAGAAATGATTAAGGCATTTGTGGCACAGTACGAATACAATCAGGACTTGGATGTTACTGTCCGAGATTTGGAAACAACCAGGCAGGGGAACAAAGAATCATTTGCCGAGTACTTAAGCCGATGGAGAGGGAAAGCTGCGAAAATGGTACAAAGGCCGTCCGAGAAGGACCAGATCCGAATGTTGATGAAAAATCTACAGCCAGTTTATCAGGAGAAGATGAGATTTCAGTCAATCAATACTTTTGCTGAGGTGTTCGATGTGGGGACAAGAATCGAAGATGCAATTCAAGAAGGTACAATCAAGAAGGAAGAACCACAGAACCGATATCGGAGGCCCAGTTATGGATCAAATGGAGGGCACTCGGGGGGTCACTCTGGCCCCACCGATGTCAATGCACTTAGCGAGCCGGAGAAGAGATTCGATATCACCAAAAGTCATCCAAGAGGAGGGGAGGATAAGCCAATGAGGAAGTTTTCAGATTTGGGAGTATCATTATCAACTGCCCTCGATAGGCTGTTAACAAAAGGGCATCTCCGTCAGCTGGAACCTCGACCCCCGCCGAGTCCACTCCCGCCATACTTCAAAGGAGACCTCTACTACAAATATCATCAACAAAAGGGCCACTCGACCGATCGGTGCATGAGGTTAAGGCATGACATACAAGACCTCATTGACAACAAAGTGATATCCAAGCCACCTGTCAAGGCTCCCAATGTCACCAAGAATCCACTGCCAAACCATCGTGCCGTACCGCCGCCGCGGGGTCTTTACTTCTTAGGAGTAGAAGAAGTGACATTCGATCCATCCAAGCTAATCACGAAAGTTGGGGAACCAAGGAAGTTTTATCAACCACCGGAAAATCTGGGGATCTGTATGATGGGAAGCCAGCCAGGGATATAGGAAAATGAAGTAACAAGACAGTCAGATTGGTGGGTTCAAGAAAGCAATGGTCGAAACGTAAACCAGGTAGGGGAGGATGACTTATGGTATCAAAGTGACGAAGAGGCAAAAGAGGGCTCAAAGATCGTTTCAGAAGTCGACGACATTTGGGCAAAAGAGGAGATAGATCATTTGACCCGGTCTGGCAGGCACTTCAAACCAAGCGAACTAGAGGAAGATTATCCGGGAAAAGATCAAGACAAAGGAAAAGGAAAAATGAATGAGGAAGAAGAAGAGGATCGGGTCCTAAAGCAAATGAAGAAGACTCAGGCCAACATCACTGTCTGGGGGTTGCTGATTGCCTCCAAACGTCATAGGCAGGCGGTCCTAGACGCCCTTAATCAATCTGACGTGTCTATCAACACCACCCCGGAAGACCTCGTAGGGCTGATTAGCAAAATTCCGACTTCGGCTATTTCTTTCTCATCAAATGACTTACCGCCAGGAGGGCCCATGCTCAATAAGCCTTTGTACGTCACTGTTGAATGTTTGGGGAACACCGTACCCGCTTGTCTCGTTGACAACGGGTCTGCTCTTAATGTATGTCCTCTCCGCACAGCCAAGCGAATGGGCTTAGATGAATCTTCCTTTGTGCCGTCCCAACAAAAGGTCCGAGCATATGACAACACCCAAAGAACAGTCATGGGCATTATCTTTCTAAATCTCGCTATCGGGCCGATGGACAAAGAAGCTGAGTTCCAAATCATCGATATCCCCGCTTCTTTCAATCTGCTGCTGGGAAGACCTTGGCTGGACAGTTTGGGCGCTATACCATCGACGATCCATCAAAAGGTTAAGTATGTCTGGGAAAACAAAGTCTGTGATATCCTCGGAGACAGTTGGGTTCGTTCGTCTGAAGCATCGTCAAGTGCACCGGTCCTAGAATTGCAGCTGCAAGAAGAAGAAGCGAAGATGGGAGGATTCGAGTTCATCAGCGTGATAGAAGAAGGAAAGTCGGGAGAGTCCCTGCCACCCCATTTTGATCAGTATACTAGTCCAGTCGTCACCTGAATCATGAAGAAAATGGGTTTCTTTCCACGATTGGGGTTGGGGAAGAATCTTCAGGGCCTGCCAGAGCCCCCACGAATCCCTACTCAAACTCACACTCACGGTCTTGGGTATCAGCCAGCGAAGAAGGAGCTGAGAGCAAAGAAGAAGGACATCAACGCGCCACTAGACCCTTACTTAAAGACTCTCAATGGGTATTTTGTGAAGGAAGGAGAGGATTTCCCCTTCTGTGGTTTCCCAGAACCATGGATGGACCAAAAAGACAAATGCATGAAGCCGGGGTTCGAGATCTTCTTCTCCCATGAGTTTTCTGGGTACAAAGACCCATTCTTGCAAACACCTGAAAAATCTGTTGCTGCCAAGGACTGGGTGGGTACGCTAGACGGTTCTGCCATGAAAGATCTGTTAGGCGAAGGGAATGCAGAGGTCATGAAGGAGGATCCCGGAAAGACCAAAGGTGAATACGTCGAGGGCATAGTGGAGGAAGCCGCCGAAAGTGAAGAAGGTGAGGAAGGGAAGGCTGAGGAAGAAGAGATGGAGAAAATCACCAAGATAGGAGGTCCGGAAGAATTCTTTATTACTGGCCTGGGAGGAGAGCACAAGAAGGAGTGGGTTTTTGAGTCTAGTGATAGGTTCCCCCCACACCCAGAGTCTGTAGTGGCCCAAATGAGGCGTCTTTCAATTTCTATGTCTGTTGTAATCACTCCAAAGAAAATCAATGAAAGCATGACTGATTCTGCCTACTCGAACGCGCTTAATGAATGTGATGAATGTGATGATCATGAAATACCTATTGAACTGCAAAAACTAATTGAAAAAGAAAAAGAATCTGCATGTAAAATCATTGAGGACACCCTAACAATTAATCTTGGAAATGAGAACAATCCTCAAAATGTCTTCATCGGCTCTACACTTAGCAATAAAGAAAGTAAAGAACTAATCAGTCTATTAAATGAATTCAAAGATGTTTTTGCATGGTCTTACAATGATATGCCAGGTATCGATCCAAAAATAGTCCAACACCACATCCCCCTCTTTCCCAATTCTAAACCAATAAAACAAAAATTGAGGCGAATGAGGCCAGAATGGGCACTTAAAGTGAAAGAGGAGGTTGAAAAGCAATTAAGAGCTGGATTCTTGATGGTCACCGAGTATCCCGAGTGAATTGCCAACATTGTACCTGTCCCAAAGAAGGATGGTCGTGTTAGGGTTTGCGTGGATTTTTGAGATTTGAACAAAGCAAGCCCTAAAGACGATTTCCCATTACCCCACATCGACGTGTTGGTCGATAACACTGCGGGACATGAACTTCTATCTTTCATGGATGGATTCTCCAGGTACAATCAAATCCTCATGGCCCCCGAGGATAGAGAGAAAACCACTTTCATCACTCCGTGGGGAACATATTGCTATAGGGTCATGCCATTCGGACTCAAGAACGCAGGCGCAACCTATCAAAGGGCTGCCACCACTTTATTGCACGACATGATCCACAAAGAGGTAGAGGTGTATGTGGACGATATGATTGTGAAATCCAAGGTGAGGGGAGGGCACCTAGAGGCTTTGAGAAAGTTCTTTGGGAGATTGAGAGAGTTCAAGATGAGGCTGAACCCGCAGAAATGCACGTTCGGAGTCACTACTGGCAAGTTGTTAGGATTTCTCATTACCCAAAGGGGAATAGAGGTAGACCCCACCAAGATAAAGGCCTTAACCGAGATGAACCCGCCGAAAAATGAGAAAGAACTGAGAGGGTTCCTGGGTAGAATACAATTTATAAGTCGTTTCATCTCAAAGCTCACCATGACCTGCGACCCGCTGTTCAAGCTACTCAGAAAGGGAGAGAGATTCGATTGGGACACCCCGTGTCAACAAGCCTTCGACAAAATCAAAACCTACCTCCAGAACCCACCCGTCTTGTCACCACCTTTGCCTGGGAGACCCTTGTTACTTTATCTCTCTGTATCCGAAGATTCAATGGGATGTATGCTGGCCCAAGAAGGAGAAGAGGGGCATGTGGAGAAGGCCATTTACTACTTAAGCAAGAGAATGGTCGGATATGAGTTAAAGTATTCGCCCTTGGAGAAGGCCTGTTGGGCCTTGGTTTGGTGTACCCGTCGCCTCCGCCACTATATGCTAGCCTTCCCTGTAATCCTGATATCCCGAATGGACCCGTTAAAATACCTGTTCGAAAAACCTGTCTTGACCAGTAGGATTTCCCGCTGGACCATGATGCTGGCTGAGTTCGACATCAGATATGTTACCGCCAAGTCCGTAAAAGGAAGGGTTGTCGCCGAGTTTTTAGCCAACCTCGCTGTAGAATCTGAGGACAAGGGAGACTTCAAGTTCCCAGATGAAGGAATAATGGAGGTTAAGGAAGAGTTGTGGAAAATGTACTTTGATGGAGTAGCCAACCAGTTAGGTTACGGGGTCGGAATCATTCTCATAGCACCCGATGGGACCCCTACCCCATTAGCTGTCAAACTCAAATACAACTCAACCAACAATACCGCGGAGTACGAAGCCTGCATAATTGGGATGGAAGCGGCCTTGGCTTTGAAAGTCGGACGGATTGATGTCTTCGGAGATTCCAACTTGATCATATCCCAGGTCCGAGGAGATTGGAGGGTAAAACATGAGAAATTGAGACCTTACCATGATTATTTGGAAAACCTGAAAGCGCAATTCCGAAAGATTTCCTTTTACTACCTCCCTCGTGAAGAAAATCAACTAGCCGACTCTTTGGCTACCTTGGCCTCGATGATCCAAATCCCTTCCAAAATTGCCATGATCCCGCTGTCCATAGAAGTAAGGAATCAACCGTCATTCGAAATGATCGCAGCCATAGAGAGAGAAGATGAAGTGCCTTGGTATGTGGACGTGTGGAAGTTTATTAAAGAAGGAGAATACCCCGAAGGAGCCTCAGAAAAGGACAAGAAAGCGATACGACGATTTGCTGCTCAATTTGTGATCTACGCGGATAAACTGTGGAAGAAGTCCTACACCGGGTATAATTTGGAGTGTTTATATGGAAGGGAAGCTAAGAGAATGATGGAGGAGATACATGAGGGAGTATGCGGGCCCCACATGAACGGGCACATGCTGGCGAAGAAGATCATTCGACAAGGGTACTATTGGACGACCTTGGACAAAGACTGTTGTGAATATGTTAGAAGGTGTCATAAGTGTCAGATTCATGCAAATTTGATGCACACCCTACCGTCGCAGCTCTATAGCATGACCACCCCTTGGCCATTTTCCGTTTGGGGGATTGATATCATCGGTGAGATAATTCCAAAGGCTTCCAATGGGCACCGGTATATAATCGTGGCGATCGATTATTTTACAAAATGGGTAGAAGCAGCCTCGTATGCGACCTTGAAAGCCAAAGATGTGGTGAGTTTCATTGAGAAGAACATAATCTGCAGATACGGAGTCCCGAACGAGTTTATCTCCGATCATGGCAGTCATTTCCAGGGGGAAGTTATCCCGCTCTTAGAAAAGTATAAGATCACTCGCCACCAGTCATCCCCGTATAGGCCCCAGACGAATGGAGCAGTAGAGGCGGCGAATAAGAATGTTAAAGCAATCCTGGGGAAGACGACAGATACATATAAGGATTGGCATGAGAAGCTGCCATTTGCTTTATGGGGGTATCGGACGTCAGTAAGGACTTCAACGGGTGCTACGCCATACTCACTGGTCTACGGAATGGAGGCAGTCCTTCCAGTCGAGGTAGAAATACCCTCCCTCAGAGTCTTAACAGAATGTGAAGTGACAGAATCAGAATGGGTACAAGGAAGGTATGAGGAATTGATGCTGCTCGATGAAAAGAGGCTGACCGCGATGAACCATACTCGGGGGTACCAGAAGAGAATAGCTCGTGCTTTCAACAAAAAGGTCCGCCCAAGGAAGCTTGCTGAGGGTGACCTGGTCCTCAAAGAACTTAAAGTGCCCGTTTATGACCCTAGAGGAAAATTCAAACCCAACTGGGTCGGGCCGTACATCATTAAGACCCTCCTTTCCGGAGGAGCGGCTTATCTCATGGACCTGGACGGGGTTGAATTTAAACAGCCAATTAACCTCGATCGCCTCAAAAAATACTTTGCTTGAAAGTGTTTCTTTCGAAGCCTCCTACCTTGATGAACTACGCTTGACCTGATTCCCACTAGGGGATACGTAGGCAACCTACTTGGTTCGGTCATTTAAATAAAACCGCCCGGGCGGCGTCTTCTTTCAAACCTTGAGCTGAACTACTGCAGGCCTGACGCCCACTCGGGGGTAAGTAGGCAGGCTCTCAAAAAGCCTTCGGCCCAAGAAAACCTAAAAGCAAGAAATGTGTGTGCTAAACTAGGGGCAAACTGGCGTTTGCCCGGAATCACTTCGAAGCCCTAAAACCAGGGGCAAACTTCGTTTGCTAGCCAAAAAAAAACCAGAAATAAAACCGCCCTTCAGGTCACCTGGCTGTCAGAATAAGTACTATAAAAAAACAAATAAGAATTCATGGAAAAGAATGAGTAGAAAACAAAAAGCAAAGTAGGGAGCCGAGTAAAGACATTAAAAGGAGAATTCTTCATGAAAGATTAATCGAAAGGTTGAGCGCTTTGATTAAGCATGCTAGAAATTTCCCTAAAGATAACAACATAAGTCAATCACATTCGGAAAGCGTAAAAGAGTAGGCAGGGTCTGTCAGAAAGTTTTGTGAAAGGGCCAACTTTTCTCTGTTTTTGTCTGTTTTATTGTGCACGTGTCTCGTCAAGTCTGTCTCACAACCAAGGCCTGGATCTCCAGAAGATACTGGGCAGTGGGCACAATCGAAGCAGGGACCCTCGGGCACGGAGCAGCCATCCTACTCGACCAAGCCTCTATGAAAGCCTTCACAATAGGAGGACGCAAAGTGGACCCTCTGGTGAAATCAGCAGCCACAGGCTCAGTAATATCCTGCAGAAGCCCGAACTGACGGACCACCCGATCGGGAATGTAGAAAGTAGTGGCACTCAAGCCTGGTAACCAAATGCCAGGTCGCCCAGGAAGATGTACAGCAACAGAACGATGAGTCCACTGAGGGCAGATCCAGTAAATGTCACCAGCAGAGAGACTTTGGAGCCAACCGAGCCATGCATCGGTAGAATGGAATAAGCAATGGATCTCCATGCGGTCGTAAGAAAATGGCCCACGAAGGTGCGAGGGATGAATGAAGAGATCAAGGCGTTCCATGAGCCAAACTTGCAAGACGAAAGGTGCCCTGGCAGATAACATGGCCCCGGCAACATGGGAATGGCTCAATCCAATCAGAGTTTCACCAAGAATCAGCATAACAGCACTTTTCATCTCCCTCAAACCACAGGCAATGGGTATGAGAATGTCAGAAGATGACTGGAATAGGAAGTAAGAGAGCATGGCAATTGACAAAGCACTACGTCGGATGATCTGGTACTCGCCATCATAGGGGTCACCTATGGGAGCATAAACGGAGGCAAGGCGCTCAAAATCGATATGCCTGTCACAAATAAGGGAGCCCGCCGCATTTCGAGATATGCGGAGAAGAGTGGCTAAGTCGCGGACATACCCGGCCTGAATCTGAGGAACCATCAATTCAGCAGAGGGATCAGTGTGGAGAATGGCGCTAAACTCTTCAAACAAGGGGCAGGTCTCTTGAGGGCCAAAGCGGAAGACGTTGAAAGCGGGATCCCAACACTGGATGGCAGCTCGAAGTAGGCCCTCATTCAGATTCATCTGTCGGAAAGAAAAGAGATCGTTCAGTCTGAAGCATTCAAAGTTAAGCTTGTCAATGCCAGAGAGAGTATCCATCCATGGGAAGAGGATTTGAGAGCTAATGGGGGCCATTTGAAGGGGAAATGAGGAGAAATGAGAAGTATTTTGCGGAGCTTAGAGGAAGAGGGGTATAAATAGGAGAATAAGGCTGACCACCCAATCGCGACACTCGATAAAGTGCAGCGGCACTCCATGAAGTGCCGCACGGCAGTCCGTGAATGCCGTTGCGGCACTTACTGACTGCCGTAGCGGCAGTCACCGAGTGCCGCGAAGGCCGACTCGAGTGCCGTTCTGAGTTTCCCATTGGCCAGGTTTTGTTTGTAATACAATCAGCCCACCTGCAAACAGAAAACTAGATAGAAAAGCAATAAAGCGTGCGCATCATGCAGCACGTGCAAATACATTCATTCATTCGTTTCATTCATTTTGCACATATCAAATGAATAAAAGAAATAGAAGCATTCAAAGATAAAAATAAAGTCGGGACCAAGCCATGGTCCCACATACGGCAGGAATTGGACCAAGCTATGGTCACACATACGGTGAATAAGCAGAAAGCATAATGAAATGTTTAAAGCATCTATCCTACCAAATAAAAGGAAGCAGCCGTCAGAATAAAGCATATGTGTGTATATACAGTCATCCACCAAAAAATCCTCCCACAGCTCTCCAAAATAAAATAATAACAAAAAGCAGAGTCAGCCGCGACCCCGACCCCGGCCGCGAGTCTGACGAGTCATACGTCTGAGAGGCTCCTCCTCTGACTCAGTCCCGCTGCCTCCACCAGTCCCGCCGTGTCCGCCACTACCGCCGCCTCGGCCTCTGCCACCGCTGGTGCCCTCGCCGCCACCTCCGCCACGTCCAGCACCACTACCTCCGGGGGTATCGCTGAGAGGGATACCGAGCTGCTGAAGCCGCTGCTGGAGCTGCCCCACCTGCTGGGACAAGACTCTAATCTCCTCCGCCTGAAATAAAAAAGGAATGAGTCCAGACAGCATTGAAATGACGGATAAAATACTGAGAATAGAAGGAATAAAAGATCATACCTGGGCCCTCAGCTGGGTCGCAGTAGTCGCTCGAGCTCCCTCGGCCTGAAAACAAGAAACAGGAGTAAAAGATCAGCTAAAAAGAGATACAATCCCAGTCAAAAGTCAAAAGTGGGAGTGGGAATGAATTTCTTACCATCCACTCGCGTCCAAGAACCCACTGTCGCACGCTATGGGCATACGACAGGCCCTCCTCTGCGTAAGCACGCGGGACAAGGTCGTAGTGAATAGGAATGGTGGGGGCACCCTGTGATAGTCGAGGGATCGTCGTCACGTGAGGCTCGCCAAATGAGACGGTCGACATAGTCCAGTCCCACTCAGGTAAGCCAGGGGGACGGACCGCAGCAGGGACATGCTGCAAACAAAAGTAATAAAACATGGGTGAAGAGTAAAAGGAAGGACTCACAAAATAATAAAGGAATCATTTACTCACCCGAGTCACTTCCATCAGCGGGAAGTTCGGCATCAGCTTGGCGGCACGGAAGGCCGCATATTCGTCAGGGTCGTCCAAGAAGCCGTGGATACCAAAGCCAGCTCGAGCAGCCGAGTAGTCGCCGCCCTGAAGTGTGTCCGTAGCCCTCATGGAGTCGGGAGGAGGGAACGGCACAAAGAATCTGGGAGCCGCTATAGACTGCCTGGTCACTCTCTCTCCCAAGTACCACGCCATACCCTCCGACCCACCGTCGAGAAGCCGTCTCATCGGGTCATACCCGGCCGACTCCTGAATCCCCACGCGAGCCTCGGGTAGCGCCCTGAGCCACGGCTGCCACTGTACGTGCTCCTCCCGTAGGTTCGTCAGGAAGTTCCTGAACGAAACGAAATCGTGGGCCCCGGTCTTGCGCCCGACCCTGTCCTTCGCCCACTTCAACCCCTGGGGCATGATGAGGGCGTCAGCAGCACGTGTCTCAGGAGACATCATGCGGAGATACTCATGGGACCAAATCTGTAATGAAAAGAGAGAAAGAAAAAGGAAATTAGTATCGCAATGTAAATAAATTTCTGGAAGTAAAATAAGCAATAGAATACAAAAATAAAAAACATATATATACCTCCCACGCTCTCCAATACCCGCTAGTAGCAGTCGACCTGTCCCGAGAGATGGCACTCATATGCCTGTATAGGATGGCCAACCCCGTACCGGCCCAATCATACTCGACAACCCGGTCCAGATGCTCCAACGACGCCACCAAAGAAGCAGAAATCCGATCACCCTTGGTGCTCAACAAGGAGCACCCCAGCACGTACATCAAGAAACCCCGGGCCATCTGCTCGTCAGTAAAGCCGGGTTTTCCCCGGAAAGTATCCATGAACCACCGGGCCGTGACTAAAGCCTCCTCCGGGACCACCCCTAACAAAGGCTCCATCTGATCCCACTCCTGATCTGTCAAATGCCTCAGAGGCTCTCCGCCGAAGGCAATCCCGGTAATCATCGAGAAGTCCAGCGGGGTCAACGTCATCTCGCCGAAGGAAAAGTGGAAGGTACTCGTGGTATCCCACCACCGCTCGGCCAGCGCGTGTATCTGCTGCAAGTCGTTGGAGCTCTTCGTCAAGAGTTTGACGAAGTCTCCAAACCCCGCTGCGTCCACCAGAGCCCTCACGGTCGGGCTCAGCTCGGTGTACCACTCGTGGCCATGTGCAAGGCTGCCATGACCCTTCAGGACTTTGGGCTGCAGCTGCAAGAAAGAATCACAAGATTTGTTGTTAGAAAATAAATAAAAGAAGAAAGCAATAAAGAAGGAGATAAGTAATAAATAATAAAAAAAAAAAAAGAGAAAGAGAAAGTTTAGAAGTATTCATATAGGATTTCACAAGTAAGGCACTCGTTTGCATTCAAGAGAAAATGAATAAAAGAAAACAAGGATTTTGGGTCCGGAAAGAGTTTGATTGCAAAAAAGAGGAACGCGTAATTGCGAACATTCGAGAATCATTTTTTAAATAAAAAAAATGGCATTAGAAATGCTCGAGGAAAACTTGCCGGGGCGGTAAATGCAGGAAAAGGTTCATGATTTCATCTCCACAAGCATTGGATTTTGTTATTCACAAGCAATGTTTGAGATTCCGGTCGAATGGCTTTCGAAAGTTGTGGAACAAAGTCAAAAGGGAAAATAAAGGATAATTCGAGCATAAAATTTATTTATTTTATAAAGAAGTTTCAAAGAGTTCACGAGAAATGAAAATTAAATTTGGAATTCCTTTACAAAGAGCATGTAATAAAACATCCGAGACGCTCGGAGACGCCACAAGCATGACGTTTGGAATAGGGTATCTAAAAGCTGTGACAATTCTACGTTACATTCACAAGGAGGAAGAAAATGCGAGAAAGAAATACGAGAAATAATAAAGAAGCGCTTACCTCGCGCTTAAGCGCGCGGGCTGACAAATGCTCATCAGGATCCCTCAATAACAGTGTAGCATCTGGATGATGGGTGGCTGTATACTTGGCCTTCTTCTTCCTAGAACCACTCGCCATAACCTGTCAAAAGGAAAAGGGAGATTCACACGTTAAAATTCACAAAAATTCAGAAAATAATGAAATAACAGGGTTTGAACAAGTCTTGATCAAGCAGAACATACCTGGGAGTGTCGTAGAATAATACAGAAGCGGAGAGGAGGATGAGAGAAAATTTCTCCAGAGAGATTCCGAGATGAAGAGAGTTGAGAGAATGAATGAAGTGTTTGAATCCCGGCGGTTTTAACCACTGACACTCAAACGCGGCACTCAAATTTCCGTGCGCGGCATTCGGTCAACTGTCGCGCGGCACTCGCCGAGTGCCGCAACGGCACTCCGTGAGTGCCGTGCGGCAGTCACGGACTGCCGCGGAAAGCCGCGTGTGCCGCGATTAAGGTGGTTCAAAGATATTTACATTCCCCCCAAAAATTCAAATCAAGTCCCAAAAATTGAATTTGAGGCCCCAAAAATTGCCCTCATTTGCGCTTTTGGCCCTCAGGGTCGTTTCTTAGGTACACATTGACTACAAATTTTGGAATTTAAAAATGTTTTGAGCCCGTGGGCCCCCAATTTTTGAAAATTGGAGATGTTTGAGCCCGTGGGCTCCCAAATTCATGAAAATTAAAATATTTGGGCCCGTGGGCTCCCAATTTTGAAAATCGCAGTACTTGAGCCCGCGGGCCCCGACTCTTGAAATTTGAAAATATTTGAGCCCGTGGGCCCAGATTCGTATTCCCGGTTTTCGCAACGGACTTGCGTCAACCCCCGATTTTGAGAATATAACGGACTTATATTCCCGGTTTTCGCAACGGACTTGCGGCAACCCCCGATTTTGAGAATATAACGGACTTATATTCCCGGTTTTCGCAACGGACTTGCGTCAACCCCCGATTTTGAGAATATAACGGACTTATATTCCCGGTTTTCGCAACGGACTTGCGTCAATCCCCGATTTTGAGAATATAACGGACTTATATTCCCGGTTTTCGCAACGGACTTGCGTCAACCCCCGATTTTGAGAATATAACGGACTTATATTCCCGGTTTTCGCAACGGACTTGCGGTAACCCCCGATTTTGAGAATATAACGGACTTATATTCCCGGTTTTCGCAACGGACTTGCGTCAACCCCCGATTTTGAGAATATAACGGACTTATATTCCCGGTTTTCGCAACGGACTTGCGTCAACCCCCGATTTTGAGAATATAACGGACTTATATTCCCGGTTTTCGCAACGGACTTGCGTCAACCCCCGATTTTGAGAATATAACGGACTTATATTCCCGGTTTTTGCAACGGACTTGCGTCAACCCCCGATTTTGAGAATATAACGGACTCATATTCCCGGTTTTCGCAACGGACTTGCGTCAACCCCCAATTTTTGAGAATATAACGGACTTATATTCCCGGTTTTCGCAACGGACTTGCGTCAACCCCCGTTTTTGAGAATATAACGGACTTATATTCCCGGTTTTCGCAACGGACTTGCGTTGACCTCCGTGATCAAATCAAAAGCACTCTCATGACTCTTGTGACAGATTCTCGTATAGATAATCTTCCCTGACTAACACGCCACGAAATGTGTATCATACGTGTAGAAAACATGATAAGTATAACACTTACACAACTAGGTCAATCTAGAAAACACCATTGCATGGCATTTGCATCACGACAGGATAGGTGCATCCATCCGTATGACTACTTGCGTTTGTGAATGTTTGCCCATATCTGAACTACGCTTTGGTCTGATTCCTGATGGGATACGTAGGCAGCTCGCCATGAAGCACGACCAATTGGAATTTCGCCTGTTTTTGCAACGCATTTTGTTTTTACCTAAATTCGACAGTCAGGTCAAAGGCTTGTCTTCACACAGGCTTTGACATTCACTTATGGGACGCGTTGCTCCACAAGCTCCGTCAAAGAGGGGCAAACTGTAGACACCCCAATTTTGACCGACCGTCGAATTTAGGAGAGTGTCACCTCCATATCCGATGATGACAAGGACCGAAAAATTGAAGCATTCCAAGCTCTTCAGAAAGTTCTCCAAAACGCGATAAAATTTCACAGAAAGAGGGAAATACCAGGTATTTAGGAGAATTCAGATATAAAACACAACTTTTGGAAAAGATATTCAAAAATAATTTGTTTCAAAAAGATAAAAGACCTAAAAGGGGAATCTCAACTACGAACGGCACACGGCGGACTTCCGCGGCACTCACTGAATGCCGCACGGCAGTCAGAGAGTGCCGCACGGCATTCACCGAGTGCCGCCACAGATTTCTGACTGCCGTTCGCTTTTAAAGTCTGTATTTTGCAGGGCAATACGTATGCGCATGCGAATAAGAACAAAAACTGATAAAGTAAGACTGACAAAAATGCGGCAATCCATTAATTGCCGCGGCATTTGGTGAATGCAGCGCGGCAGTCATGAAGTGCCGCAACGGCATTTGATGAATGCCGCAGCGGCAGTCACGGACTGCCGCGTCAGTATCTGGACTGCCGCGCTGGACAGCAGTCTGCATAATTTCATAAAGTACACATTGTACCAACTAATGAGGGAATTACATCTGTTTTTTTCTCCGAAATTCACCAAAAATACCTGGTAATTTTGCTTATAAAAGAGAAGGGATCTTCCTAAAAGAGGGAGACCAAGAAGAACACCAAGAAACACATTGGGAGAGAGGTCATATACAAAAAATACTTCCATTACACCAACATTTTTTTAGAGAGAAAAGAGAGTGTTTAGAGAATTAGAGAGAAGAGCTTGGAAGATCTTCAAAGAAAAGAAAACTTTGAGGATAATTTGGAGGTGATCCTCTAACCATAGATTATTGGCTTTTTCTTTCTTCTCCTAAAATCTCTAATCCTAAAATCTTTCACTATTTTCTTTGTTTGTCAAGTAAATTTAGGAATTTCTTTTGTTCCCATATTACTTTCTTCCACTTTCTTGTTTACATTCTTCTCTTGAAGGTCTTGGAGATCCTCAATATCTCTTTTGATCTCTTGAGCATGATCTTTTGAACCCCATGTAGGCTTGTGCCTCACATAGGAGTCAAAGTTTGATCACCACTTCATAAGAGGATCCAAGTCCATACTCATGAGTTGGGTCTTCTAAGTTTGATGCCTTGAGGAATCCCTTCTATATTCCTTTAGGACTCATGGGTCATAGTCATGTTTCCCTCTCCAATGATCATCAAATGGTAGGAGAAGGTAGTTTTGAGTCTAAACCCATCTCCATGGTCTAGACTCCTTGTCTTATAGATTTCATGAAGTCTATCCATATTTCATTTGAAATCTATGAAGAGTAAAGGTTTATAGTCTCTAATGGCCATCAAATGGTAAGAGAAGTGGTTTGGTTCAACTCAACTTCATGGTTTAATAGTTGGAGTTACCAAATAAAAATTGAACTAGCAAAGTAAAAACAGTGAATCCACAAACTGTTTTTGATCAAAGATTTTTAGTTCGAAATCTAACCGTTGAAATCAAATGAAACCAACGGGAAAGTGTCAATAACACAATATTCTACCGCTGTAATTGTTGTTTTAAGATGGTTTCACGTTTAGCATGGTTTGATCATGAGTTTTGTGACACAAATACAATCTGTCCAGAATTTCAGAATAGTTTCAAAACAGTGACACTCTTTTGAAACAATTAAATCAGAATTCTAATAAAGTGTTTGTGACCCCAAATAATTTTTTCTATGAAGATTAATGTGTTAGGAAGTCATCCTAAAAAGAACAAAGCAATTCGGATTTTTTTGCTATTTTTAATAAATCGTGCAAGAATTCTGGACAGAAGGTTGCAAAGTGTTGAGTGATGTCTAGTATTTTTCATATTCCCGGAGATCCGACCGTTGGAACTTTGATTTTTCTTTTTGATTTGAAAACTAGACTCACAGAGGCATATTGAGTCCAAAAATCATCAAGATCAAACCATGGGAGATATGCTTTTTATTTCTTTTAAGTTCTGGTCTGCTCTCTGCAATTTTCAGAGTTTTATGACACATTTGACTTACTTTGTAAATAAGGGTCTAAATGACTTTTCTATGATCTAGGGCTTAAACCATGCTTTAATAATGATTAGTTGAGCTCGAATTCAAAAGTTTAAAAGTATTTCATAGTTTATCCTTGTCCGTGTACATATTCATCTATATGATTCGACATTTGTAATTAAGACTTATTTGCTTTGGATTTAATTACATTAGATAGATGTAAGCTAGAAATTTAGGATAGTCATTTTTTTTAACATTGTGTTTTGCATATCATGTGGACTAACCCTTTGTTTTGTAGCGCTATTAAGGTACGATTTCTAGAACTCCTCTTTAGTTTATCTTAATTTCTTGTTTTTATTGATTTTTCGACTTAATGCGCGACACCTTAGAATTAGGTTTTGCCTTATGTGTATATATGATTAGAGACTCTTTTAGGATTTTCTTTTATTCGCATGCATTGCATGTTTATTATCGCTGCTGGATCTCGGGTAAGTTCACTTGTTCTCTATTGCATATCATATCGCTTGTTACCTGAATTACGTGGCTTTTGAATGATATTTTGCCAATTGCAATTTTACACCCTTTGGACATGCTTTTGTGATGTATATGTATATATGTATTAGTTGAGGGCATGCTTAGATTAATAAATTTGATTAAAAGGATGTTGAGTAGAGGCCTATCGCAAGATAGGATGAGAGAGGGTGTTTTAGTCCGACGGGCTCCTTCCTCTCTCATTGCATAATCCCCGGACCTAGTTAATCTTTGGTTTCGCAAACGATCAGTTTCCTTTCAAAATGGTTTCTTAATTTTCCTTTTAAAAATTAAGTGGCGACTCATTTTGTTTTAGAAATAGATTTTTGAAAAGCTGTGGGTAAGTCAACCTGCGATATCTACAATACCCAAGGCTAGCTTTATTCTTTTTTTTTTTTTTTTGCTGAGAAGGAAAAAAAGAACAAAACAGAGACAACCAAAAAACCAGTACTAACCCACTTGATGGTCTTCCTCAAGAACGAAAGGAGGAATCTCAACAACTGGGATGTACCAAAAAAAATTACAATTCATAGCCCATTGAGCAAGTTTATGTGCAACACCATTAGCAGATCTAAACACTTTGATAATTTTTCAAAATTCAAAAGAGCTGGCCAGCAACTTCCTGCAATTGAGAATAGGAGTTTCCAAGGTCCAATCTGGGCAAGACTCCCAGTCACACAAAGGCATGCACACAAGAAGAGAGTCTCCTTCAAAGATGACATTTTTATGTCCCACAGAAGCTGGTTCAGAAATTGCAGAAAGGGTCGCAGAGGCTTCAGCAAGGCTAGGGTCCATGACTTCCCTCTTCCAAACTTTTGCATGAATAACCTGACATTGATCATCTCTAAAAATGGCAGCAAGAGCAGAAGAGTGGTCTCTTATTGCAACATCAAAGTTGATTTTAACCCATTCTTTGGGAGGGGGGATCCAACATTGAGCAGGGGTGATGACTTTAGTGAAGGCTTTTCGTTGGGCAATAACATGTTCCTTTGCCATCAAATCAATACGAGTTTTCCAGAAAAGGACCTCCACTGTAGTTCCATGATGAAGCACTTGGTTTCGAAGGTACCAAACTTGTTCCATCATGATAACAACAAAAATTGTGAAATGCCGAGCATCCTCGGGAGCAATACCAATCCTAGCCGTGGGGTTGAGAACATCATTGACCCAATTCTTGATTCCCCCATTGATTAACAGTGAAGTGTCAAGAGGCCATTTAGATAAGTGCCAGAGAATACGTGTAATATCGCACCCCAAGAAAAGATGATCAGCACTTTCAATCGAAAACTAACAAAGAGGACAAAAAAGACCATCAATCTGAAGACGAGAAGCAAGAACCTCCTTTGTTGGGATGGCATTGGAAACAACTTTCCAAAGAAAGATCTTGTGCCTCTCGTGAATCTTCGCATTCCACAGATTATTCCAACAAGTAGCAATGATGCTGTTGGCCTGTAGAAGTCTAGACTTTTGATCCGTGAGATACGCGGATTTAACTAGAAAAGGAACCTTTATTGTCAGGAGCCCATATAAGCTTATCACATTGTCTCCCAGTCGGAAGACTAATGCCCAAGATTGCTTCAACTGAGACATCATCAAAAGTATCACGAATAAGATCAGAATTCCAGCAATTACCATTATCAAGAGTCAATTCTTGGACCGAAATAAAAGGCGGCCTGCTTGGATTTCTACCAATTGGCCGGAAGTTGGGAAGAGATGGAACCCAAGGATCTTCCCAAATGTCAATTTCATTCCCATTGCCAAGAAGCTTACAAGTACCTTTCTCAAGAAGAGGAATAATTTTCAGAATACCTTGCCAAACCCACGACGAATTGCTTTTCTTTTTTGCTTGAAAGAGGTTAGAATTATGGAAATACTTCCCTTTGACAGCTTGAACCCAAAACTTCCTCTCTTGTGTCATGATTTGCCAACCAAGCTTTGTGAGAAGCGCTTTGTTATAGTCCTTCATGCGTCGTAATCCCAACCCACCACTAAACTTTGGGAGGCAAATGTTGTCCCATGCCTTCAAACAAATCCCTTTTTTCCATTTTCTTTGTGACCCCACCAAAAATTGCAAAAAAGTCTGTCCATCTTATTGCATACAGCCATGGGGAGAGGGAACATGGACATAGTATAAGCCGGGATAGCTTGAGCAACTGTACGAATCAAAGTGCATCTTGCCGCTTGCGATAATAATGATGATTTCCATGCTTGAAGCTTTTGTTGAATTTTTTCAATAATCCCATAAAAAACTTCTCTCTTTGTGCCATTAATCTGAAGAGGAAGACCGAGATATTTAGAATTAAGGGGAGCCTTTTTCAGGCCCGTCTCTCGGCAAATTGCCCGGGCGACATCCTTACACACATTTTTGCTGAAGATTATCTTGGTTTTTTCATGATTAATAGCTTGTCCAGACCACGAGCCATAATTGGAGATGAAACTCACGATTGTGTTTGCTTCATCAGAGTGTGCCCGTCCAAAAACGATTAGATCATCCGCAAAAAGGAGGTGGTTGAAGGCGAGGCTGTTCTTTCCTGGTTTTATGCCTTTGATGCACCCATGATCAAATTCTCTATTTAACATTCGAGAAAGCACTTCAGAGCAGAGAATGAACAAGAAAGGGGACAAAGGATCCCCCTGGCGTAGACCCCTACCTGGTTTGAGAAGCCCCTTTGGCTGGCCATTGATGAGAATAGAGAAGGACACACTCGAAATTCATTGCTCAATCCAGTGACACCACTTATCGGAGAAACCGAGGCATTTGAGAACCTTTACCAAGAAGGCCCATTCAACCCTATCATATGCTTTTTCCATGTCAAATTTAATAGCCATTAACCCTTCCTTTCCTCTCTTACTTTTCATCGAGTGTAACACTTCTTGAGCTATGATACAATTATCCTGAATCAACCGACCCGGAACAAAGGCTTATTGCATTGGGGAGATAACCTTGTCCAGAAGGGGTTTAAGGCGAGAGGACAAGATTTTGGAAATAATCTTGTAGATCACATTACAGAGGCTAATGGGCCTAAAATGGTTAACCGTTGAGGGCCTTGCCACCTTTGGGATTAGCGCTATGTTGGTGTGATTGAGGTTTTGAAGGATAAAGCCATCAGCAAAAAAAACTCTTAACCGTAGCGACCACATCTTCTTTTATGATTTGCCAATAAGTTTTGTAGAAAACTGCAGACATCCCATCAGGGCCAGGGGCTTTGGTGGAACCAATGTTGAAAAGGACTTCTTTAATCTCCTTCTCCTCAGGGATCTGGCAGATGGCTTCATTCTCTTCCTCTGTAATGACCTCTTGGAGGAGACCTTCAAGGTTGGGAGGGAGAATTGGATCAGAGGACTTGAAAGTTGCTTGGAATTTAGATGTAAACACTTGGGCAATAATCTCACGGTCATCTGTCCAATTACCATTGTCTATTTTTAGGAGATCAATCGCATTCCTTCTTCGTCTGATAATCGTAGATAAATGAAAGAAGCGAGTGCTTTTGTCACCTTCTTCAAGCCAATTCACTCTCGATTTTTGCTTCCAGAGAATTTCTTCCCGTTTGAGGTTCTCATCCATGACTTCTTTAAGAGCAGAGATTTTTTGGATATTTTCCACAGCGGGGATCTGGGATTGGAGTTGTTCGATACCTTTTCTGGCCTCCTTGATTTTCACTTGGACTCTCCCGAAAATGGGTCTTATTCCACTTTATCAGGGCCCTACTCACTGCCTGTAGTTTTTGGCAAAGCCGAAGCGCAGGAGAGCCATGGGTTGGGGTGTGATTCCAGACTTGTTCAATGATCCATTCGCAGCTTTCCTCCCGAATCCACATTGCTTCAAATTTGAAAATTTTTCGGTATCCCAGATTTTTCGCCAGTTGTATTTAGAATGATGGGCGAATGATCTGAGCCCGTTCTAGGAAGATTCCAAACAGTTGCTCTAGGAAAGAGAGCACGCCAATCCATATTGGCAATACTTCTGTCAAGCCTCTGACGAATATTGGCCCAGTTGGGTCTCCCATTGTCCCATGTAAAGAGGTTCCCAGACGCTCCCAAGTCCACCATACTATTGGAATCCATAAAGCCTAATAAGCCACCAGAAGAAGAGCAGCTAAAAGGTCTTCCACCTCTTTTTTCAGATTGGTTTGAGATACAATTGAAATCACCAATGGCCATCCAAGGCCCCTTCGCCGCATCTGCCACAGATTCCAGATTTTTCCAAAATCTCGCTTTTTCCTTCCAAAAGGGAGGGCCGTAAACACCAGTCAAGATCCATGGCCTATCAAGGGGATCAGAAAAAACTGAAGCACTAATCAAGTTTTTGTTTGACACCGATGCAACAATATCTACACCATTCTGCCATGCAAGACAGAAGCCTCCTGCCGTTTTATTGGCAGGAACAAGAACAAGATTGAAGAAGCCGAGCTGATTCAGTATGGAAGTCATTCTAATCGAGCACAGTTTTGTTTCTGACAAGAGAAGGCATTCAGGATGATGTTCTCTAATCAGAGCTCTCAGGTTCTGCCTGCCGCGGGTCGAGCCAAGCCCCGGCAGTTCCAGCTGATTATAATCATTGGCCGAGAGGGGGCTTCTCGCCCTCCTCTTCGGCATCAAAAAAAGCATCAGACTCTGAGGTGAATGTGGGTAGTAGGGGGGGGGGGGTGTGGTGGTAAAGTTGTGGGGGAGATTGGTATTAGGCAGTCATCGGTGTGGTGATAAGGATTTGTTTAAATTCATCTTGACTCCTGACCTACTGTTTTAACAATTTTCTCTGGAGCATTTAACTTTGCTCCAGTATAATCTTTAACAAACGTTCAGGTTAAGGGGTTAATTGAAGCATATGTATAATCTTCAAAGAGACCAGTATGATTTTTTCCAAATTAAAAAACAGATATAAAGTTCAACCTATATGGTCACCAACAATTATGATATTATTTATCTAGTTATTTTTCTTACTCCAATTAGGAAAAAATGTAGATACAAATTTTTCCGCTAAATTACACTGACCTCCTAAGATAGGTCTAAACAGGGACCTTGTTTGTAATATGCAATTATGCAAATACAATGAAATCTCCAAGGTTGAGTAACACATATTCCCTTCTAGTTAGGCTTAGTTTGACTCTCATTTTGGTGCTTCTCCTTTTTTAATGTAAAATTTTCTGTTAATTCATTTAGTAACTAATTTATGAGCTATGTAAAAATTGAACTTACGACTTTTTTAGGAGGAGCTATTAAAAGCTCTAAAATGGAGCTTTTAAAAGCTCAAGGTTGCCTTTTGGTTTCATGATGTTTTTTTGAAGAGTAATGTATCACTTGCACAAAATTATCAAACAACTTAATAATAAATTCCATAAGTTACTTTTAAAAAGCCACGTGAGGGGTCAAACTAAGCCTTAGACTCTTAGTCAACTGCCAGTTAACTATAGCTTATTTTTTTTAGTTAAACTTCAGCATGATAATGAACTAAATTTTTTTTTATTTATTTATTACAAATGGATGTGTGGTGGTCGAACGCTGGACTTATGAAATGGAGAGGCGTAAGACATAACTCGACACCAAACGAGCTATAATCAGTTTGCAACATAACAAACTATTTACCCTTATATAACCAAAGTCAATAAAATGCATTCTAGTAGTTTTTCTAATATATACATGAAATTATATCCTTTAATGGTAAACCTTTCAGTTCATTTTTTTTTTTTTTTTGAAACCTCGAAAACACGAGGACAATTGTATTAAAGAAGATGGTTCAAAACAGCAAAAGGGAGGGGAACAAATCACCTAACCCTCCAAACGCAGCTGACAACACAAGCAAAAACCAGCAAGGAGCAAACCCATGAGCTGATCAGCCCCTACATTACCTAAGTACAAGCTATGACCAAAAGAAACAACACAAAACAAAAAAAGAAGAGAACCAGGGGGACCAGATAGCACCAGGACATATGGGTGAAGCATCCCAGACCAAAAAAAAGTGTAACCTTTCAGTTCATAATGTGTTAATTTTCTGGATTATAGATCATATTTTGCTTCAGGGACATATTCATAATATTATGTATACTTTTAAATTTGTTAGGTGTCCATCTCTCATCTCTGACAGCGGAACTTAGTATAATATTACATCGCCTCATGGAGGTCAGTGTATTGATCCAATTTCTATATACATACTATATTGGTATATGTATGCAACATGGATGGATACATATAACCTAAAAGGTTTTGATAAATTGTCAACCAAATTTAAAAAAGGACAATCCACTTATACACTTCATGAGACCGACTATGTCCTTATATTCTGCAAAGATAATTGAAATACTATTATGTAGGAGTTATTGTTTAAACTAGGGTGCATATCACTGACAGACGGATATTTAATAAACATACATATTTATCCTCTCTTAAATTTGCCCATTTTTTTTTAAACGGACAATATTTGGGACACAAAAGGGTCACAAATAGATGCTAACAAAAGTATGTAACATCCATGTGGTAGTAGGATCCACCACATGTTGTCACATGGGATACCACATATTTTTGTAAACATCTATTTATGATCTTTTTGTGTCCCTAACATTACACCTTTTAAATTCCCCAACAATTAATCCACACTTACCTAATCGGGTAATACTTAGGATACACCCAAAGACACAACTTTTAGGACATAACCCAAGGGATGTGTCTATCTCTCTCTTGTGTCACTGTGGAGTCCAGTGACATCACAGGAGAGTTATAAACACATCTTTTGGATTGTGTCCCAAAAAAATTATGTCTCTGAGTGTGTTCCAATCTTTACTCTACCTAATCAAGTATATATATTGGTTGGTTAAAAAGTTTGAAAAAAAAATTAATAAACAGTTCCCGTCCTTTAACCGAAGGAAAATACTTGGTTATATTTCTAGAGGAATGTTTTGTATTATCTTTATATATGATTGGTTTACGTATGTACATTTGTCTCATACGTGGATGAAAATTAATAATAGTAGGAGACGTATGAATATGAAATACACACAAGAAATATAATAGTTTATTGTAACGCAAAATAATAAAAATAGAAAAGATAAAAAATAAAAAATAAAGAGGTAGAAATGGTAGTCCAACCAACCTACATTTAACATTGGCTTACTTGATTTACACACAAGCACTTGCACGTCGGCAAACCCATGAAAGTTCCCTAAAATGAAGTTTATTGGAATAATTACATTCCAGTCCACTTTTTGGGTAAAATTCAGAAGTCAGACTACTACATATTTGAAGTGCAACCAACCTACATTTAACATTAACTTGCTTGATTTTCATTTTCCACACAAGCAGCACTTGCACACATAGTTACCAAAACCGCACACCCCCTAGCGATCCGACTGCAGAACCGGTGATCCAGATGCTAAACCAGTTTGGATTGAATATCTGACTGGAAAAGGAAGAGACCCGTATTGGCCCGTGAGACCCGGGCGGTTGAACCGTGACCCAAGCAAACCGGCTGGATTTTAAAGAACCGTCCATACTTTGTGATATCATCAAATCATCAAATTTTGAACACTTTGTGATATCATCAAACCGTGACCCGTGTGACCCGGCTGGGATATTGCTAATGTTTAGATTGTGGGTAAAAGTTCCATTTCAGTTCCTAACCATTTGGTTAGAAACTTTATTACGTTAAATGTTAAACATTTTTTGGGCCAAACATTATTGTTATTTATTTATTTTAATTAATATTAAATAAACTCGGTCCAACCAGTTAACCCAACAATTGGACCAGTGAATCATCCACCTGGTGATTGATGTCCAAGCCGGTTCTGCTAACTATGTTTTCACATAGACAAACCGATAAAAGTTCCCTAAAATAAAGTTTATTGGGATAATTACATTTTAGTCGAATTTTTGTGTGAAATTTAGAAGTCAGCCTACAATTTTTTCGAATTAAAAAAATGTCAACTTTTTGTGTAAAATTTAAAGTTATCCAATTTTATACAACATTGAAAGCACTCTTCACAACGTCAAGAATACTCTTTAAAATGCTGGGGGGCAACTCTGAGCAATTCATCGCAATATTATGAGCAATCTTCACAACTTTGATGCAAGTTCATAATGTGCACATTGAAACATAAATAAAGTCTTCAAAAATTGATATTGTTTTAAGTTATTGATGACTTTTAAAATTTATCAATTAATGTTTAATTTTTCAATTTTGGTAAGAAAGGTAGACTTGATTTCTAAATTTCCTCCATAAAGTTCGACTGAAACTTATATATCCCATTACTAATACTAGCCACCATTGCGATAGATTGACTCGCTCTCTCTTCCCAATAATTCGTCCCTCAATTATACACATGTAAACGTATATGCGAAAATTCTCCTGACAGGATGTAATCTCTTTATTAAAGAGTATTAAAGAAGAGAGGGTCTCTGTTTTGACTGTCGGATCGTGTTTAAAAATTGGATTTGGCGGCCAAAACAGATATCCTCTCTTTAATAAAAAGAGTGAGCACTCTTTAGAGCCTGACTGCATGTATATATATATATATTATATCCACAGTCAGGCTCTCCAGTGAACTGTGGAGTGAACTAGGTTTAAAAAGCCAAGTACCTGACGCGCAAGATTATGTGATGGATCGGGTCATTCGCTTTTTAAGCCTAGTTCACTTCCCAGTTCACTAAAGAGCCTCACCGTATTTATCCATGTTGAAGTGTAGGATATTTGTACATATATTTTTTTTTGTTCAATATATATATATATATAGGGAGAGACTCTTAATTGAACTGGGTAGAGTGAACTTACCCAATGAACTGGATTTTAAGCTTAAAATAACCTGCAGGCCAGCGGGGCGCAGGAGCAGGATGGGGCGCCGTGGATCAGCAGGGCAGCCCACGGGCTATTTTAGACTTAAAATCCAGTTCACTGAATAAGTTCACTCTACTTAATTTATTTAAAAGCCTCTCCCTATATATATATAATATATATATAGGTGTGTGTACGTAGCTGTGTCCATATCATTGTTGGGAGTAATATTCGACCAAGTCAACTTGAAAGGAAGGTTAAAAATTTATATGGGAACTTCTATTATACATCCTAGTGGTTAGAATGTGCATATATCCTAACTTAGGAAATTTTGGCATCACTTTACCTTCCGTTTGTTTCTATGCAAATTATTTTTTGGAAAATATTTTTACGTACAATTTGACTGAAAAAATATTTTCTGAAAATTATTTTACATTGAAATACCGGATTAGAGTCAAGATGTTGTAAGTTTAAAAATCACTTATATATATATATATATATATAAAACTTCTAAATAAAATAATTGCTTTTAACAATAATTATATTTTTTAAATGGTACAACATTTTAACATTCATGCATAACATTCTAAGTATCAAAAACACTAGGATATATGACAGATCCTAAATTACTAAGATGTATCATTGCGACTTATCTGCTAATGTAACTATTAAAATACTCAAATAATTGTTTGATTAGTCATTCAAGCACTTGAAAATCTGTCCATGCGCAAGAGTCGGACAATGTCTTAGTTTGTAATTCATGTAATCTATGTACGTTCTTATAAGACCATCTCCAAAGGCAAACCATCAATTCATAAGGCAAATTGGTACTTTGATGGGTCTTAGGCAAAGTTGTTGTGTTGGTTTTGATGAGTCACTCCAACCCTTACATCAAACTTTTGTTATTTTAATATATTTTTATTCTTTTATCTATTATTTGTATTCTACCCATATTATTGTACTTTGTGATTTTATAGTATTGTTTATTGGCAATATGTGACATTTTCTAATTAAAAAACTATAATATTATTTAAAATATTTTACAATTTAAAATATTATTTTGAATTTTTTACAATTTTAGTTTTTGAATAAATTTCAAACTTAAATTTCCCCCCTACAAAGGAATTTTAAAATTTACTTTCGCTTAAATTCAAATATAAATTATTCAAGAATTGTGCTATCTTTCATTAAAATATTGCAAAATAAGATTTGAAGGCATGGGTTAATCGCATCAACTTTGCTGCCATTTGGGCAACCCAGCAACTTTGCTGCAACAGTTGCTGTGCCTGTTGGAGCAAGGTTTTATCACATTTTGCAGCAACTTTGCTTTTGCTGCAATAGTTGCCTCAGGGTTGGAGATGGTCTAAGTATGCTATACTGGTTAGAGTGCTGTATGCTACATTTACCGGTTCTGTCACCTGCATTTTTATTATATGACAGGTAGATGATGTGGTATGTCCATATGGGTTTAAGTCCAATATCAATTAGAAGGAGTGAACTTTTTTAAATATATATATATATATATATATATAGGATAATTGAGAAGGAATATTTGAAACGAAAAACCACTTCTCTTATGGTCGGATGGCAAGGCTTCTGGGTATTTTACTCAGAGGTCTCAAGTTTGAATCTCAAGATGATGGCCACAGGTGATTCACTCGGACGCCCTGGCCTTGTGGGATTAGTCGAGGTGCGCGCAAACTGACCTGGACACTCACGGTTACCAAAAAAATATATATATGTTTGAAACGGAAATCTCTTACATTGGAAATTGAGAAGTACTACTGCCTTCTTGATCCCTTGTTTTCATATATATATATATATATATATATATGTATAAGTGAGTTTTTTTTTTCTTTTTTTTTTTTTATATATATGTATAAGTGAGTTTTTTTTTTCTTTTTTTATTTTTTGGTTTGATACATGCACTACACAAAGGAAGATAAGCCGTAAACATCTGCAAGTGAGATGGAAGTCACCCCACCATTGGGCCATCCATTGGTTTCGAATTTGTATGTGTCTATAAACTACATATCTGTATTATATGCAGAAAAATTTACAAATTAACTATTTTTTATTTTTATTTTTTCGAAGAAGAAAATTAACTGTTTTTTTTTTTACAGAGAAAATATAAGATAGAAAAGAGATATAGCTCCAAAAAAAAAGTCCATACGTACAAGTACATAACTTACAAATTAAATTTAAAGAATAAGATAAAATATTTGAATTCAGACTAAAAAAATCCCACAAAACGAGCGTTTATCCCTATAAATACCCATACATATGTATAAACAGTGTCTTATCATCAAGTTTTAATTATCAATCTCATCTTACATATCCCTCTGGATCAATGTCATCACCCCAATCACAACCACTGCCGGTCCGCAAGATCCCCGGCGGCCCGGGACTGCCGTTGGTGGGTCCCTTATGGGACAGGCTTCATTACTTCTGGCTCCAAGGTGAAGACAAGTACTTTAGAGAGAGAATGAAGAAGAACAAGAGCACGGTTTTCAGAACAAACATGCCACCGTCCTTTCCGTCCGGAGCTAATATAAACATCATAGTTTGTTTGGACTTCAAGTCTTTCTCTCACCTCTTTGATTTCGAGCTCGTTGACAGGAGGGACGCACTTGGCGGAAACTACGTCCCAAATCTTAACTTCACTGGCGGTGTAAAGGTTTGTGGGTACC
This sequence comes from Hydrangea macrophylla, assembly GCA_033977485.1. NCBI lineage: Eukaryota > Viridiplantae > Streptophyta > Magnoliopsida > Cornales > Hydrangeaceae > Hydrangea > Hydrangea macrophylla. The sequence continues at coordinate 28,592,630 of CM066994.1, read as the reverse complement.
TCGATACCACAGACCCTCAGCACTCAAAGGTATACATGATTCACTTACGCTCAGTTTTTTGTTTATGGATTTAGGGAGGACTTAGGCTCTAGTTACTCTATTTGTTCATGTATTTCGTGAAGAAAAAAATAAGAGAAATGAAAACAAGATAGAAAATTAGTCACATTCGTAATTAAAAGAAACTAACTTTCTATTTTGTTTTCATTTTTCCTATCTTTTTTCTCATAAAATCCATGAACCAAACAAAGCCATAGAGACTTGGACTATGTTTGTTTCATGGATTTAAGGAGAGAAAATATATAAATTAAAAAGGGAAGAAAAAACAAGATAGAAAATTAGTTCTCTCGCGTTTTCCCTTGCGCTTTCCTTCATAATTTTGAAAATTAAAAGCTTATCAAAAATAATTGTAATATAAGAAAAAAAAAATAGAAGGGAAATGATTCATAACATTCAAATTTTTGATATATTTCTGATCAACTTATTCTTCTTTCTTTCCTATTGTTTTCCTTATTAACCAAACAAATTAAGGAAAGGAGGTTCGTGTATGTTTTCCTTTTCTTTTCCTTCGCCAAGCGCATGCACCAAACAAAGCCTTAGGTTTTTTTGGGTTATTGGATTTAGTGAGAGAAAAGAAAAAAAAATAAAACATTTCCCCTTGTTCGGTAAATAACAAAAACGTTCAGGAAAAATTGAACAGAGAAGGGAATAAGTTGCGAAATAAATTAATCATTTTAAATGTTTATTTCCCCTCTTTTATTCGTATGTTATAAATATATTTTAGAAAATTTTATTTTTAATGTCATTTAAGCATGAAAGAAAATACATGGGGTAAACACTAGAGCGAACTATAGTTTTAATTCCTACCTTTTTTTTATTCTCTATAACCGCAAATCAAATAGTCCTTGGACCCTATTTGGTATGGATTCATTTCTGTTAATGCACATTTTGGTTTAAAACGCAAATGTTAGCCTCTTTTGGTACATATAAGATACTATAAGAAATAAGTTAGGGTGCCAAAAGCTTGCTATGACCAATTAAGCAGGTTTAACGTGTTTCAGCACAAACTTCATGCAAGAAGCAGATTTGGCTTTTTAAAATATATATATATATATATATATACAAAAATTCTCTAAAGAGGACGCCCTCTCTTTAATAAAGAGAGGGCATCTGTTTTGGCCGTCGGATCTTGTTTTCATTAAGAGCAATGTTGTCATTTTACAATTTTTAAATACGATCCGGCGACTAAAATAGAGGCCCTTTCTTTAATAAAAAGAAAACGCCCTCTTTAGAGCCTGACTATATATATATATATATATATTTTTAAACTTCCTAATCATAAAAGTAAAAGCCAATCCAAACGAAACACTTGACCCATGATGAATATGCTTTTCAATAGTATTTGGTTGTGTATGGAACTAAAGAATGACGAACCATATGTAGATGTGTTAATACGTAGAAGAAAAACTGGAAAGAAAAAAAAAAGGTAAATTATACTAACCTCTCCTCTAAAAAAAATCACTACGTTATGAAATGACAAATTTGTTCTTAATAAATACCATTAAAACAAAGAGGAGAAAAAAAAATATTATCTTTGGAGTTTTTTATTTTTTGACTTTTTACTCTAATAAGGCAAAATGATCATGTCCTAAAGGTTTAACCATAAATAATAATAATGATAATAATAATAATAATAATAATTAAAGGTAACTGATCATATTGACTAACAGAAGGGAGGTGGGTATTGCAAAATAACAAACATTAGCGGAGCTCAGTATAATTTCTAAGACTATGTGAGAGGACTTTGTGTTAATAGTGTTATGGCATACCTCAATCGAGGTAAGTGTAATTTACATATTTTTTAAGCTTAAATACCTTTCAGTACCCTATAGTTTGCCCAAAAGGTATTTAACAAATTCTTAGGGTTGGTATTAGTGAGCTCCCTTTGTGATTTAAAATAGTAGAGTAGTAGTTAGCTCCAAATGTTTGACTATCATTTCTCAATTATATATTCCTATATTTAGAAACAAGTGGTCACATTGTAAGATTTCTCGGTTCTCTATCAAGAGGTATTGTGTTCAAATATGCACGTTGACATTTTGGAATGATGGGAACTAATGAGAGGACCCATCACTCGCAAACCCCAAAAAAAAAAAAAAATAAATAAATAAAATCATGTAACTAGTGGGATGAACTGTAACGCAAATACGAATGAGCAAGGGAGGACATGAGTATTATGTTAAACCTTTGTAACTAACTGATATTAAGAAAAATATTAGGAAAGCTAGCAAGTGATATTTACCCAAATAATTGCTAAACTACAATTGACTAGTAGTAGGGAAAATGTGATGATCAAATATAAATCTAAAGAGAAGTCACTGTATCATTTGAAAAAAATCAGAATTAGGTTCCCGTATTTTGGCGTAAGCTTTTGCAAGCCCATAAGTGATCGTGGGGCTCCAAAAGCAAAATTCAAACAAAAACTTTTTGTCATTGTAGTGTCCGATTGCAATTGTACATCCCAACACCAAAATATGTGATGAGTGTGCTGTTAGCACTTTATTGGTATTGCCGATTTGGCAGCACTATTTTGGCTACTGGGGAGTGGGGATCCATCCTCTTTATAGGAGCATTGGTGTTTGGTTATATTTTCTTTTTCAAGGGAGTTATTAAGTGTACGTTCTAAAACAATTCATATGCTATGTTTTGATAAGATGGATAGAAAAGTAAAAGGAAGGAAATAGAGTATGACTATCTCTGGACAATATATATGAGACCTACTACCACTATTTTAAGCAAGGGCCTTTACTATCATTCGAAATTTTTTATGTTTTCAGAAAAACACTAAATAGGTTTCTCCCGAAATGCAAGCTTTCATAACACTGAAAATAGGACGGAGATGCAGTTCAATAGAGAGAGAGAGAGATGGCCATAGTAAAATAGAGAATCAGAGATAGATAGTTTTAGTTGACATTTTCTAAAAAATTAATATCGTCTTAGAAAGAAAAAAAAAAAAAAAAAAGATGGTTGTTTTAATAGGCAAAAACTAATAATTAGTGACATTATTTTTTCTTTTTTCAATTTACATTGGGCCTTTAATTTTCTTTCAACAGACTGTGTTGAGTAACAGACCTTCTAGCATTTTGGGACTTTCACCTTCACACAGGCCTAAAGCAAAAGTTTATTTGGCCTATGGTTATGACGAATCTAAAAGAGAAGAGGGAGGGAAGATGTATCCAGATAAGGAAGAAGTCTTCACTTCTTGACTGGACAACATTTTAATATCATGTAGTTTTAGGAAAATTTTACTTTGGGCTCTATATTTTCAAATTCATCATTTTGGTTCCTTGCGGTGCAAAAAGTTTTATTTCTGTATTTTCAACATTTTTAGTACCAAATTGGCATATATATATTTGAAACTTGAGGGACAAAGATACTGCATTTGAAAATACAGACTAAAATATGAAATAGGCTAAAATACATTTTAATAACCTCTACATATATCAAAGTTTCACTTTGGCCTTGTTAAGAGCGTCAAAAGAATTTAAGGGATCAATTGACCAAATGGATGGCTCAAAATTAGAGTTTTGTGTAATTACAGAGTATTAAAATATTTTTTAACATTGTTCTTTTAATAACCTTTTTTTTTACTCTATTAACGACTATCCTTAATTAAAACACCTGCTTACAAATCGAGGGCCTAAAGTGCTTCAAATAATTTAGAGCCCTAAGTAAAACTTTGGTATATTTTGAGGTAATGTACCTCAAAATATTCGATATAGCATATGAAATATTAGTAAATTTTTTACTAAAATATAGTTTAGTATCATGTATATACCAAAGTTTCATTTTGAGGCTTGTATTATTAATTAAAATACTTTAGGCCTCAATTTGTAAACATGTCTCAATTAAGAATAATTGTTAACATTATTGAAAAAAAAAATATGTAACATAATGGACTACATACGAGAAGTCATTCAATGATCCTGTCATGCACACCATGTCAGTATACTGATGTGATGTGACCATTTGATCCAAACCATACATATTACCCTACTTGTGAGGGATCATGACACATGGTGTGTAGTTAGTTTGTTGGATTTTAAATTTGATAACTGTTCACTATGTGTCATGTTCCCTTACAGACTAGAAGTAGGGTAGATGTATGATATAGATCAAATGGTCACACCACGTGCGTCAGCATGCTTATGTGATGAGATGGGTTCACTAAATAATTTCTCACCATATCGAAAGACTCAAAATTAGACTAAACGTAATTGTAAGAAACTAAAGTTTTTTGAACTTCAATTCTTATTGACAGACCAAGAACTTTATGTTGGACATTCTCAGACGAAGCTCCACCATCTGGGTCCCAACCTTTGTCTCCAAGCTCGACACCATGTGGGATAATATTGAGTCAACCCTCTCCAAGTCAGGCTCAGCCAGCTACAAGGTCCCATTGAACCAGTTCATCTTTAGCTTCCTAACTCGTTGCCTCATCGGAGCTGACACAGCGAGTTCACCCGAAATTGCCGAGTCCGGCTACTCCATGCTGGGTAAATGGAGCATATTTCAGCTCCTCCCAATAACCACAACCGACTTGATGTTACAGCCCTTCCAAGAGATCTTTCTTCACTCTTTTCCACTTCCATTCTCACTCGTAAGAAGCGGTTATAACAAACTCATTGAGTTCGTCGAAAAAGAAGGCAAAGAAGTGATAGAAAGAGGTGAAACTGAGTTCAAACTAAATCACCACGAGACGATTCACAACCTTCTTTTCATGCTCGGGCTCAACGCGTTTGCTGGATTTGCTAAGTATTTACCAAATTTATTGAAGACACTCGCGAGTGATAAAACTGGGTTACAAGAAAAACTCAGAAAAGAAGTGAGAGAAAATATTATTAGCGGGTCAACTCTGAGTTTTGACTCGGTGAAAGGGATGGAACTCGTGCAGTCTTTTGTTTACGAGACTCTCCGCTTCAAACCCCCAGTGGAGCGTCAATACGCACGGGCCAGGAAAGATTTTCAACTGAGTTCGCATGACTCGGTTTATGAGATCAAGAAAGGTGAGCTTCTCTGTGGATATCAACCGTTGGCGATGAGAGACCCAAAGGTGTTTGAGGATCCTGAAACGTTCAATCCATATCGGTTCAAAGGAGAGAAAGGCCGCGAGTTACTGAAATATGTGTACTGGTCAGGCGGCCCAGAGACCGGGTCACCGAGTGAGTCGAACAAGCAATGTGTGGCCAAAGACTACGTAACTCCAAGTGCATGTCTTTTTGTGGCTCACGTTTTTCTCAGGTACGACTCAATCACGTGTAACTCGTCCGGGTCAATTACAAGCATTGAGAAGGCCAAGTGATCAAGTGGATAAACAAGATGGGGCCACCTTTTCTAGTTAATCGATCTCTTCATGACTTCATGTCTTTGGTTGTGATTTTTAGGTTCGATCCTGAGGTGGTTCTGATTTATTGTTTTGTCTCTGGAGATATTTGTTTGCATTGAGTTTGGGTGTGCCATAAATATGTGTACATATATATATATATATGCATGTATTTGTGCTATATATCTATTAGATTAATTGTGGTTGTAATTCTGGCTCATTTTTAGCACTCTAATAAAATCCCTTTGTTTGCTTTTTAAAAAATGTGGGGATGCATATGTAGATGTGCATGCATGCACTAGTGTACATATATATATGTGTGACGTGTTTGTGCTTTTTCGTTTAGCAAATGGAACGCAAGAGCATCGTTAAAAGCTAGAATCTTCAATTTTGAGTTCTTCAAAATTTCATTCATATATAAGAGCAGGTTTTTTTCTCAAAAAATTAAAGTTGTAGCATCTGTCGTTAAATCTTCAAATGGGAAAAAAAATGCTAATTACATTGAATCTGTTTATTTAAATTGGACACGTGCTGACATGGTAATGATAATTTGGAAAATAAATTTAAATTGTAAGTGATGGGGAGTTTTAGTTGTCCATGTCCTCTGGTATCTTTTTCGGTGATTTTTAAGTGTCTCTAGCATTAATCTTTCAAATAACACAAAAGAAATACATTTACAAGACAAAAATCTCGTTAGAGAAAACAAGTCAGGAACAACTCGACATTCTGGTACTGATATTTAAAGTGTCTCTTGAAGTGGATCGGATGCTTAAATGTTGGCATGACTCAGTAATCTTAACAACATATTTGGTTTGAGGAAAGATGGAAATGAAGGAGAGGGGAAGACATAAAAGGTAGATCGAATAGCTTGTTTGGTGGGATGTAAGAGGCTAGGGAATTAAATAAAAAGGTGAGATATGCATCTTCCATCTCGACTCACAAATTATAGTCAAACGTGAGCGTATTAAGAAAGATAAAATTTCCCCCTACTATAAACTTTTTTTTCCTTCCTCTTCCATCACTACAACAAATATGGTTTTTTGTGACGCGCACTTTTTGTGACGCGCAAACGCGTCACAAAAGATCATTATTTGTGACGCATATTTAGTATTTGTGACGCACTTACAGATGTCACAAAAAAATTAGGTTGACCAATTATTGGACTTTATTTGTGATGCACCAAATGCGTCACAAATAAAATCCCTACTAGTTGTGACGCATATGGTGCGCCACAAATAAAATCCTTACTAGTTGTGACGCATTTGGTGCGCCACAAATAAAATCTCTACTATTTGTGACGCATCTAATGCATCACAAATTAAATCCCTACTATTTGTGACGCATATTGTGCGTCACAAATAAATCCACAATTAAATCCCATCAATTTGTGACGCATATAGTGCGCCACAAATAAAATTCTTACTATTTGTGACGCATCTGATGCGTCACAAATAAAATCCCTACTATTTGTGACGCATATTGTGCACCACAAATAAAATCAACAATTAAATCCCTACTATTTAAACAAAGTTGCAGGAAGAAACGGAACAGGAATCGGATTCTCGATTAGCAAGATACACTACAAACAACTTTTACACCGCGTAGACTAAGTTTTTGGGGTTTGGGGGGTCAAAATGCAATCCAGCAACCACGAAACTTAACTCGCACCTCCCACACATCTAAAAAAGTTGCAGGAAGAAACAGAACGGAAATCGAATTCACGGTTATCAAGATACACTACAAAATAACTTTTTCACCTCATCAACTATGAAAAACTAAGTTTTTGGGGTTTGGGGGGTCAAAATGCAAACCGTCGATCTGGTAATCACGAAACTTAACTCGCACCTCCCATACGTCTAAAGAAAGCTGCAGGAAGAAACAGAATGCGAATTTGACTTCCGGTTATCAAGATACACTACAAAATAACTTTTTTACCTTATAGACTAAGTTATTGGGATTTCCGGGGTCAAAATGCAAACCGTGAATCCGGTAACCACGAAACTTAACTCGTACCTCCCACACGTCTAAAGAAAGTTGTAGGAAGAAACAGAACCGGAATCGGACCCCCGGTTATCAAGATACACAACAAAACAACTTTTTCACCTCGTAGACTATGAAAAACTAAGCTTTTGGGGTTTGGGGGGTCAAATTGCAAACTGTCGATCTGATAAGCACAAAACTTAACACGCACCTCCCACACATCTAAAGAAAGTTGCAAGAAGAAACAGAATGCGAATCGGACTCCCGGTTATCAAGATACACTACAAAAACAACTTTTTTCACCTCGTAAACTATGAAAAACTAAGTTTTGGGGGGTCAAAATGCAAAGCGTCAATCCGGTAACCACGAAACTTAACATGCACCTCCCACACGTCTAAAGAAAGTTGCAGGAAGAAACGGAATGAGAATCAGACTCTCGGTTATCAAGATACACTACAAAACAACTTTTTCAACTTGCAGACTAAGTTTTTGGGGTTTGGGGGGTCAAAATGCAAACCGTCGATTCGGTAACCACGAAACATGACTCGCACCTCTCACACCTCTCAAGAATGTTGCAGGAATAAACGGAACTGGAATCAGACTCCCGGTTATCAAGATACACCACAAAATAACTTTTTCACCTCGTAGACTATGAAAAACTAAGTTTTTGGGGTTTGGGGGTCAAATTGTAAACCGTCGATCCAGCAACCACGAAAGTTAACACGCACCTCCTAAACGTCTTAATAAAGTTGCAGGAAGAAACGGAATGAGAATCGGACTCCCGGTTATCAAGACACACTACAAAATAACTTTTTCACCTCATAGACTGTGTTTTTGGGGTTCAGGGGGTCAAAATGCAAACCGTCGATTCGTTAACTACAAAACTTAACTCATACCTCCCATACATCTAAAGAAAGTTGCAGGAAGAAATGGAACTAGAATCGAACTCCCGGTAATCAAGATACACTACAAAACAACTTTTCCACCTCGTAGACTATGAAAAACTAAATTTTTGGGATTTGGGGGGTCAAAATATAAACCGTCGATCCGGTAACCATGAAACATAACTCACACCTCCCACACGTCTAAAAAAAGTTGTAGGAAGAAACAGAACGAGAATCAGACTTTCGGTTATCAAGATACACTACAAAACAACTTTTTTTACCTTGTAGACTAATTTTTTGGGGTTTGGGGGGTCAAAATGCAAACCATCGATTCGGTAACCATGAAACTTAACTCGTACCTCCCACACGTCTAAACAAAGTTGCAGGAAAAAACAAAACCGGAATCGGACTCCCGGTTATCAAGATACACTACAAAACAACTTTTTCACCTCGTAGACTATGGAAAACTAAGTTTTTGCGGTTTGGGTGGTCAAATTGTAAACCGTCAATCTGGTAAGCACGAAACTTAACAAGCACCTCCCACACGTCTAAATAAAGTTGCAGGAAGAAACGGAATGAGAATCGGACACCCGGTTATCAAGATACACTACAAAACAACTTTTTCACCTCGTAGACTATGAAAAACTAAGATTTGGGGGTTTAGATAATGGACTAAACTTGTATTTATTTATAATATTTGTTTGACTCCATTAAAGATTGTAAGCATTTGTGATAATGGGCTAGTAATTTTATTTCAAACTACTAGGATTTTCGAGGTAACTTTAGAAAAAATTTAAGAAAGAACAAAAAAGAAAGGTTGTAATGTAAGTGTAATAGGACTAAAGAAATGAAACCGTCGATCCGAAGGAAATTAAACCTAACTCGCACCTCAAACACGACTAAAGAAAGTTGTTGGAACAAACGGAATGCAAAATGGACTCTCGGTTATCAAATAACTTGTTTTTACTTCATAGGCTTGAAAATGCTATATTTTTGGGTTTGGGGAGGTGAAACGGTAAACTGTTGATCCAAAGGACATAAAACTTAACTCGCATCTCAAACACAACTAAAGAAAGTTGCTGGAACAAACGGAATGCAAAATGGACTCTTGGTTATCAAATAACTTGTTTTTACTTCCTTAGACTTGAAAATGCTATATTTTTGGGGTTTGGGGGGGTGAAACCGTAAACCGCTGATCCGATGGACGTGAAACTTAACTCGTACCTAAAACACGACAAAATAAAGTTGTGGGAACAAACGGAATACAAAACGGACTTCCGATTATCAAATAACGCGTAAAAAAAAGTTTTGACATACTTAGGCTTGAAAAAACTTAGTTCTTGGGGTTTGGGGGGTTGAAACCGTAAACCACTGATCCGATGGACGTGAAACTTAACTAGCAACTCAAACATGCCTAAAGAAAGTTGTGGGAATAAACAGAATGCAAAACGGACTTCCGGTTATCAAATAACGCGTAAAAAACAAGTTTTGACATACTTAGGCTTGAAAAAACTTAGTTCTTGGGGTTTGAGGGGGTCAAATCGTAAACCGCCGATCCGATGGACGTGAAACTTAACCAACACCAAAAACATGCCTAAAGAATGTTGTGGAAACAAACAGAATGAAAAACGGAATTCCGGTTATCAAATAACGCGTAAAAAACAAGTTTTGACATGCTTAGGCTTGAAAATGCTTGGTTTTGGGGGGGTGAAACCGAAAACCGCCGATCCGATGGACGTGAAACTTAACTCGCACCTCAAACACGGAAAAATAAAGTTGTGGGAATAAACGGAATGCAAAACAGACTTCCAGTTATCAAATAACGCGTAAAAAACAAGTTTTAACATACTTAGGCTTGAAAAAACTTAGTTCTTGGGATTTGGGGGGTTGAAACCGTAAACTACCGATCCGATGGACGTGAAACTTAACTCGCACCTCAAACACAACAAATGAAAGTTGTGGGAACAAACGGAATGCAAAACGGATTTCCTATTATCAAATAACACGTAAAAGACTAGTTTTGACATACTTAGGCTTGAAAAAGCTTAGTTCTTGGGGTTTGGGGTGTGAAACCTTAAACCGCCGATCCGATAGACGTGAAACTTAACTAGAAACACAAACACGTCTAAATAAAGTTGTCGGAACAAATGAAATGCAAAACGGACTTCCAGTTATCAAATAACGCGTGAAAAATAAGTTTTGACATACTTAGGCTTGAAAATACTTAGTTCTTGGGGTTTGGGGGGTTGAAACCGTAAATCACCAATCCGATAGACGTGAAACTTAACTCGCACTTCAAACACGACAAATGAAAGTTGTGGGAACAAACGAAATGCAAAACGGATTTCCTATTATAAAATAACACGTAAAAGACTAGTTTTGACATGCTTAGGCTTGAAAAAGCTTAATTCTTGGGGTTTGGGGTGTGATACCTTAAATCGCCGATCCGATAGACGTGAAACTTAACTAGCAACACAAACACGCCTAAAGAAAGTTGTCGGAACAAACGGAATGCAAAACGGACTTTCGATAATCAAATAACGCGTGAAAAACAAGTTTTGACATACTTAGGCTTGAAAAAGCTTAGTTCTTGGGGTTTGGGGGGTGAATCCTTAAACCGCCGATCCGATAGACGTGAAACTTAACTAGTAACAGAAACACGCCTAATTAAAGTTGTCGGAACAAACGGAATGTAAAACGGACTTTCGATTATCAAATAACGCATAACAAGTTATAGTTTTTTATTTGCCTAATTAGACTTCAAAATAAATATGCTTTTTGAGTTTTTCATTTTATATTTTTCTTGGATTGGCTAAAATGTAATTTTTTTTTTCACTTTCAGGTTTGGAGTTACATTTGATGGTGGAAGATGTTGGTTGTGTTTTGTGATCCCAAATGTTGGATGCTTTGAATTTTAGTGTTGTATTGGAAAACACTTAAGTTTTTATTTGTATGAATTAACATTTTGGTTGTTGGACTTGATCTTTAAATTTTTATTTGTATGAATTAGAATTTTGGATGTTTATTTCTTGTGCATGCGTTTCGTAGTTGTGTTTTTGAAATATTGAAATTATAGGTATGTAGCACAGGTATAATAGCATGTAAAAATACCTAATTAGGAAAAAGTAAAAAAAAATACATATAATTTCCCTAGAGCATTTGTGACGCATTATAATGCGTCATAAATACTATTCAAAATTCTGATAGTGTATTTGTGACGCATATACATGCGTCATAAATAGTATTTTTAAAATATATATATGTGTCACAAATAATATTCTTAAAATGGAAATTATTATTTGTGACGCATATACAGGTGTCACAATTAATATTTTTAAAATAAAAATCATTGTTTGTGACGCCTACTATGCATCACAAATAATCACTGTTTGTGACGCGTATAGTGCGTCACAAATAATACTCTTATTTGTGGCGCGTGTATTTGGTATTCATGGCAGTTTATTTGTGACGCCGTATTTTATTATTTGTGACACACTAATGCGTCACAAATAATATTATTATTTGTGGCGCGTTGACTGCGTCACAAAAAAATTATTTGCGACTAGGGATTTTGGACCCCACAAAAAAATTATTTGCGACTAGGGATTTTGGACCCCAATTGTGACGCGTTAACACGTCACAAATAAGTATTTGTGACGCGTTTTGATTATTTGTGACGCACTTTGCGCGCCACAAAAAGTCAAATCTGTTGTAGTGATCCCTTTTACTATTAGAGAAAACTCCCAAACTAAATAGTGATGATACTTGCAGTTGTCCTCCGTTATGAAGCACAGGTACACTATTTTCAAGGGAGTACCAACCCGGGTATGGTACAACTGGGTACGTGTCGGATACTTAAAAGAAAACATTGGGTATGGCTTGGATACACCATTGGTACGGCATGGTTGAACTAGCAAAAGAAAAAGAAGATGACGAAGAAGAAGGAAAAGAAGAAGACGACTTACCTGGTCATCGATCTACCCGCAAGTCTCTCTCTCTCTCTCTCTCTCTCTCTCTCTCTCTCTCTCTCTGTTGCTGTCATGGGAAGGGAAACCTTTTTGGGTCTGAAGTCTGAACTACGTATGGGAAGGAAAAACACAATTGATATTTATGTTTATTATGAATAGACCCCTAATGTTGTTACAAATATTAAAAATCTGATTTTATTTTTTTTAATTATTTGAAAATGACACCACCTAACTGATTTATATCTATTATTTAAATCCCAAATCTATGACTATTTCTAAAAGACCCACAAAGATATCATAAATTTAATAGCGGCATTTGGGCCCACTTTTGTTTAAAACAATTTTTCAAAACAAATACAAAGAGTCGCCACTTAATTTTTAAAAGAAAAAGTTAAGAAACCATTTTGTGGATACTCGAAGTTTTACCCACGCTTTTCATTTAAAATCTTTTTCAAATTTCAAATACAATTACGAGTCGCCACTTAATTTTTAAAAGGAAAATTAAGAAACCATTTTAAAGCAAACTGATCTTTTTGGAAACCAGAGATTTCTAGGTCCGGGAATTATGGAATGAGAGGGGAAGGATTCCGGCAGACTAAAACACCCCCTCTCATCCTATCTCGTGATAGGCCTCTACTCAACATCATTTTTAATCGAATTATTAATCTAAGCATGCCCTCACTAATACATATATATAAATAATACATTACACAAGCATGTTGAAAAAGATGCAAAATTGCTAACAACAAAATATCATTCATAAGCCATGTAATTCAAGTAGCAAGCAATATGATATGCAAAATAGGGAACTAGAAAACATACCCGGGATCCGGCCGCGAAATAGAAACGTATAATGCATGCAAGAATAGAAATCCTAGAAAAAAATGTCTCTAATCCATATATACACATAAGGCAAAACATAATCTAAGGTGTCGCACATGTAATCGAAAATTAATTAAAACCAAAGAATAGAATAAACTAGAGAAGGGTTGAGAAATTGTACCTTGAAAGTGCTACAAAACAAAGATTAGTCCACATGCTTCGAACAAGATATCAAATAATTAATCCTAAATTTCTAGCTTAAATCTATCAAGTAGAGGAGGAATTGACATAATTTTGAATTCCTTTTAACTAGTTGGAACCATAGCACCTCTATAGATATACAAGTCTCAACTAGGAGCCAATGTAATGTCCATATAGAGATGTCATAGCCTCAACATGATCATAAGGAACCCCTAGTCATGTTTAATTTGGTTCAATTAAGTGCAACTTAGACCAAAAACTGAATTCTACTCATAAGTATAAATATGTATGAATGAATGCATGATCATGAGCTATGAGATATTCATTAGTTTGGATCATCTAGCCTCTGGATTTAAACTTAACTAACATTATTTAAGACATGGTTAAGATCTTAGGACATTAGGAGTCCATTAGATTAGAGTTATTCAAGTTTTATCAAAACTGTGACAAAATTGTAAGAATTATAGAGAGCAGACCAGACTTTCAAAATTAGAAATAAAATACTTTTAACGGTTGGATCTTAATGATTTTTTAGTATGTTATGCGTCGGTGAGTCTAGTTTCTAACCCAAAAATAAAATTAAAGATCCAACGGTTCAATCTCTGGGAATAGAGTCATAACCAGACATGACTCAGAAATTTTCAACTCTCTGTCCAGAGTTTTTGTATGATTTTCTAAAAATAGTAAAAGTATCAAAATCACTTTGATCTTTTTAGGGTATCTTCCTAACACATTGAACTACCCAGAAAAATTTATTTGAGGTCAAGAAAACTTGGTTAAGGCTCTGATTTACTCATTTTAAAACAAACTTACTATTCTGAAATTTTGGATAGAGAGCAACCTAATCACAAATCATAAGGCCAAACCATCCTAAGTATAAGATTTCATCAAAACAAAAGTTCTAGTGATGCATATATGAGTTATGAACATCCAATTGGCCTCACTCAATTCTCATGGACCATGAATTAATTAAAAATCCTTGATCTTAGTGAGTTCATGAGGTCACTGCACTGTTTGTTAAATTTGATATTCATAACTTAAACCATACTTGATCTATAATTCTATGGAGAATCTAGATCAAGCATGATTATGACTTATTATTGAAACACAAGAAGGATTCATGGATTTAGCCTCAGGGAACATCATTCTTAGATCTCAAATGTGAATATCTAGCAAGAGGACCCCAAGGTCGTACTCAATCCTATGAACCTTGAATACTAGGACCCATTTGATTTTAACTAAACCCTTCATCTAATTCCCCTCTCAAACATATGATCCTTGAGGAATAAGAGTTTACTTTATTCAAGTATCCTCCCAAGTTGATGGTCTTTGGAGACTAGATATGACCAAACCCATAAGAACCTTAGAGAGATTTCTATGAGATTTTAAGTTGGAGGGTCCAAGTCATGAATTATGACTTGAAACTCACCAACTATGTATGATTATAACTGTGATATATCTACCTTATTCCCACATAAATCATGAGATCATAGAGAATAAGGGATCAATTATAGAAGAAACTAATGAGACATTGAAGGTCTCATGAATCTCTAAACAAAAGAAAGAAAAATCAAAGTTTATTTGCAAACCCAAATCAAGAATACTTTTACAAATTAGTTTTATCTTAAACCCAAAACCTTATTTATATCCAAACTAATGAAAGAAGATGAAATTCAATCACAATTCTTAGTGGTGTATAATGAAATGAGGTAGGAAGAGAGGTTTTGAAAATGTGTAAAAGTACTAGATCTATGAATTGTGATTGAATTACATATAATAAGTATAGGAATAAGGATTTTAACCTCTAGATCTTCTTAGGATTTGATTGATTTAGAGAGATCCAAGCCTTACAAAGAATGCTCTTCTTTTTCTTCCTTGAAGCTTCAAGGTTCTTCAATGGAGATTTAAGGAATTTGGGTGAATTGGGTAAGATTTCTATGGGGTTTTGGGGTTTTTTCTCTCTATATTTCTCTAAGAACAAACACCATCTTCAAAATTCAACTTGTCTCTTTAAGATTCAAGTCTCATCCCCTAGATTCAAGTCTCTCTCTCAGGATTTAAGTCTCCAACTTCACAAAATGAGATAAAATGGATTTTTTTATAGACTTTCATTATCTTAGGGGCTAAGATAAGGGTAGATAGGTCAATTAGGGATGGTGGGAGCATGGTTTGCATGACCTAAGAGTAGTAAACACGTACAAAAAAAATGGCATCATTTGGTGCATTCATTTGATCAAAGATTGAAAAAGAATTTTGACTTAAAAATGCAAATTAGCCTAGACCTGCACTCAATGAAGATGTGAGTGCCGTTCAGGCACTCTAAGTGCCGCTGCATAGCAGTTCAGCACTACTCACAGCAATTCAGCACCTTAATTTCATTTCGCATTTACTTAAGACATTAAGTGTAATTAAGGAAATACCCCGCATTTGGATTCAATAAAAATATCTAAAAAATCAAAATCCTTAAGAAAAAAAAGTCAACTCTCCCTCCGAAGGCAAAATTTCCAATTTTCTGCACAATTCTTCTTAACGAACTTTCGATTTCTCAATGTTCCTTTCATTTAAAAATTCTTAAAAATCATTTCTAGCATAAGGGAGACCCAATGAACAGTTACCGGAACTTTTCATCTTGAAATTCAAAAATTTTACGATTGACCCCGTTTTGAACCATTGACTTTTCACTGGGTCGACTGTTGACTTTTTTCGGGGTTCATGCTAAATTTCTCTCCTTTCGAAAATGATTTTAAGATGCTCCGAGAATAATGTTGTATTTCTATACGTGTTCAAAACTTATAGCCCACAAGGTGACAGGTAGATGAGAATTATGGTCTTTTTGGCTGAAAAAGGGCGATTTTGGACCGAGATTCTTCTAGGAAGAGAATCAGATTGCTTGTAAGAGTCTTGATTTCGAAGAGACATATTCATCATTGATCTCTAGAGGTAAATCCCCCAAAGTTTAATAGTTCGGTCAAAATTGGGGTGTCTACTGTTTGCCCCTCTTCGACAGAGCTTGTGAAGCAACGCGTATCACAAGCGAATATCGAAGCCTGTGTGAAGACAAGCCTTTGACCGGGCTATTGAACTTAGGTAAAAACAAAATGCATTGCAAAAAAATTTGCGGAGACGGTCGGTGCTGGTCATGCTCAATGGTGAGCTGCCTATATATCCCCATGGGAATCAGACCAAGACGTAGTTCGGGCAAGGGACAAAACCTAAACACAAACAATCACACGGATGAATGCACCTATCATGTGATGCACGTGCTCATGGAATAACGACTGTCAATGTAATTTCATGCTTCATGCTATGTAGATGCGAAGATCCAAGATCATGTTTTTTCTGGTGATATGAATGCATTCTATGCCTTACATCAATATGAATTGCCTCAACCTAGATGACTTCAACAAGGATTTGCCTCAATTTAGAGGACTTCAACGGATTTGCCTCAATCTAGAGGACTTTCGCAGGGATTTTCCTCAATCTAGAGGACTTCAACGGATTTGCCTCAATCTAGAGGACTTCAACAGATTTGCCTCAATCTAGAGGAATTCAGCAAAGATTTCCATTGAGGACTAATTATCGACCAAAAGATGCTGCCATCAAGGACTAACGCAAGTTTAAAAAGACTGCCATTGAGGAGTGACGAGGATTGCCATTGAGGCCTAAAAGAGATTGCCATTGAGTACTAACGCAAATGATGCTGCCATTGAGGACTATTGCAGATGCCATTGAGGACCAACACAAATGATGCTGCCATTAAGGACTAACACAAGGTTGCCATTGAGGACTAACACCGATGATGCTGTCATTGAGGACTAATGCAAAGTTTCTATTGAGGACTAATACCGATAATGCTGCCATTGAGGACTAATGCAAAGTTGCCATTGAGGACTAACACCGATAATGCTGCCATTGAGGACTAACGCAAGGTTGCCATTGAGGACTAACACCGATAATGCTGCCATTGAGACTAACACAAGGTTACCATTGAGGACTAACACCGATGATGTTGCCATTGAGGACTAATGCAAGGTTGCCATTGAGGACTAACACTGATGATGCTGCCATTGAGGACTAATGCAAGGTTACCATTGAGGACTAAAACGATGTTGCTGCCATTGAGGACTAATGCAAGGTTACCATTGAGGACTAACACCGATAATGATGCTATTGAGGACTAACGCAAGGTTGCCATTGAGGACTAACACCGATATTGCTGCCATTGAGGACTAATGCAAGGTTGCCATTGAGGACTAACACCGATGATGCTGTCACTGAGGACTAATGCAAGGTTGCCATTGAGGACTAACACCAATAATGCTGCCATTGAGGACTAACGCAAGGTTGCCATTGAGGACTAATGCTTAGGAAGGGAAGCTGTCATTAGGGACTAATGCTTGTTTGGGAGTCTCCTCGTGCTCAAAGAACCAAATTTCAATATTCGGAGTCACTTCGGACTTAAAGAATTGATTTCACAAAAGTTCGGGAGTCCGTGGACTCAGAGAGTTGATTTTTCAAAATTTGGGGAGTTTTCAGACTCAAAGATTTCGAACAGAGCTGATAGAAAGAATGATTTTTTGCATTTGCGGACCTTTGGAAGAAACACATCGATTATGCCAAAAGAATGGAGTCACCTTTGCCCCTAGTCTTGGACTCTTCTTGTAATGACCCGAAAATTTAAAGCGTATATTAAAATATTAAAATATTATTCTGGTCAGAGAAAAAAATACCAGTTTAGAAATTTATACAGTATAAATTTTACCTGTGTGTGTGTGCGGTGCTATGTGACCTAACAAATTAGGTGTGACCTAACAAATTAGGTGCTATGTGACCTAACAAATTAGGTAACCTAACAAATTAGGTACGGTACCTAACAAATTAGGTGTGACCTAACAAATTAGGTACGGTACCTAACAAATTAGGTGTGACCTAACAAAATTGGGCTCTATATATACACACCAAATCCCTCAACAAAACTCACAACTCTCTAAAACTCTCTACTGTCTCTCAATTCGATCTCTCTCTCTCCCAACTCTATACACACACATATTTAAAGGAGTAATTGAAACAAGCTTGGGATGCGTTTATATTTCAGAGTATTGGTAAGTAATTCGTACATATTATTTTATGTAATAATTAACTTCTATTTACCGTTTTGAGTAGTATGATTATATGGAATTTGGAACCTCTAGAAAATAACTCGGTTTGATTCGAAATAATAGAATTAGTGTAACTCTTTACTCCGACCAGCTATAGCTCTCAAATTTTAAGAATAGACTCTTAAAATACCCAGGAAACTACCCTTAAAACAGTTTTTGATTTGCTTGTACCGTTTGGGTTTTATTTAGGATTCATCTTAAAGGGTAAATTGGTCATTTCACATTCTGTGATTCGAATTTGCTAAAACTAACTTTAGATTTGGATTCTCCACGAAATTTCACTCAAGATAGACACTGATTTCACTTAAAAAGGTTAAGAAATGAGTGAGTTATGATCATTAGAAGTTTATAATTACAATCTGCCAAAACAGGGCATTCTGCCCAGATTTATTCCGAAATTTCATTTACACCCCTGAAAACTTTAAACGAATGTATAGAGGTCTTCCGACATCGGATTTGATCACGGTTTCAGGCATAGAACTTATAATTTTGTTAATTACAGTCTGAAATAGTAAATTTACAGTTTTTGGATATTTTTATTTTAGTCCCTGTGTTTTGGTGTATTTACAGAATTACCCCTAAACTTTTAAAGTAATGGTATTTTGGTCATTATGTAATTTGGTAAAATCGTTATCAATCATTTATACTTCAGTATTATTTTGTATCATTAGGATATGACGAATAGATATTACAATTAGAAATATTGGGGTACTAAGTACGAATAACTACTAATTCCTTTATATCCTTTGGGTAATAAAATTAGTAAAAGTAACGTAATACGCAATTAATATTATGAGTTTATAAAGAATAGTTTGATGAATCAATTCTCACCCTTATGGAAATTATATATGTGCCTTACGGCTCAATAGTAACTATTTAAAAATAGTATTTTAACTTCCAAAATTCGTAGTAAATAATCTATAACTCAGAAAAATACGCTGTCAATTCCTATAGTCTTGAAATAATGTCTAGTATCGTATTTAAAAGTTTGGAGACAATCCGACATTATCTAAAATACAGCTTATTTGTATAATCCACGTTTGTGTAGGACACTCTGTTTTGAAGTAGGAACTACTACGGACTCCTAATTGAGTCCAGTTAGTGAGGTTGAGCTTAGTATAGTGTAAGGAACATTATAGTGAAGGTTTGACATAGTTTTAGCATATTTACAAAAATACCTTAGAAAAGCCTTAATTACAGTTTTACACTATGATTACAATTGGATATTAAATGTTTAGTTCCTTACCTGTATTAATGTAGGAACCACTTCATCGTCAATTCCTAAGTCACCAAGGTGAGTGTTCATACCCGGTATTCAGTTCAACTCCATATGTGAGTGTTCATATCCTTTTTGTTGATTATACTCCTCACGAGTGGATTTGATTTTACCTTCAATTATTAATAATATTATATAATTGTTATAATTCATTTTTGGAACATTATCGTTTGGTTCCACTGAAAAAGGGATTATGTTAATATTTGTTATGCCATTGTGCAATTCATTCATTGTTCCCAATGTCAATTACCACCGCAACAAATTATAAAGTATAGCCCTAAGTGGTTGGTCCTATTGGGCCCATGTAATGAAGCCCAAGTGGCTGGTCCTTTTGGACCCATGAACCCGACTAGCAGGGTTGTCTTTGATCAATGTGCCATGTAATGAAAGAAACGTGTGTGTGAGTGGGTGGTTGGTAATTTGACATTCATGAAAAGATGCCTTTCGTATAAATATTTTTGAATCTGTTATAATATTTCGTATTCATCATTATTAATATTGTTATCTCTTCTATACAAATCCTCGTTATGATTATTATCCAGGTTTATGTTCATTCACTGAGCCTTCTGCTCACACTCTCCAAATATTTTTAAAACCCTTTTCAGGTGACGAAGTGACGATGATAGGCTATTACAAAACCCTTAGAAGAACAGAACATTTCGATAGAAGATAAAGATTATCTTCTTGATGCAAATGAGGAGTAGATGATTGTTAGATATGTAGAATGTTTAGAAGAGTTATGCCTTCAAATGTAAAAATATTCTCAAGATTTTTTGTAGACTTCAATATATAAATAGATTTAAGCTATGTTTGCTTCCGCTAGAGCTCTATTTAATTATGAAGAGGCCTAGAGGCCGGTCTCGAGCCCAGAATTTTGAAGTCGAATTTTGGGGTCGTGACAGTTGGTATCAGAGCAATAGTTCCCGGACAACTAGAAGAACATAGAGCAATTATGATTAGGAAGTCCAAGGTTAAGATATAGACACATAAGAATTCGTTAGAAAGCTTGGGTTAGAACTTAAGACCAGATTTCATCTTGTTCGGAAGTTTAGAAGTAGGACTCCTTTTGTATTGAAAGAACAAAAGGAAGAGAGATAAGATATCTAGCTTGAACCTATATAGAATTTTTAGTCTAAAATATACGATTTGAATATCCGTGAGTCTAGAATTTAAATGTAGCTAGAAGTCTTACATTACTAAAAAAATATTATATGAAATGTTAACTCTATTTACCAATAGAAATAGTATTAACACGTAACGACACAATGATAATGAACTCTATTTTACTAATAACTCTAAGGTGACGTTTCATAACTCATTGTAAATCTATCAAGAGTTATAGAGTGTTTGATAACCACAACTACTAGGTGTGGTACAAACTAGTGTCTTAAATATATAAATTTAAATAAGTAGAAAAAAAAAAAAGAAGAAGAAGATTGGAGAACACAACCATGAAATATTAGTAAAAATATGGTAATAGTTGAAACACACATACACGGAGTAATGGGAAGAGTACCAAAGAAATTGCAATTTGGTACAACATAAATTCTTATTCATTAGTCTTATCACATACTTGCATATAACTGAACTACTATAGTAAATTCTTACAAATATGGGTGCCTATAAATAGTATACGATAATAATATATGCCTGCCATTTTGTAAAATTCGAATTGACTAAATTTAGAAATAAACTAAGGGACTAATCAAATAGAAGTGGAAAATGTGAATTAAAAGAAAATGTAATAAAAGAATTGTGTATTTTACTAAGTGTCCATTTGTTTATTTTTCCTAATAATTAACTATATGCAATATTGTATAGTTTTAGTGCATTCATATTATGTTTGCATAATTGGGGGTACGCGTTGAGAATTCAGAATCAATAATTGAATCCTTATTATCATATCAATGATCGGAGCTGACAGTAGCAACATATCCGGAATTCGTATCGTGGGTATCTAGATCTTATATTTCCGATGGGTCCTTATTGTCATTTGGTTTTCTGATGGGGATTCTATTTTGCGGATATTCTGGATTCCTTATGATGCCGCTATTATGGATATTCTGGATTTCTTATGATGCTGATATTACGGATATTCTGGATTTCTCATTATGCTGATATTATGGATATTGTGAACGGGTATTCTACTGCTGCTATTTATCTCTTATGTGGAGATTCTATAACTATGATCTTTTGAACCTATCTATCAAGCAGTGATCTTACTCTTCTATCACGAAGTATTGATTTATCTTCAACAGGGGTATTATCTACTCAGTCCAACGACATCCTATATTTTATGTGAGAACTTCTGGAAGCATGGTATTTTAAGGACATGGTATTCTAATCGATCGAGGAGTAATACGGGGTATTTAGAGGGTGCTTGTGTTTCATATCTAAGTTCATATTCTCAATTTGCATGCATTAATAATGTGTTAAGTGATTTACAAAAAAAAAAATAAAAATAAATAAATAGATGCTATTATGATATTTATTCAAACTCATGACCATAAGTTAGCAATATAAAATTTACTAGTCCAACATCATGGTTAAGGAAACATATGCATTAATGTTTAGTTTCAATCACCAGAATTTAGAAATGGTTAAATAGACAAATGGAATAGTAATGCGTATTATATAGTATCTTTGTAACATAAGATCTATGAGTATACTTCGCATGAATTTTTTTTACTTACCACAATATAATAACTTGAATCTTTTCTACATCTTGTAATCGTAGCTATTATTTTCATTAGTATGGTCAAAATCTAATTTTTTAAAATAGACTGTTTATGCCAAAAAAAAAAAAATTTACGAAAGAATTGTTAAAAATTATTTAGGTAATACTTCAGAGGTAATATACACGATTTTCAAGGAAATAGAAATGTAAGGAAATTCTTAAAATTTATATATATTCTTATAGGTATTTGGACTATTATAAATTTATATCCCTAAAGCTTTGAATCGTTAATTTTTAGGACAATGAAGCAACTTGTAATTACCTTACAAAACAATGATTGATATAAAAAAAATTAATTTTCAAGAATTGGTTTATCTGTATCTCCTGGCAATCTCTATCCACCCAACGTATAAACATAAGATATGTACTATATAAATACCCGAATTGTCCTTTATGAGAAATATTTTAGGTATTATTGACTATTCTGATTATTTAATTAGTGTAATAATTTCGTTTCTAACATGTTAGAATATTTTGATATTTTACTATAGTAGCGTATTTCGAGTTTGTAGATTTGGAAATTATCCTAAAATTATGATTGCCTTTTAAGCACGTAATAAGATAAGTTTGGGGACCAAACTTCTTTAAGTAGGGGAGAATGTAATGACCCGAAAATTTAAAGCGTATATTAAAATATTAAAATATTATTCTGGTCAGAGAAAAAAATACCAGTTTAGAAATTTATACAGTATAAATTTTACCTGTGTGTGTGTGCGGTGCTATGTGACCTAACAAATTAGGTGTGACCTAACAAATTAGGTGCTATGTGACCTAACAAATTAGGTAACCTAACAAATTAGGTACGGTACCTAACAAATTAGGTGTGACCTAACAAATTAGGTACGGTACCTAACAAATTAGGTGTGACCTAACAAAATTGGGCTCTATATATACACACCAAATCCCTCAACAAAACTCACAACTCTCTAAAACTCTCTACTGTCTCTCAATTCGATCTCTCTCTCTCCCAACTCTATACACACACATATTTAAAGGAGTAATTGAAACAAGCTTGGGATGCGTTTATATTTCAGAGTATTGGTAAGTAATTCGTACATATTATTTTATGTAATAATTAACTTCTATTTACCGTTTTGAGTAGTATGATTATATGGAATTTGGAACCTCTAGAAAATAACTCGGTTTGATTCGAAATAATAGAATTAGTGTAACTCTTTACTCCGACCAGCTATAGCTCTCAAATTTTAAGAATAGACTCTTAAAATACCCAGGAAACTACCCTTAAAACAGTTTTTGATTTGCTTGTACCGTTTGGGTTTTATTTAGGATTCATCTTAAAGGGTAAATTGGTCATTTCACATTCTGTGATTCGAATTTGCTAAAACTAACTTTAGATTTGGATTCTCCACGAAATTTCACTCAAGATAGACACTGATTTCACTTAAAAAGGTTAAGAAATGAGTGAGTTATGATCATTAGAAGTTTATAATTACAATCTGCCAAAACAGGGCATTCTGCCCAGATTTATTCCGAAATTTCATTTACACCCCTGAAAACTTTAAACGAATGTATAGAGGTCTTCCGACATCGGATTTGATCACGGTTTCAGGCATAGAACTTATAATTTTGTTAATTACAGTCTGAAATAGTAAATTTACAGTTTTTGGATATTTTTATTTTAGTCCCTGTGTTTTGGTGTATTTACAGAATTACCCCTAAACTTTTAAAGTAATGGTATTTTGGTCATTATGTAATTTGGTAAAATCGTTATCAATCATTTATACTTCAGTATTATTTTGTATCATTAGGATATGACGAATAGATATTACAATTAGAAATATTGGGGTACTAAGTACGAATAACTACTAATTCCTTTATATCCTTTGGGTAATAAAATTAGTAAAAGTAACGTAATACGCAATTAATATTATGAGTTTATAAAGAATAGTTTGATGAATCAATTCTCACCCTTATGGAAATTATATATGTGCCTTACGGCTCAATAGTAACTATTTAAAAATAGTATTTTAACTTCCAAAATTCGTAGTAAATAATCTATAACTCAGAAAAATACGCTGTCAATTCCTATAGTCTTGAAATAATGTCTAGTATCGTATTTAAAAGTTTGGAGACAATCCGACATTATCTAAAATACAGCTTATTTGTATAATCCACGTTTGTGTAGGACACTCTGTTTTGAAGTAGGAACTACTACGGACTCCTAATTGAGTCCAGTTAGTGAGGTTGAGCTTAGTATAGTGTAAGGAACATTATAGTGAAGGTTTGACATAGTTTTAGCATATTTACAAAAATACCTTAGAAAAGCCTTAATTACAGTTTTACACTATGATTACAATTGGATATTAAATGTTTAGTTCCTTACCTGTATTAATGTAGGAACCACTTCATCGTCAATTCCTAAGTCACCAAGGTGAGTGTTCATACCCGGTATTCAGTTCAACTCCATATGTGAGTGTTCATATCCTTTTTGTTGATTATACTCCTCACGAGTGGATTTGATTTTACCTTCAATTATTAATAATATTATATAATTGTTATAATTCATTTTTGGAACATTATCGTTTGGTTCCACTGAAAAAGGGATTATGTTAATATTTGTTATGCCATTGTGCAATTCATTCATTGTTCCCAATGTCAATTACCACCGCAACAAATTATAAAGTATAGCCCTAAGTGGTTGGTCCTATTGGGCCCATGTAATGAAGCCCAAGTGGCTGGTCCTTTTGGACCCATGAACCCGACTAGCAGGGTTGTCTTTGATCAATGTGCCATGTAATGAAAGAAACGTGTGTGTGAGTGGGTGGTTGGTAATTTGACATTCATGAAAAGATGCCTTTCGTATAAATATTTTTGAATCTGTTATAATATTTCGTATTCATCATTATTAATATTGTTATCTCTTCTATACAAATCCTCGTTATGATTATTATCCAGGTTTATGTTCATTCACTGAGCCTTCTGCTCACACTCTCCAAATATTTTTAAAACCCTTTTCAGGTGACGAAGTGACGATGATAGGCTATTACAAAACCCTTAGAAGAACAGAACATTTCGATAGAAGATAAAGATTATCTTCTTGATGCAAATGAGGAGTAGATGATTGTTAGATATGTAGAATGTTTAGAAGAGTTATGCCTTCAAATGTAAAAATATTCTCAAGATTTTTTGTAGACTTCAATATATAAATAGATTTAAGCTATGTTTGCTTCCGCTAGAGCTCTATTTAATTATGAAGAGGCCTAGAGGCCGGTCTCGAGCCCAGAATTTTGAAGTCGAATTTTGGGGTCGTGACACTTCTTATATTGCCACTTTAGCATTATGTTGTGATAGTGTTCGAAACCTCTGCTCATATTGCTCTTGGGATGTTCATGGAGACTTTTCAAATCTTTATTCATCATCTTAAACCCACACACTTAAGACCATTTATTGACTCATCAAAGAAGGATAGACCTAACAAAGCCAGTTACACAAGACGACTGACACAAACTCTGTATTATCATGAATCAATGTGCTTTCATTCTAAATAATGTATCATCTCACCTTTCATTTATTCATCATCTTACAATGGTTGTGCTTTGTTGATAAATCCAAGGTTTGAAAACTTTCCCTTTTTGATTTAGTGGATTCTTTGCCTATCTAGAGTATGCTTCAAATTAGTGCTTTAGCTTATACAAAACAGACTTGGTGACTTGAGAAATTGCATTTGGCAAACAAAGTTTGCCCCAAGTTTGAAAGAGACTTGGGGGCTCGCTTCTAGAGTAAAATGGGGCTTTTAGCAAATGAAGTTTCCCTTAGTCTTAAGGGCAAATAGGCTCATCCAAGGGTTTTGAGAACATGATGGTACAGGATGCCTACAGTGCATTACTCCCAACCTAGAGGTAATCATCATGAATGTGGTGGGCTGAAGCGGGACATCCCAATGCCGATGAGCAAACTTTGTTTGCCCCTGGTTTGGCAATACATATATGGCTCTAGGCAAACACAAGTTTGCCCTTAGTCTGAAGGAAGGAAACCAAATGTGCAAAGGGTGATGCTTTTGGTTTAGGAATGGTTATGGACCGAGAACCTTGGGAGGTTTGCCTACTTATCCCCAAATGGGAATCAGGTCCAAAATAGTTCGGCTGAGGCTTGAAAGAGAAATATCACGTGGTGCAACGATGTTTGTGACCGAACCGCACAAGCTGCCTACGTATCCCCAAGTGGGAATCAGGTCAAAACGTAGTTCATGTACTCTAAAGGTTTTGAAAGAATAAGGCTTCAAGAATTGGTGGGCTTTTTGAGCCATGTTTTATTTGGGTTCAATGAGTGCTCTTTCTCGACAGATTTTCTGAAACAGATTCCTTGTGGTAGCTTTTGAACAAGATGATGAGAACATGAACTACTTCTCCCTTTTATTTTTTTTTTTATTTTCTTCTTTTTTCTTTTTCTTTTCTTTTTTGTTTGTGGCGGTTGTCTTTTCACCTTTTCACTAGCCAGTCAATCTTACAACTCTCATCACACAACGTGTTTAAATCATACTCTATCATACTCACAAAGCAATGTCATCCCTCCAATCACTCTTTATCTTTCTCAAAGATATTATTTTAGGCCTACTTAGCCATTGAGCCTTCCACTAAATTTTGAGACTAATTGATACTTTCAAATCTCTCTTTTCATTTCCAAAATTTTTTTTCTTCGTTTAGAACAACTCGAAGCCTTGGGATAATTCATGTACTAATGATGTACTTGTTGGAAAAACAGGTTTAAAAAGAAAAGTTTAAACGCGCAGCGGAAAAAACAAGTTATAAAAACTTTTGGTCTACCAGGATTTACTACTCGTCAATTCCATAGATGCGTACAAGGGGTGCAAGAATTATACCTTAGTGTCTTGAACCCAATTCTGAAACTTCAACTTCCAGCAGCCTCCACTAGATGATCTTCACCCTTATGACTCCTGCGGATGCCTGCCGGAAAGACTAGGGTTGGTGGGAACCCTAATAGAGAGGATAGGAAGGTTTTGGGAAGACTATGATAGTTTCTGCAGCTTCTGCGTATAAAAACGACGAACAACTTTTTCCAGAACGCAGCTGCCCTATTTATAGATTCCCAGAACCGACCTAACCTTCGATCGATCGAAGGACTTCGATCGATCGAACATTCGATCGATCGAACCTTTCTCGATCGATCGAACCTGATGCCTTCGATCGATCGAACTATCTTCAATCGATCGAACCTGTCAGGACAGTTTCCTCAAGCGTCTTTCCAAGCATCCTTGCGGAGCTAAGAGTGGGACCTCCTAGGCTCTTTATTGTTGGCTCAGACCAGTTTATTAATTACCATGACCAAACTCTTTGATCAGCAAACTAACCAACTGGTCAGTTAACGTTTACTCCACTATAAAACGATAACTGAACTCCAACGCAAAAGAACATATCCGAAGCGATAACTAGACTTGTATGGTGTACTAATGTCCCTCTACCATCAGCATTCGTAATCATATTCAGGTAATCGGATAACTGTTACTGTCAACCTGAATCATGATTACTTCTTGTATTCCTTGAGTCCCATTCACCTCTCATGATTACCAAACATGTTGATAACTCTTATCAACAAGACTGCAGTACTCAGTAATCGACTTGGTGACATTCTCAAGGGAATGCTTACTCTGAAAAACAGAGGGTAGATTCTATCTTGACAATATATGTTCACAACCCTATGAACATGACATACCCAAGATACCCAGGTGTTGATCTTTTATAGACCTCACTGATTGGTAAGTCAAAGCAGTCATATCCACAGTCTGTGTTCATAATCGTCTCAAGATTGAGAACACGTACCTTATACAAGTTATGAGTTCCTATTGACTGTTTGACAGTCTTAAGCGTCAATAGGAAACTCAGGTCCGTCAATGCACTATAAGCACTAGCATATCAACTAAGAGATACACTCTAGTGATTGAGATTAATCACTCCATCCAATGGTAGTTAATTATGCTACAGTGTAGACTTGATGAGGTATCCAGTCTCATCATCCACTGTGACACATTCTAAGTACTAAAGAATAGTAATTCGTATCTCACTTGTGTGCATCTCATACACACACGAATTACTTACTATAATACTTAAGGATTAACAATCATCTCATGAAAAGAACATACACAATGAAATGTAAAGCTGATATCCATATATTAAAATGTCAATGTCTCATACATAAAGTAATGGTTTGAGGGCACAAACCCAACAAACTCCCACTTGCACTCATAACCATTCAGAACTACATCTAAGACCTAGACTATCTAGATGACGATCAAAGACCTTTTGTGGCAAGGCCTTTGTAAACGGATCAGCAAGATTGTCAGCTGTGGCAATCTTGGTGACAGTCACATCTCCACGTTGAACAATATCTCGGATAAGATGATATTTCCGCTCTACGTGCTTTCCCTTTCCGTGGTTCCTTGGCTCCTTGGACTGAGCCACTGCCCCACTATTATCACAATAAAGCGTAATAGGCGACAGCGACGCTGGTACCACCTCGAGTTCCATGAGGAACTTCTTGAGCCAAACAGCTTCCTTTGCGGCTTCACAAGCAGCCACATACTCAGCTTCTGTAGTTGAGTCTGCAATGCATTTCTGCTTAATGCTCCTCCAACTGACAGCACCACCTCCCAAGGTAAAGAGATGTCCGGATGTCGACTTTCTCGAATCTTTATCTGACATAAAGTCCGAGTCAGTGTATCCTACTGGAATTAACTCACTACCGCCGTACATAAGCATGTAATCTTTAGTTCTTCTCAAGTACTTAAGAATGTGCTTAACGGATGTCCAGTGCTCTGGACCAGGATTCGATTGATACCTGCTAACCATGCCAACAGCAAAGCAGATATCTGGTCTAGTGCATAACATCGTATACATGAGACTTCCCACTGCCGAGGCATAGGGAATTCCTGCCATGCGATTCCTCTCCTCTTGTGTCTTTGGACACTGGTCCTTAGAGAACGCTAAACCATGCCTGAAAGGTAACAAACCTTTCTTCGAATTATCCATTGAAAACCTAGTTAGTACTTTATCGATATAACCAGCTTGAGATAATCCCATTATCTTTCGCTTGCGATCCCGAAAGAGCTTTATCCCAAGAATATAGCTCGCCTCTCCTAGATCCTTCATATCGAAAGTACTAGCTAGCCAAACCTTGACCGTTGACAGCGCCGCTACATCATTTCCAATGAGTAGAATGTCGTCAACGTAAAGCACAAGAAAAGCCACCACTTTTCCTTCACATTTCTTGTATACACAAGGTTCATCCAGATTCTGTATGAAACCAAACGACTTGACTACTTGGTCAAATCGGATGTTCCAACTTCTGGATGCCTGCTTAAGCCCATAAATGGACTTTTGCAACTTGCATACCAAGTTACCTTTCCGACCAGCTATGAACCCTTCTGGTTGTTGCATATAGATGTCCTCCTCAAGATTGCCATTCAAGAATGCAGTCTTGACGTCCATCTGCCAGATCTCAAAATCTAGGCATGCAGCAATAGATAAGAGTATTCTGATGGACTTGAGCATGGCTACCGGCGAGAAGGTTTCCTCATAGTCAATGCCCTCCCTCTGAGTATAGCCTTTCGCCACAAGCCTTGCCTTAAAGGTCTCAACCTTTCCATCAGATCCTCTTTTCCTCTTATAGACCCACTTGCAGCCAATGGGTTTAATATTGGCTGGAAGTTCTACAAGATCCCAGACCTGATTTGAATCCATAGATTCCAATTCAGTCTTCATAGCTTTAATCCAATGAGCCGAGTCTACATCAGCCATTGCCTCTTCGTATGTGGCAGGATCAGATTCAGATTCTATGGAGACAGCTTCAAAAACTTCTCCTAAGAACATGTATCTATCAGGCTGGCTGATAATCCTCCCACTACGACGAGGTACTGGTGCGGAAATGGGTGAAGAAGTGGTATTTTCTTGATTTTCATCGTTATCAACTGCGGGTTGGACTGAGGGCTCTCCTTCTATCTCTCTAAGATCTATCCTTCCCTTAGGTTTATGGCTCATGATATAATCATCCTCTAAGAAAACAGCATTTGTACTAACAAACACTTTCTGTTCCCTTGGATCATAAAAATACCATCCATAAGTACCCTTTGGATAACCCACAAAGTAACATACTTCCGATCTAGAATCCAATTTGCTCATCTTTCCTTTCAGCACATGTGCCGGACACCCCCATATCCGGAGATGTTGCAAAGAAGGCTTGCGCCCAATCCACATCTCTCGTGGTGTCCTGGGAACAGATTTGCTTGGTACTAGATTTAGTATGTATGCAGCGGTTTCCAAAGCATAACCCCAAAGGAATAATGGCAACTCTGAATAACTCATCATCGACCTAGTCATGTCTAAAAGAGTCCGATTCCTTCTCTCCGCTACACCGTTCTGCTGAGGCGTACCAGGTGCAGTCAACTGTGACAGAATCCCATTCTGTACGAGGTGATCAATAAACTCATTAGAGAGGTACTCGCCACCTCGATCAGATCGAATGGCCTTGATATGTGTGCCCAATTGCTTCTCCACTTCAGCCTTAAACTCTTTGAACTTTTCAAAGGCTTCAGACTTGTGCTGCATTAGGTACACATATCCATACCTAGAGTGGTCATCGGTAAATGTTATGAAATACTCATAACCACCCCTTGCTCTAATATTTATTGGTCCACACACATCAGTATGAACTAATTCCAACAATGCATTGGTCCTATTGCCCTTTGCAGGAAAGGGCCTTTTGGTCATCTTACCCTCTAAACAAGACTCGCAGACTTCCATTGGTTCGAGAACCAAATCGCCTAAGACCCCTTCTTTGACTAGTCTGCCAATCCTATTGAGATTAATATGGCCAAGCCTCATATGCCAAAGCCTTGTTGGATTAGTGGAAGGTTCCTTTCTTTTAGATGGTACAGTAACCACTGAGTTATTAAGTTCCATGCAAGAGTCTTTAGAAATATTGGGAGTAATCACATACAAACCATTTGATTTAACACCAGAACATATAAAAAGAACTATTTCTTTTAATCACAACTTCAGTTCCAAAATGAAAAGAATAACCATTATTCGATAAATTAGAAACTGAAATTAAATTACGTCTCATTGAAGGGACGTAAAGTACATCTGATAAAATCAAAATTTTATTGTCTAGAAATTCTAAAACTACGACTCCTATAGCAACCGCAGAAACAGTTGCGCTAGAACCTAGAGTAAGTACGATTTCCCCATCACTGCACCTCCTGGTTGATCTGAACCCCTGCAATGAATTACAGATATGGTTAGTCGCACCAGAATCAATGCACCAAGTGTTTGAAGTATCCGTTATAAAACTTACTTCAATCACATGTGATTCAATCATACCTTGAACTCTTGTAGCTAAGAATTCTGGACAGTTCCTCTTCCAGTGGCCCTTCTCACCGCATTGGAAACACTTTCCTTTGCCTTGGCCACCCACCTTCCCTTGCCCTTACCTTTTCCCTTAGATTTTGCAATCTTAGGGACCGGTCCAACACTTGAACCACCAGT
The DNA here is from genome assembly GCA_033977485.1 of Hydrangea macrophylla. NCBI lineage: Eukaryota > Viridiplantae > Streptophyta > Magnoliopsida > Cornales > Hydrangeaceae > Hydrangea > Hydrangea macrophylla. The sequence goes on along the minus strand of CM066994.1, from coordinate 28,560,705 downwards.
GCCAGCCTTCTTCTTCCCTTTCTTTCCTTTCGGCACAGATCGGGAAGAGGAAGCGCTTTTCTCAACGTTCAAAACGTTGACCCCAGGTTTGATCACCCCTTCCGCTGCCAAAAGAGAACTCATCAATTCGCTCATTGAAAAATTCATTTGATTCATATTATAGTTAAGTTTAAATTGAGCGAATGAAGGTGACAGCGAATTAAGGATCATATCAACATGGGTCTGTGCATCGATGTTGGCACCTAGGGTCTCCAGCTCGTTTAAATAACCAATCATTTTTAAAACATGTTCCTTGACTGGAGTCCCTTCCGACATCTTCGCACTCATTATCTTTTGCATGGCTACCTGTCTGGCAGGCCTGCCATGCTCCCCAAACATCTTTTTCAGGGATGTGATAATGTCACTGGCGGAATCGTTCGATTGGAATTGATGTTGCAACACACCAGCCATTGAGGCCAGAATGTAGCAACGAGCCATTCCATTCGACTTCTTCCATTTGTCAAACTCGCGTCTGGCAGCTGCCGAAGCATTTGCCGCGGGTTCTTCAGGGCTTGGGGTGGTGAGGACATATATGTGATCCTCCGCAGTTAACACGATGTCAAGGTTACGTTTCCATTCAGTGTAGTTATTTCCAGTTAACTTGTTTTGAGTGAGTATGGTGGCAAGTGGACTAAATGCAGATCCAGACATTATGATTTACTGAAAATCAAACAAACAAAATATATATGGATATCAGAATTGACAGTTTGAAATAAAAGAATCCTTAAAACTCTTATTTAAAAACAAAGTCGCCGGAATATCGAAACGAAAGAATAAAGCCTCCGTGTGGTGGTCAATGTTCGATCTTTCGATTTATCATGACTTATCCGCTATGCAACTCTTGCAAAATAGCCATGACTCCCGAACCTATTTGATCTCTAAGTTTCTGAATAATGCCCCGTGTGGGATCCCTTATCCATAGCTTAGCTAGTGTGTACCATTAACTAGGATCCAATCACAACCGTCTCAAGTAGCGCCTCCGTGTGGTGGTCACCCTCTAACACGTCTGATTGATCCTATCCATAGGAAGTTCACATCTAGTAACCAATGAGCAGTGTACCCTCCGTATGGAATGATCACCCCTGGCGAGGTGACACAGAATACACTACTCATCTTACAATGAACCGTTAATGGAAGATCGTGGGTGTTATTTGATAAGACCCTCTCCCACTAGATTTAGTAAATTAAGGATTTTGCTTTTGAAAAAATGTTTCCACACACTACCCATAAACATCCAATGTTTACTAATGTGTTGAAAACGGTTTTTGAATTTTATTTTAGAAAACTTGTTTTAAGTGCATGCAACAATGTATTATACGCCAATCACTAAACAAGCACATAAAACAAAAAACTAAAATGAAATATAGGCATTCAAACAATGCCTCTATCTCCCATGGCTTTATTTCCATAGAACCACCTTCTTGGTTTGGTCGCCTCCGGCTCCATCTTTATGGACAACGGCTCCTTGCTCCATCTTCATGGAATTTCTAATTCTATTACATTGGACCTATGCTTCTTTTGAAGCTTACAATTTATCTAGAAAAAGGAAATAGCAAAAGAGAAATAAAAGGCTAGGGAAACCGGTGCGACTTTCCTTTTCGTAGGATTGAAGCCGCAGCGCCCTTTACATACGCCTTAAAACCAAACCATTAATAAATTATGACATGCACCAATCTCAAATAATTTAAATATAAATATTTAAACGACTAGGTGCCATGGGAGATAGCGACTAATTTTGCTGCAAAAGGGTTAGTCGTACACGCATCCACACATACATAACAAATATATGTAACTATTGGAACACTTAATTGATTCACACAGTATATAAACACTTTACATACTGAATTAGAACTTAAAACAGCATCTTACTTCTCTGTCACAGTTCGATCGATCGAAGACCGTTCGATCGCTCGAACCTTCGATCGATTGAACACTGTTCAATCGCTTGAACATTCTGTTTCACAGAATGATTTAAAAAAATTTTACAGAAATAATTTAAAATTAAAGTATAATTTAAAAAAAAACTTTACAACTGTGAACAGAACACCTGGACAGAGAATCTGTCTCGATCGATCGAACACTATTCGATCGATCGAACACCAGAAGGCTTCGATCGATCGAAACTAGTTCGATCGATTGAGAACAGAATGTTCGATCGATCGAAACAAGTTCGATCGATCGAACCCACCTTGCATCCTATGCAATCACAGTTTTGTATTCTGCTGCGATAACACTGCAGAAACAGATCTGTGACGATGCAGTTTCAAAAACAGTTCTAAAATCAACATGCAAATCAAAACTAGGGTTCCAAAAACGCATCTATAGATCCAAACGAGCGTGGCTCTGATACCAATTGTTGGAAAAACAGGTTTAAAAAGAAAAGTTTAAACGCGCAGCGGAAAAAACAAGTTATAAAAACTTTTGGTATACCAGGATTTACTACTCGTCAATTCCATAGATGCGTACAAGGGGTGCAAGAATTATACCTTAGTGTCTTGAACCCAATTCTGAAACTTCAACTTCCAGTAGCCTCCACTAGATGATCTTCACCCTTATGACTCCTGCGGATGCCTGCCGGAAAGACTAGGGTTGGTGGGAACCCTAATAGAGAGGATAGGAAGGTTTTGGGAAGACTATGATAGTTTCTGCAGCTTCTGCGTATAAAAACGACGAACAACTTTTTCCAGAACGCAGCTGCCCTATTTATAGATTCCCAGAACCGACCTAACCTTCGATCGATCGAAGGACTTCGATCGATCGAACATTCGATCGATCGAACCTTTCTCGATCGATCGAACCTGATGCCTTCGATCGATCGAACTATCTTCAATCGATCGAACCTGTCAGGACAGTTTCCTCAAGCGTCTTTCCAAGCATCCTTGCGGAGCTAAGAGTGGGACCTCCTAGGCTCTTTATTGTTGGCTCAGACCAGTTTATTAATTACCATGACCAAACTCTTTGATCAGCAAACTAACCAACTGGTCAGTTAACGTTTACTCCACTATAAAACGATAACTGAACTCCAACGCAAAAGAACATATCCGAAGCGATAACTAGACTTGTATGGTGTACTAATGTCCCTCTACCATCAGCATTCGTAATCATATTCAGGTAATCGGATAACTGTTACTGTCAACCTGAATCATGATTACTTCTTGTATTCCTTGAGTCCCATTCACCTCTCATGATTACCAAACATGTTGATAACTCTTATCAACAAGACTGCAGTACTCAGTAATCGACTTGGTGACATTCTCAAGGGAATGCTTACTCTGAAAAACAGAGGGTAGATTCTATCTTGACAATATATGTTCACAACCCTATGAACATGACATACCCAAGATACCCAGGTGTTGATCTTTTATAGACCTCACTGATTGGTAAGTCAAAGCAGTCATATCCACAGTCTGTGTTCATAATCGTCTCAAGATTGAGAACACGTACCTTATACAAGTTATGAGTTCCTATTGACTGTTTGACAGTCTTAAGCGTCAATAGGAAACTCAGGTCCGTCAATGCACTATAAGCACTAGCATATCAACTAAGAGATACACTCTAGTGATTGAGATTAATCACTCCATCCAATGGTAGTTAATTATGCTACAGTGTAGACTTGATGAGGTATCCAGTCTCATCATCCACTGTGACACATTCTAAGTACTAAAGAATAGTAATTCGTATCTCACTTGTGTGCATCTCATACACACACGAATTACTTACTATAATACTTAAGGATTAACAATCATCTCATGAAAAGAACATACACAATGAAATGTAAAGCTGATATCCATATATTAAAATGTCAATGTCTCATACATAAAGTAATGGTTTGAGGGCACAAACCCAACAGTACTTTGAAGTGCTCAAGAATTCTCAATTTTATTTATTCTCTGCCCTTTCTTTTCTCTTTCATTTCTTTTCTCTACCTCACTATCTCTTACTCGCTCCATGATTTTGACTGGCTAGGATTCAGGTTTTGAAGTCAACACGCATCTTATTTTTGCTCTAACTTTTTCCTAGGCGCCCTTTCGGATTTTCATCCTAGCGAGCTCTTTTTTCTTTTTCTTTTTCTCTTTTCTTTGTTTTTTTTTTTTTTGTTTCTTTAACTTTTGCCTAGGCGCCTTTTCGGGTTTTCATCCTAGCTAGCTTCTTTTTCGTTTTCTTTCTTTTTTTTCTTTTGAAGAGGAAGTTCATTTAAAATATCTGGCTACCATCCAGGACCAAGTTTATGGCTTTGGACTGTGGGCTCATCTTTTAGGCTTGGTATTTGAGAAAAAATGGGATGGTGAGCAAGCTTCAAGAAGTTCCAAGTTTGTCTTTTCAAGATTGAGTAAGAGCATCTTTAAATTCTTAAAGTAAAGCTAATCAATTCTCTACTCCTCTTTGGATTTGGCACAGAATTTGCTTTGATCACTTAGGGATCCTTTTCAATGCAAAGATTTATTAACAAAGTATTTTCCATGATCGCTTGAAATTTTTTAATTTTTTTGGCTTAATGATCCATTTATTCACGACTTAGCACACTGAATCAAGCAAAATGATATTTTATTCAACTAGAATAGAAGGAGGATTACATCACTCGACTAAAAAAAACTTGAAAATAAACTTGATAACAGACTGACTCGAAGACTCGACTGGACTTGACAATTGACTCCTACTAGACATGACTCAATCATGGACCATACTAGACTAGATTCGGTCTCAATTGGAGTGTCACGGATGATTTTCAATTTATTGGGTCCCCAAGAGCATCCACATTTGTCTTAGCAACAGTATTTCCAAAAACTATCACCCCACTATCATCATTTGAACCTTCGGGTTCACCACTCTCCAACAGCATGTGTCATAACCCTTTTCTCATTCAGGCTTCGAATTTCATGCTTTAATCTCATATAATGGTCAGTATCATGACCCAACATCTGGTGATAAGCACAATACTGGTCAATGTTATATCCTTTTGGGATGGGGTCAGGCACGGGTTGTGGATCCAACTTTTTCAAGTATCCTTTCTCTACTGCCTATTCTAATGCCACACTCAATGGTATTCCGAATTCGGCAGTCTCTCCATGTCGACCCTGATTAGACCTTGACCGATTACCTTTTTGATAATGGTCCTTCCGTTGAGGTGGTTGTGCCAAAGTGTTAACATCAGATCTTGGCCCCACATATTTGTTCGCCTGATTCTCTCTTTTGATTACCTCTTCGCGGATAGCATCTTCAATTCTTATCCCCACATCAAAAACCTCAGCAAAAGTGTTGATTGATTGGAACCTCATCTTCTCTTGGTAAACCGGCTGTAAATTTTTCATTAGCATTCTAATCTGCTCTTTTTCGGATGTCCTTTGAACCATTTTGGCTGCTTTACCCCTCCATCGACTTAAAAACTCAGCAAATGATTCCTCATCTTCCTGCCTGGTGGTTTCCAAATCTCGGACTATCACATCTATCTCTTGGTTGTATTCATGTTGGGCCACGAACAACTTCACTACCTCTTCCCAGATCCTAGTTTTACTTGGCTCGATCGTAAGGTACCATGCTAGGGCAGCTCCGGTCAGAGTTTGTTGAAACAAAATAGCCATCATCGTAATGCTCAAACCGCTGGGTTGGAAAGCCCCAATGCACATCCGTATATGACTGCAGGGGTTACCTGTACCATCAAACTTGTCAAAAATCGGCATCTTGAAACCGACAGGCAATGTTTCCTGCACCCCTTCATATAATCCCTCTAGTTCAAGCAAATAAGTGACAACTCCTTGAGCCTTGTGGACTACCCTTTCAAGTTTCTCTACTTTCTCAGTCATTGTTTTTTCTTTCTCAATCTCGGAAAGATGTCACAACATCAAAACACTCATTCAATACCGTCTCAGAGGGTTCTCTTACACAGATACCCAAATCAACTCGTGAGTCAAAACTCACTCACACATGTGCCAAAATGCACAAAGCATCACATTATCATGCATGACAATGTAATGAAATGCAATAACACAATTACTAGTGTTATAATACTCTCCCCCTTAACAGAAGTTTGTCCCCAAACTTGTACCTCATATATCGAAGAGATGCGGATACTGAGTACGTATCTCATCTTCTATTTCCCATTTCATCTCCTCTGCCGCTTGGTTATGCCATAACACTTTCACCTTCGATATCACCTTATTTCGTAAGACTTGATCCTTATGATCCAAAATCTCTACTGGATACACAATATACGTCAAATCACTCTGAATCTCATTCGGTATCGGAGCCATCACTTGTTCTCTATCCTCCGCTAAGTGTTTACGTAACAAGGATACATGAAACACATTATGAACTTGAGCATACTCATTCGGCAAGTTCAATCGATATGCTACGAGTCCAACTCTCCCAATGATTCCAAAAGGTCCAACATATCTTAGGTTGAGTTTCCCGTATCTCCTAAATCTAGTAATCCCCTTTGAAGGTGACACCTTCAAGTAAACTAAGTCTCCTACATCAAATTCCAACGGTCGTCTCCACTTGTCGACATAACTCTTATACCTACTCTGAGCTGTCAATAACCATTGTCGAATTACCTTTATCTTATCCGTCGTCTCTTGCACAATTTTTGGCCCTTCAATCATTCTTTCTCCGACATCCGTCCAATACTTGACTGAAAACTGTTGTTGTATGCAAACTTAATTAACGGCAAGTGGTCTTCCCAATCACCCTGAAAATCAAGTACACATAAATGAAGCATGCCTTCCAATATCTGGATTACTCTTTCCGATTGACCATCGGTCTGAGGATGAAAAGCGGTACTGAAATGTAATTTGGTACCCATTGCTTCTTGCATGGCTCTCCAAAACTTTGATGTAAAACTACTATCCCTATCCGAAACGATAGAAACTGGTATGCCATGTAGTCTCATAATCTCGCGAATATACAACTTAGCTAACGTCATCGGCTTAGTTGTTCGAAGTGGTAGAAACTACGACAACTTTGTCAAACGGTCAACAATCACCCAAATGATAATGATACGCTCAAAATTGGCTCTATCCTATGATCGAGCAGTTCAACTCAGCAGCCGATCCCTGTCCTGGTCAAATCAAGCACAGTTCCTTGGATGAGCGTCAGCCCGAACAGTTTGGTCTACCCGAGGCCTCTCGAGTGCTTCATCCACGACCAGACCAACAGGTCTGGAAGACCACGCAAGCTCAGTCCGTACAAGCGTAGCCTAGCCTGGCCCGCAAGACTTGTTCCAGAATATTCCAGGCTATTTCCTAATCAAGTTAGAAGACAAATGGAAAGAGCAATTTGTTTCCTAATCTAATTAGGAAACCCCTACAATTAATGCCAATCAATCCTGATTGGATTGTATTTCCTTATCCTTGTACGAGTAGGTCTCTTGCATCTATAAAAGAGACCACTCACCCCCATTAGAGGGGATCCCAATAAAAATTTCACCAAGAGAAATACATTACACTGTCTAGCCTCTCCCCCGAGAAATCTTAAACGCCACCCTGCACGGCCGACCCTTTGTAGTTCCAGTCACCATTGTTGGATCACCAAGGTCCCTGCAACAGTTTTATTTCACATAGTGGAAGTGCTCAGACACACACGTGGACGTAGGTTCCTTCATTAACAGGGCCGAACCACGTACAAAAACAAGTCTCTCATTCTCTCTCCCTCTCTCTCTTAAACTGCTTTAATTTATCTTTTCAAATTTTGGCATCATCAGCTTGGCGCCGTCTGTGGGAAACGACAAGTTTTTCATCAACAAATCTCTTGACAGATTGCCATGCCTCCGAGGAAGGATAAGAAGGATGCATAGCAGGCCGACCGCGATGTTCCGCTGGCCCCGGCGTCCACTGCAATGGTTCTGACACTGGAGCAGATCACTACGACCCTCGCACAGCTCTTAAAGATCTAGCGTCAAACCCAACAGTAGATCGAAGCCCTGCTGGCCCAGCAAAGCAACCTTCCAGTGGCTGGGAAACAGCCCAGGAACATTATACGATCAGGAACCGATCTTTACCAAACAATGTGCCCGAGCCAACCCGTCCCGCGTGGAGGACGCCAGAGATATCAGTGGTAAGCGTGTTGCCCGAGAGGAGAGGCAGAAGCGTATGGCTCGGGAATCAGTCCAGGGTCACTCGGTCAAGAGCCGAGGTGATCCTGGGCACACGGTCAACCAGAGTCATAGCCGAGCCCGATCCCAGGGGACAGCACACCGCAATGAGAAGGAAGCCTCCTCCACTAACCCGACCTGTGACCCGGATACCGGTCGGGAAGTGTGGTGGCCTGTATCAAGGATTTGTAGAAACAGATTGATGAAGTGGCCAAAAAGTTGGGCCAAAACCCTACTTAGAATCACACCAATACCGAGACAGAGTCACCGTTCTCCAGCCAGATCACAAGGTTTGCCATCTCGCACAAATTTAAACAGCCTCGCCTAGGTTCTTATAATGGCTCGGGAAGCCCGATCGATCACGTCTTGACCTACAAGGCTCAGATGGCCCTGGCCACCAACTTCGACGAACTACATTGCCTGGCCTTCCCCAACACTTTGAAAGGCCCATCCGCTCAATGGTTTCACTCCCTGAAGCCCTGATCGGTCAAAGACTTCGATGAGCTCAGCAAAAAATTCATTAGCCAGTTCATAGGCATGCTTGACCGGCCGCGACCTGACACCCAGCTACTCACTGTCAGACAGCGAAGGGAAGAGTCGTTGAAGGATTACACCAACAGGTTCAACCAACAGAAGCTTTAAGTTCGCAACCTGGACGAGACAGTCGCCATTACAGCCTTCTGCTCGGGAGTCCAACACACCAAGTACGCCACGTCGTTTTACCAAAACCGACCGGAAACCTTGATTGAACTCGCAGAGAGGGTTGGAAAATACTTTGACACCGAAGAATTTCTAAAGATCAAGACCCCGGGTATGTAGGCAACAAGCCTTCAAGAAGTAAGCAGAAGCGAGATCAGCCCGAAAAGAATAATGTAAAGACGCCCGGGAGTTATGACAGTACCTCAAGTTCACAGCGGTCTGGGTCTGCCAGCCCCGAACTGACCTCCAGTTCGCAGCAGTTAGGGTCCAGTAATCCCGACTTTGCCTCCAACTCAGAGTAACAGGAGCCCGGAGAGCCCGACCTGACCTCCTGTCTTCATCAGTCTAGATGAGCCCGACAATAGTGGTACTTGCCCGATCATCGCATAAGACTCCACAGACTGTCAGAGAGATCTTGCAAAGACCTCGGGACCACACCCGAGGCACCTCAAAAGACCTCTGGCTCAACCCCGGGGCAACCAAAGACCACTGTTATGGAGTTGGCAAAAGACCTCGGGATCACACCCGAGGCACCCAAGAGACCTCGGGATCACACCCGAGGCAAAAGACCTCGGGATCACACCCGAGGCACCGGCTTCGCTTAGGCTCATAACCTACGATGGGGGAAAATCCCCCTAGGTGGCTGATGATGGCAAGCTTCAAAAGACCTTGCAACCACCCACGTTCTAGGTCGGTTACCTACAGTCATAGCCTCTACAAACCTCCGTACGTCTTAGCAAAAGCTTGGGGGGTAGGAAGGCACAATGAACTAAACAGGCAATCACACCGGGCATTTACAGGCCTTGAGGTTAACTAAGTAAGACTCTTAGACAGCCCGGGTGCCTATAATGCTCAGAGTTACTAACTCCACTTAAGTCCAAACCGACGATAGAGGAACTCCTCTTAGGTTGACCCACGATAGAGGAGCAAAAAAGGATCCTAAAGCAAAACGCTTTAGGTCGACTCTATCAACATAGTCAAGCTCTTCTCCCAACAGCCTTGACAAAGGCTGGCCGGGCTGAAGATAACCATCCTGGAGAGTTAGCACTAAAAGGACCCCTAAAGCAATACACTTTAGGTCAATTTTTCCAACATGGTCAAATTCTTTTACCCACAACCTTGACGAAGGTTTACGGGTAGAAGATAACCATCCTGGAAACTTAACTTAAGAAAAAGACTCTGAATTAGGCCGAGTCTCAACTCCCGGCCAATTTCCGAGCACTTAAAGATCTCGAGCTAGGCTAGGTCTCAACTCTTAGCCAATTCCCGAAAATTCACGAGACTCAGAAGCTCCAAGGTAGCTTCCCCGAGCACTCATACAGTGGCAAATGACATCAAGCAAATTTTTAAACTTGCCCCGATATGGCATCCGACCAACCTTGGAAATGGGGGACAACTGATATGCCCAAAATTGGCCCTATCCTATGACCGAGCGGTTCAACTCAGCAGCCGGTCCCTGTCCCGGTCAAATCATGCACAATTCCTTAGATAAGCGTCAGCCTGAGCGGTTTACTCTATCCGAGGCCTCCCGAAGAGTTCATCCACGACCAGACCAACAAGTCGGGAAGACCTAGCAAGCTCAGTCCGTACAGGCACAGCACAGCCAGGCCCGCAAGACATGCTCCAGAATATTCCAGGCTATTTCCTAATCAAGTTAGAAGACTAATGGAAAGAGCACTTTGTTTCCTAATCCAATTAGGAAACCCCCACAATTAATGCCAATCAATCCTGATTTGATTGTATTTCCTTATCCTTGTATGAGTAGGTCTCTTGCATCTATAAAAGAGACCACTCACTCCCATTAGAGAGGATCCCAATAAAAAACTCACCAAGAGAAATACATTACACTGTCTAGCCTCTCCCCTGAGAAATCTTAAACGCCACCATGCACGGCCGACCCTTGGTAGTTCCAGTCACCATTGTTGGATCACCAAGGTCCCTACAGCAGTTTTATTTCACATAGTGGAAGTGCTCAGACACACATATGAACGTAGATTCCTTGATTAACAGGGCCGAACCACATACAAAAACTGATCTCTCACTCTCTCTCTCTCTCTCTCTCTCTCTCTCTCTCTCTCTCTCTCTCTCTCTCTCTCTTAAACTGCTTTAGTTTATCTTACCCAAATTTTGGCATCATCAGATAGTATTCGCTCTCTTAGAAACCCACTAACAAAGTCCATTGTTATGTGTTCCCATTTCCACTCGGCTATCAGTAACGGTTGTAATAATCTCGAAGGTACTTGGCTTTTGGCCTTCACTTGTTGACAACTTGTACATCGCGAAACATAGCGTGCTATTTATCTTTTCATTCCCGGCCACCAATAAGCATGTCTCAAGTCTCTATACATCTTGGTGCTTCCCGGATTAACGGTATACTTCGTATTATGCACTTTCTCTAGAATGTTCTGTTTCAACTCCTTCTGGTCAGGTACACAAATCCTACCCCTCAATCTCAAAATGTTATTCTCAAAAGTAAATCCCGATTGTTTTCCCATCGGAATGTCATCACAAATCCTCTTCAAAGCCACATCGTGAAGTTGTTTCTCCTTTATCTCGTGAATCAAGAGTGGTTGTGCCACAATCATCGACATCAAGTCACTTTCAATTCTCGGAATCACTTTAAGTTCCAAATTCCCCATATCTCGAATCAACTCTCTTTGAGAAGTCACATCCATGATGGTGTTGGTTGGTACCTTACGGATAAGAGCATCGGCGACTATATTCGCTTTGCCCAGATGATACTGAATTGACAAATCATAGTCCTTCATCAACTCTAACCATCTCCTTTGCCTCATGTTCAAATCTCGTTGCGCGAACAAGTACTTCAAACTCTTATGATCCGTATATATCTCACATTTCTCCCGGTATAGATAATGACTCCAAATCTTCAATGCAAAAATCACAGTGGATAATTCTAGATTATATGTCGGATAGTTCTTCTAGTGCGGTCTAAGTTGTCTCAATACATAGGCAATGACCTTTTCACCTTGCATAAGAATGCAACTTAACCCTCTATACGAAGCATCACTGTAAATAATAAACCCCTTAGTCCCCATCAGAACGGCTAAGATTGGTGCCTTCACTAGTCGACTCTTTAACTCTTGAAAACTTTCCTCGCATTCCAGACTCCATACAAAAGCAACATCTTTCTTCATCAACTGTGTCATCGGCGTTGTAATCCGTGAAAATTCTCTTACAAACCTCCGATAATAACCAGCTAATCCTAGGAAACTTTGGATCTCTGTCACATTTGTCAGTCTAAACCAATTGGTAACGGCTTCTATCTTCTGAGGATCTACAGAAATTCCCTTCGCGGATACTATATGTCCCAGAAAAGCATTCTCTGTCAACCAAAACTCACACTTCCTTAATTTCCCGAACAATCTCTTCTCACGCAAGCGTTGTAAGGCTAACCGTAGATGGTGTTCGTGATCTTCAACATTTTTAGAATAGATTAGGATGTCATCTATGAACACAATAACAAACTCATCCAAGTAATCCTTGAAAACACAATTCATCAAGTCCATGAAAGCAACTGGTGCATTAGTCACTCCAAATGGTATAACCAAAAATTCAAAGTGACCATATCGAGTTCTAAAAGCTGTCTTCTCAACATCTTCTTCCTTGACTTTCAAATGGTGGTAACCGAATCTCAAGTCAATCTTCGAAAATACCCGAGCCCCTTGCAACTGATCAAACAAGTCATCCATTCGCGATAACGAATACTTGTTCTTGACAGTCAACTTATTCAATTCCCGATAGTCGATGCACATACACATTGTCCCATCCTTCTTCTTCACAAACAAACCTGGAGCTCCCCACGGTGAAACACTAGGTCAGATAAAACCCTTTTCAAGCAGCTCTTGTAACTGAACTTTCAATTCGTGCCATTCGGTACTGTGCCTTGGATATCGGTTGTAACCCTGGTACTACTTTTATCGTAAACTCAAGCTCTCTTTCAATCAATACATTGGGTACCTCATCGGGAAAAACATCTGGAAATTCTCGAACTACTAGAATGTCTTCCACTAGTGGTCCAAGAACTCGTGTGTCAACAATCGAACATAAGAAACCCGAGCAACCTTTCTTCAGCATCTTTCTGGCATGAATCGTCAATATCAAGTATGATGGTACAGTTACACCCTTACCCTAAAAAGTAAATTCTTCTTGACCTGACAGATAGAAACTAACCCGTTTCTATTCATAATCGATCTTAGCTTGATTGACCGATAACCAATCCATGCCCAAGATAACATCAAAGTAATTTACTGTCAACAGAATCAAATCGACACTCAAGACCTTATCACCTATCTTGATCTCACACGCCTTGAATACCGAATAAGTTACTAATGGTTCACTACTAGGCAATGATACACACAAGTCATATCCTAACAGTTTGGACTTAACAGTTAAATGCTTAACAAAATCACGTGATACAAATGAATGCGTTGAACCAGAATCCATAAGTATAGTGCAGGATACGAACAAATAGGAAGAATACCTGATACGACTGTATCATCCGTATTCCCCGACCTGAGCTGGAAATATCATCCTTACTGTTGCTCGACCCCTTTTCCTTTATCCACTAGTTGCCCTGCCTTTGATTTACTCGATATACTCGATGCCCCGGTACTTATTCCCTGTTGACTCTTACTCGAGCAATTCTTCGCTATATGCCCCGGTTGTCCACACTCGAAATTTTTTCCCGTCATCTTTGGGTTATAGCTCTTGGTGTTCGAGGTTGTGTTCGGTGTGGTCGTGTTTATGTTCTGAGGACAATTCTTGGATATATGCCCCAGTTGCTTGTAAAGGTAACATGTGCTCAAAAGATAGCAAGTCCCTTTGTGTTGCAGGTTACATGTCTGACATAACGGTCTCGAGTCTCCGACGAGTATACTCCCTCCTTGGATACTCACATACGATCCCAAACTTTGCATGAACAGTTTCTTCGCATTTCCTTAACTTTTGCGCTTATTGTCATTAGCCCTCTTCCCTTGTAGTCCTTGTCGATATCGATCGACACTTTTCTCAGCAATACGGGCAGCTTCCTCTACTAAAAAAACAGTTGGGTGTTGCAACATATCAACGCGGCTACGGATATTCTCCCTAAGCCCTTCCTCAAATTTACGAGCTTTATCCTCATCAGTTGGAACTGTCGATTTCCTAAAACGCAACAACACATTCTAACGAGAAACATACTCACCCACGGTCATATCTCCCTGAACCAAACTCGCAAACTCTTGACGTTTCTGAGCATAAGCTGATCGCAGAAAAAAACGCTTGTTGAATTCATCTTTGAATGCTTCCCACGTAGTCAGCTTCCCTTGCTCTAACACATTATTCCACCAATCTAATGCTTCGCCCATCAATATATCGGATGCGCAAAGGATTTTTTCTTCGTCAGTGCATATCATCTGACAGAAATGTCTTTCCATATCCATCACCCATTGGTCGGCCAAGTCTATGTCGATTTGTCCGTAATACAAAGTCTGTTTCCTTTTGTGGAACTGTTCTGTGATAGTGTGTTGAGGTCTTAGTACCGGTGGTGCATTGATATATCGAACTTCAACTGGTGGAGCCTGAACATTCATCTGATCTCTTTCACTTATAGCTTGAAGGAAATTTCCCACCATGTTCACTATTTGGTCCATTCACGAATGCGGTGACAAATCTCTTACCAGCTCAGTCATGATGTTTCAAATATTCACCCTGTTGAGTTCAATGCATAGTGACTATGTATGCCATGCCACAATACATAAATGTGCACAGTTCACCAACACAATCATCAGATGCTAACATATGAGCATTTCTATAATGAGCATTTCTATAATGATAACAATATTATCTCTACAACTACACACTCCACTCGACATCACTCAACATATAACGTCACTTGTTCCCAAGGCTCTAAACTTATGCTCTAATACCACTAAATGTCACAGCCCGGTCCCACAATAGCATAACCGAAGCTTGTGGCACACCACTGAGGCTAATCCAATTCATTAACGTTCCCAAAAGAATTAGTTTTAAGAACACACGCAGTGGAAAAATAAAATAATTTGTAAAACTAACAGTCCAGTTAACTACACCTCGTGTCCAGTCAACTGAGACTGGTCCAGCAGAAAGTTTGATTTTGAACCATAATCCAGTCGACTGTTTTCTATGCCCAGTTGACTGGGGCTTCAAATCTTCAGTCGACTGATACAGTCCGGTCGACTGAAGTCTAAGCAAGCAGAAAGGAAAATTCTGAAAACCACAAACCAGTCGACTGTGTCGGGGACCAGTCGACTATACCTAGTGTTGTGTCTTGTTCACAAAAGGGATCCAGTCGACTGGACACACAAACCAATCGACTGGTTTCTGTCAGCAAGGCATTCTGCAGAATTCCCCAAGTTAAAAGATTTTTGTATTCAACCAGGGATCAAACACGTACTCCAAACTCATTCCAAAGCGATCTAAAGTGGATTAAAACATTACTAAAACATAATTACACAAGACTATAGTCTATTACAACATCATTAATCCGTTCTAAGATACTAAGTTAAACATAGTCAAAAGTTATGAAATTCTTATTACAACGTTAATACAAAACTACGAGATCAACATATTGAGTCGCCTTCTACAAAAATTCCCAAACCCACATGCTCACCTCTGCGATTCCTCGCCACTCCTGAAATGGTTATTTGAATAACAACACATATTCGATTTGTTTAAGCTAACGCTTAGTGCATAAAACAACAAATGCACATGAATGATAAACATGCTCACATTCACATCTCTACATTTCATACTAGTCTCTAGAGTCTCGCGTGTACGTTTCATACTCCCTATCTGCGACTCCTCGCCAATAAGTCCACGGGAAAGGGTAAGACCCACGATTCTTTTCTTCAATCATGCGACCTTAATGCCTATATCGGCTCCACAAGATGGCTTGGTAACCACATGCTCCTTTGACCCAAATAAGCAACTCAACATACTCAAATACATATCACCATGTTCTTGGTAAACAAAACATTTCACCATGCTATTGGGTTACTTATCAATATAATTGCCCAATATGAACTACACAATATATCTCTATGAATTAATGCATGCTATTTACACAAAAGATGATACATATCAAGAAATCATTCCAACAACATATTTGAATCACTTACCTCTGATTTACATTCTTAAAGTTCGATCCAAGGAAAACCCGAGTACAAAGAACGTGTAGTAGTCCTTCTAGTACAATCCCTATGGATCAAAAGTCCAATTATCAACTTTTATGAAAAATTCTAAAAAATGACTTTTTGGAAAACTTAGCCAAACAGGCCCTAGTGGGTATCAAAATGAAGCCCTTACCTCAAGGAGTTGGAATATGAAATCTAGGAGAAAACAAACGGACAGAAGGTCGTCGTTTAGCATCAGAAAGCTCGAAGCAACTATATCTCCCTTTGGCCTCCTCTTGAAACTTAGGTTAGAAGTTTTGTGAAATATCAAAGTCATCTCTATCTATATATAGGCAACACTTTCAGAAATTGTGTTTACCTCCCTACGAGTTTTCAAAACTCCTAATCAGTCTTCGAAACTTTCTACACAGCTAATTCGTAGCTTCACAAGTGAAAACTAAAATTTATAAAAGTTTCCGACTAAGTTCTGTTTGGTTGCTAAAATGCAGTCTCACATGATTTTACCAAATTGCTAATTAGCCTACCAAATTAATAGCGTGTTAATTCGTCCTCACCAGGATACTAAAATTAACAACAGAAATATATATTCTAAACCAGAAATAATACAGATAATGAAAACACAGGTAAACATTTATTTCCAAATAAACATTTACGATATTCCAGAATGACCGTCTCAATCTCGGAGAGACGTCACAACATCAAAACACTCATTCAATACCGTCTCAGAGGGTTCTCTTACATGGACACCCAAATCAACTCGTGAGTCAAAACTCACTCGCATATGTGCCAAAATGCACAACACATCACATTATCATGCATGACAATGTAATGAAATGCAATAACACAATTATGGGTATTTGAGTAATAGATTAGAAAATCCATGAAGATGGAAGAGTAAGCCGAAGTCCATGAAGATGGAGCCAGAGGCGACCAAACCAAGAAGGAGGTTCTATGAAGATAGAGTCATGGGAGATAGAGGCATCGTTTTGATGCTTTTATTTCAATTTTAGCTTTTTTGTTTTTATATGCTTGTTTGTGATTGGAATATTAAATATGTTGTTACTACATGCATTATAAAAACAAGTTTTCTAAAATGAAAATTAAAAATCGTTTCAACGCATTAATAAACATTGGATGTTCATGGGTAATGTGTAGAAACAATTTTTTCAAAAGCAAAATCCATATTTTTTAAAACTAGTGGGAGAGGGTCTTATTAATAACACCCACGATCTTCCATTAACAGTTCACTGTAAGATGAGTGGAGTATTCTGTGTCACCCAGCCATGGGTGATCATTCCATACGGAGGATACAATACTCATTGGTTACTGATGTGAACTTCATACAAATAGGATCAATCAGATGTGTTAGAGGATGACCACCACACGGAGGCACTACTTAAGGCGGTTGTGATTGGATCCTAGTTAATGGTGTACACTAGCTAAGCTATGTGTAAGGGATTCCATACGGAGCATTATTCAAAAACTTAGATATCAAATAGGTTTGGGAGTCATAACTTGTTTTGCAAAAGTTGCATAGCGGACAATTCATGATTAATCAAAAGATCGAGTATTGACCGCCACAGGGAGGCTTTGCTTTTTTGTTTTGATATTCTGGCGACTTTGTTTTTAAAATAAGAGTTTTAATGATTCTTTTATTCCAAACTGTCAAATTCTGATATCTAGATTTATTTTGTCTGTTTGATTTTTCAGTAATCATAATGTCTGGATCTGCATTTAGTCCACTTGCCACTATACTCACTCAGAATAAGTTAACTGGAAAAAACTACACAGAATGGAAACGTAACCTAGGCATCATTTTAACTATGGAGGATCACATATATGTCCTCACCACCCCATGCCCTGAAGAACTCATTGCAAATGCTTTGGTAGCTACTAGATGCGAGTTCGATAAATGGAAGAAATTGAATGGAATGGCCCGTTGCTATATTCTCCCCTCTATGGCTGGTGTGTTGCAACACCAATTCTAATCAAATGATTCTGCCAGTGCCATTATCAAGAGCCTCAAAGAAATGTTTGGGGAACATGGCAGACCTACTAGACAGGTTGCTATGCAAAAGATAATGAGTGCGAATATATCGAAAGGGACTCCAGTCAAAGAATATGTTTTAAAAATGATTGGTTATTTAAACAAACTAGAGACCCTTGGTGCCAACATCGGCGCATGACCCAAGTTGATATGATCCTCAATTCACTATCGCCGTCATTTTCTCAATTTAAACTTAACTATAACACGAACCAAATGAATTTCTCAATCAGCGAATTAATGAGTTCTCTTTTGGCAGCAGAAGGGGTGATCAAGCTTGGGGGCAATGTTTTGAATACTGAGAAAAGCTCTTCCTCTTCCCGATCTATGCCAAAAGGTAAGAAAGAGAATAAGAAGGTTGGCACTAGTGCGGTCCCTAAGATTGCAAAATCTAAGGGAAAAGGTGAGGGCAAGGGGAAGGTGTGTGGCCAAGGCAAAGGAAAGTATTTCCAATGCTATAAGAAAGGCCACTGGAAGAGGAACTGTCCAGAATTCTTAGCTATAAGAGTTCAAGGTATGATTGAATCACATGATTGAAGTGAGTTTTATAACGGATACTTCAAACACTTGGTGCATTGATTCTGGTGCGACTAACCATATCTGTAATTCGTTGCAGGGGTTCAGATCAACCAGGAAATGCAATGATGGAGAAATCGTGCTGACTCTGGGATCTAGCACAACCGTTTTCGCGGTTGTTATAGGAATGGTAGTTTTAGAATTTGAGGACAATAAGACTTTAGTTTTATTAGATGTACTTAATGTCCCTTTAATGAGACATAATTTAATTTCAGTTTCTGATTTATCGAATAAAGGCTATTCTTTTTATTTTGGAACTGAAGTTGTCATTAAAAGAAATGGTTCTTTTATATGCTCTGGTGTTAAAACTAACGACTTGTATGTGATAGCTCTAATTATTTATGAAGATTCTAATATGGAACTTAATAACTCAGTGGTAACTGTACCATCTAAAAGAAAGGAACATTCCACTAATCCAACAAGGCTTTGGTATATGAGGCTTGGCCATATCAATCTAAATAGGATTGGCAGACTAGTCAAAGAAGGGGTCTTACACGATTTGGTTCTTGAACCAATGGAAGTCAGCAAGTCTTGTTTAGAGGGTAAGATGACCAAAAGGCCATTTTTCCTGCAAAGGGCAATAGGACCAATGCATGGTTGGAATTAGTCCATACTAATGTGTGTGGACCAATAAATATTAGAGCATGAGATGGTTATGAGTGTTTTATTACATTTACTGATGACCACTCCAGATATGGATATCTGTACCTGATGCAGCACAAGTCTGAAGCCTTTGAAAAGTTCAAAGAGTTTAGGGCTGAAGTGAAGAAGTAATTGGGCACACATATCAAAGCCATTCGATCTGATCGAGGTAGCGAGTACCTCTCTAATGACTTTATTGATCACCTCGTAAAAAATGGGATTCTATCACAGTTGACTGCACCTGGTACGCCTCAACAGAACAGTGTAGTAGAGAGAAGGAACCAGACTCTTTTAGACATGACTAGGTCGATGATGAGTTATTCCGAGTTGCCACTATTTCTTTGGGGTTATGCTTTGAAAACCGCTACGAACATACTAAATCTTGTTCCAAGAAAATTCGTTCCTAAGACACCACAGAAGATGTGGATTGGATGCAATCCCTCTTTGCAACATCTCTGAATATGGGGGTGTCCAACACATGTGCTGAAAGGAAAGATGAGTAAATTGGAAACTAGATCAGAAGTATATTACTTCGTAAGGTATACAAAGGGTAATTATGGATGGTATTTTTATGATCCAAGAAAACAGAAAGTGTTTAGTAGTACAAATGTTGTTTTCTTGGAGGATGATTATATCATAAACCATAAACCTAAGGGAGTGATAGATCTGAAAGAGATAGAAGAAGAGCCCTCAGTCCTACCCGTAGTCAATAACGATGTAAGACAAGAAAATACCACTTCTTCACCCATTTCCACACCGGTACCTCGGCATACTGGGAGGATGGTCAGCCAGCCTGACAAATACATGTTCTTAGGAGAATTTTTTGATGTTGTCTTCATAGAATTTGAAGCTGATCCTACCACATACAAAGAGCTAATGGCTGATGTTGATTCAGCTCATTGGGTTAAAGCTATGAAGGCTGAATTGGAATCTTTGGATTTTAATTAGGTCTGGGATCTTGTAGAACTTCCTGCCAATATTAAACTCATTGGTTTATAAGTGGGTCTACAAGAGGAAAAGAGGATCTGATGGAAAGGTTGAGACCTTTAAGGCAAGGCTTGTAGCAAAAGGTTATGGTCAGAGGGAGGGCATTGAGTATGAGGAAACCTTCTCGCTGATAGCCATACTCAAATCCATCAGAATACTCTTATCCATTGCTGCATGCCTAGATTATTGGATCTAGTAGATGGACGTCAAGACTGTATTCTTGAATGGCAATCTTAAGGAGGACATCTATATGCAGCAACTAGAAGGGTTCATAGTTGGCGAAAAAGGTAACTTGGTATGCAAGCTACAAAAATCCATTTATGGGCTTAAGCAGGCATCCAGAAGTTGGAACATTCGATTTGACCAAGTGGTCAAATCATATAGTTTCATACAGAATCTGGATGAACCTTGTGTATACAAGAAATGTGGAGGTAAGGTGGTAGCCTTTCTTGTGCTTTATGTTGATGACATTCTACTCATTGGGAATGATGTAAGGGCATTGTCATCAATTAAGGCTTGGCTAGCTAGTACTTTCGATATGAAGGATCTAGGAGAGGCGAACTATATCCTTGGGATAAAGCTCTTTCGGGATCGTAAGCGAAAGATAATGGGATTATCTCAAGCTAGTTATATCGAGAAGGTACAAACTAGGTTTTCCATGGATAACACAAAGAAAGGTTTAGTACCTTTCAAGCATGGTTTAGCATTCTCCAAGGATCAGTGTCCTATGTCACAAGAGAAGAGGAATTGCATGGCAGGCGTTCCATATGCTTCAGCAGTGGGAAGTCTCATGTATGCGATGTTATGCACTAGAATAGATATCTGCTTTGCCGTTGGCATGGTTAGTAGATATCAGTCGAATCCTGGTCCAGAGCATTGGACAGCCATTAAGTACATTCTTAAGCACTTGAGAAGTACTAAAGATTACATGCTTATGTACGGCGGGGATAAGTTAATTCTAGTAGGATACACTGACTCGAACTTTATGTCAGATAAAGATTCGAGAAAGTCAACATCCGGACATCTCTTTACCCTTGGAGGTGGTGAAATTAGTTGGAGGAGCATTAAGCAAAAATGCATTGCAGACTCAACTATAGAAGCTGAGTATGTGGCTACTTATGAAGGCGTAAAGAAAGCTGTTTAGCTCAAGAAGTTCCTTATGGAGCTCGAGGTGGTACTAGTGTCGTTGTCTCCAATTATGCTATGCTGCAATAATAGTAGGGCAGTGACTCAGTCCAAGGAGCCAAGGAACCATGGAAAGGAAAAGCACGTAGAGCGGAAATATCATCTAATTCGAGAGATTGTTCAATGTGGAGATGTGACTGTCACCAAGATTGCCACTACTGACAATCTTGCGAATCCGTTTACAAAGGCCTTGCCCCAGAAGGTCTTTGATCATCATCTAGATAGTCTAGGTTTCATATGTAGTCCTGAATGGTTATGAGTGCAAGTGGGAGTTTGTTGGGATTGTGCCCTCAAACCATTACTTTATATATGAGACATTGACATTTTAATATATGGATATCATCTTTACATTTCATTGTGTATGTTTCTTTCATGAGATGATTGTTAATCATTAAATATCATAGTAAGTAATTAGTGTTTGTATGAGATACATACAAGTGAGGTACGAATTACGATTCTTTAATATTTAGAACTTGTCACAGTGGATGATGAGACTAGATATCTCATCAGGTATACACTATAGCATGATTAACTACCATTAGATGGAGTGATGAATCTCAATGGTCACTAGAGTATGAGACTCTTAGTTGATATACTAGTGCTTATAGTGCATTGACAGACCATGAGCTTTCTTATCGACACTTAAAACTGTCATTAGTCGATAGGAACTCATAACTTGTACAAGGTACGTGTTCTTAATCTTGAGACGATTACGAACACAGACTGTGGGTGTGACTGCTTTGACTTACCAATCAGTGAGGTCTTAAAGATCAACACCTGGGTATCTTGGGTATGTCATGTTCATAGGGTTGTGAACATATATTGTCAAGATAGAATCCTTTGATAAAGAGTAAGCATTCCCTTGAGAATGTCACCGAGTTGATTATTGAGAACTGCAGTCTTCTTCTCTAGATGCTACTAGATTCACATGAGTAGTAGATTCTGAGATACAAAGTTTTTAACGCTTACTTTCCGCTGCACAATTTTTATTTTCATAATCAATTTCCTATAATTTCTCCCACCGGCTTCCACACCCTCTTATTCTTAGCGATATTCCCAAAATCTGTACTCCCCAACAAACGTACAAATTTCCAACCTTCTTCCCCAAGAACATTATACAAGAATTCCACTTCACATTCATGGGGCCTCTCTTCGCGACAAACAAGCATCCTTTGGAATCCAACATTCCCAAAAAAAATTACGTTTCTCCTCAAACCCAGAACATGAAGTACATCTGTCAAAAGCCTTGTCACCCATTTAAAGTCTTGATTCGAACGGTTCTAACACCCTTGATTTCTCTAGCTGTGTTGTTTGCCATATAGACTTTTCCATCCATCGGTTAGTAGGACAAGAACCAATCTACATGCGAACATAAGTGAGCAAAACAAGTTGAATCAATAACTCAATCCGCGATTTCCTTCTCCTCCTCTATAATTGTCATGATTTCTATGACATCTTCGTATGAATGTTCCAACATGTTTGCAGTGGCACCTCTATTATCCTTCTTCGCTGGGCAATCTCGCATAAAGTGACCCTTCTCTCTATAATAGTAATACTCATTGTCCTTCATAAGAGTTCTATGTCGTGCTCCTCTACTATCGCCTTCGCTAGAGTTCTTCTTCACATGCCTTGGCCTCTATTATATAACAAGTGCTTGTACATCTTGCAACTTTCCCTCTTTGTTATCCATCTTCTTGCTAGAGAATAGAGCTTTTTTCACCTATTCCACCGTTATGGTATCTCTCCCATACAATAATATACATACAACAATGTATTGAATAATTGATTATGGATAGATTTTATTGACATAATGAGAATGATAGCTTTGCGTCGTCTAGTTTGAAGCCAACATTGGATAACTCACACAACTTGTTAAACTCACCTATATGGACTTGAAGATCAACTCCTTCTGTACACCTAAAGGAGTACAACTCTTGCTTTAACATACGACGATTGGTGAAGTTCTTCCCCAAATAGAGATTCTCAAGCTTTTCCCACAAAGCTTTTGCGGAGGTCTCCCCCATGACATCGTACACCACATCGCCCACCAAACTCAGTCGCATGATGCTAACGGCTTTAGAGTTAATCCTATTCCACATCTTGTTGGTCATCCCTTTCGATTTGTTATCTTCATCACACAATGCATCCTCTATACCTTGTTACACCAAGGCATCCTTCATATGCACTTGCCACATGCTGAAATTCTTCTCGCCATCAAACTTTTCTATTGCCATTCGCGTCTCCCCAAGCGAATAATCTCCAATTGCCATGGATTCTCAATCTAGCTTTGATACCACTTGTTGGGAATGGGCCCAAAATAAAAAAATAAATAAATAAAGAAAAAAAATCACACCCATAAAAGATGGAGATAAATATGACAAGTACGACATAACCACTAAAGAAAAATCAAGAAATCAAAACAACAAGATTTCAACTTTGCAGCCCTCTCTTGTATATGTAGAAGATTTCCAACAAATCTTATCAATCCCTTGAGTAAGCCCTATATTTATAGATTGTAGAGTTCCAATCCTAGTTATAGTAGGGTTTACCCCTATGGTAAGTCTTGTACATCAAGGAATACTGTCACAAATATTCCTATAAAAGAGGTCACTTCCACCTTGAAAGGAAACCTTATTTGATAAGGAAAGCACCAGATAATGAAAACAAATCAAAGATTAGGAAACAATTACTAATGAAATTTTAGGCACAATCCTAATAGAGTATGCATGTATGCAGGGGCGAAACCAAGAATTTATACTTGGGGGTGCCGAGTTACTATTTAGGTTAACCAAGAGGCCAAGATTGGGATTCGAAGGCAACGCCCCCAAGGCAATTTTTTATGGAGCTATTTATACATATTTTTTAGTATGATTTTTTTTTGTGTATCTGAAAGATTATAGTTTACTATGTGAGGTATTTTTCCTGTTTTGAGAGTACTAATGTTTGATGTTTGTAATTGCTAATGATTTTTGATGACAAGTGTTGTATTTGTATATAGGCATGAACCACTATGTAAAACTTATCAATTCGAAGGAGCCTGTATGTAAATGTGTTGGGAACTACATTTGAGATGCAAATTTGGGAAGTATAGCATTACTCTTTAAAAATAAATATAAAAAATTTGACTTCCACAAGCTAAGTTGGAGGGTCCAAATCTGAAAATTTAGAAAATACTAAGAGAGAATAGCACATTTTTTTTATTTAGGCACCCTACCCTAACACACTAGTTTCAAGTTTCCTACATTCACCCTATTTTCTGGTGATGGAAGTCAATCTATAGTTGAACACATTGCAAAATTCACAAGTCTATGTGCTGATGCTGCTTTGAATGAATTTTTAAAATGCAGGCTATTTGTTAATTCATTAACTGACACAACCTTCACTTGGTTTATCAATTTAGCACCAAACTCTGTTCAAAATTGGGCTCAAATGGAAGATCTATTCCACGCTCAATGTTTTCAAACAGAACCCGAAGTCTCAATGGCTGATTTGGCTAGGCTAAGTCAAAAGCCTAATGAGAAGGCTACTCAATTTATAAATAGGTTTAAGACAATAAGAACAAAATGTAAAATTGTTTTGCCAGAATCTGAGTTTGCGAAATTAGCACAAATTGGCCTCGAATTTAGAGTTAGGAAGAAATTCGATGCTATAGAATTTAGAGATCTGGTAGAATTAACTGCTCGAGTCTCTAGGTATGAAACTTTGTTAGAAGAAAAGACTGAAAGAAATGCTTCTTCACTCAAAACCTATTTTAAAGACCCTAATTATAAGATAGATGCTGCTCAGATAGTAGGGAATGAGCCTTTCACTTGTAAAAGTTTGGCGAAAAAGAATGCATCTGCTAAATCTTAAAAAGCAAAAAGGATCTTTCAAAAGATATTCTTTTGATATTCATAAGGCAGATGAAATTTTTTATCATCTCTTAGAGGGTAAAGTTATGAAATTGCCCGATGACGTTAAATTACCTTTTTCTGGAGAAATGAAAGATGAGAAATATTGCAAATGGCATAATGCTTGGACACATCCAACTAACAAGAGTGCTGTGTTTCGAGACAGGATCCAAGAGTTGATCAAGAAAGGGAAGTTAAAGTTCCCTCAGCAAGACAAGCAAGCTATGGGAATTGATGAAGACCCATTCCCAACAGTGCATGAATTATCCATCAACATGGTTCAAGCCTCAGTATTTAAGACCACTAAGTTCCTTATGTCAAAGATTGAACAAAGGGAAAAGGTGAGTGAGGCAAAGCATGCAAAGAAACTGGAGGAATTGGCTAAGCATGAATCTGTAGGGCCAAACCTTGATCCAAAGATTCTCACACAGTTGTGTATCAGGTGTGGGAATGAGTATGCTGATATGTGCAAGAAAAGAAATATCAAGGAAAGTAAGTCTAAGGAACAGGCTTCAAACATGCAGCCCATATCATCAACTGGCTTATTTCCCCAGCTAATGATGCACGTTAAAAAGGGACAATTTCAAGGACCAATCTATCAGGCTTCGATGGCTTCTGGTCCAATGTTTGCTGGATATTCGAGGTTTTCCCTAATTTTAAAGGGTACTTCTGGAAGAACACAATGGCAAATCCATTTTATGGACCAAGGAGAATCATTCAATATATTAGGCCTGAATCAGGACCTAAACCCAAGAGACAGCAAGTAGCCTTTGGGGCTAAGCAAAAAATGAAGTATTATATGATGGCACCTGTAGCTATGCCACCAAAAATGGTGGAATTAATGACAAGGCCTCTAGTTGTACCAGCTAAGAAAGTATCAGATCCTCTCGAACCAAATATGTCTTCTTTGGTACCTGGTGTACCTAACTGGTTTGTTTTACAGGATGAGAGAGTGAAACACATGTTTGAGGAAAAGGCAGAATCTGAGCCTAAGCTCAAAATGCTCAAACCTCCTCTGGTTGATTCGAACCACTGGTATGTCCTTCAAAACCCAAAGAATAAGAACCAAGATTTGGTTCTTACCATTAATCGAACTTAACAAAGGAAAATTTAAAGGAAATTTACCTTTTAGGAAAAAATTTCACAAATGAAGGTTGAAAAGATAGACAAGGACCCTCACATGGATTTGAAGACGAACCCAAGGTATGACAGAGGAAATGATACTGATGGTGGTACCACCTCAGAAGAAAGTTCTATAGAGCTCAAGGTAAAAGAGTTAGAAAAAGCCATGAGTATTGAAGATGAAGATATTACCATTGGAGAATCCCACAATTTGGGAAATTAGCAGATTTGTCCAAATGCTCAAAAAATCTTGGAGAAAGAAAAGAAAGAAAAAATTTCTCAAAGACAATTTGGTTCATTGCCAATGCCAATGGAAGTCAACACTGCCTTTACTCTTCTAATAACCTTCGAAGCTAAAGAAAACCAACAGATGGTTGAGGATGATGAAGAGGATAAGGCCTCGAAAGTAGACGACCCAGAGGTAAAACTATTAAAGTTTACTATCCGTAATGAATATAATTTAATTTATGCTTTTGAAGAACCATCAAAAGAAATGACTAAGCATATTTGTCATGCCACGGAGTAGCAAAAATAGAGAAAAATAAATGTTCTTTTTGGGTCCGTAGGGAATGAATGGTGAAAGTCACTAATTATCCACACCACACAGTACTAGTCCAAAGGGCAAAAAGGAACAGTAACATTATCAAACTGAATATAATAACAGGTGCATATCACAAACATCAGAGTTGGTCCACGGGAACAAAACAGGTCTGGAGACAACATATGCCCAAGTACCCATTTTAAACAAACATAATAAAGTTTAACAGAATTATAAAAGCTAAGTATCTATCTTCCTTCTCTAGCTGGCGTAGGGGTAGTCATCAGCGTAGTACTCTTCCCCGGCATAATCATCATTACTGAGGCCACCCGCAGCATAATCCTCCTCTGGGTAGTAGTCGTCGACGTACGTTTCACTACCTGCATTATTAAGAATAGGGTAGTCTGGATAGGGAATGTCCAGGCAATAACGGCCGTCAACTTACTGAGAGCTGAGTAAAATTGAAACTCACAGGGTACCAAGGTTATAACGTAATAACAAGTTATGAAAGTGTCTAAGATATAGTGTTACAATAATATCTTTCTTTAACATCGCTTGCTCAACCCTTATCGTCTTGTTAGTAACAGACTCAGCACACTATTGACCATTGGAACAGACTCAATTATAAAACCCCAAGATATACCAATGTTTTGTCTACCGCGTCACTGCAAGGCATAGATACCATGCATCTACCGCGTAACACCGCAAGTCATAGAGGCCATCTACCGCGTACACTGCAAGTCATAGATAATACGTCAATCCATTCTTCGCTTTTAAGAACATATGCACAGTCCACCGCATGTCAGGTATTTAACGCTTCAAGCATCAACACATCACTTCTATTGCCATGACCTACCGTTAGATCTACTATGTCACCACAAGTCATGGACACATACGTCTGTCCACCGCGTACATCGCAAGTTGTAGATACTATATCAATCGCTCGAGAGTCATCTTCTTAAGCGAATTTGTAAAACAGTACCTGTAAACATCTTAAGGACGAGTTTACTACATCTAAACATCCTCAAAAGCTTGAAAACATTATAATAAAGAAACCAAGTGAGTAAAAACTCACTGAAAGTAGTTAAGGGCATGTTTGGCTCATTAAGCTTTGAGCTCTCTCTCTCTAATGGTGGTCTCTATCTCTCCTCCTCTATCTCTCTATCTCTTCTACTTTTTCTGTCTCCTTCTTCTTCTCCCTCTTCTCTACTCGTCTCTCTCTCTCTCAATCTCTCTGACTGTGTATATATATAATATATGATATATGTGTATAGGTATGTATATATATGGATGTGTAGGTATATATAAACACACAAAACTCTCTCTCTCTCTCTCTCTCTCTCAACTCTCTGATATCCAAAAACCAAACACACATGAACCCAATGTATATATAGAGGGGATAGGTGGAAGATGGCATTGTTGCGTGAAACTTAGAATTCTGATAATTACATGTTCGATCGATTGAAACTACTTTGATCGCTCAAAAATCAATCGGCCAGTTTTGATCGATTGAAAAGGAGTTTGATCGATTGAAATGGGGACCACGTAATAAATTCAGGTCGATAGGGTTTCGATCGCTTGAATGGTGTTTGATCGCTTGAACTTAAAAATGTTCGATAGCTCGAACGGACTTCAATGGATTGAAAGTGAAATTCCAAGTATGATCAAGGGGAGTATATAGAATCTCTATATATTATTAATTATTGAAAATACAGGGTATTAAATCATCCACCACTCATTAAAAGATTTTATCCTCGAAATCAAAAATATGCAGAGTTAAAACAAAAATGAAAATTTCTCACGCATCTCCGATTCTAGCTCCCATGAAGCTTCTCCCTCATCATGATGCTTCCACTAAATCTTTACTAATGAAATCTCCTTGTTTCTGAGCTTATTGATCCCTCAATCTAGAATGCGAACTGGTCCTTCATTGAATGTAACGTTGTCGTTGACTTTAATATCTTCAAAGTTGATCTCATGTGATGGGTTGTGGGCACACTTTCTCAGCATACTAATATGGAAAATGTTGTGCACTCCAGACATCTTTGGTGGCAATGCAAGTCGATATGCAACCTTTCCAACACACTCTAGAATCTCGAATGGTCTGATAAATTGCGGCTATAGATTGCCTCTCTTCTGACCAAATCTTACAATGCCTCAAACAGGTGAAACTTTAAGCAACACGTGATCTCCAATGGTGAATTCCAAATCTTTGTGTCGCTTATCAGCATAACTCTTGTGTCGGTTCTGAGCTGTCTTCATCTTCTCACGTACGATCTGAATCTTCTTGCCAGTGTCTCATACCATCTCTGGCCCAAGAAGTTGAGTATCTCCGACTTCAGTCCAACATAGCGGCCATCGGCAAGGTCTTCAGTATAAAGCTTCAAACGGCGCCATCCCTATACTCGTATGATAACTATTATTATAGGCAAAATCGATCAACGACAGGTGCATCTCCCAAGAACTCTCAAAATCAATAACGTAAGCATGTAGCATATCATCCATCACTTGATTGATTCGTTCCGTCTAACCATCGGTCTGCAGATGAAAAGTTAAACTCAAGTTCAGTGTTGTTCTCATCGCTGTTTAGAGACTCCTCCAAAACTCTGTTGTAAAGCGCAAATTTTGATCTGACACGATAAAAAGAGGTACACCATGTAACTGTACAACGTGTTGCAGATACATCTAGCTCAAGCGCTCTACTAGATACATCATGATGTAGGCGATAAAATGTGCCATCTTTGTAAGTCGATCCACGATTACCCAAATAGCATCATGGTTCTGCTGTGACTTCGACAATCCTACCACGAAATTCATGGTGATGTGCTCCCATTTCCATTAGGGAATCAGTAATAGCTATAGAAGTCCAGGTGGTTTTCGATGTTCTGACTTTACTTGTTTATAAATAAGACACTGAGATACATACTCTGCTATTTCGTGCTTCATTCCTTCCCGCCAGAAATTCTTCTTCAAATCCTTGTACATCTTCATACCTCTTGGATGAATAGTCATTCATGAATTATGTGCTCCATCCAATATTTCTTTTCGGAGATACATACTCTGCTATTTCGTGCTTCATTCCTTCCCGCCAGAAATTCTTCTTCAAATCCTTGTACATCTTCATACCTCTTGGATGAATAGTCATTCATGAATTATGTGCTCCATCCAATATTTCTTTTCGGAGATTTTCTTCATCAGGTACACAGAATCTACCTTTACATCACAAGGCTCTGTCTATACCAATACTCCAGACTTCTGGTTCTTTGGCTGACATCATAATTTGAGATCTTTCATTGTCTGTTGAGCTTCTATGATACGGATGATCAATGTTGGTTGTACCCTAAGACATCCAAGGTGTTGTCCTTCCAATGGTTCCACTGGCTGAAGATTGAATTCAGCTAAAACTTCTAATGCTCTCCATTCTCGCATTAGTAATGCAGCGATTACTAGTCGAGGTATACGACTCAAAGCATCTGCTACGACATTTGTTTTATCCAGATGGTATTGCAATGAAAAGTCATAATATTTGAGTAACTCCATCCATCTTCGTTGTCGAATGTTTAACTCCTTCTGAGAGAATAAATACTTCAAGCTTTTATGATCGGAAAACAGATACTTCTTTCCATAGAGATAGTGTCTCCAAATCCTCAATGCAAACACTATTACTGCTAATTCCAGATCATGCGTAGGATAGTTCTTCTCATGTACCTTTAATTGTCTTGATCCATATACAATCATATTCCTGTCTTACATAAGCACACAACCAAGTCCTTGGTGCGATGCATCACTGTAGATGATTTATCTTTCTCCACTCTTAGGTATTGAAAGTACTCGTGCAGAAGTCAATCTTTTCTTTAACTCCTAAAATGCATGCTCATGCTTATCCGTCCATTCGTACTTTATCTCCTTATCAAATTTGTCAAAGGTCCTGCAATCTTGAAAAATCCTTCGACAAATCTCCAATAATATCCTATTAAGCCGAGAAAATTCCTAACTTCTATCGCACTGGTCAGTCTGTTCCAGCTTAAGACTGCATCGATCATAGATGAGTCTACAGATGAGTCTTAAAATATAACATGTCCCAAGAATTTGACCTCTGGTAACCAAAATTCGTACTTGCTAAACTTTGCATACAACTTGCTATCTCGAAGTGTCTGTAAAGCAATTTGTAAGTGTTCTTTGTGATCTTTTTCCGTCTTCGAGTAGATCAAGATGTCGTCGATGAACACTATAATGAATTGATCCATATATGGTCTGAACACTCTATTCATTAAGTCCAAAAATACTGCTAGCGCATTTGTCAATCCAAAAGGCATGACTAGAAACTCATAATGCCCGTATCTTGTCCTGAATGCAGTCTTCGTCACATCCTCTGGTCAAACTAACAACTGATGATATCTGGATTGTAGATCGATCTTTGAAAAAATCTTTGATCCTTACAACTGATCGAATAGGTTATCTATCCAAAGTAGTAGATATCTATTCTTGATCGTTACCTTGTTCAACTCCCTGTAATCCATATAGAGTCGAAGTGTCCCTTCCTTCTTCTTTATGAATAGAACTGGTGCTCCCCACGGTAATGTGCTCGGACGAACAAATCCTAAATCTTTGAGTTCTTGAACTTGCTTCTTCAGTTCCAACATTTCAGTCGACGCCATCCGATATGGAGTCTTAGATATCGGTAATGTACTGGGTACTAGTTCCATACAGAAGACTATCTCTCGCTTGGGTGGAAGTCCTTTATTATCCTGGAATACATCCCGAAAGTCTTGTATTATAGAATTTGATCCAGCATTGCATCCGTACTCGTGCTCCCGGCTGTAACTAAACCACTTATCAGGAATATATCACTCGTCGGTTGACACTAAAATTGTAATACCTGTACCCAAAAAATGATGTTAATATTTATTTTGGCATGCATTCATTAGTATAATTAATTGCATGTGATGATTTGGGTAAGTTCTAGTTACCCTGATGTGATAAGTGTTTGATATAGGGCACAATTGGACAGATAGGAAACGGGACCTACAGGAGGTCCAAATTGGATAGATTGCATTTAGTTACATTTCTGTGATTAAATGGTAGACATGTCAATGTAAATGTGTACATTGTAATACATGTTGATGCCAGATGATTGTTTAATTGATAAAATGTTAAGTGCTTTAATATTCTATTATTATTCATGGTTATTTATGGGACCAGTTTGGGTACCTTTGTGAGGGCGTAATTGAACACGTGACATAATTGGTATTTTAATTAGTGCCTACATGTGATATTTGGGACCACGTTTGGGGCTCATACGTGACATAGACTAAGCTCATTTAAATATTGGGTAGTTAATATTAATGTTGGATGGTTTCATAAAAAGTGTGGGAAACTTTTGGGGGTTTAAATGAGAATAGACCTAAGTTAGAGAATATTCCAAAAATTATTCCATTTCTCTTAAATCAAAAGAAAAAGGAAAAAAAAAAACAAGACGTGGGTGTGTGGTGTTTAAGGCGGCGGCGGCGGCCGTGTGTTATATATATAATATTTATGTATATATATTAGTTAATCTAGGGGAAAAAAAGAAGAAAAAGAAAACAAAGATAGGAAAGGAGACACAGAGAGTTGGACTGTTTGGCCAAAAGTGGGTTTTGCCGCTTTGCGACGTCGATTTCTCCATCGTGCAACATTAAATTTCAAAACGGAGATTCTATTTGGACTCATGGGGGGTAAGCCTAACCTTATGGTATAATTTGAGTCTAATTGATAGATTCTTTGTGACCCAAATGGGTTGGTAACATTTAGTTTACAAAAATTGTGTAGGATTTATACCTGTAGCATAATAGAACTCCAATCTCAAGTTTAGGGACGAATTCTACGAGGTGAGTGACATTAGTTATGATATATGGATGGTTCCATGTTTGAGTTCATTTGGGATGTAAAAGTATGCTAATTAGCTTAATAAAGTTGATTTAGTTTATTATTGGGCAAAATTCATGTGATTAAATTAGGCCCATTTTGATTGTGAAAGCACGGTATAATCTTTATATGAGCATGTTGAGTTGGTTATTTGGGTCAATGGAATTGCTAGTTCTATACCACCATGAGGTAATCGATGTGGTGACAACCACGGCTGCCAGAGGCCTATGGGACTACACGTGTAGAGGCGTGGGTCATAACTAGGTCACGTGGGCTTAGGGAGTGGAGCCACAGACTAGTTGGTAGTGGTGGAAGTGAACTAGTTATTGCTGGAGACTATAGTTGGTTGTAACAAAATGAAATTGAGCATGTTTATTATCCATATGCATAACTAGTCTTATTCACGAGCATCTAGCTTATATATTGTGATGGTTATTGAATAACCATCGTAGGTGTTCAAGGTAAAGCTCAGAAGAAAAGAAATGGATTTGGAAAGTATTCGTGGATGTGGGATTGTAATCAAATTCTTGTTTAATAGACTTATGTTTAATAAGTAAAATTTGTGAAATATTGTAATCAGTTGGTTACTTGGGATTGTGTAGTAAGGATAGTGGCTTAAATTCTTGTAATATAGGGGACGTGTTATATTGGTTGATTTTGGATTGTGGTTGTATTTCTGTACATTGCATAGTTGGATCGGGGCGACGAACTCAGAGTTTTTACTCGTTGAGTTTGACATGAATTGATTATAAATAATAATTTCCTAAAGTATTTTAAAACCGTGTTAAGAACTCATGGAGATTGGGGTTATGACTCGAAAGTGTTTTTACATGTTTTTGAAATGTATACAATGTTTTAAAATGGTTGGAAGAGGTGTAGGTTCGAGTGGGTTGAATGAAACTTAGGCAAAATTTGCAGCAATGGTAGGAATTCTGCCTAGGTCCCATTCGACCGGTTGAACACTCCTCTGCCCAAACTTTGTTTCTCTTACTTCCGATATTCGGTTTAATTTTTAATTAGGAATAGGGGTACCTTTGGGGACCCTTGACCTACAAAAAATGTTACTTTTATAAACGGACTTTATTAAGATGATCTTGGGTGTGCGAGTGTCCAAACCTTCAGAAAATAAAATAATGTGTCGAGTTCATTGATCAAAACTTTTATTATGATGATTTTCGCAACTTTAATGACTTGGGACGAGCCTTGGTGGCTGCCACGTATCCTAGATTTACATATGTGGATCCGGGCCATGACAGAAATCTAGTCGTCGAACATCATAGTATCAGAAATACAATAGTTCTGGTAGGGCAGTCCAAATTGGCATCATACTTAGTCAACCAATCCATCCCTAAGATAATGTCAAACTCCGACATCAACTGAACTACTAAGTCTGTTGGAAGATTCCAATCTCCCAAGGTCAATGGGAAATTTTTACACACTTTACCCAACTTAACAGTCACTCCCAATGGTGACACAACATTAAGTGTTGGCTAGAGTGTTTGGGCTCTAAACCCAACTGACGCACAATCCTAATAGCAATAAATGAACGTGCAGCTCCAGTATCAAATAAAGCTTTAACTAGACTATGAAAGAGTACAACCGTACCTTCAAAATATTACTGCTCATCAGCATTAAAGCCTGCTTCTCATGGGATTATGGCATTCATTCTAGTCTGATCTAGGGGTCCCTGAATTCCTTGAACTGGTGCCCCATAATATCCTCCTCATGGTGCACGACAATCCTTGCTCAAATGACCAGACTTATTGCAATTGCGGCAGAGTTGGTCATTACGGCGGTGAGCCTTGGGAACAGTGCAATTCCTTGCGATGTGCCCCAGCTTCCCATAGTTAAAACATCCCCCGTCACTCGATGGTGGGGCAGTAAGCAGTGCCCGAGGTTGCGATCCTCGCTGTTGATATTGCTGGGGTCGATGGTACCTTGACTGAGGCTTCCTGGTTCCATCCCAGGTGCGCTCTTGTCGCCTTGAGAGTTACCCTAAGGTCTCTACCCTTGGGTATTTCTTGGTGGTTGGTTCTGGAAACTCTGCTGTTGAAAACCTATTGACGACTGAGGTTGATTTATCTATGGTCGCTGTGTTAGATAAGCATCATTTTCCAATCATGCAGCGAATCTAACAATCCCTTCAAACGAGACTCAAATGACCAACCATCATATGTCTGAGGTGTGGTTTCAATCCTTGGTGAAATCTCTTCACTTTTTCTGTAGTGTATCTATCATATGTTGAGTGAAACGGGATAGACGCTCGAACTGTGTTGTGTATTCCCACACAGTCCAACCTCCTTAGACCAGATTGAGGAAGTTCCTTTCCTGTTGATCCCTCTCATCTTCGGGAAAGTACTTTTCCAGAAATCGTCCTTTGAACATTTCCCAAGGCATCGCTTTTGCAGCATTAATCCCAATAGTAGCTCGTTCAGCTTCCCACCAATCCGCGGCGGCATAGGTGGGCTAGAATGTAGCAAGACGACGCTTCTCCTGTTCACTATATTCTAATACTTCAAAGATCAATTCCATCTCTCTTATCCACTGCTCGGCTTTCCAGGGTTCTGTTAGCCCATCAAACTTCTCAGGACGTAATTCACGAAAATGTGCTAGTAACTTGTCTCCAGTTTGTCTTGGCTGAAACAGTGTCGCTGGGGGTTGGACAGGTCATTGATTGGTGGCATGGTTACATGTTCCATCCTCTGCATAAATGCTTCAAAGACTCTGGATGGGTCCATTCCCTCTGGAATAGGTGCTCCATTACATGCTTGGTGATTTCTCAAGGGTCCCACCATAGTGTTAATGTGTGTCATGTACCTACAAGAGACCTATCGATTAACTGACAGTCTTCTCGAAGAAACGAAATCAAGATAGAGCGAGAAGTCACAAGAACTAACAGTTCTACAAATCAGCATATAACAATTCAAACATACACTCAATATCCAAAAGTACTGCTCATATATATATCAAAAGATGTACCATGGAGTACATAATAACCGTACCATGTACCACGTGGGACATAAGCAAATACAGTGCTAAGGTCAGCTATTTACAAGACTACTACTACTGATAATATCTATATAAAGCTATGGTCAAATTGCTATCTCTCAAGCTCCCAAAAATCATATGAACAATATGTCCTGATAAAACCAACAAAAATCTAAACCCTGCTGATCTTGACTCAAAAGTTATCAGCATTTGATCCTGCTGGTGGTGCCTCATCCTCAGGTACGATGTCCATCTCTACCAATGGATCATCCTCGACTAGTGCTGCTACTCCTCCTACTACCACCCCAATATCCCAATTCTCGACAATTATGTCGTCAACCTCCATCTCCTCAACACCGAATGCTGGCTCGGTGATGTCAGCGATCAGCTCGACAAAATCCCCAACTATAGTCGTAGCCTCTCCTATCGCAGCCTCCCCAATCGGAAGTCCGGCTGGCTGTGCCACCAGCCCTACTACCCACTCAACTGCCATATTGGCAATGACTGCCATATATAATATCGGCCCTACTGGTAATGGCATCACAAGTATCTCAGGTACTATAATCTTCTTAGGCTCGACTACAACATCCTCTATACCCCCATCTCCTACTACTGCATCATCCCCTCCAACCACTATATCCACTTCAACTGCCTTGGGGTCCTTTGGCTCCTACTCTGGCTCTGGCTCTGGCTCTGGCTCTGGCTCTGGCTCTGGCTCTGGCTCGTCATCAGGAACATACTCCGGCTCCTCCGAATCATCCTCTGACTCTTCTGAGTCATCTTCCGGCTCATCATCATCATCTGCAGGCTCCTCCTCTACTGGGTCCCCATCGTCCATAAGCTCCTCCTTTCCATCCCGGTCAATATCCTCATCAGGATGCTCATCCTCTGGCTCTGGGTCCTTATCACCCTGAATCAGCTCAGACTTCAAAACTGGTATGTCGGGTACCGGTTATGGTGGGGCTGCCGGTACTGGTGCAGCAGTAGGCTCTGGGGAAACAGGCTCGGCTAAGATAGCACGCAACTCGATCTCATCTACCTCAGGCTTACTCTGAATCAACCTAGACATCTCTTGGTATATGGCTGCTCTGGTAATCGCGTAATGATACACATTCATACGTATCTCCGTGGGGTCTGTCGTGCTCACCACATAGAGAGAAGTCCACATCCTCTCCTCCAAGTAACGACTAGCGGTCTGGCGAATGTGGCTCTGCTAAATCTCGGGTATGGCTGGCTCTGCTGTGTGGCCATGAATCACATGTCCGCCACAAAAATCGTCCATAAATAGGTAGAAATTCAGATCTATGCTTACCTACAAAGGAAACTATCTATCGTTAGAAGGACAAACTTATCTTATCATATCTCATCTCAGGGAATCTTAAATACTAGGACCAGATGGTGTGAAATCATTAGTGAACTACAATATCACAACCTAGGGCTCTGATACAAAAAATCATGTCATGCCCCGGAGCAGCAAAAATAGAGAAAAATAAATTTCCTTTTTGGGTCCATAGGGATGAGGGGTGAAAGTCACTAATTATTCACACTGCACAATACTAGTCCAAAGGGAAAAAAGGAACAGCAACATAATCAAACTGAATTTAATAACA
Organism: Hydrangea macrophylla; assembly: GCA_033977485.1. Lineage (NCBI taxonomy): Eukaryota > Viridiplantae > Streptophyta > Magnoliopsida > Cornales > Hydrangeaceae > Hydrangea > Hydrangea macrophylla. Next base: position 28,523,223 of record CM066994.1, on the reverse strand, counting down.
GGTGTATATCACAAACATCAGAGTTGGTCCACATGAACAAATCAGGTCTGGAGACAACATATGCCCAAGTATCCATTTTAAACAAACATAATAAAGTTTTATAGAATTATAAAAGCTAAGTATCTATCTTCCTTCTCTAGCTGGCGTAGGGGTAGTCATCAGCGTAGTACTCTTCCCCGGCATAATCATCATTAGTGGGGCCACTAGCAACATAATCCTCCTCCGGGTAGTAGTCGTCGACGTACGTTTCATTACCTGCATTATTAAGAACAGGGTAGTCTGGACGGGGAATGTCCAGGCAATAACATCCGTCAGCTTACTGAGAGCTGAGTGAAATAGAAACTCACAAGGTACTAAGGTTATAATGTAATAACAAGTTATGAAAGTGTCTAAGATATATTGTTCCAATAATATCTTTCTTTGTATTCCAACGTCGTTTGCTCAACCCTTATTGTCTTGTTAATAACAGACTCAGCACACTATTGACCCTTGGAACAGACTCAATTGTAAAACCCCTGGATACACCAATGCTTTGTGTACTACAGCACCGCAAGTCATAGATACCATCTACCGCGTAACACCACAAGTCATAGAGGTCATCTACCGCGTACACCGTAAGTCATAGATAATACATCAGTCCATCCCCCGCTTTTAAGAACATATGCACAGTCCATCGCATGTCAAGGATTTAACACTTCAAGCATCGACACATCACTTCTATTACCACGACCTATCGTCAGATCTACCGCGTCACCGCAAGTCATGGACACATACGCCTGTCCACTGCGTACACCGCAAGTCATAAACACATACGTTTGTCCACCGTATACTTATGATCAAGGTTCACCACAAGTCATAGACACATTCATCTATCTTCTGCGTACTTACGATCAAGGTTCACCGTATGTCATAGACACAACGTCGGTCTACTGCATACTTATGATCAAGGTTCACCGCATGTCATAGACATATTTGTCTGTCTACCGCGTACTTATGATCAAGCAATATGCGTCCCCGCTCTCTTCCCAGATTTATCAAACCTATTTAATGTCTGTGTTGCTACTGATACATGACAACCCCATGTAGCCTGACTACTCTAATTGAAATGAACGAATATCAATCTCAGATGTAAATCGCATAGTATCTAACTACAATATGTTAATCCATTATTCTTAATCACACTTATCTTAGTTGTCACATTATCCCCGATCAACCCATAGTCGTATAATAGAAGTCTGAATCGAGAATCGAACATCTGAACCTTTTATATAATAAATAAAAGAACTAAACCATGTCTGTTACGTTCGATCGATTAAACTCGATTCGATCGATTGAGAAAAATGAGTTTCGAGCGATCGAAGTCTCTTCGTTCGATTGAACTTTCAATCGATTGAAATAAGTTCAATCGCTCGAGAGTCATCTTCTTCAGCAGATTAGTAAAACAATTCCCATAAATGTCTTAGGGACGTGTTTACTATATCTAAACATCCTCAAAAGCTTGTAAATATTATAATTAAGAAACCAAGTGAATAAAAACTCACTGAAACTCATTAAGGCGTGTTTGGCTCATCAAATTTTGAGCTCTCTCTCTCACTAATGGTGGTCTCTCTCTCTCTCTCCTCCTCTGTCTCTATGTCTCTTCTGCTTTTTTCTATCTCCTTCTTCTTCATCTTCTCTCTCTCTCTCTCTTTGACTATGTATATATAATATATAATATATGTGTGTAGGTATATATATATATATATATGGATGTGTATATATATAAACACACAAAACTCTCTCTCTCTCTCTCTCTCTCTCTCTCTCTCTCTCTTTTTCAACTCTCTGGTATCCAAAAAACCAAACACACACGAACCCAATGTATATATAGAAGGGATGGGTGGCAGATGGCATTGTTTACGTGAAACCTGGAATTTTGATAATTACAGGTTCGATCGATTGAAGCTACTTCGCTCGCTCGAAAATAGATCCGCCAGTTTTGATTGATTGAAAAGGGATTTGATCGATTGAAATGGGGACCACGCAATAAATTTAGGTTAGTAGGGTTTCGATCGCTTGAACGGTGTTCGATCGCTTGAACTTAAAAATGTTCGATCGCTCGAATGGACTTCGATCGATTGAAAGTGATATTCTAAGTATGATCAAGGGGAGTATATAGAATCTCTGTGTATTAATCATTATTGAAAATATATGGTATTACAATATTAAACCATTATACATCAAAGCTTGCCTTAATGGGGTTATTCTCAACAAAGTTTTGGTTGATAATGGTGCTTCAATCAACATTATTCCATTTGCAAATCTTAAAAAGATAAACAAATCTTGATCTAAATAGACACAAAATCACATTGCCATATCTGGGTTCACTGATGATAAGAAAAATACCAAAGGGGTTTTACCTATTGACACCATAGTAGGGTCAAAGTAATCTAGAATTGCTTTCTTTGCTGTGAATGACAATCCAAGTTATAATGCTTTATTAGGAAGAGATTGGATTCATGCTAATTAATGCATTCCTTCATCTATGCATCAGAAACTTCTACTTCTAAAAGAAGCTAGAGATGTGGAAACAGTTGAGGCTGACACTCAACCTTTCCATGCAAGTTCGAACTGTGTAAAGACAGTTTATACAGTACTATCAAGCAAATATAGGTCCTTTGGATATTAAGGAACCATCTGATGATATCCTAGTGGAAGATTGTGATTTTGGTATATTTGGACTATCTGAAGAAATTAATGTTTAAATGGATCAAGCCCCATATGATATCAAAGAAGTGGATCAGACCATTCAACTGGTCTTACAAAAAATGATAGAGGTTGATATCGAATCAAGAATCCGTGAAGACATGACCATTAATTGGGCAAACTATATCCTTGAGCAGGATGATGATAAAGAGGCAAATATAAATCTAAGTCAAATCTCGAGGTCACCAGTAAATTTTAGGGAATTGGAAGTTGATTGTCAAGATTCTTTAGAAAAGTTAATTTAGGTAGTAAAGAAAATAAAAGAGTTACTTATATAAGCGCTCGATTACCCAAATATGCCAAAGATAGTTTGATCGAACTGTTTAAAGAATTTAAAGACTGTTTTACATGGAATTATGATGAGCTTCCAGGATTAGATAGAGATTTTGTAGAACATAAGTTACCAATTAAAGAGGGGTATAAGCCAATCAAAGAATTGCCTCAAAGAATGACCCCTGAAGTCACCTCGAAGATCAAAGAAGAGATCAAAAGGCTCCTCAAAGTTGGTTTTATCAGGATAGCCAGGTATGTTGAATGGGTATCCAATGTTGTACCAACGATTAAAAAGAATGGTAAGTTGAGAGTGTGTATTGGTTATAGAAATCTCAATTCAGCCACACCAAAGGATGAATATCCTATGCCTATTGTAGATCTATTAGTTGATAGATTTATAGGACATTCAATTATGTCAATGATAGATGGACATTTAGGATACAATCAAATTTGTATTGCTGAAGAAGATGTCCATAAGACAGCATTTAGATGTCCAGGTAGCATGGGGACCTTCAAATGGGTTTAGATGCCTTTTGGACTTAAAAATACTAGAGCAACTTATCAAAAGGCAATGAATGCTATTTTTCATGATATGATTAGAACATTTTTAGAATGTTATATTGATGATATTGTTGTTAAATCTAAAGAATTCGATGATCATTGCACTCATTTAAAGAAAACATTCAAAAGAATGAGAGTTTTGAAACTCAAGTTGAATCATTTAAAATGTGCCTTTGGAGTCTTAGCTGGGAATTTCTTAGGATACTTGGTGCACAAAAAGGGTATTCAAGTCTATAAGAATAAGACATTAGTTGTGATTCGAAGTAAACCACCTTCGAATAAGAAAGAGCTATAGAGGTTTTGGGTCAAGTTAATTTCATTCGAAGGTTTATTTCCAATTATGCTGGAAAAACTAAAGTGTTTTCTCCTTTCTTGAAGCTTAAAGATCATGACAAGCTAGTATGGAAAGAAGAGCATCAACAAGCCATTCAAACTCTGAAGGGCTATTTGGTTAAACCACCAGTGCTGATGCCCCAAAGGATGATAGACCTATGAAGTTATACATATCTACAATAGAAGCTTCAATAAGAGTTTTCTTGGCATAAGATAATGATGAAAAAAAAGAACAAGCTGTTTATTACCTTAGTAGGTTCTTAAATGAGGTTGAATGTAAATAATTCTTTATGGAAAAACTTTGTCTCGCTTTGTATTTCATAGCTATGAAATTAAGATATTACATTCTCCCTAGAAAAGTTTATGGTATTGTAGAATTTGATTTAGTTAAGTATATGTTAACTAGACCTATTCTACGCAAACAAATTGGGAATGGATCCTAGCATTGTCAGAATTCTATTTGATATATGTTCCTCAGAAAGCAGTTAAGGGTCAAGCACTAGTTGACTTTTTAGCAGATCACCCTAACAATAAAGAATTATAGGAAAACTGTGAAATTGGCTATATATGCACGAGCCCATGAAATTGTGGTTCAATGGATCAAAAATTGAATTAAACTCAGGAATTGGATTTATAATTGAGTCTCGTGAGAAAATTAAAACCAAACATGGTTTCAGATTGAATTCGATGCATTGTACTAACAATCAAGTGGAGTATGAAGCCATAATTATGGGTTTAGAAATACTTCTGGGCTTAACTACATCATCTATTGAAGTCTATGGGGACTCTCAATTAGTCATCAACCAATTAAAAGGGGAATTTAAAAGTGTCAGCTCATTGCTGAAATTTACTACGATACATCGATGAGTTTATTGACTAAGTTCAATGATGTTACTTTAGTACACATTCCAAGGTTTTTCAATGAAGAAGCCATTGATGTGGCTCAAAGGTCTTCTGGCTTTAGAAGTGCATATAGTGATCTTGAAGATATAAGTCAAGTGACTGCTAGGAATCATTATCTTTACTGATAGATAGGTTACCATTGGCAAATATTTCTAATAATGAAGTCCATGATGATTGGAGGAAGGCTATTATTGACTATTTGTCTGGTTTGACGAATAAACCTGATAGGATTGTGAGATTAAAGTCAATAAATTACATAATGTATGCTAGAATTTTGCTCAAAAGAGGAACTGATGATATGCTTTTGGAATGTTTGAACAAGCCAGAAGGTTTGGAAGCTATAGCACAAGTCAATGAGGGACTTTGTGGAGCACACCAATCAGGAATTTAGATGAGATGGTTACTTCAAATACATGGTTGTTATTGGCCAACCATTCTCAAAGATTGCATTGAATATCCTAAGAGTTGTCAAGAATGCCGAAAACATGGTCCCTTAAAACATTTACCCATTGTTGATTTACAATATGTGATAAAGCCATGGCCATCTAGAGATTGTACTATTGATGTGATTGGCAAGATAATCCCTTTGTCATCAAAGGGACATGCTTTCATTAGTTTGGCCACTGATTATTTTACCAAGTGGGTTGAGGCAGAACCAATGCAATCTGTTAATCAAAATTCAGTTATTAAATTCCTAGAAAACATAGTCGATAGGTTTGGAATACCTCAAACTATTGTCTCAGATAATGCAACTATCTTTGAAGGAGAAGTTGCAGCTTTTGCTTCAAAATTAGGAATCACGATGACTAAATCAACCCCATACTATGCTCAATCTAATGGACAAGCAGAGGTCACAAATAAAGGTCATAAAAGAAAAAAAGGCAAAGGTTATCAAGAATAATCCTAGAATGTGGCATGAGATTTTGCCAAAAGTTCTGTGGGCATATAGGACTTCAAAAAAGAACAAGTACAAGAGTGTCCCCATATGCTTTGACTTATGGAAAGTTGTATTGCCTATTGAATTCAAAATCAATTTCTTAAGGGTTTTAAGCAAAATCAACTGACTATAGATGCTTATCAGATAGCCATGGCAATGGAATTGGAAAATGTGGATGAAGAAAGAGTTAAAGCCCTCAATAATATTCTTGCTCAAAAAGTGGTAACAGCAAGAAGTTATAACAAGAAGGTTTGAAGGAGATCCTTCAATGAGGGAGATCTGGTTTGGAAAACTATTTTACCAATTGGAACTAAAGATCCTCAATTTGGGAAATGGTCACCTAAATGGTAAGGTCCTTTTCAAATTCATAAAGTATTTAAAAGTGGATTTTATCATCTTAAGAATTTGAATGGATATATTCACCTAAGAAAAATTAAAGAAAGATTCTTAAAGCTGTATCACCGAACTATTTGGGAAGCAAGAGAAGAATGAAAACAAAAAGCTTAGTGTTAAAAATGTCAAAGATGACAATAATACAAGTTACAATATAGAAGCCAAACTTTGGGCTTTTAGCCTAAATTTGTCCCATAACCTATTGTACACTTTGACTTGATTGATGATGTTGTGTTGTTCTCCCACAGCTTGTCGGTACTTCAAGTTTGAAGCTGCTAAGTCATCTTCTACAATATGAGAATCTTCTTGAATTTTGCCTTGCCTTGCTTTCACAATGGCAAGTTGATCTTCAGCTTCTTGCAAAGATGCTTTGAGTGTAGCAATTTTTCCTTCGAGAGCTGTTATCAGTTCTTTGTCAGTCTTGAATTGCTTTACTAAGTCAGAAGCCTTGGTCCTCTTTTGAACCATTTTATCCATGGTTTTCCTAAGAGATCTCTATATTCAATGACTCTGGATAGATTACCAAAGTGAAGATCTATTGAAGTTAGAAATTCACTAACTGCTTGCTTATCTTCAGTGCTAACTTGGTCTTTGATGAGCAATGTGAGACCTAAAAGTTTGAAAATTATCTTCATGTATTGATCCAGAAAGACCCCGAAGGGAGCTCAATTGAAAGGTTTGAAAAAAGACGTGACCTTAATCAAGTCGAGATTCAGAGGTTGTAATGCAGGAGGTCCCTGGATGAGTTGCTCAAATTTTCAATTCGATCCTCCGTATTCCCAGTCTTCGCATCTGGTTTGGAACCATTTAGCTTCACCACAGACTTCAATGTCTTTTTAAAACCTTCTAACTTTGTTGTAAACATTTGAGGAGGCAAGTCTTATGAAAGGATGGAAGGTAGGCTGCTTGATGGTTGAGAAGACGAAGGGGCAGCCTAAAAAGGTGAGAAAGCAGGTTCTAGGTAAGGTTGGAAGATTGGTGAATTCGAGGGTTCAAAACTTATCTTGGTAAGTGACCAAGGAGGCATTGATTATTGATTCTGAAACCTTTGGAGATTTCAAAGCCATAAGAGGATAGGCTAATTTGTTAAAAAGACAAGGAATAGAATGGGCAAGCCCAAATTGTCTTGAAAATTATGAGGGAATATAAATTTCCCCAGAAGATTTGGAAAATGCTTTGACCCCAAAAAAATAAGTCCCGGTCTATCAGAAAACTACCCCAGGCTTGTTTCAAGTCATTGGGGTGAGCTATTCGATTGAGAAGATAGACAAGCCAAGAAGGGGAAAGATGAGGCTTGTCTTTGGTGCTGTTTAAAGGAGAAAAAGGTGGATAAAGATGAGGAGGTCTATCTTTTGGAAGGTTAAAAAAAAAATGCAGCTAAGTTTGCAAATTTCCTTTGAGTAACAGGAAGAGTAAATAGATAGATTCCATATATGATGGTGGTGTTTGGTGGAATCTCAGGGCTGAGCTCAGGGAAGTAGGCTCGAAGCCACAATTGAAGTGCCCAGATGGGACCACCTTGTGAGGGATTAAAGGGATTCTGTTGGAGATCAGCACAAGTTCAATATAAGTGGCCAAGGAATGAAGGTGCTAAAGCTAGCCTGCGTTTGTTTATAAGAGCCTTGGCTAAAAAAGCAAACTCAGTCATAACTCTTTGAGACCCAGTGCAAAAAATATGTCTCAAGATCCAGAAGAGATAAAAACAGTAGAGTTTGGTGTCAGTCATCACACCCTCTCTTTTTATGTGGGTATCTAAGAAGTGATTGTAACCCAGGGACTTTGGGTTTATTTTGATAGAAAAGGTAATCTTAGACTCAACCATGAAGGGATGTACAACCTCTCTATGGGGAAGGAAGCCAACAAGATGACAAATATCAAGGACTGTTGGTCCTATGGGACCAGATTTAAGTTGGAAATGGTTGTAAATGGGATTCTAAAAATTTACAACACTAGGGATGAGATAGGAATCGAATGGAATGTTTACTAAGAGTAATCCCTTGAAGGATTCCTAGTTCTTCAGGTCAGGTCCTTTGGATTCGATATTTCTATTTACCCACTTTGTCCAACGATCATCAAGATTTTTGGGCCATTGACGGTATTTGAAGTCCTTTGTGGGGATTTGAAGAGGTTTCTGATACCCTAATTGTTGTTCCCCAATTCTAGGGTAATAAATAGAAAGTTTGAGGGAAGGAGACAAGAAAGCAGGGCCTACTATCATGGAAGGACTAGAGTCAGACATGAGAGTTGGGAATAGGGTTTCAATGATTAGAGATGACCCACTACCTGAGATTTGGCATTGGGTCTGTTCTTCTGCTATGGCTTTCTCAAAATTCTCACAACTTTTTTTAATTAAACCACTTGGATTTGCCATGATTGGTATGGTGATGAATTTTAGAGAATAGAGTATCGGTTGGGGATATTCTGAGAAACCATAAAGTTAGGGTTTGGAAGATGAAGAAGTTGAAAAGAGATGAGAGCAATCCCTTTAGTTTGGGAATATGAAGTTCTTTTATATTCATAGATGGGCCCACGTCAAACATCGTGACTTTTCATTTTATACTAGCTGTTATGACGGTTAACAAAAAGAGCCGTTTAGAAACATTAAAAGGAATTGAATCGGTTCTAATCAAATGTTGCATACATTCCATAACCAAATATTTAGAATGCCTAAGTGTTTACAACATCAAAGGATTTCTTGAAATTAACAAACTAACTTGATGAGCATGAGGAAAACCAAAAGTTACAAGGTTATGAAAGAGAACCCAATAATATAGAAAATAGTCTCTCTCAGCCTCAAGGGCTAATTTCAAGTTGTGGATCTCGAGGGCTTGGTGTTCTTCACTTCGAAGTGTGGCATAAAGTTTCTTGGTTCTTCTTTAAAAATTCCTCATTTGAGCCTTGATTTCTTTCAGGGTGTAGACAGGTGGTTCTTCATCATATGTAGATTCTCCATTACCAAAAACATACCTTCCTTCGAAGGTGTTTATTTCAAATAGTAGATCACGAGGGTATATCTTAGCTTGGTCATATGTGTCTTCTAAGTGTTCCAGATGATTCCAACCATGTGTATGGTAGGCATACCATTTCACATGAGTTCGAAGAGTTCAAAAGGGTGAATTAAAGTTGAGCTTCCACATGTGTCGAGTCTCTTTGCTTAAGATATGGCATGCCCATTCGAAGTTAAGACATGCTCTTGGTGTTTGTAGGATGGAGAAAATGAGGTGTGAAAAAGCAACAAGGAGCCTCATTGCCTGGACAAGATGGATTGGCCCGGGGTCAAGAATGGGGTAAGTATGATTAAAATCAGGACCATATTGACATAATTGGTCCAGTGAATGAATATGATCAATGAGTGGTTGCCTGATGGGGTCGAAGGCTTTGATTGTGGTGGTAGGAAAGCCTAATTGAGTGTAGTCGAAGAGGAGAACTTTCTCTTCATATTCCTCTGAAAACATGGAACATTTGTTCAGAAATTGGGTGTAGTAGTGCTCATTAGAGAATTTTTCATGGGTAGCCCTTACAAAAGTGTGCACGAGGGGTCTTCTTTAAGGAAAAATGTGCTTTTCCCATTTGAATCGAAGACTATGAGGGCTCGTGGAAGAAACAAGCCAAGCATTTAGAAGATTCTGCTCAGGGGTGAGATTGTTTGCAAAAGGATAAGGGTTGATTATTCTGCTTCGAAGTTCGAAGTAGTCAAAATCAGGATATACTACTGAGGAAGTGGTAATGGGGGTTTTGAGTTTCATTCCAGTGTAATGTCCTAACCCTTCCCCTTTCAAGACTGGCATTGTCCAAGCAGGAGGAAATTTGTAGTCACCATATTTGTGTTTCGAAGATGAAGCCTCTTCAGGATTCGAAGGCATAACGTGAGCAACCCATTTTTTCCAGCCAAAGAGAGTATAATGGCTAGAAGGTGGTTCGATAGGGGTGGCCTCATCCCAAGTTGTTAGGATTTCGGGTTGTTTAAGTTTGGTTGCAGCTTTGACATCTTCAGGAAGATCGAGTGGAAAATTGTCTGGGCTCCATTCTTGATCCATTAGGTCGAGATTACAATAAATGAGAAAGATGCTCAAAGAACAGTTTGGAAATGATGACGAAATTTGGAGGATGATTGAGGCTTTATAATGAGAAGTTAGTGGAATTCAAATTCAAATTACAAGCCGCGATTATAGAGGTTCATGGAAAAGATGTCAAGATGCGAGGTGCTAGTAGTCATTAAGAAACTGCCAATTACACTTATGTTCAAAAGGTAATTGACACGGGGGGTATGTTTGTGCCATAAAAATCCAGTCCAGTGATGTTCTGACACGTGGAGTGTTCAAAGGGCATTTCTATTGCATAATTGGAGGGGCAGAAGTGTGACGCATGGAAGGATTCAAACAGAAGATCTGAGCGCGATCAATTTGTTTTTCAGTGAGCTTTAAATGAATAAGCAAACGCCAAGACACGTGTCGAAGAGGGATCAAGCTGTTTGAAGTAACGGTTAGAGCAAAACCCAAAACCCAATTTAGTGTTGTGCAAGAGAGAGAGAGAGAGATTACCGAGGTCGGAGGGGGAGGGAGGAGCTACCGGACGTTACCGAGAGCCAGAGAAGAGTTGCTGGATGGAGGTGGTCAGTGGTTGGCGATGGGAGAGGGGGTTGAGGCTTGAGAGAGTTTAGACAGAGAGAAACGTGTTCGGTGGAATACATACAGGAGAGAGGGTTGAGATTTATGGTGTAGATGAGACTGTGAGAATGAAGAGGGGGAACCAACAGGTGCGTAGATCAACAAGTAAAGGGGTTGTTCTAACTTAACTAAAGTATCGAGTTTGAGTCTTGGGTATGCCGCTGTGATTAAATTCTTATTGGAAGAGCGTTGTCTCCCTAACAGAACTTACCTGGCTCGATTCGGATTAGTCAAATCCCACTATGGTTCAGGATAACGAAGGTCTAGACAAAAAAAGCGAATGAAGAGGGGCATACCTTCTTAGACAATCCAACGACCCAAACTGTCTATGTTAACGGACGGCTGGATTCCATTTGGATTTTAAGATACAGGGATGGCTGTGATTAAATTGGATTTCAAAATCCCTAGCCCAAACCCACTTCACAAACCCAGCACTCTTTCCCAGTCTCTCACTCGACAGACCCACTTCCCCCCTTCTCTCTCTCTCTCTCTCTCTCTCTCTCTCTCTCTCTCTCTCTCTCTCTCTCTCCTGACCTGCGCCGCCACCACCACCACCACCACCACCGGACCTGCGCCTCCACCGGCATCGACCATAAATGTAAGCTTTTATTTATTTATTTATTTTATCTAGGGGGTCAAAGTTTTGATTTAGGGCTTTTTTTTTTGGGAAACTGATTTAGGGCTTAAACTTTGATTTGGGTTTGCATAATCAAGTTTTCAATATGCTCTCATGATATTCCATTTTTGTAGCTTCATTGTCTTAATACATACATCGTACATGTGTGTGTCCAGAGATCTTCTAAAAAAAATTCCATAGTTGATATTTGAGCATTCACCAAGTAAGTTGTGCCAAAAAAAGTCCATATGTTTAGCATTCTTGCATCTTCTGAAATCCGGAACTTTTACCTTGTAAATAAAATTTCATCTTTCAACCTAAACTTTGGAAGCAATTTTAGTTTTCTTTTTCAAGGAAGTAGAAGAAACTGTTGAGACCACCAGAGCTGTATATATATATATATTGAGACCACCATTTTGCGGTGGGACGGCGCCGGTCAGTGGGATGCCCCACGGTTTTTTTAGGTTTAAAAGCACAGTGCGCTCACGCAGTGCGCACTGGAGTAACTCTCTCTCTCTATATATATATATACTGACCAACAAATACAATTGCCTGTATCTAATGCAATTTTCACCTAGGAGGTGTTCCTATATTTCATGACAAGAGTCTCCTACTACAGGCATGTGGTGTATAGTAATATCAGTGTATGAACATGCATGAAGTGTACAAGTGCTGCCACAATCTATTGAAATTTGGTCTTAAGATCATCATCACACCAATCTATGAATCAAATGGGAAAAAGGATCTGAGTTTACTAGAGCTAATTTACATATTGAAGATTTTGACATTGGTATAGAAATTAATACATGTACGTTTTTGTGTTAGTTTGATTAAATGTCGATAAATAGAAGGGAAATTTGTTATGACTTGCAAAAGCTATTGTTTCTCAAATGTAAAGGGCAAAGTGTTATCAGGTCAAAAACTCATGGTAGTATGTAGTAGTAGTAGGTGCCTTTATATATATATAATATATATAATATATTACTCTCTATTTAGCATCCGAGGTGCAACAAATGGGGGTAGAGACGAATCAGTCTGAGCAAACTCTGACGCCGGAGAACGTTGAGGCATTGCTAGAGGTACTTACCATTTACCCATCTCACCCACTTCTACCCAACCACATGTATTCTCTATCCCTCTTCCTCCCTGCCTTCAACTCCCATAATTTCGTTATAGGTCTCTTCCTTCTTTAATCAGCTTCTTATTCCATTTCTATCATACACTTATACATATACATATGTATCCCACTCACTGTGTGTGCGCCCGTTTCTCGTGCTTTCTGATATACATATATGTTTATATATATATGCTTGCAACTCTGTTGATAGAAACATACCCTTCAGTTAGTTACTTTGCTATATATACAGTTTTGTAGAGATATATATATATATATATAGGGGGGCTGCTATCCTACAACGCGAAGGGTGTAGGATAGCATTGTACACCAGTTTTTAGCGACCACAAAAATATTTTTACCGACCAAAAAAAACTTTTTGCGACCAAGTCTTTTAAAAATATTTCGTCGCTAAAGGTGAAAATTTTCATCGCTAAAAGAGTTTTTTTTCGTTGCTAAAAGGGCGCCGTGCTGTAAGTTAGTATTCCCCATATATATATTTATATATATATGCAAAAAGCTTTACTCTTTCTAGGGTTATTTATAAATTGAATAAAAAAGAAAGGAAAGTTTCTATTCTTCTGCGACGTTTTGAAGAATTGAGTACATGACCCACCCAATCAGTCAATTTAATAGAAGAGAAAATGATGGACCTGACTATTAAGGTATTACTTCTTGTTTTTTCACACTGTTGAATAACTGACTTTATTCTTTTAAGAGCGCGCGAGACTTAGCTGTTTAAATCTGCGGGGTAAAAGTTTTTTAGGAGATATTCATGGAATGCAGATATCATTGTACTCCCTTCTAATGTTCTGAAACCTAGACTAGAGTACCAGTGTGGTACCCTTGTAAGTAATTCAAAGAATATACCAAGCTTTTTATTTTGTTTCGCAGAGAGATCGTTACTTGGTGAGACTCATCTGCAGTAGCAACAGTGTTGATGGCGTTTAGACCTTTTCCAGCCACTTACTCCGATCTCTTCCTTATCCCATCATTCACGTGGCTTAGGAATGGTCTCATGCTTTGCTGTTAATATCGTACGATACGTGATACGTATCATACAATACGATTCGATTCACCCAAAAATCTATTCGAATACATGCTATGAATCACAGCAAGCTATTAATCATACGTGAATCGAAGAATTGTACGAGAATCGTGCGAATCGAATCGAAATAGGGAATCGATTGATTCTGTGCATGGGCCCAAAATTTTCAAAATTTACGCCCAAATCATGTATCGGCCAACGGATCTGCAGCCCATTAGGGCTTTTTAGTGAATTCCGAAGCCCACTAGGGTCATTTTAGTGATTTTCGAACCATTTTGATGTTTTTCCTTGATTTGTAAACCTAAACAAAGACAAAAGTTGTATATTCAAAACAAAAAATACACTAACCTCTTTCATGGCTGTGCCGAGTCTGCCGACAAAGAGATTCATCACTTTGGGTGTGGTCCCAAGCTAGCCACAACCATAATTGTCAAATCGAGATTCGTATCGTGAATCGAAATGTCACAAGTGAATCGATTCGCGAATCGTGAATCATAAGATTCGGTGACAAATTTAAAAAAAAACTATAACAAGGATGAGTAGAATTAAAAATAGAAGAAAATAGCAATCAAAGAATGATATAAAACACATCTAATTACGTGATTACGTCGTCTAAGCTTTAGAAAGACAGTGCGTTAATAGCAAAAAATGTTGGTATGTATCCCATTTGTTCAATAGTTCATATAAGTTGCTATATATCCCAATTCCCAACTAAACCAAAAAAAAGTATACCCCAAGTTTGTAACAAGTGTCCACAAAATATACTCCCAAGTTTGGATCTAGAAACAAAATTATAGCTAAATAGTTGACTAAAAATCCTCGAAAACGTCGAGATCAAGGTCATCTTCACCATCACTTTCTTTCCTACTCATCTCGTCCAATTCCCTTTCTTCATCTTCCTCATCTTCATCTTCAAGCTCATCAATGACAACCCCTTTTCCTTTGCCTTTTCCTTGTAGGCATTCAAGTTTCTTGGTCCTATTATTATTATAAAGAAAAAATTAATATGATATACAAAAACTACTTAATATCTTTCTCTTGTTCTTAATAAATAATATAAATCAATTTAGTTAGTATACGGTATACCTCTCTTTCTCTTGTTGCTACTTGGACCTTCATCAACTGTGAAGCATTCATGAACATCCATTCATGATAAATCATCAACTAGACATGCATCTTCCCTTTCAGTGATCCATTTATCATCCGATTCCATATCTGACAAACAAATTGGATCATACAAATCCTCCCTACTCTCTTGCCTTTTTGCATGTCTCACCTCAAGTTGAAGGTTGTACTTTATAAATACCAAAGCATTCAACCGTTGTTGCTCCAAACGGTTCCAACTCTTTCAAAATATCTTGGAACTTCTTTTTAACTTCTTCCGGTACTTGGACACAAACCGCTACATTATGATGAGTGCATGCTAAATGATCTTTCATTCGAATAACCCCACACCAATATTCGTTTCCACAATAATTACATGAGAGGTGCATCCTACCCCCTTTTCCCTCATCTATTCTCTTACAATGATCCCAAGTTGGGTCACTACTACTTTTCTTTGTGTTTTTCTTTGGAGCCATAAATAATATTTATACTAGAATGACTTACCCAACTAACCCAATAACTTTGAAGTTCCAACTTTCAATCCCCAAAGTAAATGCCTTTAATAAATGCTTCATGCAAGTAAAACCCAAAGGAAAAAAGACATAAGTAGAAGAAAACCTAAAAAATATACATATGCGTATCGTACGATATTAACAACAGAGGCCGCAACTCCCAAGCTTAAAAGTTTGTATATTTTTTAGGGTTTTCTTCTACTTTTGTCTTTTTGCCTTTGGTTCTTACTTGAATGAAGCATTTATTAATGGCATTTATTGATCAACTTTGGTTTTTGATTCTAGTATAAATATTATTTATGGCCCCAAAGAAAAACTCAAAGAAAAGTAGTAGTGACCCAACTTGGGATCATTATTTTTTGAGAATAGATGAGGGAAAAGGGGGTAGAATGCACCTCATGTAATTATTGTGGAAAAGAATATTGGGGTAGGGTTATTCAAATGAAGCATCATTTAGCATGCACTCATCAGAATGTAGTGGTTTGTCCCAAGTACCGGAAGAAGTTAAAAAGAAGTTCTAAGAATTTTGAAAGAGTTTGAAGGTGATGGTGATAAAATTGAAGAATTTAATGAGAGTAAAAAAAAGGGAACCTTGGATGAATTTGTTTTGAAAGGCAAGTCAAAAGTAAAGAAATATACTCGAAAGACTATAAACAAGATGCTTAAAGATAGGGAACCGTTGCTAAAGATATTTAGTAGATTTTTATACGGGAATGCTTTAGCTTTTAAGTCCGTTATTTTTGAAGATGATTAAATCGGTTGGTGAATACGGGAAATGGTTGAAACCTCCAAGCTATCATGAAGCTAGAGTCACATTTTTAAAACAAGAAGTTGATAATGTCAATGCAAGTTTGGAGAAGTATAAAAGTGAATGGAAGAGGATCGGGTGTACCTTGATGTCACATGGGTGGACCGATGGAAAAAGCCTATCACTTACAAACTTTCTTGTAAATAGTCCAAGTGGTACGGTGTTCATTAAATCGATTGACACTACTGATGTCATAAAAGATGCAAAAAAGTTTGTTCGAATTGCTTAATTCTTTAGTAGAAGAGATTGGTGAGGAAAATGTTGTTCAAGTGGTGACAGATAGTGCCGCGGCTTATCTAGCCCCCGTTAGATTGCTAGAGGACAAAAGGAAGAATTTGTTTTGGTCCCCATGTGCGGCCCATTGTATTGATTTAAATCTTAGTGACATTGGTGATATCCCGGCTTTCTTTGATACACTAGCGAAGGCACGTAGGATCACTGTTTACATCTATCGGCATACTTGGGTGTTGAATTTGTTTCGAAAGTACTCTAAGAATAGGGAATTGACATGACCGGCAGTGACAAGATTTACCACGTCTTATCTTACTTTAAAGAGTGTTATGGGAGCGAAAATTCCTCTACGGACTATGTTTGCATCGGAAGAGTGGGCTACGAGTTCATATGCATTAAAGATGATGCAGAGAACATCTCACACTTTGTTTTTGGGGACCAAAGATTTTGGAAATCAATTAAGTATTGTTTGAAATGTGTGCTTGCACTAGTGAAGGTTCTAAGACTAGTAGATGGTGATGCAAAGCCGGCAATGGGGTATATCTATGAGGCTATGGATAGAGCAAAAGAACATATTAAGAAGAATTAAAAAAATTTGGCGGCAAGATATAATCGCATCTGGGGCATCATTGACGAACGTTGGAATTTACAACTCCATAGACCACTTCATGCCGCGGCATTCTATCTTAATCCAAAGTAAGTTGCTATATTAATCTAAATTATAGTATTCTAGAATCTAGAATCTAATGGTTATGTTATTTATATACTTGTATAATTGAACTTTATTTAATTTTAAGGTTCCATTATGATCCAAATTTTCAAGCAGATCTCGGAGTAAAGATTGGTTTGTTTACAACAATTGAGAAAATGTATCCCGATGTGCAAACGAGAGTCATGATTGATTCACAATATACTAATATACTCTCTTCTGTCGTCACTCGGAGAAGTATTTGACCGTAGCTATCAGTGTAATGTTTTAATACCATCTATTTGTTCTCTTATGAAAGGAAGGAATAAACTAGAGAGACACTATTTGCTGCTAAATAATGCTACAGTATATTAGTTGACTTATTTTTATTATTGTTTTCATTTAACAGGCTGCTAGATATGATGATATTGATGATGTTAAAAGCTTAGCTTCTGCTGGAGTTTCCCTTGATTCCAAGGATTCAGAGGGCCGAACAGGTTATAACTATACCCTACATTGCTCTTGATGATATTACTTTTTATATCCAATGTTTTAGTTTTTGGAGTCTATTCGATGCAATAGTTATTACCTACCGGGGAAAAAAAAAAGAGGGAGGGGGAGACAGAAATGTTGTCTGTCTACATCACTTTCAATACATGCACGTGGATGCTGGTTGACTAAACTATTATATTATTTTTTGAGATCATGACACTAATTTTAAGCAATTCATTTCTTAACGCATATTTTGTCAGTCTCTAAAATGTGAGTTTAGGTGCTGTCTCTGTGTATAAGTTTTTGCAAACGTAGGGATTCTATTCAAAATTATTACCCTGCGGTTGCACTATGTCCTGTAATTTAGAAATACTTGGCTACTACACGTATCCTGTTATTTAACGCAGTGTATTATTAAGCTTCTGCATGCTTTTCATCTGAGTTGCTTATTTTTGCTAATATATGCTTGCAGCACTTCATATGGCTTCAGCTAATGGGCATATTGACGTTGTGGACTATCTTATAATTAATGGAGTGGTGAGGGTGCTAACTGAGTTTTTGAATTATTGTTATGCTTGACGTTTTGTGTTTTGTTGAATTGACGTGCTCCATTAATTTCCAGCGAAGGCATTTCACAGATTTAATTATGACTAGTATCAAGCAGCGATTTCGCTGCCAATTTTTCAATATCGGGACTTCTCGTATGTTAATGTACGCTTCAGAAATTTAAATTTCAACACAAACTAAGGATTTCAATATCCAACAAAGGAAGTCGGAGTCTGGACTATGAGCATAGTTAGTCAAATCTCTCACATATGGTACCATATGTTACTGATTTCTCTTCCTTTTCTACTGACCCTAGGAAGCAGTGACATTCCTAGAATAGAAGGCTTCCGTATGGATGTCCAATGCTTGTCAAAGGAGGACATGTGTCCGACACCTGTTCAAATCGACATGCCAAATAATGAATCCTAATTTTCTATCATTCCTTCTCTTTTTCTCCAACATGTCTCCGACATGTGCAGGTCACATCTTAATCACTGTGCGGGTGTGTATGTGAAAAGTTTGTGAAAAATTAGGGGTCGAAGTATTAATACATAAAGAAATGAGAGCCAACTAGGTGTTCATTAACAGAATATTTTGAGTTTGGGTAAAACTCAAAAGTCTGAACAAAGAAAAAATTAGTTTTTAATTTTTTTTTAAAAAAACAGCTATATAATGAAGGAATGTCTAGGCAGACTCGTCCGAGAGAGAGAGAGAGAGAGAGAGAGAGAGAGAGTCGAAGAGAGAGAGAGAGAGAGAGAGAGAGAGAGAGAGAGAGAGAGAGAGAGAGAGTCGAAGCGCTGTAGAGGAACCTCAGAGAAGGCGAGCGCTGTTCGCAAGAACCAGACCTACACAAAGAGTGAATACCCATTTGTTACAATAATTTAAGCCTCGCATGGTAACGTTGTGGTTTTTAGTTTTCAGTTTTTGTTTCCATTTTTTGTATCGGGAGTTGGCTATGATCAATTCAAAAAATGAAAACAAAAACTGAAAACCAAAAATCACAACGTTACCATATGAGCCCTTAGTTTTGGGTTTCAAAAGTGTCACAAAATAACTTCTAAGAGGCTGTTTGGCAAAGAAAAGAATCGGTTATGTGCATGGTTCGTAGTCTCGGCCGATACCGAGTCATCTCGGCCGAGTCAACTCGGTTTCGCTGGGTAACGAAACGAGATTCAGAGACGAGTCAAAAAATAATCAAAACGACGTCGAATCGGTTACCATCTCGGCCGTACCGCCATGTCTCGGACGATATGGTGCCGTCTCGCACGAGATCTCGGACGAGACGACGAGATGAGCTACAGATTTGAGGGTAAAAAAAGGGAAAATCGTACCTGAGTGAGGACAGTCCATAAAACCATGGTTGATTCTCTCTCCATCTTGCTCGCATAGATAAAAAAAAAACAGATCTGACTTCTGTGGTTCGTCTCCCTCTCGCTCTGTTCGATCTTGATCTGAGATCTCCTTTCTCCCTCTCTGTGGTTCGTCTCCCTCTCTGTCTGTTCGAGATCGGAGTTCGCTGTCTCTGGTCGCGATCTACTGGAGTACTTTCTCTCTCTGCTCGCGATCTGCTCTCTCTCTCTGCTCATCGTCTCTCTGCTCATCGTCTCTCACTGGGTCGCAGCTTAAAGAAGAAGAGAAAGGTTAGGGCTTTGGTTTTTTTTTTATTTGGTTGTGTGATCACGCCTATTAACCAACAATTAGTGGCTGTGTTGGACTTAATAATGTTTAGTTAACACTTGCATTACACAACACTATAATACACCAATTTATAATTATATGCTACCACATTATATTAATATTAAATTATTAATTATAATTACATACTACCACATTATACACCAAATTATAATTATATGTTACCACATTATATTAATATTAAATTATTAATTATAATTACATACTACCACAGTGTATAATTATTAAATTAATAATTATAACTTATTATTTTAAAAAATAAATTAAAATTGAAAAACTCCCTCCGTCCCATTTTTTGAGTCCTATGTTTCATTTTAGGATGTCCCAAAATTAGTGTCCACTTTTCTAAATTGGTATATAATTTTTATCCACTTTCCAAAACTATCCATCCTTGAAATCTACACTAAGACAAAATTTAAAAAATTACTGTAATGATTAGGGGCAATTGTGGAAAGTAGGTGTAGATTCTTTTTGTCCCCTTAATAAGTTGAGTTCCCAAAGGTGGACTAAAAAAATGGGACGGAAGGAGTAAGAAACTCATTATTAATAAATAATTATTACTAAACAAAAAACTTAATTATTAATAAATAAATCACTTATTATTTTTGCTAAATTAAATTTGAAATTACAAATACACATTCCATTTATTTGTCACATTTGAAAATAAGTTTACTGTTTATTCAAGACTAAGTCTGTGTTTTTATTTACATTTGTTAGAATGCCTCCAAAACAAGATATCGGTTGGGATCATGGAAAACCGGTTGGAGGGAGTAAACGGATAACCATGTGTAATTATTGTGGAAAGATTGTGCACGGCGGTATCACGAGATTAAAGCAACACGTGGGTAGAGTATCGGGAGAGGTGAATCCGTGTCCTAAAGCCCCAGAGGAAGTATCAAAACTCTTAAAACAACATCTTACTGAAACTGCTAGTGCAAGGGAACTTCAGAAGAGAAAAAAAGAAAAACTTATTGCCAGTCTCCGAGAGGATACCTTGTACGACGAAGAGGAGAATATTGATGAAGGTGATGATTATGATAACGAGGACGAGGAGGACTTTGGAGGAATGTCCCGGCTTGAAAGACGGCATTTCAAACAAGCAGTAAAAGAGAGTAGGAATATGGCGTACATGGACGAGGATAGACGTAGGCACTCTGTTTCCGAAGGAGTACATCAAACTAAAATCTCCCAATTTGCCACTGGATCTCAGATAGCTTCTGGATCAAAACGTGCACCACCACCTCGAAGGGATTTCAGAGTGAGAGAAAATGTTGAGATGGCCAAATCAGGTACTGACCCTTATATGTTTAGGCCAAAGTCTGGATTTCAAAAAAGGGTGAAGGACATGTTTAAGACCGAAAATGTGAAGAAAGTGGGGAAAGCTATTTCCAAGTTTTTCTATTACAATGGGATTTCATTCAATGCAGCTGATAGTGGGCCATACTACCAGTCGATGATTGATATCATTGCTGATTCTGGACCTGGTATTAAGGGACCTTCCGGTTATCAAATTGGCAACGTATACTTGGACGAAGAGGTAAACGAGCTAGAAACATACATTGTGTCGTTGAAACAAAAATGGCCCGAGTATGGATGCACGATCATGTGTGATGGGTGGAGTTCAAAAACTAACAATCCTATCATAAACTTTATGGTTTATTGTGATAGAAATATGTTGTATCATACATCGATTGATACTACAAACAAGTCAAAGACTGCATCCTACATTTTTTCACTTATGGATAAAGTTGTGGAAGAGGTTGGTGAGGCCAACGTTGTCCAAGTTGTTACAGATAATGAGCCAAGCTATAAAGCGGTTGGACAATTGTTGATGGAGAAGAGGAAGAATTTGTTTTGGACTCCATGTGCCGCACATTGTATTGATTTAATGCTAGAAGATATTGGTAAGATGTCATCTGTGAAACATACACTTGACCAAGCAAAAAAAATAACGAGTTTTATTTATAACAGTCTAAAAGTGGTGAATCTTATGAGGACATATACCAATGGTAGAGACTTGTTGAGGCCAGGGATCACTAGATTTGCAACCGAATTCATAGCGATTGAAAGTCTTCTACGCTATCAAGTTGATTTGAAGAAAATGTGCACATCTAGTGAATGGAGTGACTTCAATCGTGAAAAAAGGAGAAGAAATATTGCATCCCAAGTGTCTGATCTAATTTTGACGGATCGGTTTTGGAAGAAGGCAACAGTTAAATCAATAATGGAACCGCTTGTTAGGGTTCTAAAAATAGTTGATCAAGACAAGAAGCCTACAATGTCTATTATTTACGAGGCAGTAGATAGAGCTAAGCTAGCATTAAAGGGGTCAATCAAAGATTTTCAGAAGTATTGGGATGTCATTGACTACCGATGGGAGAGTCAATTACATAGGCATCTTCATGCAGCAGGTACGTTGTGTGATTCAAATGATGTTTTAATAGCTGTGTGAATTAATACTTAAAAAACTGATAAATTATTGTCTATCTGACCTACAAACAGCTTATTTTTTAAACCCTGCATTTCGGTATTCCCAAAATTTTTCTGATCATCCGGAGGTGCGATATGGCTTGAAGGAAGTAATTAAGAGATTAGAGCCAGACATAACAACCCAAGCGAAAGCTATGAGTGAGGTATGTAATTTTTGGAATGAGACTATTGGTAATATAAAAAGTTAAAAACAACTCATAAAAAAAAAAAAAAATCATATTTTGAATTGTAGATAAAAATTTATGTGGATGCAAGAGGAGAGTTTGGACAACCTCTAACAAAGAAAGCAAGGACAACAGATCTCCCAGGTTCTTGTTTATTTCAGGAAGCATTACCTTATGTAATGTATATTTAAAAAGTATATAAGTTTATGATTATGCTTTCTTGCAGCTGAATGGTGGTATAACTATGGCGAGGAAGCTCCACATCTTAGGCGAATTGCAATTAAAGTCCTCAGCCAAACGTGCTCTTCTTCGGGTTGTGAGAGAAATTGGAGCACGTGGTCAATAATTCACACCAAACTACGCAATCGCTTGGCAATGCAGAAGTTGCATAAACTAGTTTTTGTGCACTACAATTTGCGATTGCGCGTCAAAAATATGATGTACTTGACAAATGATGAGGATTATTATAATCCAATTGATCTTAATCATATTTTTGAAGATGATGACATATTATCTGATTGGATTAGGGAGACTGAACCTTCTGATCTTGGAGATGATGATACGTGGTTGAACGAAGCTCTTCAAAACAATGACGAAGGTCAAAGAGTAAGAGATGAAGAACAAGAGGAAGACGATACTCCTATTCCTTCACGGTCGAAGCAATCATTAATCAACAAAAAAGGGAAGGGTATTGCACAAACTAGTAAATCAATTTTGCCTAGTTCCAGTTCTAGTAGTGATGATGATGATGATGATGATGGTGGTGATGATGACACTGAAAGGGGAGGTGGTGGCGATTATGGTGGCGGTGGTGGAGATGGTGGTGGGGGTGGTCATTCTAACTATCCTGCTGGCATGTCATGGGCACAAGGAGATGATTACTATAATGCCACACAAGACACTGACCATGGATATAGGCCAGGAATAGATGCACAGCGTCAACATTTGGCTAGGGTGTGTGAGTTTTCTAGTAGTGACGATTATTCTAGTGGACACAATGCTAGTATAGGTATTGATGATCAGTTACGTAACATGGGGATAGGATTTAAGGATTATGGAGGATACATGCAACCCCATCATGCCATTACAGGATATGGATATGGTTCTCAGGGTGATCTTGGATATTCAAGTAGTACCACTGATGGTATGGGTCACCTACCACCCGTACGACAGCTTGAAAGATCTACTAGTACAAGTAGTGGTGGGTATTATGATCGTGCTCGTAGGAGGTACCGAGATACATCAGCTAGCACTGCCACGGGCAGTGGAGGAGGCTATAGTGGCTATGATTTGGGCCGCCATCATGATGGATCATCGAGTAGCAGCGTTGAGTATCGAGGAGCTGGATACTATCATCAACCTGGCAATTCTTCTCAGCCACAGAACCCATATTATGGATCATCAAGCCAGTCATCTCAACATGCACCTTCAGATTATGGTTCTATATTGTTTGGGGGCCTTCAATTTCCATATCCACCGAATGCATTCAATAATCAGGGAAATAACGACTATGATGATTTTCAGCCCCCACGACACTCCATGTGGCATTGATTTGGTAGTTATTGATGAAGGTGATCCTAATTATGTATGTAGTGTTATCAAATACTCAATCCGCAGCGTGTGTATTGGATATTATGTGACATTGTAATGGGTATTTTGTGTATTGTGACAATCTATTAGGCCAAATTTGTTATTAAAATGATTTTAGAATTTTTCATTATTTTTCCAGATTTTTTTAAACCTTAAATCTAGCGTATCTTTGCGTATCGCCCGATACCAGTCCGCGGCGCCGCGACCGAGTTGTGTCCACGACCTCAGCGACCGCGACCGATACCGCGACCTTGAACCATGGTTATGTGGTTCATTAGTGAGAACCGGCTCCACAAATTAAAGTGTTTGGTGAGTGTCGATTTCTTGTATAGGAGTATGTGCTCAGTCTAATAACTCTCTTAAAAGTGGTTCTATGTCAAACCAACATAACCTTGGTTCTCACAAGAATCAGATAAAAAATGAGACTTGGACTAAACCCATTCCTTTTTTTAGACTTTGGAGGTTTGTCAAGAGAGAACAAGGTGCCTAAAGTAATACTCCCTCCGTCCCATTTTATGTGTCCATCTTGGGGAATCCAACTATTTAAGGGGACAAAAAGAATTTACACCTACTTTCCACAATTGCCCATAATCATTGCACTTTCTTTTTTTGTTTTGTTTTGGTGTTGATTGCAAGTAAGGGTAGTTTGAGAAACTAAGTAAAATTTGCATACTAATTTAGGAAAGTGGACAACAATTTTGGGACATCCCAAAAAGGAAAGATGGACACATAAAATGGGACGGAGGGAGTACTTTGAAGACCTGTAACAGCGCCAAAAGGGTTCAATTGGACTACTAAATCCTCAACAAATGATGTTGGTCCCAAGAAAATGGTTCAAACAAATAGATGTACCATTGGTATTAGAAATTGCCGGATGCTAATGGTGCATACGTACCCTTGCTTCAAAGTTTAGCTTTCAAGGTACTTGTACAACTTTCGTCAGCATCATGTTGTGAGAGAAATTGGAGTACAACTCTTGTATTTACTACTTATGAAGGATTAAACTGGCATCACAATTTGCTGAATGATTTGGTTTATTCATGGTAAAGTTTATCTTCTTTCATGGATATTTGATTCCTTGAGAATGTTGGTATGCTATTGATTGCAAATCTCTCGCTGCTTGTACTTGAAATGGAGGCTGTGGCTGTGCTATTGACAAATGATGGAATCATGGAAGTGTTGGTGGTGAAACTGAAAGTAATGACAAATGAAATTGGGTCTGATGATTGATGAGAGGATGTTTTTTCCTTTTTTTCTTTTGGGGAAAAGGAGACGGCGTATATAGGTGATTTATGTGATGTAGACATTGAAGTGTTTCATCATTCCAAATATATTCCTATTTTATGGCTTAGTGATGCATTTTGTTGCTTTATGAATATCTTACTATATTATGAAATTGATACATTGACATTTTTTTTGTTGTTGGACTACATTGATAGTTAGCTAGTTGCATTTAAATGATGTTGATGTATCAAAGATAGAAATGTAGAATTGATGTTATTGCATCGTTTTGATGTTTATTTTTTTGATTGTATAGATGTAGTGTATTCATTTCAGTGCATCGTAACGTGATACAAATGAAATCCTAATTCTATTCATTAGTTGCTATGAACTGTAGTTGCTATGAACTGTAGACTTTTTACTTCTTAATTTGTATAAGGATAGTGCTATTCGTATGTTAGCATATGTATATATATGTGTGTGTGTGTATGTTCATGTCCTATTTTTAAGGAGTTTTCCCTACCATGTCATGTAGTTTCCGGGTCACTGTGGCCGTATCGATGCTTCTTAGCCACTGAATATCTGATCTCACTTATCCCAGCGAAGTTATTTTTTTTTTGTCACTTGGTGTTTCAATTTTTTATGCTTCACTGATGTTTCACTTGAATGGAAGTCTGGAGGAAAATGAAAATGTTACAACTCAATGATCTAAGGGATAGACGGATAGTTGTTCGAATTCTGGCTATTTTTCGCAGCCAGATTTTTTCTTGTAATTCAGATCTTACATGTAGTAAGCTTTGTGATTCCATTCCAGCCTTGGTCAGTCCGTCTGTTTTATTGTTCTCTGTTTTACTTGAAACTTCAGATAGCATTCAATTTGTGAGTGTTGATAAATCTAATATGAACTTTGCAAACTATTGTCTGATTCAGACCTTTTTATAATCCACTCTTTCTGTTAGTTGTGCTAGATTATATTTAGAAAGAAACCATAATTCTGCTGCTTCCCTTGGAAACAGGATGTTAATGCTTCTAATGTGGAAAAGAATACTCCTCTCCACTGGGCTTGCCTCAACGGGCATACTGAGGTAATAATTGTTTTTCCCTATGCACGACAATCAAGTGTGTGTTTGGTTTATGGAATTAGTGAGGGAAAATGGAAGTAAAACTCTTAAGGAAACACTGTTGTTTGGTTGATAAGAAAAACAGTAACAAAAATACAAAGGAAAACTAATTTAGGCTTAGTTTGGCCCCCACGTGGCTTTTTGAAATTAGCTTATGAAATTTATTATTAAGTTTGATAATTTTGTATAAGAGACACGTTAGTCTTCAAAAAACATCATAAAACCAAAATGCAACCTTGGGCTTTTAAAAGCTCCATTCTAGAGCTTTTAAAAAGCACCCCCAAAAAAGTTCTAAGTTCAATTTTTGCAAAGTTCATAAACTAGTTACCAAATGAATTAACATGAAACTGTGCTTTAAAAAAGGAGAAGCACCAAAATGGGGGCCAAACTAAGCCTTAGTCAATTGCAAATTAAACTTTTTGAATTTTGCGAGTCTCTTCCCCCCTTATTTTCTGGGGTTCGTATAATATTATGAAAATTCTCAATTTCTTATGCTATTTAAGCATAGAAAAAGAGTAGGGGGGGAAAAAAACCTAGGGAAATAGTTTTTCTTCTTTAAATCTGCTAACCAAATAGAGTTTAAGGTATGTATCTATTGATTTTGATTAAACTTGGCCCTTCTCTTTCAGGTGGTTAAAAATTTAATTTTGGCAGGTGCAAGTGTATCAGTGCTAAATAGGTGCGTTATTTCTAACCTTCGCTGTTGCTCGTAATCAAACACAATTTAGCATGTGAAGTTCTTTCTCTTATGTCAAAGTATTGAGATACTTCGTGTGGTCAGCCACGAGCGGACTCCAATGGATGAAGCAGTGACTGTTGGGAAGATGGATGTTATTGATGCAATCAATTCAGCAGTGGCACAACTTGAGCTCGATGGCACAAGGCTTTCTTAATATTGGAAAGTGATGAATAAGCGTGAGATTATAGTGGAATATTGTTATGTTTATCCTCTTCACTTGAGTTTGTGAGTATGAAATTTTAGTGAGATTTATAGGCTGTCCTGCTATTGGTTACCGAAGCACTGTAGTTAACTGTTATGCTGAAACTAGATGACATTAGAGAGGAATATCTGAAAAGTGAGTGAAATTTATGTTTTGCATGGTACTAGCTATCGTTGACATTATTTTTTTTTTAATTGTCCTAAGATCAATCATATAAGATTTTCATGGTTTCAACAAATTCCTTGCACTCAACCTCTGTGCAAATCTGATTATCTTAATGTACTGGCTGGAATGTTTAGTAAATTGTTGGTCTAAAGCTTGTGGAGGACCATTTGGAAATTTATCCTTCTTATAGGTCACCAAACCGACATGCAGTGTGTAAGTGAACAATATTCCTAAGCTTGCCTTGCAATCATGTGTCCACTCATTGCCTTGGTTACATTTATTGAATCTAGAAATCAATTTTTTTACGACGGTGGTGCTATGTTTAGTTTGTGGATTTAGAGAATGAAAAGAAGAAAAAAATATCATATACCCAGGGGTTCTTCGTATGATAAAGAATTGGTTTTGTGATTCATGAGTAATGATGCCAAATTTTGGGCTGTAAAGTGTGAAGAAGACGAGAAAGTTGTATGTGCTTCGGCCCTGTTGACAAAAAGATTTACGTCCACGGGTGTGTCTGAACACGTTCAGTATATTATGAAATAGCCGGTGACCTTTGGTGAACCAACAAAGACTAGGACTATCAGAGGTTGGCCGGGCGGGTTACACATAGCTGTGGTGAGTATTGTGTAAAAGATGATTCCTCCCCTTCTATACGGGATGAGGGGCCTCTTTTATACTTGTAAGAAACCTCCTTTAACATGAAAATTGTGTAGATAAGGTAACATAATCAGATTGAGTGTGATTAGCATAAATCGGGCGAGTTTCCTAATTGGATTGGAAACAATCTTTACATTCCATTAGTCCTCTAGTTGGAATATGAAACTGTTTGGAAGATTTTTTGACCACGTCCCATGTCATCGAGCTGAGTCGTGTCTGTGAAGGGTGTACCTGGGCAATCATCCTGACCTGTTGACTGGGAAGACCGAGTCCAAGTAAAGAAATCGGGCGGGACCAACTACTACCCTTTCTAACTAAATATTTTCGTACGCATCAGCTGCCCCCCTATTTCCAAGGCTAAACTGATTTTGCATCGGATGAGGCTTGGATATTAGTGTAGCTCGGGAGAACTGCTCGGTATTGGACCTACCGCTTTGGTGATTCGAGTCGACATCCTGCTCTGTCCAGTCTGGGAGCTCGGGACCCGACTTGCCACGTGTCACATGGGGGGCTTGTATGGTCAGGATCCAACCAGGTTCGTACTAGGGCAACCTGACCGTCACAATTGAATCGAACTGTCACGTCGTCATTAAATGCGCGTGTCTTTTGATGTGCTGCTTCAGCTGCCCAAGGTGCCAACTGTCAAGCGCTTAGGCTGGAAGTCTTTTGGGCCGTTGGATCTGGGATCATCCGAACTGTTCGTGCAACTTATATAAGAGGCACTTAGGCATTTCTTCACTCCTACTATCCGTAGAGAGGAAATACCGAGCGATACTGAAGAAATTACTCCTACCTCGTTATCCCGAGCTCCCTTCTACCTACTCTTCCCTGTAAGTCTTCACTTCGCTAAACTTCTGCTCGTTATATTCTTCCTTTTTTTCTTTGTTTCTCTTCTTTCCCGAGTGAGGCTAGAGAATAGGAACCTCGTGGGCTTTGTGAGGGAGTGGGACTTATTTTTGCTCAGGTTCTGTTTTTCTTTAGAACATGAGGTCGCTTCTTTCGATAGAGCGGTTTGGTCGGTCGGTGGATCTCGGGCCTGCTTTGTCCAAGTGTTACCTGACTTTTAGGGCCATATACGCCCTACCGCACAGGCTCTTCACCCTTCCGCCTTTTTACTTTAGGTTAGGAGTTCCTGCCATACCTAGGTCGTCAACAGCTTTCCCGTCCTGTAGTTGAGACTTTAGAAATGTGTCATTCTGGTTTCAACTTTTCTTCCCTGTCGGAAGATGAGTATTCGAGTGTCCAATTCCTGTTCGAGTGTCCAATGAGGGAGCAGGTCAGAAATACCTTGAAGTTTCTGAATTGAGGAGGCTGGGTAGTGAGGCTTCTGTTTCGGACAGGCCCTAGGTTGCCTTTTCCTACGAGTGGACTCTCAGTAGTTTGCTCGCATCTGACCTGAGTAGCCTTAGGGATAGGTGTGATATTCCCGGTTAGTTTTCTCTGGTAGTGTCCACTGGTGGGGATCACATGTACCAGTCGGGTTTTGTTACCCTTTACGAGGACGTGTTTATTATGGGCCTTCGTCTTCCCCTTCATCCTCTTGATCGGGACTTACTGATTTGCCCCGGTATTGCTCTCGGGCAGCTTGCCCCTAACGACTGGAGATTCCTGATGAGGGCCATCAGTCTCTGGCCCCAAGTTTTCGGGTACGAGCTTACCCTTCAAGAGTTTTTGTGGACCTACCGATCATTCCCGTTGCATAGGGAGGTCTGTTTCTTGTCCATAAGCGCTCGGCAAGGGTGGAGGATAATAGATAAATGCCCGAGCAACAACAAGGGATGGAAGAAGAGATTCTTCCAAGTGTCTACCCTTGGGCTCCACGATGAAGCTTCGGCAATTCCTCTGAGAACCGCCTTGGTTGGCAGTTGAGGTGTAAGCTCCATAGTCTAGTTTTCATTTTCCACTTCGTTTTCTTGCTATCTGAACGTTATCTAATTCCCGTTTTGTTTTGCAGCCGGATCTACCGATTCTCTGAGCATCCGGACGAGTGCCAGGTTCGGATAAGGGCATCGTCCGAGAAACCTACCAGCATTTTGACGTGCTGACCCGAAGCCCGGCAGGTTACCTACAAGCCCGCTGAAGTTCTTTCTGCATCGGTTTTTTCCCCCTATCATTGCTGGTATATTACTGGTTCCTTTGTGTATGTGTGTGTGTATATGTGTGCGCGCGCGTTTTGCTAATTCGTTTCTTTTCCTGATTTCGTAGATATGGCTCCCAGGAAAGATCTCGATGCTTTGAGGGAGATAGAGGCCACCGCTGTTGCCCGGGCAGGGCAGAAAAAAAGAGGGCAGTTTCTGGAACTGTGGCCGACAGCCCACAGCTTAGGGTCTGAGTAAAGGACCGAGAGAGTTCCTGGCCAGGCCTTCCATTCCCAGGGTCGAGATAC
Source organism: Hydrangea macrophylla (assembly GCA_033977485.1). Classification (NCBI taxonomy): domain Eukaryota; kingdom Viridiplantae; phylum Streptophyta; class Magnoliopsida; order Cornales; family Hydrangeaceae; genus Hydrangea; species Hydrangea macrophylla. The sequence goes on along the minus strand of CM066994.1, from coordinate 28,492,822 downwards.
TTTCGGCTACCGAAAGTCCGTCAGGAAACGTCCCGATTGGTATACACGTTGCGGAATCCGCGGTGGACGTTCGGGAGAGAATTCGGCTGGCCCTCCTCCCGAGTAAAGTTGAGAAATGTGGAGAGAAGCCCCTTCAGTCGCTCATTGGCTGGCTATACCTCTCCCATTTTGTAAGTAACTAGCCCCGTTCTTTCCTGTCTTCCTTTCCTTGTTTCCTTTATCTATGATGACTGACCTATTTTTATTTCCCTTCTTCCAGGTTGATTGTATTGCGGCCGGGGCTGAGAACTCCTTGCTCGGTCTTGCTGAGCGGACGGGCGCTGCTGAGACTGCTCTATCAAATGAGATGGTGGCACTAGAGGCTAAGGAATCTGTCCTGGCAGTAGAGAAGGACAAGGTGAAGGGGGTGCCCTGGGCCTGGAAGCCGCTCAAGCGAAGTTAGGGACCGCCTTGTAAGGCTTGAAGGATGCAGAGGCTGAGAAGAAGGCCTTGACCAAGGCGGCGACCACTGGGAGGAGGCAGAGAAGGCCTCAAGAGACTTCGATGCCGATTTCATTTAGGGCTACGCAGACCTGAAAATGAGGCTGACTGCGGATTATCTTGAGTAGGACCTCTCGACTTACTCGGGAGTAGATTCAGACTTCTAGGACGAGAGGTCCCCTGCCGTTGATGAGGCTCCTACTGATGAGGAGACTCCTACTTGGGGGGGGGGTGTCGGGGAGAATAAGGATGAGGTAGTCATCGTAGTCAGTGGTGAGCCGGCCTAGAAAACAAGGAGGCATATTGCCAGGCAAAAGAAGGCAGTGAAGTTTTTTCCAAGGTTTGCTTCTGGACCACTTCGACCAGTTACTCCCGATCTATTTTGTATTGCACATATATGTATTTATCTTTTTATTTTGGGTGGTTGCTATAATTGCCCCCTAGGCATTGTACTATTTCTGAACTAGTAATAACAAAGGCCCTTCGAGGTGACTTTTTGCATCCACTGTTGTTCATGTTTGTACTTTTATTGCCTGCATTTATTTGTAATTGCCTATGCCCGAGCGGTCATTAGCCTCATTAGGACCCTGCCTTAGCAAAATGTTTGAACTAAAACCGGTAGGGAGCACTCAGTCTTCTAGGGACTTGTAAACCCTTGGAATTTCCTGAGTTGTAGTGTTAGGGGAAATTCCAGGTCTGTAGGTCCCGGTCAGGGTAGTTGTAATTTGCTTGGGATTAACTCAGAAGTTTATACTTGGTTAATCCTGGGGCTTGTAACAACCTGATGTTAACTCTGAACATTGTGGGCGCTCAGGTGTCTAATGATTTATACTTAGTTAATCCCAAGGCCTGTGAATGCTCGATGTGGTTTCACTAGTCCCCTCTCATGCCCTCCCTTAAGTTTTAGGTAAGGCAGGTGTTGTGGGAGTAGTTACTGTAGGTGGTCGTGAAGGGAAAGTTGGATCTCAGTGCGTAGCGGAATACAAGTACATATTACAATTTAATCTAGCAAAACAATATCTACTTCTCATTTGTATTACTTGGAATCAATAAACATACAAAGACACATATATAGATATACCTTTGCGATTTGTGGAATTGTTTCGAGAGCTCTTCAATGATTGTTGTGACGATTCGATCCCAATCACTTTGCTCCGACAAAGATGCGATAAGCAGATGGACTAAATGAGTAGATGCATTTTATATGACTAATTGGAATATGTTTAATGCTTCCATATCAAATTATCAATATGTTAGCTTTTGATATCTACTTATTAACCCAATAAGTGCATTTTTGCAAAAAGGTACATAATTAGTAGGTACGATAACAACTTCATAAAATATTTAGGACCCACGTTAGGACCCATACGCAACTTTGATAAACACATATTAGATCATTGGGTAGTTAATGGAATGTTTGGGGATTTTATAATAAGAACTTAAGAAATTCCGGGGGTATAAATGAAAAGAGGGGAAAATGGGGCGATGACACCTCATGCTTATACATGAGGGTGTATGTCAAAGCATGAGATTAGTCTCATTTACAGAAAATTTAAAAGAGAGAGAGAGAGAGAGCGAGAGAGAGGAGAAAACGTCATCGACGTCGATAATTCGTCGTGCCATCACTGTCATTCGTCCGATTCGCGAACCAAAGTCATATGTAGACTCGTGGAGGTAAGACGATCATTTCTATACCTTTAATTTAAGTTTTAATCATCGTAACTTTGGTGGTTCACGCTAATCGGTGACATGCGATTGCCGAATTCTTGTAGGATTTACTCCGGATAGAGAATAGAGCTAAGATTTGGTGAAATTCTGCATTTCTTGAACTGATTTTGGGTAGAACTTGTAGAAGGTGAGTTTTCTAACTTAAGCTTTGATGTGGTACATGTGTTGTGCTTCAATTGATAGTTAGGAAATGACAATTCTAGATGTTATGACAATTCTAGATGTTAGGAAATGACAATTCTAAATTCATGCTAAATACTAGAATTTCATGTTGATTTGGTATGAAATAATCATGTTTATGTGATTATGTGCTTATATGTTAAGTGGTCAATGAATGATTGGGAGTAATGGTTCATTGTTGGGAGTAATAAGGAAGGAGAAAAGGAAGAATCCGATAAATATGGAAGTCCAAGGCATAGAAGTAACCGCGCGGCCAAGGAAGTGGTCTTCCGGTCTGTATGAACCATTAACCCATGAATTCCGCGATTACGTATGCTTACGTGCATAAATTGTTGCATTATACATGTTCACGACCTCCAATGCACGTTAGATATTCACTAAGCGTAATGCTTAAGAAAATCATTTTCCTTTTCTACTGTGGTACATAACAACCACCACAGCTTCGGAGCATGGTACGAAGAGAAGGTAACTTGGGCTTGGGGATGAGCGAGATCGTCGGGCTTGTTTATATGATATGAACTTGAATTTCAAAACTTGTGGTTGTAATATAAGTTGGGAGTGTAGTTCATTTTGGTAGTTGGTAGTTTAGGAAATGTAACTTAAAATTTTATGCAATTTCTTTAAGTCATAACCATGGTGGTGTATGTTGGTGAATTTGGGCTATTCTGGCAAGTCCGGATAAGTACCATAGATATTTTAAAGTTCCATTGGAATGCAAGTGTTATGTAATATTTTGAACTCTCCCTTGGAGAATTCTCATGTAAATGCTAGTTTTGGCAATGATTGGGGTTAGTTACTTGTTTTTCATTTAAATGTGATTGGTTATATGTTTTGTTACCCATAAGTACCCCAATATGTTATAGGGTCATGCTTAAGGAGTTTTGAGTGCTTTCATAAGCATTTGAATGAGTTTTGATTCCAAAATTTCGTGTATCAGGTTGAAATCTTGCTGCTGCAAAAAGGGCTGCTGCAGATGGGCTTTCGACCAGTCGAAGGGACCTGTTCGACCGGTCGAAAAACCCACTGTAGGTCCTTTAATTCTAGGGATTCCCATGTTTTGTTTTAACATTTAAATGGCCAAGAGGGTACCTTTGGGGTCCCTTTGATCTACCAAAACCATACTTTCGATTATAAAAGTCGGAAAGTATATTTCATGGAATTACCTAGTTGGTACAAGCTAAATTAGTATTGTTTTGGGTTGGTTTGGCTAGTTTTGCTTAAAACTTGGTTTCTAATGCTAATTTCTGAGTTAATTAAGTGGATAATCTTCATTGTTACCACTCTAATCTGTGAGGGGTGGGTTGGGGTGTGACATGAACCGACCTAAGTGTCAATCAATTGCCAAAAGTGGCAATCGATTGCCTTAGGGGGCAATCGATTTCTTTTCCAACAATTGCAAGTGATGCAATTGATTGTTGCACCAATCGATTGGAACTTTATCCCAAATCTCCCATTACATTGTTCGTTCACACCTAAACATCCTTATGAGCTAAGAGTGGGACCCCTAGGTTTTAATTATTGGCTCAGATTAATTATTATTCCATCAAGTCAATACTCTTTAACTAAGGAATCAATAAGTAATCAATTACCATTTATATCAATATTAAATGATAATTGCACTCTAGTGCATAAGAACAAAATCACACACATATGTAGATAATCTTCATTATGGATAATTTGCCTTAAAACTTGGTTTCTAATGCTAATTTCTGAGTTAATTAAGTGGATAATATTCATTATTACCACTTTAATTTGTGAGGGGCGGGTTGGGGTATGACAATATTTAGTATCTGAGCAATAAGTTAGAGCCTTTGGGAATGAGAGACATACGACGTGTAGTGTGCACATAACGACACGTAGCTACATGATCATGCATATACGTTTACTTAGCATGCTTTAAATGTTGATTAGCATGCCATGTGTTTATTTAAAGTAACGTGTGTGTGTATGTAATAATGTGGAGGTGAGAACCCAAATCGAATGGAAAGGGTGGAAAGGGCCATTGAAGGATTAGTCCGAGTGGCCAAAACACGCGTGACTGAGGAAAGATCGGTTCAACCACATCCAAATCTGAGGGAGGAAGTTTTCACTATCTCAAAGTTTCATAAGCAAAAGCCGACAACATTTCGTGGGGAAGTCGATCCAATAAAAGCAAACTTTTGGATTTCTGATATGGAGAAATTCTTCAGGGTGCTACCATGTACAAAGGAACAGAAAGTTCTATTTGCTGCCGACACTTTGAAGGATGAGGTGCAGTATTGGTGGCGTAAAAAGTTGGGACCTGGGCAACTGACTACTTGGGATCAATTCCTTGAGATATTTCATGAGCAATACTTTCCGGAATCATTCGGTGACCAAAAAGCTCAAGAGTTTATGGAGTTGTTATAAGGGGGAAAGACAGTTCGAGAGTACTCGACACAATTTACAAGTTTGGCAAGGTTTGCAGGGGACATTGTAACGACTGAAAAAGCGAAAGCGAGAAAATTTGTGGATGGGCTTCGAAGTGATATTCGAGGGCGAGTAACAGTGTTCCGACCCCAGACTTACGTTGGAGCATTGGATGTTGCTTCTATTGTGGAGAGAGACATTGGGCATACATCAAGTATGCCACCACCACCGAGTCAATAAAGTAAAAGACTAGAATCAAATCAGTTCAGTGGTCAAGGAAGTGCTAAGAGGCAAAGTCCAGGAGGCTCATCGGCTAGTAGTGGTAGTGGTTTACTGGGAACAAGCCGAGGTGTTCAACTTGTCAGAAATTCCATTAGGGACGGTGCAATTAGCTTCCAAACCCAATTACTTGTAACATTTGCCGATAATTGGGACATATGGCAAGAAATTGTCCAAACCAGAATATGGATATTAGGGGCTAATACTTTACTTGCAAGGAGTTGGGGCACCAAGCTAAGATTGTCCTACTAAACGTCAAGTAGTTTCAAGTCCTAGTTCGTCTGCGACTAGTGCTCTTACACCAAGGACTACTCAACAACCTCCGAGGAGGACAGTGGGAGGCAAGATCATAGCAGTTTAGGTCGGGAAAGACCGCTTCTGCTAACACCGTTGTTTCAGGTATGGTTCCCATTTGCTTACACCTAGCAAATGTACTTATAGATTCGGGATCTACACACTCGTTTGTATCACACCACTTTGCTAAACATCTAGATAAACCACTAGAGCTTCTAGATTATGATCTATCTGTTGCAATACCATTGGGGGCTCTGATAGTTCAGGGGTGTTTAGAAAATGTGACATCAATATAGGTGGTAAAAGCTTAACAGTTGATTTAGTACCGTTGATTGTTTAGTACTTTGATGTTATATTGGGTATGGACTAGTTAGTGGCTAATCTTGCAAACATCGATTGTAACAATAAAGGGGTAGTATTCTGTATTCCGAATCAAGATGTGTTTTATTTCCAAGGCAAGTGTGTTATAGCACTGCTATATATTTTGTCAGCTATTGAAGCATGTCGATTGTTAAAGAAGGGATGTCAGGGTTTTTGTTTAGTATACTTGATATTAGGGGCACTGATTTCAAACTTGAGGATATTATGATAGTTAGAGAATTTTCAGACGTGTTTCTAGAGGAACTACCTAGCGTGTTGATTGATTGAGAGATAGAGTTTGGTATTGATGTTATGTCGGGGACTCAACCGATTTCACGAGCACCGTATCAAATGGCACCAGTTGAGTTGAAAGAGTTCAAAATTCAGTTGCAAGAGTTATTAGACAAGGGTTTCATTCAATCTAGTATGTCTCCGTGCGGTGCACCAGTGTTATTTGTGAAGAAGAAGGATGGTACAATGCGGATGTGCATTGATTACTGGGAAATCAACAAAGTAACAATCAAGAACAAGTTCCCATTGCCATGTATCGACAATATATTTGATCAGCTTCAAGGGGCTCAGTTATTCTCGAAAATTGATTTAAGATTTGGGTACTATCAACGGAAAGTTAAAGCCGAGGATGTAGATAAGACAACATTTAGGACCTGATATGGACACTATGAATTTCTAGTGATGCCGTTTGGGGTTACTAATGCGCTTGCCGCCTTTATGGATTTAATGAATCGGGTGTTCAAATTGTATTTGGATGAGTTTGTGATAGTCTTTATTGATGACATTCTTATTTATTCCAAGAGTCTGGGGGAGCACGAGCGACACTTGAGATTAGTTTTATAGCGGCTCCAAGAGAAACAACTATTTGGAAAGTTAAAGAAAGTGAGTTTTGGTTGACAAGTGTCACTTTCCTAGGGCACATGATCTCTAAGGAGGGTATTTTAGTGGACCCATAGAAGATTGAAGCTGTAATGAATTGGACAAGACCGACTAATGTGTTATAAATTTGAAGTTTCTTGGGGTTAGCTGGATATTATAGAAGGTTTGAAAGACTTTTCCAGAATTGCAACTCCGATGACATGATTGATGAGAAAGATGTACCATTCGAATGGAACAAGGAATGTGACGAATGTTTCTTGGAATTGAAGAAGAAGTCGACAACGGCACCGATACTTGCAATTTTGACAAGCACCAGAAATTTCAAAATTTACAGTGATGCTTCTCATCAAGGGCTAGGATGTGTTCTAACACAAGATGACAAAGTAGTAGCTTATGCTTCGAGGCAGTTGAGACCTCATGAAAAGAATTACCCAACACATGACTTGGAATTAGCGACGGTAATCTTTGCTTTGAAGATTTGGAGGCATTACCTGTATGGGGAGACATGTGAAATCTTCACTGACCATAAAAGTCTAAAATACTTATTTACTCAAAGGGAGCTCAACATGAGACAAAGAAGATGGTTGGAACTAATGAAAGATTATGATTTGAAAATTTTGTATCACCCGGGAAAGGCCAATGTAGTTGCAGATGCCTTGAGTCGGAAGTCGTCATGAAACTTAGCCTTTACCTTGACTGGACAAGAAAAGTTGGTGGAAGAATTTGAACAATTGAACCTTGAAGTAATTCCTAGAGTTAAGGGTGGTTTAATGGCTACGATTGTGGCACAACCGAGTCTTATTATTGAAATAAAGTCTAATCAACTTCTAGATCCAGACTTCAAAAAGATTATAGATGAATTACCTGAGGGTAGAAGGCCAGAGTTTAGTTTCCAAGATGGTGTACTAAGGTATATCAATCGTTTATGTGTGCCTAAGGTTGGAGACTTAAGAGATAAAGTTATGGAATAAGCTCATAACACCAGCTATTCAGTACATCTAGGAAGCACCAAAATGTACCGAGACTTGCGAGAAGTTTATTGGTGGAGTGGTATGGAGCGAGAAGTAGCAGAATTTGTGTCTAAATGTATGACCTGCCAAAAAGTGAAAATGGAACATCAACGACCCAGAGGAGAACCACACCCTCTAGAGATACTGGAGTGGAAGTAGGAGCATTTCACAATGGATTTTGTTTCAGGATTTCCAAAGTCTCAGAAGTCGAATGATAGCATCTGGATTATTATCAACCGGTTGACTAAGTCAGCCCATTTTCTATCTATCAAGACCAAAGATCTATCAAAACTTGCAGAGTTTATATCAGAGAAATTATACGACTTCATGGAGCACCGGTTTCGATAATATCAGACTGTGACACTCGATTTTTGTCAAGATTTTGGGAGAGTTCGCAGAAGTCTGTAGGGACAGTTTTACATTTTAGCACTGCTTTTCATCCCCAGACCGATGGTCAGTCAGAAAGAGTGATTCAAATTCTGGAAGACATGTTGAGAGGGTGTTATAGATTTCAAGGTCGATTGGGAGACTCATTTGCCGTTAATAGAATTTTCCTACAATAATAGTTTCCAAACCAGTATAGGAATGGCGCTTATGAGGCATTGTATGGAAGAAAGTGTAGATCGCCGGCTTGTTGGACAGAAGTTGGTGAAAAATAGCTTTTGGGACCGGAGATAATGCAAATTACTACTGACAAGATTAGATTGATTAAACAGCAGTTGCAAACGGCTCAGAGTCATTATAAAAGTTATGCAGATACGGGTAGAAGACCGTTAGAGTTCGAAGTAGGTGATTATGTGTTTTTGAAGGTATCGCCTTCGAAAGGCATAACACATTTTGGTAAGTGAGGTAAGCTCAGTCCGAGATATGTTGGACCGTATTTGATCCTTAATCGAGTAGAACCATTAGCTTATCGGCTGGAATTGCCACAAGAGTTGGTGAATGTTCATAATGTATTCCACGTATTGATGCTCCGACGTTATGTAACAGATTCGAAATATGTCATTATTCCAGAGCCGTTAGAGATTCGAGAGGATATGACTTATGTGGAGCATCTAGTGCAATAGAAAAGATCAAGTATTAAGAACCAAGGTGATTCCTCTTGTCATGGTTCAATGGCGAAGCCATTTAGTCGAGGAGGCTACTTGGGATCGGGAGGATTAAATCCGAGCCAAGTACCTACATCTCTTTGATTCTTGAGGTAAGAGTAAGTTTGTGGACCAAACTTCCTTTTAGGGAGGGAGAAATGTAACACCCGTACCCTATAAAAGGGTTAATTAATATGTTAATATGCATTAATTTACATAATTAGTGTATAAGATGGATTAAGGGGAGGCTTTGGACTCACTTGCGATAAGTGTTCAGTAAAGGATACAGTCAAAAAAGTCCCCAGTAAGGAGGGACATGTAATGAAGTGGGACCCAGTAAAGGGCTTGGACAAAAATAAATTGCATTTACATGAGTAGATGCATTTTATATGGCTAATTGGAATATGTTTAGTTGTTTCCATGTCAAATTGTTAATATGTAAGCTTTTGATATCTACTTATTAACCCAATAAGGGTTTTTTTTTTTGCAAAAAGGTGCATAATTAGTAGGTACGATAGCAACTTCACAAACTATTTGGGACCCACGTTGGGACTCATACAAAATTTAGACAAACACTCATTAGATGATTAGTTAGTTAATGGAATGTTTGAGAGATTTTATAATAAGAACTTAAGAAATTCCGGGGGTATAAACGAAAAGAGGGAAAAATAGGGCGATGACACCTCATGCTTGTGCATGAGGGTGTGTGTCAAAGCATGAGATTAGTCTCATTTATAGAAAATTTAAAAGAAAAAGAGAGAGCTCGGAGAGAGACAAAGGAGAAAACGTCACCGACGTCGATAATTCGTTGTGCCGTCGCCATCGTCCGTCCAATTTGCGAACCAAAGCCATATTTGGACTCGTGGAGGTGAGACGGTCTTTTCTATACCTTTAATTTATGTTTTAATTATCATAATTTTGGTGGCTCACGCTAATCGATGACACGCGGATGCCGAATTCTTATAGGATTTACTCCGGAGAGAGAATAGAGCTAAGATTTGGTGAAATTCTACATTTCTTGGCCTGATTTTGGGTAGAACTTGTAGAAGGTGAGTTTTCTAATTTAAGCTTTGATGTGGTACATGTCTTGTGCTTTAATTGATAGTTAGGAAATGACAATTCTAGAAGTTATGGTTAAATTCATGCTAAATACTAGAATTTCATGTTGATTTGGTATGAAATTATCATGTTTATGTGATTATGTGCTTATATGTTAAGTGGACAATGAGTGATTGAGAGTAATGGTTCATTGTTGGGAGTAATAAGGAAGAAGAAGAGGAAGAATCTGATAAATATGGAAGTCCAAGGAATAGAAGTGACCGCTCGGCCAAGGAAGTGGTCTTCCTGCCTGAATGAACCATTAACCCATGAATTCCACGATTACGTATGCTTACGTGCTTAAAATTTTGCATTATACATGTTCACGACATCCAATGCGCGTTAGATTATTCACTAAGTGTAATGCTTAAGAAAACTATTTTCTTTTTCTGTTGTGGTATATAACAACCACCGCAGGTTTGGAGCATGGTACGGAGAGAAGGTAACTTGGGCTTAGGGATGACCGAGATTGTCGGGCTTGTTTATCTGATATGAACTTGAATTTCAGAACTTGTGGTTGTAATATAAGTTGGGAGTGTAGTTCATTTTGGTAGTTCGTAGTTTTGGAAATGTAACTTAAAATTTTGTGTACTTTCTTTGATTTATAGCCATGGTAGTGTATGTTGGTGGATTTGGGCTATTCCGGCAAGTCCGGATTAGTACCATAGATGTTTTGGAACATGTTCCATTAGAATGCAAGTGTTATGTAACATTTTGAACACTCACTTAGAGAATTCTCATGTAAATGCTAGTTTTGGCAATGATTGGGGTTAGTTACTTGTTTTTTATTTAAATGTGATTGGGAATATGTTTTGTTGCCTATAAGTACCCAAATATGTTATATGGTCATGTTTAAGGAGTTTTGAGAGCTTTCATAAGCATTTGAATGAGTTTGGGTTCCAAAATTTCGTGTATTAGGTTGAAAGCTTGTTGCTGCAAAAAGGGCTATTGCAGAGGGGCTTTCGACCGGTCGAAAAATCCACTGCATGTCCTTTAATTCTAGGGATTCCCATGTTTTGTTTTAACATTTAAATGTCTAAGAGGGTACCTTTGGGGTCCCTTTGATCTATGAAAACCATACTTTTGATTATAAAAGTCGTAAAGTATATTTCATGGAATTACCTAGTTGGTACAAGCTAAATTAGTATTGTTTTGGGTTGGCTATTTTGGCTTAAAACTTGGTTTCTATTGCTAATTTCTGAGTTAATTAAGTGGATAATCTTCATTGTTACCACTCTAATCTATGAGGGGTGGGTTGGGGTATGACATGAACCGACCTAAGTGCCAATCGATTGCCAAAAGTGGCAATTGATTGCATTACCAATCAATTGCCTTAGGTGGCAATCAATTTCTTATCCAACAATTGGAAGTGATGCAATCGATTGCTGCACCAATCGATTGGATTTGAATACCAATAGATTGGTTCCAACTTTATCCCAAATCTCCCATTGCATTGTTTGTTCACACCTAAACATCTTTATGGGCTAAGAATGGGACTCCTAGGTTCTTAATTATTGGCTCCGATTAATTATTATTCCATCTAGTCAATACTCTTTAACTAAGGAATCAATAGTTAATCAATTATCATTTATACCACTATTAAATGATAATTACACTCCAGTGCATAAAAATAAAATCACACACACATAAGCGATTACTAGACTTGTATAATATGATACTGATATCCCTCTACCTGACAGTATTCATATTTATCATCGGGATGTATGTTTTAAGATACTCTCGACCCAATAGATAGATACATCTTACATTCCTCGAGTATCATTCACTACTCTTGGATTACCAAACATGTCAACAAACACTTTGTTGACAAGGATGACCAGTTTTCGGTAATCACTCCTAGTGACATTCACGAGGGAATACTTACTCTTCGTTTTATAGAAGAGAGTAGAATTCCATCTTGACAATATATGTTCCCAACATTGTAAACCTGATTACCCAAGATACCCAGGTGTTGATCTTACAAGACCTCACTGATTGGTATGTCAAGGCAACCAAAGCATACAACTTGTGTCCATAATTGTCTCATGATTAAAGACTTGTATCCTTATACAAGTTTGAGTTCTTATCGACGGTGACATCATTTAAGTGTCGATAGGTTTAACTCAGGTCCGTCAATGCAGTAGCATATTAACTAAGAGTCAAAGACTCTTATGAATGAGATTCATCATTCTACCCCGTAGACGTTAATATACTACAATGTGCACTTGATAAGTCATCCAAACTTATCATCTATTGTGACTTATTTGAAACAGCTAGGAATTGTGATTCATATCTCACATGTGTAATCACATACACAAATAAATCACATGCATTGATGTTTAAGGATTTCAGTCTAATATTCATATGATGAACTAACATACATAAATGCATTATGATTTTCATTGTCCAACTAACTGGTGTGAGGGCATATTCCCAAGAAAATCCCACTTGTACTCATAACCATATTGTGTTAAAACTAACACTAGCATTGTCTATTTGACTTGTCAAAATACTTAACCCGTAAGGTTTTGTAAAGGGACCTTGATGATCGTCGACTAAAACAATCCATAGTAGAACATCTTCATGTTATACTATATCCCTAGACAAAATACATCACCAGACATGTATCCAACAAAGCTAATTCAAACATTGTCCAAAACACCATCACCTACCATATATCTACTAGTTCTTTCTCAAGCCCTAGAGAATATATACTTTATGATAGTTCAGTGAACTGAACTTTCGTTTGGACTAATATCTGCGAATAACCTTAACAGTATAACAAATATCCCATACCTAACATCATATATAAGGTTTATCAATAGCCTAGGCATATGATACACCTTTCATGCGACCTCTTTCATCTAGCATCCTAAGATACAAATCTTGAAAGAGCAATAGGTTATGTTCAAAGGTGAATAGCCTTTATCAAAATGCTCTACGTTGAATCTAGCCAGTAACTTTCTGATATAAAAGTTTGAGATAATCCCATTATCTTAACTTTCCGATCTTGAATGAGCATAATCCAAAGATTACAGCTCGCTTCATGGAGATCACAAATATCAATGTTAGCCTTGAATTTATTTAAGGCATCATTTTTGTTTGTTTTGATGATGACAAATATAGTGATAATTGCATACTTTTATTGACTCTATTCAATCAATTATCATGTCATTTTCGTTATGCTAACCTCTTGATTCATGTACTTAAATGTTCTAACTTTGTTTGAGATCATGAGATAGCATATGGTGAAGTCCAAGAGTGATGGAGCTTAACAAGGATCAAGCTTGAAGACTTAAAGATTTTTTCATCCTTGATTGAAGACTAGGATTTATATGTAAGCATTTTGATCAAACACTCATAGGGGCTCAAGTAACTTTAATTGGACTTTAGGATTCTTGCTCTTATACTTTAAAATACTCTCAAGGACCTAAACACACTTAGACCACTCAATTAAATTAATTTCACAAAAGTTTTCAAGTGGCTAAGTCAAAAGAAAGACCTTTATGCAGATAAGTCAACTTTAAAGGAAAACCTGATCCAATTGTTAAGGAATTAGATATTGAGTTTTATATGGTTGGAAAGGTATTTGAATCTAGTTTCCTAATCTTCAAACGGATTGCAAAAATTCATTTTGTAGAGGGAGTTGTGGCCGTTTTAGTGAAGAGGTGTCAGTTTGCCAAAACCAGCAAAAAATCAGTCGACTGATTTTTGAAGGGTCCAGTCTATTGAAAGTAATGTCCAGTCGACTGGAGCACTATTCAGTCGACTAGAAATGTCACAGAATGTATCTTCACTGCTATAAACTTTCCAGTCGACTGAACCTTTGATCCAGTTGACTAACACGCAGAAACTCCCAACGGCTAGTTTTCTGACTCTCCAAATGTTGTCTTAAATGTACTCAATCACTTCCAACAACTATAATCTTTGAAAAGCTATATATAGGGATGTTTTTAAGGGTCATAAACAAGAAGGAACATCAACAAAATCATTCAAACATCTTGTTTAAATATCATTCCCATTTGAGCCCTAGTTTGAGTGAAAATAAATTTGGTTCTTGATTTCATTTGTAATTCTTAAGAGAGCAAATTATAGTGAGCTTTTATTTGTATTTTCTACTCACTAAGGAGTTATTGTGTGAGCTTTAAATTGTATTTATCCACTCTAGAGAGAGAGAGAGTTCAATTTGTATTCAAATCATTTGTAAAGAGTGAGGATTAGTAACCCTTGATTGCAAAGAAGATGTTTTCTTCTTTGGGAGAGATTGGAGGCTTTTGTAACGGTTTGGTCTACACCCATGAAGTAGATCAGAGTAAAGGAATTCTCAAGAGGCGTTCTTGAGGGGTGGACGTAGGCCGCGGTATGCGGATTGCCGAACCACTTGAAAACTCGGTTTGCAAGTTTCTCTTTCCTTCTGTCTTTATATAATTGTTTGTGATTGTGTTTAATTTCTATTAAGTTATTTAAAAGGTTAATTTCCACTAAAACCTTATTCACCCCCCCTCTAAGGTTTCTATTTTGGGCTAACAATCAAGTATGCTGAAAAAACTTAACCTTAACCATTGATAACTCTCTAACTTTTCACAATGATGAAGATGTCATCAATATAAAGAATCATAATCGCTACCACACTTCCTTTGCGCAAGGATCCTTTTATCCACTTAAGCTACATCCATACTTTAGACGAATCTAAAGTATTTTGAGCAACATGTCAAAACAGATGTCCTTATCTCTAGATGATTGCTTAAGTCCGTAGACTTATGCAAATAGCATATTGAGCTTTCCTCATGACAAAACTTCAATGCATAAGAGGATTTCAACATTGATGAGAATTCTCCCACTACAATGAAGTATCGGTGCAGGAACAGATGAAGAGGTAGTAAATTTTAGTTCTAGATGATTTATAGATCGCTTTGAGATATAAATAACTTTACTCCTTAATATTACATTTCCTTTGCAAAACTTGGTTCCCAACCTATTCTTGCTTTCTCTAGAAACATTGTGGTTCCATCGAGAAAATCCAAGGAACAGTAATAACTCTAAATAACTCCTCTCATGACCCAGTCATGTCTAAAAGAAAATAGTTTCTTCTACTTGCTACACCATCCTGTGGAGGTACACTAGGTGCAGACGACTGAAAAAGAATCTCATTCTTATCTCATATAGTCAATAAATGCATTAGATAGATACTCTCCAATTTGATCAAATCAAAAGGCAATGATATTCTTTTACCAACAACTCCTCATTCCAAACCTTTTGAATTTCTTCAAAAGATAAAGGAAAAAAGGTGCAATAGGTAAATCTATATCAGTATCTGGTGTAGCCAAAACTACTTTGTAACTCTAATGTTTATTGGCCCGCATACGTGAGTATATCCTAATTCTAATAAGCCTTTAGTTGTGTGATCTTTCAAAAGAAAAATCAACTAGTCATATTACCCTCTAAATAGGATTGACAAATAGGCAGTGGTCTTAGCAACCAAAAGAGTTTAGGATCCAATCCTTTATTCCCTATTTATCCTATTTAGATTAATACGATATAGCCTCTAAAACTAAAGGTTTATAGAATTAGTTGAAGGTTCTGTCTTTTAGGTGGTAAAATACCCATGAATTATTAAAATACTACGTTAGATAATATGAGAAACAAGAGTAAATAGGTGAGATACTTGCTTAACTAGTTAATAGATCACATTAAAAGAACACTTTCTTTTAATTGACAATTTCAGTACTAAAGTCAAAAGAATAATTATTATTCATTAATTCAAAACTGAAATTCATCTAACAACTCAATAAGTTTTATTACAATATAAAACTACTAATCTAATAGCAATTTTTGCATCAGATCCCAAAAGCAATCAAGTTCTTCAAATCACTGCATATTCTTATTTTTTCAATCTCCTGCAACACTTACAGATATAATCAAAAAATTTAGAATCAGTGCCTCAAATGCCTGAAGTATCAGTTTTTCAACTTACTTCAAAAACTAGTGATTAGATCATACCTTGCCTTTTGGCAGTCAAGTATTCCACACAGTTACTTTTCTAATGCCCTCTCATGCCACAATGGAAACACTTTCATTTTAGCACAGCATAAGCCTTTCCCTTTCCAGTCTTGCCTTCTTCCCAATAGTTGGGTTAGGCTCACTTATCCTTAAGCCTTGCTTCTTCTTCTCTAAACATGTGCCCTTAGGCTTAGTTCCAAAAGATGAAGCCATTCCAATGTTTTGAACATTTGACTCCTCATTGACTACATCCTTCGTTGCCTTAAGAGAGCTCATTAATTCACTTGTTGAAAAAAATTGTTTTTACTCATTTTAAAAACCCTTTTAAATTGAGTGAATGATGAAGACAATGAATGCAAGATTATGTCAACTTGAGTCTCACCATCAATGTCGGAACCCAGAACTTTTAGTACTTTGAAATAATTAATCATTTTAAAAACATGCTCTCTTATAGAAGTTTCTTCCAATATTCTGGTGTCCATGACTAACTCCAAGGCTCTAAGCCTTACAGTTCGGCTCAGTTCCCCAAACATCTCCTCGAGGTTCAATATTATAGCACGGGTAGTGAGAAAAGGTTGATGTTGCTGCTTCAAAACATCAGACAAAGAGTTAAGATGCTAGAGCAAGCCATACCATTGACTTTTATCCACTACAAATATTGATCCGCAAGATCTGTTGGGGGTGTCACAGCTCGGAAAGGTGGACAGGGAATGGTAAGAACGTATTTATATCCATTTCCAGTTAATAATTCATCCAGTTCCAATTTTCAATCAACGTAGTTATTTCCAATTAGCTTATTCTAGATCATGGTTATAGCAAGTGGACTAATGAAACTGAAATACAATTAACATAACATAATTACAATATGAAAATCATAAATATGACAATTCATATGATACATTGGAATTCCCTTAACCAACTCATTAATTGTCTCCAGGATATCAAGCCTATGAAAACAATAGAACAAGATGGGAATAAGATATAAGAAATTAAGTCTCCGTGTGGCGATCATAACCTCATAGCCTGATTGGGAAATCCATCATGAATGTCGTGCAACTCTTACAAAATAACTCATGACTCCTGAACTTTTGGTCTCAAAGTTTCTGGATAATGCTCCGTGTGGAATCCCTTACCCATAGCTTAACAAGGTTCACCATGAACTAGAATCCAATGACAACAACCTCAAGTAGTGCCTCAGTGTAGTGGTCACCCTCTAACATGTCTCATTGCCTTTACCCATCATATCTAGTAACCAATGAACAATCTATCCTACGTATGGAATGATCACCCATGGCTGGGAATATTCTATTCACCTTACAATGAACCGTTTATGGAAGACCGTGGGTGTTAAAAATATAAGTCCCTCTCCTACTAGATTTTTATAAGAAGTTCATATCTAGTAATCAATAAAAAATACCCTCCGTATAGAATGATCACTCATAAATGAGTGACAAATGGTATCTCTCATACTTACAATGAATAATAGGAATTTTTAATTTTGAAAAATAAAACCATTGTTTATTCATTACCCATAAATATCTAATATTTATTAATGTGTCAAAAATACCTATTTTCTTTAGCCATGATAAATTTAGAAAATCCAATTATCCATTTATTAATTAAAGAAAATTAATTTTTACTAAACTAATGGTTTTTTCCCATGCATTCACAAACAATATATCGACATATACATAAACATGCAAAAGCAATCATTCACACAAAATTAAATAAAAAATCATGCATGAATAAAACAAGCGCATCTCTCTCATGGCACTATATCCATAGTCCATCCTTAGGCTTCAAGTTTTAAGGCTCCATCTTCATGGTTCCAAGCTTCATGGCTCCATCTTGTGGCTCCTCTAATTAATCTAATTTACAATAATCCTATACCTCCAAAGAGGTTTGCAAAAAGGATCTAGGAAAAGTAAATTACACAAATGGCTAGGGAAACCATTACAGTTCTCCTTTGCTCATGATTGAAACCGTAATGCCCTTTACAATGCCACAAACCAAATTAAATTAAATTTAAACTAATTTAAATAAAATTTAACTTCCCATGAGAGAGTAGGCCACCTGCTTAAGAAGTTAGCTTTACGACGCATTCACAATATATGCCAATCAGATCCACGCATGAAATATGTTCCAAAATAAAACATGCATCAATCTTAAATATGTATCTTTTAGAATTATGAAGTTTCAAGCATACACAAATTAAATTTATGTATTGCTTTCCTTGACGAAACAAAACATATTGTCCAATAATATCTAGCATTCCTTAAGAAACTCCAATGGTGCACAAGATTAGGGCTTAGTTTGGCCCCCATGTGGATTTTTAAAAGGAGTTTATGATATTTATTACTAAGTTGTTTAATAATTTTATACAAGTCACACACTACTCTTGAAAAAGACATCATGAAATCAAAAAGCAACCTTGAGCTTTTAAAAGCTCCCCCTAAAAAAGCCCTAAATTCAAATTTTGCAAAGCTCATAAACTAGTTACCAAATGAATTAACATGAAATTATGCTTTAAAAAAGGAGAAGCACCAAAATGGGGGCCAGACTAAGCCTAGGTTTTATAAAACCTAAACATCCAAAATATTTAAAATAAAATATTTCAAAAACATATTTTTCATAATAATATAATTTAAAAATATTTCAGAATACTTAATATACTAACATTAAAATTTTAAAACAATTTTAAAACTAAAATACATATTCTACCCAAAGGCAATCGATTGCTGGTAAAGCCAATCGATTGCTTATTAAAGTCACTCGATTGCAGGCTAACCAATTGATCGCCACAATCTACTGCGCACCAATCGATTGCCAAAGAGGCAATCGAATGGACTGCCAATCGATTATGACAATCGATTGGAAATAGAACCAATCGATTGGACTATACCAGAGAGTCAATTTTCCAAATCAGATTGTGAAAAATACCATATTATGTATTTTAAATGCACCAAAATGTTTTCTAATTAATCAAATCAGTTCTAAACTAATCGGATTAAAATAAGATCAAAACTAAATGATCTTAACAATCAACGAATCCTTTTTCTAAAAGGATTTAACTTTAATTAATCCTAGTTCATCATACTTTATAATACGATTGCAAGTAGTATAAACGAGATGGCTCGGATACCAATTGAAGGGAATATTGGATCTCAGTGTGCAGCGGAATACAGGTACAGATTAAAATTTAATCTAACAAATCTAGATCTACTTCTCGTTTGTATTACTTGCAATCGATATATATACAAAGGCATAGATATAGATATACCTTTGCGATTTGTGAAATTGTTTTAAGAACTCTTTGATCATTGTTGTGATGATTCGATCTTGATCACTTTGTTCCGACAAAGATGCGATTAGCAGAGGGACTAAACGATCTCCAATTGACCTTAAATTTTGACAACAGCTGCATCTCGACGTCAACTTAATCGTGTCCAAAATTAGTCAGGTTACGATAAGTATTGAGCAGTCCGATCAGCTTTAGGTGAGAGTTGTTCACAGTTAGTGATCCTCGCTTCCATTGTGTTCTTGATCTTTCAATGCCAAAGATCTTCACTCCTATGTCTCTTGGATGTACTTGGAGGCTAGGTGTAATAACCCCCATTTTCTTGCATTGCCATATTTAAAATTAAATATACATTGTCTGCCTTTATTTAAATTCTTATGTGAAAAATTTATTTCTTGACTAATCCCATAATTGAAATTACTTTTGGGGTCAAAATGCAATTTTCCTAAAAACTGGCAATACCTGTGTTAAATTTCAAATCTGTATTTCAAACGGTGGAATTATTTCTTTTAAACTCCAACTGTATTTTTATAAAATCAGAAAACTCTTTCTAACATTAAAATGAATTTTCTGTATTTTTGTGATAAACACCGTGTCACGAAAATACTAGTTTAGGTTTAAAACTGTCCGCGCAGTGTTAAACTTCCACAGAATTTTGGGAGTAACTGATTGGACAAATTTCTTTATACCCAATTATTATTGCTAAAGTTTTCCCTTAGGCCTTGTTTGGCAAATGCTTGTAGTATGTGTGTTGTCCTAATGCCATAAGCTTGATTCCCAAACACACCTTGACCCACACCAACTCCACCTACCCTTTCAATTATCAATGGAGCATTATGAATTGCAAGTGTATATTTACACATCATTGTTGCACTTTCTTTGTAATTAGTGGAGATTAATGGAGAATGAGTGGGATGTTAGGCAAATGTTTTCTAAGTGGAAGTTTGAGTATTTATACACCCAATCACACTACACATTCTACACTCCTAACATAGAGAGCTTGAGAGAGTCACATAGAGAGATAAGAGAAAGTTTGAGAGTTCAATTTGCTGAAAATTTCTAGAGAGAAGAGCTCCTCAATTTCCATAGCCAAGCTTGTATTGGGTTTCTTGATTTGGTTATCTTTCTCAACAAATCTCTTTGCACTTAATCACGGTGAGTATTACTAACTCACTCCAAATGTAACTCATTCCTTATTTACTGATTTAGGTAGTTAATTTTAACAGTAGCAGAATTTTGTTTTCAGATTTTTGTTAGGAAAACGAATGAAATTTAAGGTTCTGCCCGCGTTGTCCCAAGCAAAACTCGATTCTGCACACTTTTTGTCTAATGCAATTTTCTCAGATTTTGCACCGTTTGGGCAGAAAATGAGGATTACAGTAGCAGAAAAAGTATATTAGAAATTCAATCTAATATTTTCTCTTTTAATTTTAACAGTAGCAGAATTTTGTTTTCAGATTTTTGTTAGGAAAACGAATGAAATTTAAGGTTCTGCCCGCGTTGTCCCAAGCAAAACTCGATTCTGTACACTTTTCGTCTAATGCAATTTTCTCAGATTCTGCACTGTTTGGACAGAAAACGAGGATTTCAGTAGCAGTTTTTAGAATGCTATTAGTTATGTTTAAAATGATTAAGGCAATGAATTACGAATTTTCAATCCCCGTACGCGTATTATTTCTTTAATTCTGTGAATTCCTTTATGTTTAAAGTTTGATGACATTCATGTGGAGTCAGTTGTACATGCATGGTGAGTGTTGGTAGTGTGTAAAAGAGTAATGATAGTGTGGAAAAGAGTAATGATTGTGTGGAAAGAGTATGAGTTTGAGTTGTGGTTGTGGTTGTGGTTGTGGTTGTAATTGTGGCTGTGGTTATGGTTGTGGTTGTGGATGTGATTGTGGTTGGAGTTGAAAAAGAGGATGAGGGTGTCTTTGAAATGCGAAGGTGGCAAAAATGGACACTCCCTGACGCCCATGGAAGCGTTAAAGTGTGTGAAGCCGAACTTGGACACTCACTGGCACCCATGGAAGTGCTAAAGTGTGGCCTATAGACACTCCCTGAATGACTCGAGTCTGGATACCTGTGTGGGGGTTGCCCCGGTATTTGCATGGCGGTTAGGGTATTCAAAGTGTGAGGCATTGGACACTCCCTGGTACCCCGGACCAAAGTGTGAGGCAAACTGGACACTCCCTGGCGCCCCGTTGCTAAAGTGTGGCTATCTTAGTATTTCAAAGATACCAGGAGTAGGATAGAGGGTTGTTGGGTTTTGTCGAGAGAAAAGAGTCGGTTAGATGAGATGGTGCATTGTTCTCATACACGGTCACATATGTGTGAATTTATCTTTTAATTATTGTTGTGGTTGTTTTTCTAACAAGCTCTTTATCATAAATATAAACTTGTGGTATTTAAATGGAAATGGGAAAAAGGTAAATGGGCATGTTTTTACATTCAAAGCTAAGTTTTTAATACTCACCAGCTTCTTGAAGCTGACGGCGTTGATGCGTCCTGGACATTCGTGTCCAGGCTTTGCAGGTAATAATCAGGATGAACCGTATGACTATGCTATTTGAGATCAGTTGCTGAGAAGAGAATTTATTTTTATATGCTTATTGTTTATGTGCATTTAAGATATGATTTGGTTTTGTAATAAGGATGACTGTAATAGACTTTAAGTTATTGTTTTATTTCAAGGCGGTCTGTGCCTTAGTTAACCCCGTACCATAGGATGTAATAAGTTAGAAAATTTTTATAAGCCTTGAGCCTTGATTGCCCTACTCTGATTAATGGTTTTATGTTGTTCGACGTTTGGGACGGAATCGATCCTTCAAACTGTCGCGACCTACGGGTCCATAAAGGAAATTAAACGCTTTCCATATTTATGCTACGTCGGGGCGTGACAGGATTTAGTGGTATCAGAGCCATAGGTTTTCTAGATTGACCAGGCTCAGTTATTCACGCCATAGATTAGTGACATAGGTTACCCTTAAGTTTTACTAAGCTATACAACCAAGTTCTAGTGTTAGTTTAGTACGGATTACCCTTAGTTCAGAAACTAAAATTCTAAGTTGGTTTTATCATAGAAATGATTACCCGTT